>OX453303.1:19169888-20369888 GCA_949710035.1 Crambus lathoniellus | reverse complement strand
ACGGTTTTCTATACAAAATTACCATTATTATTTTATAATTTTCCTGGATAAAAAGTAGCCTATGTTACTCTCCAGCTCTCAAATTATCTCCTTACCGAAAATCTCGTCGATCCGTTGCTCCGTTTTGACGTGAAAGGCGGACAAACAAACAAACAAATAAACAAACAAACAAACACACTTTCACATTTATAATATTAGTATGGATTTCATCCTAAACAAAATTCTTAAAATTTTCATACAAAACATTTTTTCAAACAGAAAATGGAATTTATTGAAAAAAAAACTTATGACATAAGGAATTCTAACGGTTGTTATTATTACTTCCTGTATATATAGTGTCTTATCTATGATTATTACCTTGAAATACCTTATTTTAATTGCCTTTATCAAAAATGGCTAAAAGTTGTTTAGAAAACTTTTAGAGCAAAAAGTGGCCAAAACCGGTACAGTGGCCAAAACCGGTACGCCTGCCCTACTTGGTTGGGAGACAGCTTGATTTTTTCTAAAACTTTTTTTGACACCATCACATCCTTTGTTCCAATTCCAAACTTTAGCAGCTTGAGCACTGTGTAGTGTAATGGAAATTGGAAACAACGACGGGTACATATACACCCAGACCCCGAGGAAATACTGAAAAGTTAGTTTTCAATATTTACCCGACGGGGATCGAACCCGGGACCCCCAGAGATAGCGGCATGGCGGCACCTTGAAAACTGGTGCGCTTACCAATCGGCCACAGAGGTCGTCAAGTATCTAAATTACCACGTTTTTACAAGCTTTTTATTAACTTGCCATGTTAGTTAGTTAGTTAGTGGGGGACAAATTTTGCAAGCTTAATTTGACCCACTTCCCAGTGTCCGATGGAGCTGAAATTTTGTATACAGGTTTGGTTCAGTTTACTATGGTTCAGACATAGTAAATTTACTATGGATCAGATGACATTACAATATTAAAGTACAGTCAGCAAAAAAGCTTGTCGTAAAAATAAAATTTTTACTAAAAACTTATTATTAACTTGCCTTGCCATGTTAGTTAGTGGGGGACACATCTTGCAAGCTTAATTTGACCCACTTCCCAGTGTCCGATGGAGCTGAAATTTTGTATACAGATTTGGTTTAAATGACAATACAATATTTTAGTACAGTCAGCAAAAAAGCTTGTCATAAAAATGAAATTTTTACTAAAAACTTAATAAGTTGCTTTTGCGTTCGTATTTCGCCTTTGTATGCAAATTTTGCAAACGATTTTATACTGGCTTCCCGATGAGCTAGAGACTTGAAACTTTGAACATAGGTCAGAACTGGATGATAATGCAATATTATGGTGTCATTGAGCTTATCTGATGATGGAGCCGGAAGAACGCCACAGGAACTCTATGATGAAACCGTGTTACCCCATCGTATTTGGTATCGTTACAATTGTTTTGCCAAGTACTCTGACGTGAGACGAGGTTCAGGGTCTGATGATTAAGACGGAAGGCCATGCCCACAGAACATGGAAAGTAAAAAAAATCTTTCCGTCTTCTGTGGCCATGCCATAGGAACTCAATATTGAAACCATGCAACTTCATCGAATTTGGGCTCGTGTGAATCGTCTTGACGAGTACTCTCTTGGAAAATAGTGTCCAAGGTCTGGTGATGGAGCCGGAAGAAGGCCACTGGAACTCTGTAATAAAACTATGCTACCCCATCGAGTTTGGGCTCGTTTGAATCGTCTTTACGAGTAGTCTGTTTAGAAATAGTGTCCAAGGGTCAGTTGATGGAGCCGGAAGAAGGCCACAGGAACTCTGTAATAAAATCATGCTACCCCGTCGTGTTTGGACTCGTTAGAATTGTCTTGACAAGTACTCTGACGGGAAACGAGATTCAGGGTCTAATAATGAAGCAGGAAGGCCATGCCATAGGAACTAAATATTGAAACCATGCAACCCCATCGAGTTTGGTCTCGTTTGAATCGTCTTGACGAGTACTCTGTTGGGAAATAGTGCCCAGGGTCTGATGATGGAGCCGAAAGAAGGCCACTTGAACTCTAATAAAACCATACAACATCATCGAGTTTGGGCTCGTTTGAATCGTCTTGATGAGTACTCGTTTAGGAAATAGTTTCCACGGTCTGATGATGAAGCCGGAAGAAGGCTACAGGAACTCAGTATTGCATCCATGCAACCTCATCGAGTTTAGGCTCGTTTGAATCGTCTTGACGAATAGTCTGTTAGGAAATAGTGTCCAAGTGTCTAATGATGGAGCCAGAAGAAAGCCACAGGAACTCTGTAATAAAACCATGCAACCCCATCGAGTTTGGGCTCGTTTGAATCATCTTGAAGAGTGCTCTGTTGGGAAATAGTGTCTAGGGTCTGATGATGAAGCCAGAAGAAGGCTACAGGAACTCAGTATTACAACCAAACAACCTCATCGAGTTTGGGCTCGTTTGAATCGTCTTGAACTGTTGGGGTAGTCTGTTGGGAAATAGTGTCCAAGGGTCTAATGATGGAGCCAGAAGAAGGCCACAGGAACTCTGTAATAAACCATGCAGCCCCATCGTGTTTGGGCTCGTTTGAATCATCTTGACGAGTGCTCTGTAGGGAGGGAGCGGGAGGGGGACTTCGCATTAGTCGCTTATGAACAGTCCTACCACTAGGACTATTCATAACAAAGCTGTTAGGTAAATCTGTCAAAATTAGTTTTTTCTAATCTCGAACTTTCATACAACAAATCTCTGAATACCTAGGTAGCTTATAACTGTAGTAGTACAATTCTGTTCTTATAGCTAACCTACTTACTTACTATAATAAAATATCTTTTTTTAACTCTTAACCGTAGCTCAGTGGTTAGAGCAGTCGCCCGGATAGCGAAAGGTCGTGGGTTCGAGTCCCATCGGAGCTGGTTGTGAGACGGGTCGATTTTTTCAAAATACTTAAGTACTTCATTTTCCATTTTTCAAGTAAAATATTATATAAATACAAATTAAAGTAAATATAAAAATAAATATTATTACTCATACTTTTCCAAACATAAAAACAGTGGGACCACGGTTAAAGTCAGTTTTGTTTCAATTCCCCGTGGTCCCACTGTGAAGCAGTGGGTCTACGGGGAATAAAAATTACCCAGGAACCCACCAGTGGGTCATAGCGGTGGGGCCACGGGTAATACCCGGACATTTAATGTCTCCACTGCTGCGTGTGGCACAGGCTCAGCACAGGCCTTTAGGATTATGGATGTAAGTATAAGGAATATGGGCCAGACCCACCACGCTCAATTTTTGGTCACCCATCCCGTGATCGACCATTGCGAAAGTTGCTTAACCTCAACGATCGCAGCGCGCTAACAGCTGGGCCTCGGGCTCCTCAACTGAACATAAACAGAACAAAGTTAAATTGTTTTTGCCCTTAAGCCGAGGGGAAACAATAATTTTCTCTGTAGAACTGATTCCCCCTTATTACAAAACGTGGACTAAAGTTAGACCTGGTTTAAAATTGATGCTAATTCTGTCTTTAATTTGGAAAATGAAAGTGACAGCACCAGTTTAGTACCAGTTTTAAACCAGGACTATTTTAGTCCACCTTTTGTAATAAGGTGGTTTTAGTTTTCTGTGGTAAAACTAGATAATATTTCATAAGAATTCCGTTTGTCTTATTTTCGTTAAGTCCGCAGTTTTAATTTTAATCACGTAAACATGAATATTAAGAAGGTAGATGCCTAATAAATTATAATAACTAAACAGTAAATCTGAAAGATCCCAGAAAAGAACCAAGTACCTATACCTATATGTATTACTAGCTTTCCGCCCGCGGCTTCGCCCGCGCCCTCGCCCGCGTGGACTACATGACGTTATCCCGCGGGAAAATGATATTTTTCCGGGATAAAAGTAGCCTATGTTCCTCTCCAGGCTACAAAGTATCTGTGTCCCAAATTTCAGCCAAATCCGTTTAGCCGTTGTGGCGTGATTGAGTAACAAACATACAAACATCCAAACATCTAAACATCCAAACATCTAAACTTTCACATTTATAATATTAGTAGGAAGTAGGATTAAAACACTTATGACGTCTGGAAGAATCTCTCGAATCTGTTCAAATCTCTGATGGAAACAACGACAGGGTATGGTATTATTGTAGGTATCGCATACACCTAGACGCAATCCTCCTCGCGTCGTGTTCCTCATGTGACTCATGTCTGAGGGTCGTGACCACCACCTCCTAGCAGTATCTTTGATAATGGCCTTCCATCGTCCCCTGTCACCGGCGGCACCGGCGGCATGCAGTGCGTCGTAGACTGATGTGTCGAGAATGGTGGTCGGACCAACGCATCGGGCTGCGAGCGACCACGAGACCATCGAGACGCTATAAAATTAGAAAAGTTAGTTTACTATATTTACCCGACCGGGGATCAAACCCAGAACCTCAGAGATACCAGAGAAAGCCGGTGTGTACGTCACTCGAACAGGAGGAAAAGAAAATGGCCTTTCAAAAAGTTTTGTTCATTAGCTGACTTTTTATACTAAGGGTCTGAATGGTTATAAGTAGAAAGATGACACAAAAACACTATAATTTTATTTTCAGTCTCGAAAGGATATATAAATCTACTAAGTACTTAGGTACCTAGTAGTGATTTTGTTTGTTAAGACCATTTTTTTATTTCCTTATTCACATCAACTGATAGAACCTAACGAATATCATTGATTGGAAAAACATTTTGTACGCAGGTAGTAGGTAGGTACTTTATATTTGAAGCTTAAAAATGGCTTGAGCCGGGCTGACGTGGGTGGGAGGGTTGGGAGTTGGGAGCTGCAATGGGGGGCTGGCGCGGTCCGGGAGGTTGCTAGGCGACCGGCAGGAACCAGGGCCTCGCTTCTGCTAATTTTATAACATCTCACCCGTTAATATGTCAGTAGGATGATTTCCGTCTCCTTGCTATTAGTTTTTTTCTATAAGTTCTCGGAAAAACTTGAGCGCTAAGAAACATTATTATTAGGTAGGTACTAGATCGTGGGAAAAGTTGATGTTGAGTGATTCCAATGTCGTACAGTGAAGTACAGTTACTGTACTGTACAGGACGATACAAAACGTTAAGCTAACTATTGTTTGAAATACGAATTTTCAAGATATTTGACTATTCGTTACTTTTTTAACCATTAACGTTAACTACTGATCAAAAAACTTGCCCTAAGTGCTTAATAGTCTTAGGTATTTAAGACAAAAATTATATCCTAGATTATAGAAAATTTAACTAATAAGTAGGTAGGTACCTTAAAAAGGAAAATCTTAAAAAAAAAATTTTTTATTTAAGTAAATCTATCATAAGGAATTCTACCTATTGTTATTATAAATTTTTTTGAAAACTTTTAGAGCAAAAAGTGGCCAAAACCGGGGCTTCTGGCCTACCTTACTTAATTTGCGATGCGAACACTCAGTGCCAGCACTCGATCTTGCCAGCGGTATCTCGGCCGTCCGTGAGGACGTCGGGTCCCCATCCTTTCAATGTGGCCAAGCCATCGCAGACGCTCAGCTTTTATCTCTCCTACTATGTTGGGCTCGGGCACGAGGTCTCGTATTTCGGCGATTTTGCGGATTCTCCAGTAGCCATCACTACTGCATACTGGGCCCAAGATCTTTTGAGAACTTTACGCTCTGCCACCAAGATCTTGATCTCTTCATTTAGCGTTAGTGTCCTAGCCTCGCAGCCGTATTGGTAAAGTCTTATTATGGTTTTGTAGATAAGGAATTTTTCTACTCAGAGGTTTGGACACTAGAACCTGCACTGCAGCGTAGAGCGTTCTGTATGCGAGATTGCACCTCTTCTTCTCGAGAGTTCGTGTCAGCTCAGTAATGTACAGCCCAGGGGAATTCAAACAAACAATGTTGTAAATGAGATGGCGCTATACTGGCTATACACAGTGTAGGTGTAAAAATACTTAGCTCCGTCCTGCAATTAAAATTACTATAACATTGTATGACAGCTCGCAGTAGGTAAGGTTCCAGTAGGTACCTACTTATTATAAAATTACAATAATAATGACCTAATGCAATTATCTACCTAATTTTTGGAAGATTTAGGTAAATACTTCGCAAGTTTCTATAACTCTAGAAAACGTACCTACAAAATTGTCGTAGGTACCTATATTTGGCTATTTGGGCCCGGAGCAAGGTTGATAATAGCGTATTTTTCCGTTCTTATTGATCCTTGTGATTATGGATATTATTCTACTGATCGAAAGTACAAGGTAGCAAATCTTTTCAATTAGGTATTATTGTCCTTGGCGCGTGCTCCCCGTTGCCTAGGGAACAAGGCGGCGGGCGGCCTCGAAACCAAGTCTGGGTTTTGCCATTTGCAAACACCTGGTTTTATTGAATACAATGAGTAAGTATGGTCTGTGTCTATACTGTTGACAAGCGATTGCCTAATTTTTATAATAAGGTCATAATAATATATTTTAATATCATTTATACTTATTTTGTAAAAATACTGATATGTGCTGATACTTCTTCTTATCCATCCACAAAGAAAGCTTGTGTCCCAGCAGTGGCGATATTAAAATTACTTAAGGTAATGAAAAATACTGATAGATAGGTACGTAGGTACCTACCTACTTTATTTAAAGCCTGGTTTTCACAGGCCCAGTTTCTGACCACCCACTAGTCAGCAATAGGCTACCTGACCCTTTTTTAGGGTTCCGCAGCAAAAAACGGAACCCTTATAGATTCGTCATGTCTGTCTGTACTTCACAACACAACTACTTCAAAAAATGGAGACTAGTACCAAATACTGATAAAACTGAGGTGACCACGTTCCATCTGTCCAACCAAATATTTTTATATCTATACATATAATAAAACAGAAAAGGAAAAAAAGTCTGTACATGAAAGATTTAAAAAAAAAAAATACTGCTATGTGATGTGTACAGGATATAGACCCCAAAACGATAGATATTAAAATTTTTGTCTGTTTGTCTGTTTGTCTGTTTGTATGTTCGCTTTTCACGCAAAAACTACTGGACGGATTTTTACCAAATTTTGTGTAGTAATAGCTTATAGCTTATATATATATATGCCCAGCAGTGGGCGTCGTTCGGCTGACATGATGAATAGCTTATAACCCGGGTCAACATATAGGTAGGGTACTTTTATTGCGGGAAAATTTCTTTATATTTAATAAAAACCCCTTATTCCTACGGGAAAATACAAAGACTGATTCTTACTTAAATAGATGGCGCCACATGATTATGAAAATACGTTATATTTAATCGCTGTCTCAAATAATAATGAATCATGCTATTTTTTTTTACCTGCTTCAAAACATAATATAAATTGAAACCCATCTCAACCCAACCCAGCCATCTCTATCGTGTAGAAGACGATAGAGACGGCTGTGGTTGCATCAATTTTGACGTGAAAGACGGATAAACAAACAAACCCTCTTTCACATTTATAATATTGGTATGGATACACACAATCTTTTTCATTATATAGTAAAAATATGATTGGCCTGATATTATGCATTACTAAGTAAGAACATAAATTTTAGCTTGATACCTCCCACGCATACTTGAGAAAAAGTTTCTTGATAGACAGACAGATCTATGAATGAGGGCATAATATGATAACAACATACCATGTTCATACCCTAGCCTGCATATTCGATATTCTTTAGACCCTTTTAGTAGAGAATAGGATTTCAAGAAGAGCGTTATGAAATCTGGGCAACAAACACACATAAACTAAACTAACACAAAAGTCACTAGTGTCACTACACCGCGCGTACGAAGTCACGGGCAACAGCTAGTATTTTGATATAATTGCATTACAAACTAAACATAAAATGTAGGTATAAGTAAAGGGTGTTTTTTTTAGAGGTATAGAACTTTAAGTTGGCATTACTTTTCAAGATAGCGACCGATTTGACAGCTGTCAAGTGATTTATTCTCAGTTTGGTTTGGCAATTTATCATAAATAGACTCACGCCTGAACAACGCCTGCAAATTGTGCAGTTTTATTTCGAAAAACGAATAGGAGATTGCCGTTGTTCCCGATTTTCATAAGCGAATTTTGTTTAGCGATGAAGCGCACTTCTGGTTGAATGGCTACGTCAACAAACAAAACTGCCGCATTTGGAGTGTAGCTACTAATCCTCAAGTGTATGTCGAAACACCGTTACATTCAGAAAAACTGACTGTTTGGTGCGCTTTATGGGCTGGTTGAATCATTGGTCCGTACTTCTTCAAAAACGATGATAGCCAGAACGTTACAGTTAATGGTGATCGGTATAGAGCCATGGTTACTAACTTTTTCATTCCTGAATTGAACAGTCGTGATGTCTAGGAGCTGTGGTTCCAACAAAACGGCGCAACATGTCACACAGATCGTGCCACAATCGATTTATTGAAAGACACGTTTGGTGACTGCCTAATTTCACGTTATGGACCTGTGAATTGGCCTCCCAAGATCTTGTGATTTGACACCGTTAGACTATTTTCTGTGGGGCTATGTAAAGTCATTGGTCTATGCGGATAAGCCACAAACGCTTGACCATTTGGAAGACAACATTCGCCGTGCTATTGCCGATATACGGCCTCAAATGTTGGAAAAAGTCATCGAAAATTGGACGTCCAGATATGACTATATCCGAGCCAGCCGTGGCAGTCATATGCCAGAAATTATATTTAAAATGTAATGCCACAAGATTATCTTTCAAATAAAAAAAAAGTTCATGTCAATCGAATAATCCATCGTTGTTTTATTGCAATTTAAAGTTCTATACCTCTAAAAAAAACACCCGTTACAAGCTACCACATGCACCTAGAAAGGCGTAGCAATGAAATAGAGGGGCAGACACTTTCATTTAAGTTGTTTATCGGCAAAATATTCTTCAATAGAATAATAACACTTTTTTATTAAAAGTGTTTTTAAGCCATTAATAAATTTATTTAAATTTAAGGCTAATTTACGGCTTTAAGATTTTCTGGTAATTTGTTAAAGATTTTTATTGACATTGGATGGGGGCCTGAACTGTGTAAGTTTAATTTTGACGTTGGTTGTAAAAGGTTATTTTTATAACGTGGGGTGTTGTGGCGGGGTGCATCTGAGATTTTGGTATAAAAATTTGGGTGTTTTCTTACAAACTTACACATTTCCAATATGTATAAGCATGGAAGTGTCAAAATATTAAGATTTTGAAAATGAGGTTTGCAGGTTTCTCTTTGTTTAATATTTGCGAGGACACGTATACATTTCTTTTGTAGAATAAAGAGGTCGTGTACATCTACACTGTTCCCCCACAGCATGACGCCGTAGCTCAGCCACGCTTGCGCATAGGCATGATAAGCTGTCACTGCCGTTTTTAAGTTTGTTGATTTTTTCAGTTCTCTTAAAGCATAGGTATATGAATTGTGATAATTTTGATTTATTTTTATCAATATGAGATTTGAAATTAACATAAGAATCAATATTTATACCTAACAATGAAATAGTAGATTGTTTAGTAAGGGCTGTATGGCACCCATAACAGTCGAGTGTTTTGGCGCACGAACGAAGTGAGGGCGCCGATAGTTCGAGACTGTTATGGGTCCATACGCCCAAAGTAAACACTCTACTTTTCATTTTGAATATGAGGAAAGTAAAAATAAACAGAAATAATCTAAAAAATATTTTTCCTATGGCCGCGAAATTTTTGAAAGACTACCTATAACTTTTTTGTTCATTTTCTCTGTTTTAAGGAAGGCAAGGGAAACTAAGTCCATGCAGTCTTGTTTGGTGTTTGACCCGTACTCTATGCAATTCCATAAAATTAATAGCCTGATTTTTTATGTTACAAATAATTTATTTGGTTTAATCTGTTTCTAAAAACGCATTCTTTAAAAAAAAACAATGTTTTAGATATTAATAATAACTCTACGATATTAATTATTTTATATAATAGGAAAACATGGCTGTATAGGCTTCTGTACTGAGAAGCCCTACACTGGGATTCTATTAAATAATAAATGTAATTTCGATATAAATCTTTACTGCGGCACCATGGCCGATATATTCTATATCTACTACAACACGCGACCGCGGAATCGTCTGGACTCCAACAAACTGCTCGCGTAATGATGACAATGCATTCGATATTTTTGAATACTGATTTAAACATAAATCAACCATAGACAATGCAAGGAGGTATCATATCCTAACAATATGATACCACATGCCGCTGCCGCAACAAAAAAAACCTTTCTTACTAAAGAAATGTTTTTTCCTACATGGATTACCCTAAAGCGAAGGCCCTGCCTACCTTGGAACGATATCACATCAATAAGACTGGTCCTCACTAACGGACAGCCAGGACAATGGTTGATATAATTATTAATTTCCTGTAATCAACACAAACCAACCATTGCATTGGCTTGACATACCAAAACCAAGGGAAAAGGTCTGCCCAGCCTTCAACCTAACCTTAATACATCATTATGTAGTTACAATCAAAGCTAACCCTAGCTTATTTAAGCATTAACTAAGTCGAAATTCCAAGATCAAACATGTCAGACAAGCACCAAATATATATATACTACGAAATTACCCAAAAATAACCCCTCATCTCAAAAGGTGCCCGACAACAAGCTTGGAACTTCATAAACCTGTGGTAACCTCAAGCAGACTGTCTACTAGGGGCTACCACAGTTTATGTAGCGTGGTGTCGACAACATTGCCAGTCAGGGTTAGAGGGATCCTGCAACAAACAGGATATGACCCTGGTCCTTATTGGACCATCAGGGTTTCCTCCCCCCCTCACCAACAAATGTTGACGTCACCTCGTTCCTTAAGTGACATCGAAGAAACTTACAAACTAACTAAAACGGAAATAAAATGAAACACAGAAGTGTTACTTTTGTGGTCCAGATCATTAACGAAACGTGATGTCAATATCAACATAAGTTAAGGTTAGAGGATTCTCACACCTAATTAGATAATAGGTCATCCTCCTGCCCTATCCCATGAAGGTAAAGAGACACGACACGATGTCTACTTATTAGTAAAAATGCAAAAAAATAATTGTTTTATTAAATTAAACATTAAAAAAAAATTAAGTAAATACATCATATTATAAGTGGACCACAGGACACTTCGTGGGCTTCAGGTGCAGTATTTCCGTACATGAAAAAGAAACACATATTAATACAAATCACACAATTATACATTTCAACTATCTAACAATCACTATTATAAAACATCCTAAAATCCTATCCTATTTCTATAAAATACAAACAATTCATGAACGAAAACCTACCATTATTATAACACTATTAATTTTAGCAGTTTTACTTTCCTAACAAACTACAAATAATTCTTGCCCACAAAATCCAAAACATAGTTATCATTTAAAATCAAACTGTAACTCGTTATTTTAATCTGATCTGTGACTACTAAAAATATTTATTTACACCACAATAAAACAAACTCTTTTTGGTTCACTAAATAATGTCATCACTATGACTGACAACCGAGTCCATGTCACATTTGTAACCTGATGTCACAATTAAATGCAAATTGTCACAAATGAAAATTATTTCAGACTTATGATCATGGAATCATCATGACCTAAGATATGGAATTTGCTGGCATGGATCATGGATTATTAATGAATCGACATATTAACTATCAAAGTCTCAATCTAAAGGGTTTAAGCCTATTTGCATGTACTTTTATTTTCCTACTTGTATGGGGCTTACTAATAATATAATTATCATGCTCCCTAACCCTTTTTATTCTATAAGGTCCCTTATAAGGTCTACTCAACTTCTTACTAATGCCTGCTATCCTTTTAGGACAAAATAACAAAACTAATTGGCCTACTGCAAATCTTACTGGTCTAGCCTTTTTGTCATACTGAACCTTCTGAACCAAACGCGCCTTCCGCAAATTCTCATTAACCTTATTAACACAGCTATGTCTAATACGTTGCCTTTGTCTCAAACTTAAATCAGGAAAATTAATATTTAGACTCCTGTCCGACACACTTTCGGGTTCTTTTAAAAACATTACAAAGTAAGGAGAAAATTTTGTGGAGGCCTGCTTGGAACAGTTATATGCATGTGTCACCATTGGGACATGCATACACCAATTTCTCTGTAATGGATCACTATACTTTGATAACATCTGTAATAGAGTCTGGTTAAATCTTTCTATTAAACCTACTGTTTGCGGATGCATAGTGGTGGCTGTAACGTGGCGAGAATCGAACCGCCTTATAGTTTCCCTTACTATCTCTGAAGTGAAAATTGAACCTCTATCTGAGATAATTGTTTGAACAACACCAAACCTACAAAACACTTCCTGAATGAGAAAA
This sequence comes from Crambus lathoniellus, assembly GCA_949710035.1. NCBI lineage: Eukaryota > Metazoa > Arthropoda > Insecta > Lepidoptera > Crambidae > Crambus > Crambus lathoniellus. Next base: position 20,357,568 of record OX453303.1, on the reverse strand, counting down.
TTACTAACTGTTCGCGCGGTAGCCCTACGCACTGGTTTACACACCGCATACTTCGACATTGACTCTATACAAGTGATGATATACTGTTTGCCACGCGAAGATTTATTTAAGGGCCCGATAATGTCTATCTCTATAGCTTGGAATAACCTATCGACTATAATGGGTCGTAAAGGAACCACTATATTTCTCTTCTTCTTCTCTTGACACTGAACACAGCTTTTTATATACTTCTCAATCCTTTCCGTTGCTTTATACATAAAATACCTAGACTGTCTACTACCGTCTGTGATATTACCGACACACTCGCACCGGTGTCCACCAAGGCGTCTATTTTCTGACCACGACACTCAATAGATAAAAACGGCGTACGCTTACTTGTGTTGTGATTGTCCTGCACCAACGTCAGCTGCATACAATCCTCTTCTTTACTTACAACAATATTATCAACAGATTGTGGGGACGTCTCGGTCGTCCTCCAAGATGATGTCGTGATGGGCATCATCGGGGCTTGAGCTTTAAAATAATTATATTCATTTTTATCATAAAAATCATGGGGTTTTTCGTTTGGCGTGCGAGAGGCACATTGATTGGGAGTTGGCACATTCTCTAACTCCGGCACAAAATAAACACATTGATTAGATTTATCACCACTGCTAGAATCACACATATTAGGGGCACATTCCTCGAAGCACTCAAGTGGGTCCGATACAAAACCAAACTCCCTGATAAACTCCTTCTTCATTTCGTCGTAGTCTTTCACCATATCGACGATCTTATCGTAGAAATATCGGGCTGCGCCCGTGCAGAAAGCTCCGACGACGATTTTCTTGGCCTCGCCTTCGTAGCCTTGCAGAGCCGTCATTATTTCGTAGCTCCGAAAAAAAACTTCGACATCTCCGTGGATGCCGTCGAACAATAAGACCTCCATCTTCACCAAAGGGTCTGAAACATGGAAACTACAGTATAGATCTGCGAAGATTTGCGCCTAACACCATGAGAAGCCCTACACTGGGATTCTATTAAATAATAAATGTAATTTCGATATAAATCTTTACTGCGGCACCATGGCCGATATATTCTATATCTACTACAACACGCGACCGCGGAATCGTCTGGACTCCAACAAACTGCTCGCGTAATGATGACAATGCATTCGATATTTTTGAATACTGATTTAAACATAAATCAACCATAGACAATGCAAGGAGGTATCATATCCTAACAATATGATACCACAGTACCTTTGCCTGTATACTTTTGCTAAATAAAATGTCCAAAGAGATAAGACTACACACGTTCCTATCCGACCTCCGATCCGATTCGGTCTGCTCCCAGACCAAATCGGAACGTGTGTAGCGTAGATTTGGTCTGGGAGCAGACCAAATCGGCTGTCGGATCGGAACGTGTGTAGATGCTATTACAGATTTTGACATAACCCCTCCTATTCCTTTTTTAAATTTCATAACGGCCCTAGGGCCGCCACATATCACTTTCAACCCGCATTTTAGGCAAGTTAGGAGTTACTTTCAGAATATGAGACATGAAAAATTATTAACACACTCTAATTTAATTTGATTTATGTATGTAAAATTTATGTCTAGCTTAATTTTTTGCCTTGGTCTAAATTGCATTAACTTCGTTTTTTTGAAATTAACTTCCAAGTTATGATCGCATAGCCACTGCTCCACCTTATTTACAATACTATAGATTTTTTCATTGAGTTTCGTGCTGTCGCTACATGGAAACACAACAGAAAAGTCATCAGCAGCACAACAGAAAAGTCATCAGCAACACAACACAAAAGTCATCAGATGTCAAGATACGAACGTCAGCGATGTCAGCAAACTCAACCGTAGGAGTTTGCTGGATCTAAACTGCGGTACAACCCTACGCCGAAATATCTAGGCGTGACTCTCGACCGTAGCCTTACTTACGCTCCACATATCGACAAACTGGCTAAAAAGCTCCAGACAAGGAACAACATCCTACACAAGCTGGCGGGCACTACTTGGGGAGAAAGCGCCGATGTTCTCCGAACTACCGGTCTGAGTCTGGTGTATTCAACAGCTGAATACTGTGCTCCGGTATGGTTAAACAGCGCACATGTGCCGCATGTGAGATGCATAACCGGAACCATAAAATGTACTCCCCTCCCGTGGCTTCCTGTTTTGAGCCATATTGCACCACCACATCTAAGGAGGCAACAAATATTGGTAAGAGAGGCCCAGAAGATCCAGATAAAAAATCTTATTATTTTTTTCGTTTTTTAGTGTTTGTTAATTTTTGTTTGAAGATCCGTTTTGAAGGCGGTTACATTTTTTTTTTCAAAAACGTTTTATTTTTCGATTTTTAGTGAAGTAGCTTAAGAAACTACATGGTGATTATGATAAATTGTTGTAAATATCCTATTCGTTACGGAATTCAGCTTTCCATCTTTAGCTACTTAGATAACTTGAAGGAATACAATTGAAGGTCCATTCGTGCATATGGTATTTATAAAACATCATAATATAACTCCTAACTGTTGAGGAGTTTCACCTCTCATCAGCAGCTCACCCTAATAACCTGAAAGAATATAACTATTGGCCCATACGTACGATTAATACTTAAAGAAATATTCTCCAGCTCCTAACGGTTAAGAAGTTGTAGCTTCCATCACCAGCTTATCACTATGAGATGATGACTACCAGATGCAAATACTTGACTAACTTCAAAAATAAATGGAACGCATAAGGCTTGCCTATATTTAAGAATTTCTCTTAATTTTCCTGGGATTTGATCCCCTGGTCCTGACTTGGTGAAAGTAAGATCAGGTCAGAAGTACCAACTTTCGAAAAAAAAAATATTTTGAAAATGATCCCCAATTTGATGAAACTATGAAATCGTCCATATCATCACTATACATAGTATAAAACAAAGTCGCTTTCTCTGTCCCTATGCCCCTTTGTATGCTTAAATCTTTGAAACTACGCAACGGATTTTGATGCGTTTTTTTTAATAGATAGAGTGATTCAAGAGGAAGGTTTATATGTACTTTTTAACCGACTTCTAAATCAAAAAGGAGGAGGTTCTCTATTCGTCTGTATGTATGTTTTTTTTTTTTTGTGTATGTCCACCGATTACTCGAAGACGGCTGAACCGATTGAAATGATTCAAACGTTATTACATCAGGTTGGTTTCCAAGTTAGTCCCATTTTTTTAAATTTCGAAATCGGTTCAGTAGTTTTCAGGAAATCTTGAAAATACTGTCGTTTTCGTTACCACTTTATGTGAATTTAATACTCATCTTTAGGCATAACTCCTTTGTTTATAAACCGATTTAGATGATTCTTGTTTTGGTAAAAAGGGGATACCTCAAGGTATTTTAACCGACCTCGAAAAAGGAGGTTTTCAGTTTGACCACATACCTATTTAAGACCAGAAAACACGTAAATTGCCTGCACGATGCACTAAAAAGAGTGAAATAAAAATTATTTTTATAAAAAAATAAAACCGCCTTCAAAAAACCACATCAAAAAGGTAAGAAATAATTCCTCACCAAATAAATAACGTAAGTACTTTGAAGTCGGGCGGGTTTTAACAAAAACAACAAAAAATTGTACATGTTTCACGCCCGACTTCAAAGTACTTACGTTATTTATTTGGTGAGGAATTATTTCTTACTTTTTTGATGTGGTTTTTATCCCGATATTCCCATGGGAACGGGAACCACGCGGGTGAAACCGCGGGCGGCCGCTAGTACCCAAATAAAGTCTAAATACACATTATTTCTATATTATTAGTTCTTGATAAAATTTGAATGGGACCACACGAGAAGCATCACCTTTTAAATAAAAAAAGAATTATGCAAATCGGTTTATTAATTAAAAAGTTCTGAGGTAACACATGTTAGCTATGTGTATTTAAAATGGTAAATAAAATAAAATAATATCTATATTAATGATTTGTTAATAATTTAAGATTAAATATACAAGTTAATTCACTTATCAAATCAGACGATTATGTTTATAATAATATGAATATCACCGGCAGTATGCATTTGACAGGTCGAGCTTTCCCCCCACCTCTCAGTAATTGCTTTTATCGCTGGAAGTCGAACCCAGCCAGCTCAGTGGTGTTCTTACTCCAGACCACGACGGTCAAATGTATAATGACAGTGCTTGTACCTAGTATCTACTTGTAAAAATTATTGTTTGCGAAATGTGTAGAATAAATTAATAATATGATTGATATACTGTTTCATTAGGCATATGATTCCTTCAATTCAGAATAGTGGGATCGTTCTGCGCTCACGTGAGGAACAGGTTTGTTTAATACGAGAAAAGAAAAGGTGAGTTAACCTGACATTGTATTCTTTCATTTTCTCTTTGAATAACTTCACATTTAATACTTGAGTAAAAGTTAATTACTGTAATGCTTGGTTTATAATTTGAAAACCTTAGTACTTTTAAGCAAAGATGAACCATAAGATAATTATTGATAATAATACGAGGCTCCCATCTCCCGTCACCGGGCCCCATTAATTGTTTGATAAGAAAGAATGACCGCCTTGCGTTGGTATTCGTTATGAGCGAGCCTACCTACGACTCGTGTTTTGTTTACATTAACTAATTACTTCGGCGTACCGTACCTAGTCTTAACTTTCGCGTTGTTCTTTGTGTCGAGATTATATTTTTATATTGAGGCCCGGGATTGTGACATATTGAAAATGTGGAAAATTTTATTCTTGGGGTAAAAATAAACAAACGCCCCAATTATTTTACTTTATTATTGTTTTATATTAAGTACCAACAATTGATTTATTAGCGTTTTACAAGTTATTTTCAGTGGCGAATATAAACTTATGTTACTATAATACTAATATGTTTTATACGACCGTCGGTTTTCAGTTCTTCCAAGACATTGTTTTGTAACAATGCCGAGTGAGAGGCAGTCGCGACGCCGCCGATGGCGTGGGGAGTCACGTCAGAGGTCCCGGTCGGCGGCCGGCGGGACGACGACGCCGTCGCCGCCTGAGCGGTAGCCGCCGCTGGAGCGGTAGTCGCCGCGCTGCCTGAGCGGTAGTCGCCGCCTGAGCGGTAGCCGCTGTTGGAGCGGTAGCCGCCGCTGGAGCGGTAGTCGCCGCCTGAGCGGTAGCCGCCACTGGAGCGGTAGTCGCCGCGCCGCCTGAGCAGTAGTCGCCGCCTGAGCGGTAGCCGCCGCTGGAGCGGTAGTCGCCGCCTGAGCGGTAGCCGCCGCTGGAGCGGTAGTCGCCGCCTGAGCGGTAGCCGCCGCCGGAGCGGTAGTCGTGTCTGGGACAGGAGCTGCGGCCGTGGTCGGAGCCGCAGTCATCGCCGTAGCGATGGCCATGGTCGGGACGGAGTGGAGTGCGGTCGAGATGCACCACGAGATCCAAATGGTTATGAAAATGATACAGGTATAAAGTCTATAGCCACATCCGCTCCTTGTACTCAAGACACTAATGTATTGTTTTTTTTTTACATATGTTTAAAGATTTAGTTCAAACCATGAAAACTGACAGCTCCTTATGAATGTTGTCTCCGAATCTGAGCCGTCTAAGCGGAATCAAAATATTGAAATGTGGATCACGAAAATTAATGAATGTGCAGAAATTTATAACTGGTCGGAACGTCAAATCATTCATTAATCCTTGCCAAGTTGGTAGGATTAGCATAGAGTGGTATCAAGGACTTCGAAGTCTTAAGTTTTCCTGGTCTGAATGGCAATCCAGACTACGTTTAGCTTTACCTAGCGATGAGTATTATGCCCAGTTGTTGATGGATATGCTTGCTTGCAAGACTCTTTTCAATGATTCTTTCGAAGGATACTTCCATGAGAAGATGATTCTTATAAACAGATGTAAAATAAATGGTAAAGATGCCATAGATTACGTCTTGTTTTGTATTAAAGACCGTTCTATCATAACAAGTGCGGAAGCAGCACAGTTCTTCGACGCTGATAAGTAACTTGTATACCTAAAAAAAAAAAAAAAAAAAGTCTAAAGTCAATTAGGAAAGCTGAAAAGCATAATGCTCAGCAACCAAACATATCCGACAACAAACGTTATAGAGACCAATTAAAAGATGTGAATTGTGCAGTAAAATTGGGCATAGTGTTGATTGATCTATGAAGAAAAATGATAACCCAACAAAAACTGTTTTACGTAGGTATACCTATCACAACAATTGTTGGTCAGCCCTTGCTTTATTGATAGATTGCTTTATTGATTTTGGGAGCCAGAGTTCGATACTTGAAGAAAGTACTTACAGCACGGCCTTTGATTAATGTGTGGTCAGTAAATGACTTACCGATAATGAGAGATTTCGGCGATTCCGCAGTAACTGCATATATGCAAGTGTGAGAGTCAGGTGGAAGTTGATACTGTAAAAGCAAGTTTGCTCTCTTTTATAGTTCCCGATCACCTCTTGCAAGTTCCTTTGCTTTTGGGTCAAACTTTCATTGAACAAGATCATAATTATATTATTATTATGTATATGAAATTATGAAGACCATTTAAGTCAGTTTATTCGCAGCAAAAAGGACATATTACTAGTCATTGACTTGTTTACTAAATACGTCATAATACCTATTAGTTCCAGCAAAAACGCACTAACAAAATATACATTCACGAACATATTAAGCGATTATTTAAAATGAAAATACTTATTGATCGAAATCAGAATCTTAAATGATTAATAACACGTTTCGTAAAGTATCCGGTTTTATTTACCTATTATATTGAAGAAAATCATTCATTGCATAACTACAACTTTTGACTTTCGTAAAACTTTTTTCGAATGATGAAAATTCTTTGGTCGGACTGACGACGCCCAACAAACAAATTGGTCATATAAACATGTCTTATACGACTTTCGGTTATGTAACTGTTAAATAGATGTTATTGGACAACTACAACGTTATGTAACCGTTATTCCTACGATTTAGTCCTATAACTAAAAGGTCCATTAAATTAGTTGAGTAAACGTTTTTATAACTACTTTATACACCGTCGTATAATGGTAGGAAAATATAGGTTCACGAACGTTTTTACGACTGTATTTTGCAACGTGTCGTATAGTGGTGCCCGAGTATAGGCAAATATCACAAGAACGAATGAATGGAATGAACGGAATGTGTACAATAAAAGTCGATGTTAAACAAATATCCGACATTTCAGTCACCTTCTAATGTCTATGCAACAGTTATAGGACTTCAATGGTTCCATAGCAGTCTGGGTAAAACTATTAGGTATGTAACCAAAAAGTCAGTAGAAAACTTTTATTTAACATTTAAGCAACGTTGGAAAGTTCTTGACTAACTTTTATTGAACTTCTAAATAACAATAATGTCGTTTAATTTGGACCTATTTCGCGTTGTATAAACGTTTACAACTACGTTTATACGATCCACTTTGTAGAACCAAAAGGAAATGTATAACGTCTTCTCAACTATTATACAACGATAATTTGTTAAATACTTGGGCGGAGTTAAAATAAAAAAAAAGGATAGAAAATTGAAAAGTAAAACGCACTAGTGCGGAAAAGTGGCACTTTTCGCTCGATTTTACTGCTCGGAAAACGCTGTTTTCGAGCACATGCATTGTAGAATATATATTCTGCCATTCTTAGATATTTTAATTTGTTAATAATGTGACACTTAAATCAGGAATTATCTGACATAGATATTATCTTGACATTTAAATTAGGTATTATTTTGACTGACATCTTTTATTAGTTTGACATGTTTGACTTTGTTATTAATCTGGTTAATCTGTATAACATTTACGTTGTGAATCTATTTCTAAAATTAAAATATGGAGATTTATTTCAATCAATAATATATGTAATAATAATGCATTTATTTCAAGTAACAATGTAAACTTAAGCGAAAATGGACTCTGTATAAAAAAAAAATATTTACATGCTGTTGTTAATGGCTGAATGAGCCGAACTTTTGAACTAGATATAGACACTCAGTGTACCCTATTCAAAGGCAAATACATATATTTATATTTCTATATCGGACAGAGAAACTTCTTTCACTTCAAAAACGTTTCCAAGAATATATCGGTTCATTGGGGGTAAAATACATATTGGATGCCACGTCAAGATATGGACAAAAGAATGGTATAACATAAGAGTGCTATCTGTCCTTAGCTACTGTCAAAAATATTGACAAACCTGAAAATCTATTTGAGGAATTAGTTTAGTTTCCGAAGTCCAGTGGGGCTTTAATAATACAATTAATAAGGTGACTGGAAAAAGCCCTGCTCAGGCACTATTTAGTATTAATTTAGTAGGAACTAATGATTCAGCGACATCTCTCTATACCATTTAAAGTGAATTGTATGATGAAAATAACGTAGAAGCTATTCGACATAAGGTAAGTGAGCAAATAGAATGATAAACATAGAAGAAACTTTAATTATTGTATTGGTAATCTTGTTAGAGTTGAAATAGAGTTTCCTTCTTGTGGGCAAAACAGGAAACTGGTTCCCAAAATTCGTGATCCTTACCGTGTTGTTAAGATTTTTAATAATGATAGATATATGGTTGAAAATACTCCATTATGCTGGAAATGTAATTGACCCTTTAAAGGTGTGGATAAAATACACAAATGGCTTGTTTTCATAGAACTGTAGAAGATAATGAATCAGATAATGTAATTGGCAATGAAGTTGTTAATAAAAGTGGTTCTTATACAAATAATGATGATAGAATAACACAATCAATAAAGGTAGGTACCGGAAAATCACCATCAGAAGTACTTACTCTTTGGACTTAAATTAACAAATATAAATGAAGGGCATATTAGGTCGGCAATCGATCCAGATTTAGACAATGATAACTTAAATAACGATTGCGAAAGTTCTACACCTAACGATCAGTCTAATAATCTGGAACTTTGTTCATAATATTGAAACATCAGATATGAAATCTAAAATTAGCTCTATGATAGCTACAGATAATGACGGGGTGTTAGCAACATGTAATCATAGTAACTCTGCTCTTGAATTAGATATTGTAAGAGTTGGATCGGAAGTAGACGATTTTGTTTTAGGATTTCAAGAAAAACAAAGACAACATTTCGATAAGAAAAGAAAACCTGAAACATATATATATATATATATATAATTTAGGAGACTTAGTGAGAGTGCAAAAGTAGTATAAACTACTTTAGCGCAGGCAAGAGTTAAAAGTTACTGCCTAAATTATCAGGACCATATAAGATATACTTTTTAACGCTCTCTGACATGTACATTACGAAATAGAAAAAGATTAGCTTTACCTTAAACTAAATTGCATATAGTAGGCTCTGGAACCTACCACATATCCATAAAAATTTATAATAAAATACCTAACTATATTAAAAGTGTAAGACAATGGTAAAATATTTCCATGGTTATGTTATAGTGGTATGGAAAGCGATTCAGATAGCGCTAGTAATGATGTAAATGATAACGATCATGTTGATGTTAAGTTACATGAAGATTCTTAACTCAAATTCGTATATGTAATGTAATAACAAGTGTCTTTTTATTTGTTATATTTGTAACCCTCTGAATGATAAGGTAGCACCTCCTTTGTTTGCAACGTGCCTAAACCGATAAGTTTATTACTGTTTGTAAGCGCAACGTGCGCAAATGTCTTGCCACAAAGTGTGTTAGCGCAACGTGCGCGAAGTTCTATGCACAAAGTGTGCTTGCGCAACGTGCGCAAAGTCCTAAGCACAAAGTGTGCTTGCGCAACGTGCGCGAAATCCTAAGCACAAAGTGTGCTAGCGCAACGTGCGCGAAATCCTAAGCACAAAGTGTGCTAGCGCAACGTGCGCAAAGTTATAAGCACAAAGTGTGCTAGCGCAACGTGCGCAAAATTTTAAGCACAAAGTGTGCCAGCGCAATGTGCGCAAATATCATAAGATTAAGATGTAATTTATATTTTTAAAATAACTACCTAATTGAGATGTAATTGTAAAATACAAATATCATAAGATTAAGATGTAAGTAATTTATATTTTTGAAATAACTACCTAATTGAGATGTAATTGTAAAATACAAATATCATGAGATTAAGATGTAAGTAATTTATATTTTTGAAATAACTACCTAATTGAGATGTAATTGTAAAATACAAATATCATAAGATTAAGATGCAAGTAATTTATATTTTTGAAATAACTACCTAATTGAGATGTAATTGTAAAATACAAATATCATAAGATTAAGATGTAAGTAATTTATATTTTTGAAATAACTACCTAATTGAGATGTAATTGTAAAATACAAATATCATGAGATTAAGATGTAAGTAATTTATATTTTTGAAATAACTACCTAATTGAGATGTAATTGTAAAATACAAATATCATAAGATTAAGATGTAAGTAATTTATATTTTTAAAATAACTACCTAATTGAGATGTAATTGTAAAATACAAATATCATAAGATTAAAATGTAATTTATATTTTTTAAAATAACTACCTAATTGAGATGTAATTGTAAAATATCATATTTATATACCTAATTGTTTGTAGGTACTAATTGTTACTAAATAATTTATTGTGATACGTTCACGAGGACGTGAAAATATATCAGGATGGACGAGTTGTTAGCTATGTGTATTTAAAATGGTAAATAAAATAAAATAATATCTATATTAATGATTTGTTAATAATTTAAGATTAAATATACAAGTTAATTCACTTATCAAATCAGACGATTATGTTTATAATAATATGAATATCACCGGCAGTATGCATTTGACAGGTCGAGCTTTCCCCCCACCTCTCAGTAATTGCTTTTATCGCTGGAAGTCGAACCCAGCCAGCTCAGTGGTGTTCTTACTCCAGACCACGACGGTCAAATGTATAATGACAGTGCTTGTACCTAGTATCTACTTGTAAAAATTATTGTTTGCGAAATGTGTAGAATAAATTAATAATATGATTGATATACTGTTTCATTAGGCATATGATTCCTTCACACACATAAAAAAAAAAATAAAAAAAAATATACAGTCGAATTGATAACCTCCTCCTTTTTTTGAAGTCGGTTAAAAAACGACTTGAATTGAAGAAAAAATTTGACTGTTCAGGCGTCTACTGTCCTTCAGTGATCAGCCACTGTCTAGTTCCGTTCATATGGATGGAGTAGAGCGAGTGACGACCCAGTAGCTGTCCTTGCAGTAGTGAGGAAGGTCAGTGGACAGTAGAAACAAAACATTTTGAAGTAGCTGACCGACAGCAGCTGGCCGGTCAGTACTGGCTCAACTTTGTTTTCACGGACCCAGTAGCTGCCAGGCAGTAACTAATCTTCACTGTCCGCCAGCTACTGGGCCTGTGAAAACCAGGCTCAAAACTTTTGCGTACCTATGTAGGTAACTAATCTGGGATCGGTTTGTTTATATTCAAATGGTCTACATAGTAATGTAATTTTCCAGAATTGGTTACGTAAATCATATCCACCCAGCTCAGGCAACATTGTCAATAATATTATGAAGGTAATAAAATAAAGTGCACACTAAACTAGCCTCTATTAATTGTTGCTAGAAGATTTTGCAGTAAAACGACCGCCTAGAGACTACTACATGTTTATGTAAGTATTACTTTGTCGCATAAATTAATTATCAAACTAATGCCAAGTTCTATAACATACCTATTATGAATGTACCTACACTGGTCCGCGGCCATTTTGTAAATTTCCACTGCACCGAAATACTTAGTAGTTAGGTGTTTATTTACGTAGCATCTAGCCTACTAAGTAAGTAGTTTAACAATACAAAGTATTTGTAAGTAGGGCAGGCCGCAGGACGCAGGTGACCCATTTGTGGCCACTTTAGGGCTAGCATACCTACATACAACTCTTGCATCGACTTTATTGTTTTGTCGAGTTCTGTGGTTCTCGTGATTTCCACACAACTAAACCGTTTAGTTGATGGAGGTGCGCTTACAATTATGCAGTCGTTCGTCGATTTTTTAATAATCTCCTCAAATCGACCCGTCTTTATTCAGCAACGCTCGAGCCAAGGTGTTACAAACATTATCATAAGTCAAAAGACTGGCAGACGCGAATCGACAGTTTAGTCGATGGTATGTGCACATCAATACAATGTAGGTAATACAAATTGAGCGTTTGATGGATATTTTTTAACTTCTTATCAATAGCATAACGATAAAGCTTTTGACTTTTTTGTCGAGCAACTAGGTATCGTGTTGACAGTATGTGCGCTTCAATGTATTCCCATAAACATAGGATACACAACAAAATAGTCGCTTAACTAAAAGTTGTATGTATGCGCCAGCCCTAAGACAAATTATATCTTACTTAAATTACTTATAGAGAATTTATCGAACTTTAAATGTACTTAAGTATTTTCTTTTATTTAAAAAAGTTAAATAGTTTTTTTGTATAAGTATGTATAACAAAATGTGTGAGAGGTGCCAAATGTCTTGGTTTTGGCCACTTATTGATAGTCAAAACGTTTGTAAGTAGGGCAGAGGTACCCTTTGTGGCCACTTTAAGGATTTTTTTACTTTTAAGCACTAAGTACTAAATGGTCTTAGGTATTTAAGAGACAAATTATATCTTAAAATAAAGATAATTTATCTAGCTTTAAAGGTACATTCTTCAAATTTATAAAAGTAAAATAGTTTTTTTTATATTACACACAATGTGTGAGAGGTGCCAAATGTACCGGTTTTGGCCACTTACTGATAGTTAAACTTTTGTAAGTATTGCGAAAAATCAAAACCAAACCCAGGTAAAATCAATATATTCTAATGCGCTAGAAAGCTTAAAATTTTCATACAAAACATTTTTTCAAACAGAAAATGAAATTTATTGAAAAAAAATCTTATGGCATAAGAAATTCTAACGATTGTTATTGTTACCTTAAAATACCTTATTTTAATTGCCTTTATCAAAAATGGCTAGAAGTTGTTTAGAAAACTTTTAGAACAAAAAGTGGCCAAAACCGGTACAGTGGCCAAAACCGGTACGCCTGCCCTACTTATAGCGAAAAATCAAAACCAAACCCACGTTAAATCAATAATATTCTAATGTGCTAATGTGTAATTTTGTTGTAAAAAACAAATGTCATTCATAATAAATTTCTTAAAATTTTCATAACAAAGCATTTTTGAAACGGAAACTGGCGTTTATTGAAAAAAAAACAACGGGTCGCACTCCAGGAGTACTGGCAGAAGTGAAAAGGGCTCCCTAGACTTTTTCCCTAAAAGAAAGGAATTTGAAAAAAAAAGAAAAAAAACGGACTGGATTTGAACCAAGGTCTTCCGTCTTCAATGCTGCCCGTTTTCTAACTTGAGCTATATTACGACTTTGAAAACGGTGGCGAAAGCCTTCGTATCGTAACATTATAACAGTTTTTAGATCGTCACGTGTCCGCCTTACGAATATTCGATCTGACGTTCACGTGTCCTCCTGAGTCCTGACGCGAGTTTAACTTTTTACCCATCACACAAAAAGTGCATAATGCCGCCACACGCCGCTAAAGAAGTTTTCACTTCAAAAACCGTATGACATAAGAAACACAAAGTCGGTGGTATGGCACCAGTCGTTTCGAAAACGGAAAGTGTGGGTTAGGTCTTTTTTATCCCAATGGGGTAGCACTTAGCCTTCATCAAACCTGATGTTAAGTGGTGATAAGGCTGAAGGTGGCAACGCATACCTACTCCCGGAATCATCAACCAATGAGGAACTGGCTTACCTTTCCTACCTACATGCCTGCTAACGGCGAAATGGGTAGCAAAATAATGAGCCAATGACTTTCAGCAAACTTTCAAGAATGTCTTCATCAGCTCAGGATGATTGTGATCTCGAGTGTGAGGAAGGATTGCTATCGGATGAATAGAGCTGCTGATTTCAATTATTAAATTTTTAATGTAATAATAATAATCCTACTAATATTATAAATGTGAAAGTTTAGATGTTTGGATGTTTGAGTGCTTGTTACTCAATCACGCCAAAACGGCTGAACGGATTTGGCTGTTTGGGATTGGGACACAGATACTTTTTATCCCGGAAAAATATCACATTCCTGCGGGATAACGTCGTGTAGTCCACGCGGGCGAAGCCGCGGGCGGAAAGCTAGTAGGTATTTAATAAGAGCCAGTAAGTTATACTTAATAGGAATATTCCATTTCGACCCCCCCCGCGAATAATCCGGTAATGAGCTATTACGGGGTTTTTCATGTTATGTGTTTTTAGGTATCTAGAAACTAAAATGAATCATGTGATTTTTTTTCAGAATTTTTCTACTGATATTTACAAAGATATTAAAAATTGCGTGTCTGTTCCATTAAAATGCCTTAAAAAGTATTTTGAACGAATAATATTGTTTTAGATCTTTACGAAAAAAAATACCAAAAGCATTTGACAGTAAACACTTTTACGATATTATTCGTGTAAACAATTTATTACCGTAATTATGTAATAAGTAATACAGGTTTTTTTTATTTGATTGAATCAGGCGTCACTTTGCGGAAGTCCCAAACCATTGTGAAAAACGAAATATATGTACCTAGCTCCATCCATGTAGCTACTTCCACAAAACACAACATGCAAGATGCACCGCCCGCCCGCAATAAAATGCACATGCACACCACGAAAATACCAGTACACAATACCTACATTTAGCAAGACAGCAATACACCTTGCACCTTCACCGATTAGACCACTCTACACTACAAGTGTTTCGTCCCAACCCGTGGCATCCTCAGAAGATAGTTCGTGCGAAAACCAACACCGAATTGATTCAATCAAATCTAATTGGTCTACTAATATAATTTACCTAATTGTGCCTGTTAAAAAAGTTGCTGGTTAAAGTTCATCGCAGAAGACAGATTACCACTACACAGTGATTTTTATAAACTTGTCAATCGTGAACTTCAATGGTAGTACATTTTACGTCATGTGACATCCAGTAATATTAAAAAAGTAACAGTTAATAGGAAAAGAAAACCGATCTCAAACATTAAAATATTATTTTCCCCTCAACAATGAAGAAACCCAGGTATGCAAAGTGTTTTTCTTAAACACGCTTTCTATCCTTGAACAAATGATTACACACCCTTAGAAAAAATTAAAAGAGATGATAGTTTGATTGATAAAAGAGGAAAACATCTGGATAGACCACATTAGATGAAGCTAGATACAGAAGACAGGATAGGAAACTCTATTAGTCTATTTCCCAAAGTCGATTCCCATTACACAAGTAAAGAATCTCTCTTTCTGGGGTCAGTCCCTCATGTCTAAGGATCGTGGTCAGCATCAGGGTTCACCGGATCCGGTCCAGCACCTCTCTTACGACCGTGTGTATGAAGGATGATGAGTCTTTTACTTGATCGGTATTTTATCTTGTAGGTGAGCGACCGCGCGATCTCTTGCCTTCGATGCTCCCGACTACAATTAGTTGTTTTAGGATGTCGTCATCTTTGCGTACCGTATGACCGAAATATGAAAGAATGCATTGCTGGAATGTGGTCGATAGGTGAGTTTTAATTTGGAGCTGGGTTAGGTTAGGGTTGATGCATTAGTGCGTTACGCTATCCAAGGTATTCTTAGCATTCGCCTTCAGCACCACATCCTTTACCTTTCGCGGGCCAGAATTGTCCATGTTTCAACTCCATATCATATTAAACGGGTCATAGCATCCTTTGCCATCCCGTAAGCCTTTTTATCTCCGGTACACAGCTGCAGTCTTTGCAGATTTGGGAGCCCAGATAAATGTAGTGGTCGACGATGCCTACGCCAGGAATGTTGCAGGTGACATTTGATAACGTTCCGACTCGATCCTCTATCATCACTTTAGTTATTTTTCTGTTCACTGCGAGACCAACGTTGCCACTCTCCACCTCGAGTCTATGGAATAGCTCACTCCTATCATCCATAGATAGTACGGTGTCGTCAGCATATCGAAAATTGGAAGTCTCTTTCCGCCTACAGGGAAACCCTTCTCCCAATCTTCAATGGTCCTCCGTATGATTTGCTCACCATATTATGTTAAACAGTGCAGGGAACAAGATGCAGCTCTGTCTTACTTCTTGTTTAGTTGTAAACATAATTGAGCAATCAGTAATCCTAACGAAGGAATAGGAATAGAAAATAATTTTCAACTTAAATATAATCTCATTCATTATGTTCTATCTTTAAGCCAAAGTGTAATTTTTTAATGTTAATCATAACAATCATTAATTAACCAACCAATCATAAACTAACCAAAGTTGTTTCATTTACTAGAATATCATTTATTTCATGACAGGCGAATATTATAGTAATTGGCTTCTACAAATGTACAATAAAAAAAACTATTTGCAAGAATAATATCGCAACACGATATTACTGTTTGTAGTCGAAAATATAAACTTACACGAATAATATCGCAACACGATATTACTGTTGCAGACGGCACTAGAAATTTACACGAATAATATCGTAAGAGACACTACTGATCAGAGCTTAACCTATACTAGTATAGTAAAATGCATTTAGTTAATTTGTAACGAATACCTTGGTACTAATTAAATTTGGTTGAAATAACAAGATAGCTGAAAAAAATAGCTTCCATATGTGATATAAAAAGTCTCTGATACTTATTTTTTTGTCGAGTTATTAACAAAAATGCTTCTTTTATTTTTCCTGAACATTTTGACTTTTTCGGTTACCGGATTATTCGCGGGGGGGGTCGATTTATTATAAGTACTTAGATAAACTATATGTACCTACCTATCAACTAATGTTCCCTCAAAAGAATGTTTGTATACTTACTCTCATTACACCTCGTCAACAACTTCATTATGCGAGTAGATAAACATTTTTAGTAAGTACTTTGTCACATTAATGATATCGATTCTTCGCCAAGTTGCAATGCTACTTTTACGGCGGAAATCGGTTTGACATAGTTCTAGAGTGCTGACTTAGTTCTGAGAGCGACTGTTCTACTTATTTCATATCAGAAATATGACTCACAGAATAATACTTACTTTATTAATTTGTTGAATAACATTTTCATGTTATGATCTTATGATGCATTAAAACAACGGGTAGCCTGACCCCTCCGCGCCTAAAGTGGGCTTAAATTACACTCTAGCTAGGGGGTATGGGCCATACGCCATACCGTATGGCATGCAAGCTACGTGCAATCGGTTTTGCAGCGATCCGTTTTTGTCACTGACATCAAAATCAAAATAAAATACATAAGTATTTTCTTTTTTAGACAATATTTTAACTAAAATTAAGGTTACATGCTATTTTTATATAAAAACATATTATACTTAGCTTTTATTCATGTCGTCCTTACCTTTTTCATTAATGTTATGGAAAAAAGTATTTATGGAAAACCAAAAAGTAGCTAAGAAATAATAGCGAAAAAGTTACTTAGATCTTTAGTATTTCTAGAAATGGAAATTATAGTAAACAAAACATCTGTCAAATGAAAAATACTTTTAGTATTCGGCTACTAGGCCAGTCATATCGTACAACTAAAAAGGCTGAAATACAAATAATTGCGGTAAACTTGCTCTTTTGGTATGTTGGATAGTAATAATACAGATTTGCAGCAGTCTGAAATTCTCGCGCGCTGAGTAGTTGCTGAAAAACCACCACTTTTTTTAGTTTTGTGCCAAAAAACGACATTGGAAGGCTCTGACGACAAAGGTCGCTACTACTTATTTAAAGTGTACAAAATTCCTAACAGTTTAGGCCCTAATTCAATTTATAGCTCTAATAGGTCACACGAAACAGGGTTCCCAATGTTCACTATTTTCCCCAAAATGTTGGAAAATGTTTTGTGCATCGTGGAGTAGACCCAACTCCTGGCCCTTCTCAAGAGCGCAGGACTTCCGCGAGATCGACAGCGGTGGATATCAGACAAACCTGCTTCCTTTGTGGAAAGGATATAACCCAAGCTTTCATGGATGCTGAGTCTAAAAAACAAATTGCCCTCCGCAACACTGTTTTTAAAGTTGAGAAGGTACAAATGAAAGATGCAGTTTTAAAGCAAGCCAGACTTCGAGGAGATAACTGGGGGAAAGGGGTTGAGGCTCGTCTCAGTTCTGAAGGCTTTGACATGGTAGCCATGGATTGGAAAAATTGGGGAAATTCCAACATTTTGGGGAAAATAGTGTACATTGGGAACCCTGTATCGTGTGACCTATTAAACCTACACAATTGAATTAAGGCTCAAACTGTCAGGAATTTTATACACTTTAAATAAGTAGTAGTGACTTTTGTCATCAGAGCCTTCCAACTAGGGCGACCGCCCGCCCGCGTAGTTACTTTGTGCTTCCAATGTCATTTTTTTGGCACAAAACTAAAAAATGAAGTGGTTTTTCAGCAACTACTCAGCGCGCGAGAATTTCAGACTGCTGCAAATCTGGATAAACACTATTCAGGTGGATCCAAACAACATACCAAAAGAGCAAGTTTACCGCAATTATTTGTATTTCGAATGTAACATATGACTGGCCTATAAATGATTTTCTGGAAAATGAAACAGTAAAATAAATTTTACACAAATAAAATTTATGTAAAAAAATCTATCTGGTATTTTTCGAACATCTGAAATTCGAAGAGAAAAGTTTCGAAAGTATGATAGGTAGGTTAACATACTTAACATTTAAAAAATCAACTTTTCAAAGGTATGAAAAATGCCATAATCACAGAATACTAAATAGTTAAGTACTTAGGTACCCATTATGTTTAATGGTGCGCAACAAACATTTGATCACTATTAGTAAAGAAGAAATGTTTTTCTGAAAGGAAAAAGGAAGAATTTTCTGGTGGAATTTCTAAACATAATGTGAAGGAGCATGTGAGTAAATGTATTAAAGGTATAAAATGTTTATAAACATTTTCTATCAGATCCCCTTGTAATATCCCCTTATAGTTGAGTGACGCTCGATTATGTGTGTGTTTGTCTTCGATCAACAATAACAAAGGTGTTTGTTCAGTAAAATTGGATAGCAACACAAGGCACAAAGGAGACAGCTCGTAATAACCGAGCATGACTCTAGTCACGTTGCAACGCGCATGCACTGACGTGTATGGCTCATCGCTGCACTTATTACGGGAACGTTCAATAACCCAAGGCCAATATTATTTAATTACCTATGTCACATTAAAAAAATGAAAAAAAGTGGCCGCCCGCGACTTTGTTTGTGTGGATTTATAAAAGTAGAAGTAGTTTATGTTTACTCTATAAATTTATAAAGCGGTACTTCTCGGCCAGTGAAGGTTCCGTCAAAAATATTTACGATTTTTCATACATTACATCTATACATACAAATAAATAAAATTGGAGTGTCTGTTTGTAATATTAAAATAACCGCTTTTTACTACATGCATATGATTATATATACGGTACATATAACAAAATAACATTTTTTACAATTTTTGTCCGTCTGTCTGTCTGTCTGTTTGTTCCGGCTAATAATCTCTCAAACGGCTGGACCGATTTTGACGGGACTTTCACTGGCAGGTAGCTGATGTAATAAGGAGTAACTTATGCTACTTTTTATCGATATACCTGTTCCCACGGGAACGAGAACCACGCGGGTGAGACCGCGGGCGGCCGCTAGTTATACATAAAGTAGGTATAGGATCATTAGGGTTTCGCTCGCCGCACACGTGGACGGTGGTGGCCACGTGTTTCGCGTTACTAAATATATACGTAAAAACCGGCCAAGTGGGAGCCGGACTCGCTCACGAAGGGTTCCGTACCAAAGTGAATATATACTTACTTACAACTAAATATTCTGTGAAAATTTTAAGCGTCTACCTGTTGCCGTTATTAATATCGAGCAAAACGGCAAAAACCCGTTTGTTGTATGGGAGCCCCCTTATATTCATTTTATTTTAATGTAATTCTTTATTTTAGAATTGAATATATTTACAACTAAATACCCGAATATTTCAAGCGCCTACCTGTTGCCGTTATTAACTTAAACGTAAAAAAATCAAGCCCCCTTTAAATATTTATTTTATTCTGTTTTTAGTATTTGTTGTTATTAGCGGCAACAGAAATATATCATCTGTGAAAATTTCAACTGTCTAGCTATCATAACATAACAGTTGAAATACAGCGTTTTACCTTTTGGGTACGAAACCCTAAAAATCATGTCCGTTCAATCCGGTGGCCAAAATGTGAAACAAACGTGTTTTTTTAAATGTCATTTTGTTGTCAAGTTGATGTCCAACCAAAGCGCTGCTTGCAGCTGAAGGTCTTAGAAGTCAGGGCCGGTTAAATAGCAACAAAAAAAAGTAAGACGTACATTAGCGCCGCGCCGCTGTCACCGGAACAGAAAAGATTGTGCCACTGTAAAGTCAATTTGTTGCCAGCCACCGGTAGTGGCAAAAAAGGATCTATAGGTATTCCTTTCTAATATGAAAAACTTAAACCAATGGTATCAAAAAAGGCAGGCAGTGGGCAGGGCGTGTTTGGAAAACCTTTTGCTCTGAACATCAAACCCTCCATACCTTTAACTTTTGCATTTCGTCAAGTTGTCATGACAACTAGCTTGTTGTTGATTCCAAGCTCCTTTCATTCAGTACTAAATGCGTGACATGGTCCCTATCTTGTGTTCGGTCCAGCGTCCAGCCTTAAGGTCACACACAGCACATACATCAACACGGAAAGGGAAGGGATCGACACCGTATCAACTCGAGCGGTTCAGTATTCTTTGTATGAAACCCCCTACTACAAAGCACACTAATCGGAATCGTAACGTAATCGCCTCGCCTCGGGACCGGTGCATACCATCAACTTTAAGACAGCGATTCAAAAATAGCGCGATGCAGAATAGGTTCCTAAAATGAATTGCTTTCTTTCGTACCATGACCTTCTAAAAACTGGATCGCAAATGAATTGCTAAATGTGAATGACCGAACGATTTGTGTCCTTATTTCTTCTACCCGCCTCTTTCACTCGATTCTGTCATGCCAGGAGAGTGAAAGGGAGGGGTATAACCTGCAGGTGACATGTTAGCTTGGCCAAGTTATACGTCAAATAAGAGTTGATGACAGCTCAGCGGCTGTGAAATGTCATTGAATGATCACTGAATCGCTGTCATTGATATTAAGCTGTCGTGGTACGAATAAGCGAAGCAGATCAGTTTAGGTCCTAAACAAAACCGCAATAAGAGTTGATGGTAGGCACCCAGCTCACGAACCGCTTTGCGGGTCGCTCAACTTGCTATCCCCGGCTCCCCGCGCTTACCGCTAGTCGTCCACGCGCTCACGTCTCTCCGTACCCGAGCTTACGGCTCTACGCACAGTGGTCTGAAAATGAATATGAACATCAACTTTTTTTTTATTTATTTTTTTTCTCATATTTTTTACATTTGTTTTTTCATTCTTTGTCTTTTTTTATTTTTTTTTATAATTTTTTACTCATTCTTTTTTTTTATATGGAACCACTGTGCGGCGAGCCGTAAGCGCGGCGTCGCCTAGCCGTAAGCGCGGCGTCGTCGCCTAGCCGTAGCCGAGCCGACGTACCGACGCTGATTTGGTTACGGTTTGGTTACGTGCTTGCGTTAGGTTGACGCCTGGTTGACGGCGGCGAGGCAAAAGGCGATACGGTGTCGATCCCTTTCCGAGTTGATGTAATGTGCTGTGTCCTTTACTGTGAAATAAACAGAAGGACGAAATTAAAAACATCCTTTTATGAGTTCCAAGTATAATTTTATTTTACGAGAATTTAGGAAAATGCTTATTTTGAAATTACGAATAAGTAGGTACCTTCTTTATTTTAAACTTAGATTTGAAAAAAAAATCGGCCAAGTGCGAGTCGGACTCGCTCATGAAGGGTTCCGTACCCACTTAACGTACCGATTACGTACACCTAGCAAAAATACCACTGTCATTTTTTACCAGAAAAAAATAACTTTGTTTTTCATAGTATTCGTATGAATGACAAAGTTATATTTGCGGTTTTCGAAAATGTGTTATATCTCAAAAACTTGTAAAGCCTTAGCTGTGATAGTTTTCCTTTTAACTTCGTCATATGTACTACTATCGTGAATTTTTTCACGTATCCAAGACCAACCATTTGGCTGGCAGGGGGGGGGGGGGGGGGGCGACACATGACTCTAACAAAAACTAATAATTTTTTTAAATTTTTTTTTTTCAAAATTGTAATTTACCACTTTGTTGGGGTGATAAATACGTATATACATGCTAAATTACAGCTTTCTAGTACTAAGAGTCTATGAGCTAGACTGGGGTCAGACGGACGGACGGACAGACGGACAGACGGACATGGCAAAACTATAAGGGTTCCTTATTGACTACGGAACCCTAAAAATCACGCACAAGTTAAATAGGCCTGGAGTGCGCGTTTACGAGAGCGTTTTTCGTAGTGTTACCAAAGTGGATGTTAATAGGCTGATGATGATGATGATTAATGGTATTACGAACACGTAATAAGAATTTGTCTAGTCTGCAGGATTTGCTAATAAGTAAGTAAGTACCTGGATATACTTAACTAAAATAAATCACAACTCAGCTAATTTATTGATACTGCTCGTATTTCAATGATACCGCATTGTATTCGATACTCTGGCTGCTCACAAAACTGCACCAATTCTGGTTAAAACATCCACCATTAGCACGACTACGAATCGACAATACTACTGCTGCTGATCGACAAAATCTGTACCTACAAAAAATCTGGCGGTTCTGAAAATAAACCTTGGCTTATTCTACATCTGTATACGGTTGCAATTGAAAAACGTATAGGTACCTAAGTATATTAATGTTTTATGCATGTTTTGGCGGCCACATGCCATTAGCATATGAAACACACAGAAAAAAAAGCCAAAGCGGCTAATACGTGGTGTCCGTTGTTTGCATAACGCTATCTTATTTTATTCACAATTTTAGTTCTTGTGTTTATGTAACTAAAACTTTAGTTCAATGTTGTGCACAATATTTATCGGCTTCTTTACATTATATATTAAAGCATCATTATATTATGTAACATACATGGTTTGTGAACTGTTATTGTGTCTTAAATAAATAAAATAAAATGAACAAGTAGGTAAACACTAAGGTGTTACAACAATGTAGCGAATAATCGACTATTTAGTCATTAATTTTAATACTCGACTTAACATATATTACCTACCTGTGGTTACCTAATGAAACGCATAACGTTTTACGCCATAAACATGAAACTCATCTTGTTGAAAGGCATAATCATCAAAATGCATAATTTCCTAACGAATACTTTGATTGGCCGTTTGCTTACATCGAAATAATAAAAAAAATCGTCTTCCGTTTAAGTTCTCCTGTGGATCTCATCATTTCTGATTCGATCGCACATCGAAATACCAAGCATCGCTCTCTCCATTGGTCGCTGGGTGACCTTGAGCCTTCCTATGAGACCCATAGTAAAAGACCACGTCTCGTGCTTCCATATGTCATAACTGGCTACACACACTGGTCAAAGACCTTAGTCTTGCTTGAGACATTGAGGAATTTTGGACGGGAATATACCTATGCCGGAGCTTCCCGAACGCTGCCCCTAAGTGCTAGAATCCGACGAGATATCTCTTTATCGAACTTAGCTAACTTGACTGTCTTTCGCAGTCGCAGGTAAATATAGTGGTCAACAACTTCGAGTGTAATGTTCCCAAAATTAACTGGAGCAAGTGCATATTGGACATTATTTTCGTCTTATCCATGCAGAAGCATAACTCGTTGTTCAGGTCACACACACAGGTCACAGCCATAATAACAACATCATCAGCAAACCGCAGGTCACCTGCAGTTTGCTATTCGGTTCGGTTGGTGGTAGGACTTGTTATTAGCCCGACTGGCTAGCTTAGCTACCACCATCTTATCTAAGTCTGATGCCATAACAATGATGGTCTTCACCATTATTTATTTATTTATTTATTTATTTAAACTTTATCGCACAAAAGGGTACAAAAGGCGGACTTAATGCCATAAGGCATTCTCTACCAGTCAACCAGAGAGCTGGGTACCGAGATTATCAGAGGCGGTGCAAAAATGTGATAGGAGAATAATTTCAAATTAAAATATAAATGTTCATACTAACAGCATGTTCTGAAAACATAAATACTAAATAAGACACAAATATACATAAATTACTTTTACCTAATACGTACATTCATACATATATACAATATACATATATATAAATATATAAATATATATCATACTATAATATAATTATATAAACACTATATCAGTATAGTTTAGAGGGTAATATAAAATAGTTGTCAGATTAATGTGATGTCGGTGGAGAGTTTAAAAATTGATCACGGATTAATCTTTTGAAACTGGTTTTATTTGGGGCTCTTTGAATGTGGGGCGGGAGTGCGTTCCAGAGTCGTATTGCTTGAAGACTGAAAGAGTTTGAAACGAAACCAGTACGGTGAGAGGGAGTGCTAAGAGTAAGTTTGCTATCTGAGCGAAGATTTCGGTTGTGGGAGGTCCCCAAATACTGAAATTTGCACTTCAGATATCCAGGAGCATGTGGATCGTTAAGTATTGAAAAGAGAGTGGAGAGAATACGTAAATCCCGACGTTGGCGAATTGTGAGCCATTTCAAGTCACTGCGGTAAGACGAGATGTGGTCGTATTTACGGAGACCATAAATGAAGCGAATGCAGCTGTTGAGTAGGCGATCCAACGTGTTAAGAAGTTCCTGGGAAATATCAGCATAACACACATCAGCATAATCAAGGATAGGAAAAATTGTGGACTGTACTAATAGGATTTTGGTGGGGATAGGAAGGAAGTTTTTAAATTGATAAAAGGACCTAAGAATGCCAATGACTTTCCGGCTCAGGCAATCAACCTGGGGCCGCCAGCTCAATGTGTTGTCGATGACTAATCCCAAATTGACGACATGAGGCTTGAACTCAATTAGCGTGTTCCTGTAAGTGAGAGGCCCAACAGAACTCATGTCCAACCTTGATACAGCATGAGGGCTACCTACTACAATTGCCTGACATTTGCCAGGATTGACATTAATTCCAAACTTGTTGGACCAGTCGGAGATACGCTGGAGGTCGCCGTTTATAGCGTCTATAGCATCACCCAAATTGTTGAGTTCAGCTTGCGCGTATATTTGCAGATCGTCTGCGTAAAGATGATGAGAGCTGTGAAGAATAGGAGAAATTAAGTTGATAAAAACTGAAAATAGAAGAGGAGAAAGAATACCGCCTTGAGGGACACCTGCCGTTAACTCGCACCAGTCGGACATGTTGTCCTTAGCACGAGTTTATTGTGTTCCGGCAGTTCAAGATAAGATAGCCAGTTCCTCAGTGATTGAGGATTCCGGGAGTAGTGCCCTTCCACCTTCAGCCTTATGACCACTTAACATCAGGTGTGATGAAGGCTAAGTCCTATCCCGTTGTAGATAAAAAATAAATAATGAAAATATCCTTCAACGCAGCTGTGAACAGTTTCGGAAAAATAACGTATCCCTGTCTCACACCTTCTCAGCTCTGGTTCTGTATTCGGACAGATCTCAACTTTGTTGTACCTGTAGTCTATTTGGCACCTCTGGATCTCTGCAGCAGGCCCATGTCTCAATCGGAACTAAGGTTAAAGGTCTTCGATCAACAATAACACCTAGTACCTATTGTTGAACGAAGTTAAAGGTCTGCCAAGCAAAGTGGCAAGTTAATACTCTTCGGTCTCTGTATACAGTGCCACAAACTTTGCTGTGCCGGTGGCCAAAATGTGAAACTAACGTGATTTTTTTTAATGTCATTTTGCTGCCAAGTTGATGTCCAACCATAGCGCTGCTGGCGGCTGAAGTTCTTCGAAGTCAGGGCCGGTTAAATTACTACAAAAAAAAGAAAAACGTACGTAGCGCGGCTGTCACCGGCACAGAAAAGGTTGTGGCACTATAACTGGCAGCAGCATGAAGTTTGACTTAATACTCTGATGTAACTGGAGCTCTCACCCTGAATAAAAAAGTGTCGCCAGCAAATTTGACATTTATGTATGTAGTGGCAGGTAGTGGCTGTCAGCTGTCTCATATGACCATACGTATTTTTTTAAAGTGTAAGTGAGACGGAAGACAGCCACTGTGTTATTTGTGGTATTCAAAAAATTGTTCGTACTGCACTCTCCAGTTACCTCAGTATTAAGTCGAGCTTCATGGGCAGCAGCGTATAAATGTGGTCTATGGTACTGCCTTTTCGGAACCCGGTTTGTTCGGGAGGTTTGAAGTCGTCGAACCTACGAGCGAGATGTTTCGTAATGACTCTCGAAAACAAAATAGGATATGACTCAGACCTTTATAATATAATATATCTATGCTCAGAAACGAGACGGGTCTGTCTGTACACAGAACATAGAAATATTTTTTCTATGTTCTGTGGGTATGTAGTTCTTCAGGAGAGTCTTCACCCTTCTTGAAAAGCCATCTGTATAGATGCTTAGATAAGTAAGTAGAGTGTGTGTCAGATAACTCTGCGCGTGACTGGCGCGTTTTTGGCGCTAGTTACAGTGCATTTTTTTGTTCTTATGTTAAAGAAAAGATTAGTATTCGATTTTTACCGCGCGCAGACTTATCTGACGAGCACTTTATACTTACGTACAGTGGCACAATCTTTTCGGTTCCGGTGACAGCGGCGCTTTGTATGTTTTTCTTTTTTTTGTAGCAATTTAACCGGCCCTGACTTCTAAGACCTTCAGCCACCAGCAGCGCTATAGTTGGACATCAACTTGACAGCAAAATGACATTAAAAATAATACGCTAGTTTCACATTTTGACCACCGGAACAGATAAGTTTGTGGCACTGTACAGTGGCACAATCTTTTCTGTTCCGGTGACAGTGGCGCTATGAACGGTTTTATTTTTTTGTAGCAATTTAACCGGCCCTGACTTCTAAGACCTTCAGCCGCCAGCAGCGCTATGGTTGGACCATAAACTTATTTATACTAGGGGTAAAGTATAATAAGTTTATGGGTTGGACATCAACTTGACAGCAAAATGACATTTAAAAAAACACGATAGTTTCACATTTTGGCCACCTGAACAGAAAAGTTTGTGGCACTGTACCTACCTATAGGTTAATGTAATGACACCTAAAAGGCACATAAAAGGCCTTTACTTAAATATCAAAGTTTATGAATTGAATAGTTACTCCTGTATTCAAGGTAAACTTGTAAATAATCTTGTTCTGGTATTTCAAATATTAAAAACAATGTCCACTCCCATTATTTCTGATAGTTTTCCAATCAGTTATTTCTTTATTAAACTACAAAGAGTACCTACACTAGGTGTAAACTCCATTCTTTGAAAAATTTAAAATAAAGTATTAGAAAAAAAATAAGTAGGTACTAAAGTACCTAATAAAAATTGCATTGTGAATGCAAAAAAGTAAATTAACTTTCTTTGTCTGAAAAAGTTAAGTTTTGTAGGCTTCAATCATTAATATACTTCCATGGCTTCAATCAACAAATAAGAACAAACAGGTAGGTACTTACCTACCTCTACTCTCACGAACTAAAAAAACACAATGCAAATGTCGCACCGAATGACGTTCTTTTTAAAACGGAGAAAAAGATTTCGAATGTTACGATCTTACGTCAAAAATGACAGTAATCAATATAAAATGTGAGATCACCTTTGAAGTGCGCTCTTATTCGCTCGGCCGTTTTTAGCCCTCGACTTAAAAAAGTGGGGTGTTATAAGTTTGACGTGCCTTCTGTGGAAAATATCTGTCTGTAGATCCTGAATCAATGGACCGATTTCGATGCGGTTTGTTTGTTTGAAAGCTGAGACGTGATCAAGATGGTTCTTAGCTAAAATTTTTTATTAATTTTTATTTTATTTAAAAAAAAACTCCTTTGGTCGGGGACCACAAAAAGGGAATTAGAATTCAAATCAGAAATGTGGATTGTGAATTCTGTATTAGATTTCACAATCCACATTAGAATTCAATAGATGTTAGTAGGGGTCCCCCTATAACATCTAATGATTTCATCAGAAAATAAGTAAGGTCTGGCGGCCCTGAGATGTTTTCTTTTAATTAAACATAACTATTTAAAAGAACACATGGACATCCTACAGCTATTACTAAGTTAAATTAAGTTTTCCACACACAATAACCAGACAGTTTCAGTAAAAGTTTTCTGTTTTCTTCATATCGTTGCGTCATCACATCATGTAAAAACACTGCAAGTTTTGTAACAACGTGCGTATTTATTTTCAGTACCTACCTAGCTGAATGGAGAATCGTTTTCACGAGAACGGCCTTGGGCGTGATTAGCACGACACACGACGTTCGACGTTATCGCTGACGAGTATAAGTTACGCATTCGTTACGATAATGTTGAACGTAAAAATTGCGCGCGTAGAATGGACCGTGCGTTGCGTATTATGTATACCTACGTACGTATGTATGGTACATAACATACGCTATTGATAAGGAGTCGATCTTGCATCGTGACCTTGAGCAGCTGGAAGAATATTATGATGTTTTACGTACATTTTGTGCACTGGTTTTTTATTTAAGTACTGCCCTACCCTGCTTCCTAAGGGCGTTTGTGCACTACACTGCATTTTACCGATCCGGAAAAAAACGGATGTTTGTATTTTAATAATTAATCATTATAAATAATAGAATTTATTTATTTCGTGTAGTTTAGGGTGTATTAATTTTATTATTTATTACTATTATAAATGATTAAATTACTTATTAAAATAGAAGCATCCGTTTTTTTCCGGATCGGTAAAATTCAGTGTAGTGCACAAACGCCCTAAGAGTGCAATGTAGGAACGATATTAGGTACGTATAATATAAATCCGTTGATTAGTCTAAAAGATCGGGTAAAGACGCGACTCGGAAAGTGTAGGCGGAAGTGACTTTGTATTATACTTACTAGGTAGGTATGTTTTCTTTTCTTAATTAACTCGAGATTTCACAGCTTATAGGTACTAACTTAGTTTTCTAGTAGATACTTTTAAACTAGAAAATATGGGAATCTTTATAAATACTTACTTAACAAAAAAGCAAGTAAAAAACATACTTTTTGTAGCTCAACCAATCAGAACTGCTGACGAGTCATTGAGCCTTGAAGGGGCCAAGTTCAAGAACGATCATTGTAGGCCACAAAAACACTTTGTCTGCCTGGAAGAAATTGCTACCTAGCAATAAGGCCTCCTTTTGTGTGCTTCTTTTGTATTGTTTTTTTTTGTTATGTGTTTTCTTTTTGCAATAAATGCAGTGTTTTTATTATTTGTTATTATTATTGTCTCTTCTGTGGTCTTTCAGGAAGAAAGTAGGTAAACTGAAAATTAAAGTAATAAATAAGAACTATTAGTCTGGCTAGTAAAAATCGCTATAAGCGATAAGGCCGCCTCTTTGTTCACTATTTTGTTTTAGTATGTACCTATCTACCTACCTATGTTCTGTATCTATGTGTGCAAATTTGCAATTATGCCTAAACAGAATTTTAGAAATTCCGTGTTAGCATCACAGAACAGATGCGTGGTGCATTTATCGATTGCACGTGTCAGCATCCCTACTTCCCCCCTCACAATTTTATTTGGAGATAAACTCTGTTAATACATTTTGTTTCAATTGATTAATTAATAGGACGCGAAAATCTAAGAAGCTAAAAAGAAAATCTATGAAACTGACCCGGGGAGAGCTATCCCGAAAGCGGTCGGAATATTCCCAAAGCATCCCCAGGATTGCAATGGTGCAGTTATTGATTACACGTGTCAGCATCCCCTTTTCTCCTCACCCCGCCGCCCACGCCACTTTACATTGTAATTTAGTACCTACGTAGATAGGTACTTACTCGGAATTTACTGAAACTTCCAGTACCTAGTAGTTGGATAGAACGCATGTTTGTTCATTTGGATATTATGCTCATCTTGTTTTAGGTAAAATGGAAGCAGATTTTATAATTTCGTATTGTTTTTGATTACCGAATCAAAACAAACGAATAACGACATAGCTTATATAGGTAAGTAGGTACTTGCGGATCCTCGCGGTTTTACAGGCGTGGTACCCGTTCCCGTGGGATATCAGGATAAAATATAGCCTATGTTATTTATATACCTACCTATGTTATAATTAAATGTAGCATTCTAAATGTGAAATAATTTTTTAAATCGGTCCAGTAGTTTTTGAGTTTATTCATTAGGTACCTACCTACATACATACACACAAATCTTTCCTCTTTATAATATTAAGTATAAATTAGTACTTATAGATATATTCTGTGACTGAAGGCATACGCGCGTCGCGTTGCAGTTGCAACGGAGAGTATTGATAAAGTAGGTAACTTGAAATATATCGTATTATTACAATTCTGAGCTTACTTTGTAACCACAAGAGAATATTTGAATAAATAATCAGTACCTAGCTAGGTCATAGGTCACTAAACAACAATCTTAAGTAGGTCTTACCTACAAAATGGTTTTTAGTGATCATTACCTACGCGTAGGAAATTTTAGTTTTCAAATACTGAGTACTTATAATAATATTTTTTAGCACAATTTTACCATTTTTTTTGCTCAGTATCTAAATAACGTTACAGATTTTCCCAATATTAAATTGTAATTTGAATCAGGTATTTTTGAAACAACATGAGTCCACTTTTTGGTGAAATTGACTTTTTTGCATTTTTATGCTGACAATCATGCCATACATCCCTAGCTTAATTGAAACAGCACAAGTCCTTTTCTTTCCATATATTTTAAATTATGATATTTTTGAAATAACACTAGTCCAGCCTACTAATTGTCTAATTTCAAAATCTATCGCAATTTATACTTCTTTTTGGCACAAATAAAAACTTACCAAAGAAATGTAGCAATGCGTTACATCTATCTGTCAAATGAAAGCGATTGCGATAGATTTTGAAGTTAGAAAAAATTAGCATGGACTTATGTTGTTTCTATAATTTCTTAGTGGTCGACAGCTGTCCATCATCATTATTCTAAAGTCGGATTTTTAATTAGCCGAAGTAATCTGACGTTTACTGGGTTGTCAGGTTTTGACGAAACATAAATAGTGACGCGGCAAAAAGAATGAATGAAACAAAAATATTATAATTTTATTATTAATATTAATATCAAGTATAGTTCTTTCGGTAGCTTAAGGAGTAGTTAGAACACCGAGCTACCGATATCGAGTCCCGAGTTCGAATCCTAGTTGTGCCATGTAGGCACTTTTTGTTTGTGGGTCGATTTTTATGAAACTCGGTTTTCAGTACTATTTTGGAAAGAAAACGGCAACGCAATGTTAAAAATATTAAAGAATCCAAGATGGCGGCCAACTTTTTTGTTGGTGGAACGATTTCGATGAAACTCGGTTTTTGGTACTATATTGACAAGAAAACAGTAACGCAATGTTTAATATGACAAATGGTCAAGATGGTTGCTAACTTTGTATTTTTTTTCCTTTGGTGTTATCAAAATGTAACACGATATTATTAGGAAGCTTGTGAAAGTGACAAATACCTACACAATTTTTTTATAATAAATGATAGGGTATAATTTTAGGGTTTAAAAATATATATAAACGCAGTGCTGCCCTCACGGACAGCAAGATCGATTATTTTAATTTTAGTTATAACGACATCTATCGAGTTATTTTGTAACTGTCGACTAGTGTCGACTTAAAATATTAGCGCCATCTATTTTGTTGCTTTGTAACTATTAGTTGAGTCAGTTTAAACGTTGCGGAAAGCACTTGGGTGAGTTGGATACAGAGAGATGGCAGCACTTGGACCAAGTGAGTTGAATTGGTCGATGGTCTGCACATTTTGGTGCAGGGGCAAGATAAAAACAGTCTAAAAAGGTTTTCTGTATCGAATTTGCCGCGTTTAAAGATTCATTCGTCTACGTCACTTGAATCGTTGTTTTATTTGTGCCATATCGATTGTGATTGAAGAATAAGACGTTTGTTATTGAAGAAGAGACTCTTATTTTGAGGATCCCTCGTCACAACCATACTGACAACGAGACCATGCCAGGCAAACCGAACCAGCGACGTTATATATAATTTGATATGGCATGATTTTGATATAGACGAAGAAGCTTCAATGGCTAAGAAATATGAAGTGGCTTATTTCCAATCTGAATAAAATTATTTTTTTACTATTTAGTTTTTTTTATTAACAACTAATAAAAGCTTGAAAGTATATTTTTTCGTTAGTTTTTTGCTTTGTAGTTATAATAATTTAACTTTACCTGTTGAACCATCAGGAACTCAGAACGAACTCTCATAAAGGATTGCTTGTATAAAATTTCATGGCATTGCTATTGAACGTTGAGGAGTTGTCTCGCCTGGAGCCAACCCTGGGTGCAGCAGCCAGGTCGTGTTGTAATTTGGGATTAATATTAATTTTATTTTGTTTTTAATATTTGTTGCTATAAGTAGATAGAAAGAAAGAAAGAAAGATTTTTTTTTATATTTTTAGATAGCGGTAACAGAAATACATCATTTGTGAAAATTACAACTCACGGTTCATGATATACAGCCTGGTGACAGACAGACTGACGGACAGACAGACGGACAGCGGAGTCTTAGTAATGGGGTCCTGTTTTAACCCTTTAGGTACGGAATCCTAAAAGAATAAAGTTGGCAACCATCTTGATCATTTTTCTTTTTATTGGCAAAATAGTACCAAAAACAGAGTTTCATCAAAATCGACCCACTAACAAAAAAGTTGGCCGCCATCATATCCCTGCTGGATAACGAACGTGCAGTCCACGCGGTCGAAGCCGCGGGCGCAAGGCTAGTCACAATGTAAACCGGTGAACTTCGCCCTAATAATCTCTATACCTGTTCAGTAAGTTAGTCAAGATGTATAAAATCTAACTCATTTTTTTCGGCAGAGTCGGGTATTCAACCATTATAGTTTTAAACGGTTGTTTTTCAACTATACACGTGCCAGTGGGTTTTTTTAAATAAATAGAAAGAAAATATGATTATTATAAATATACAACACAGAAGATATCGACAAATTATATAAAAGTATTCATTCATCATCATTCATTCCTGTGAATGAACGAATAGAACACATCACTATTACATTGAACATGGAAGCATTATTTCACTAAGTGACATTAGCAACTGTCAGATTACTTCGTCTAATTAAAAATCCGACTTTAGTGATTGTGATTGTACTTTGGAAATAAGTAATTTCGGTAATTTTCTGGATAAGATTTTTTTCAATAAACACAAATTATCCAACATATTATTGTCTTTCATTTTCAGAGAAATTCTAGTAACAACATAAGTCCACCACTTTCGATGCAATTTTTTTCATTAATGTGATTTTTTTTACCATCCATAATACATGAGAATATGTAAACTTGTGCATATTTTATATTGTCTGAACAAAGCCATCATGTTTTCCTTAAAAAAAATTCAGTATTTAGTTTTTTAGCTCTCCTGAAAAGTTCGGTCTCATGGACTTGTGAGATTTCAAAAATACCTGATTCATTTGCAATGTGAATTGTAAATTCTGGATGAAATACTTTATAAAACTTTGTTTTTTACAATTAAATTGTTGTTTTGCAATTGATTGGTTTCTAGCGCATTAGAATATATTGATTTAACCCGGGTTTGGTCTTAATTTTTTGCTATACTTACAAAAGTTTAACTATCAATAAGTGGCCAAAACTCATTTGGCAACTCTCGCACATTTTGTGATATATACAAAAAACTATTTTTTTTTTAATTTAAGAAATGTACTTTTAAAGTTAGATATATTATCTATAATATATATATATAAAATTCAAAGTCCTGACTGACTAACTGACTGACTGAGATATCAACGCACAGCCTAAACCGCTGAACCTAGAGACTTCAAATTTTGCACACAGATACGTTATACAGTGTAGGCATCCACTAAGAAAGGATTTTTGGAAATTCCAAGCCTAAGGAGGTGAAATAGGGGATGAATGTTTGTATGAAAGTCCGTCAGTTTTGAAGTTAGGATCTTCAAATTTTGTATTTAGGCTGGCAATTGAAAATTTATATTTACCTGTGTCAGCGTTTTTGACAATTCCACCCTCGAAGGGGTGAAAAGGGGAATGAAATGTTGTATCTGGAAAGTCCTCCATTAAATTTATTATTTAGGCTTATGGTCGGAAAGTAAAACAAATAAGCAAACACATATTTCGTATTTTTTCGAATATCAACCCCTTAGAGGTTAAATGGGATAAATAAACCTAAAAATCGATATGGATGTCGTTATTGAGGTTTTATGGGACGACGATTGCAAAAATGGCATTTATTTTGATGTTTAACACGCTGAACATGATTCAACCCCTAAAAGGTTGAAATAGGGGTGAAATTTTGAATGAAAAATAAGGGAGTAAGATAGACATTTCAACTTGAAACTTTGTAGGCTTACTTCTTAAGACAAATAGGCAACCCATTTCGCAGTTTTCCGAAAATGAAACCCTAGAAGTCCTTGATACCTAACAAGTTCTTGGTACCTAAGCTACTCAGAACTAGCTTTTTGATTGTGAAACAGACACTTATTATTTACTAGCTTCCGCCCGCGACTTCGTCCGCGTGGACATTCGAGAAAATACTTAGGGGACCAATAACCAGGATAAAAAGTATTATATGTTTTAATTTCATAAAAATCCGATCAGCCGTTTTTACGTGATTAGGCGGGTCCTCCCTCACAAAGTGAGCAGCCTCGTGCGAGGCCCGCCGCACGTGGCAAACGTTCTACCTCGCGCGAGGCTGCTCGCTTGGTGAGGGAGGGAGGACCCGCCTAATCACGTAAAAACGGCTGATCGGATTTTTATGAAATTAAAACATATAATACTTTTTATCCTGGTTATTGGTCCCCTAAGTATTTTCTCGAATGTCCACGCGGACGAAGTCGCGGGCGGAAGCTAGTTTAAGATATAATTTGTGTCCTTAATACCTAAGACCATTTAGTACTTAGTGCTCAAAAGTAAAAAAATCCTTAAAGTGGCCACAAAGGGTACCACTGCCCTATGTACCTAAGCTTGATGGGTTGCCGTCCGTACAATACAAATATTATGTATTTTAAGGAAGTAAACATTGTAACTGTTACGTTATTCTGACCTTCGACAAACGAGTTTATTTCGTCGTCACGTAAAGCCACTGATGTATCACCAACTATAATACCTAATACGAGTAGGTAACGCGAACTCTTGAGAAAGTAAGTAAATTGTCTCATTAGACTTGACGACAACTATCATAGTCTAGTGTGATAAACCTGAGAAGGTTAATAAAAAGATAACGTCTGATGCCTAAATAAATGTAGATATCAATATAATGTCATATTTCATTAATTAATATTTTTGTTCTAAGGAGTTCTCTTGAGATAAAAAATTGAACGATTGATTTAATATTTGTGACAATATTTTAAGTAGGTAAGTACTTACTAAAAAAAACACTTATATTTGGGCATAACATAATGCTTATACTTAGGTTACTACTTCATATTGAAAACTAGTTTTTAGAATTTTAATTTAATTTAAACAGCAATCGAACACAACGTTATGATATTATTATAATACCTATGACAAGTTATAAAAAAATTCCAGTCTATCGGTTTAAGTACCTAAAAACTTACTTATTTGGAACTTGTGATAATAAATGAAGGAGAAACTTCATATTATTTCACGATCCAACACGGTCGGTATTTTGCAATTTTTAAAAAACGTCTAAGCGGGTAATCAAATTAACATCGATCGGTTCATAACTTTTATGTGCAAGATAGTCAGTCTGAGTTAGTTCCAAAACGAGTCTCCTTAGCTGAATATATTTAAATATTCGGTAATGGATATCACAACCAGTAAAATATTTAGCGATATGTCGCCATCTGCAAATGCAAATATTGTAGTAAAGTGCACACTAACACAGGTAAGCGAAAACACTGAAAATAGGATAATTCTTAAGGAAAGTCCTCACTATGTTCTTGGAATTTTTGGAATAGAAATTTGTGAATATAGTTTAAGTTTTTTTTAACAAACAAGTTCTTTATTTATCGGTACTTAATGATAAAAGTGTGATCTTAAAAAAATATCATGAAAATGACATGCACGTTCACTTTTGTTTCGAAGTCGTCACTTAACTATATGAACTCGATGTTATAAAATGTCAGATACTTATTAACCGACTTCAAAAATTGAAAAGGATGAGGTTATCTATTCGTCGCGTTTATTAACCGACTTCAAAAATTGAAAAGGAGGTTATCTATTTTCTTTGAAACTTTTGAAATAATGGTACCTATCTTGTGCACTACTTATATCTAGGTTTCTATCATACCGATTCAAAATTTAAAGATACAAATTCAGTATTTAAGCCTCCCAAAAACTGTTTTTTTTGCACAACTTTTGACATCTAATTTGGGCGTTCATAATTTACTCATTAATTTTAAGAGTAAAGAAAATATTTTGATAGGAACCTTGTAAATGTAATGAATTCCTCTAACTTATTTTTCGAATTAGGCGACCATCTTTCAATAATTTTTTTTGTGGTTAACGCGGTAGCACTAGCCTTCATCACACCTGACGTTAAGTGGTGATAAGGCTGAAGGTGGAAGCGCACTATTCCCGGAATCCTCAATCACTGAGGAACTGGCTATCTTATCTCTAACTACCGGAACATAATAATGCTGAAAACATCATTGTTATGGCGTCAGACTTAGATAAGATGGTGATGATGGTGGCTAGCCAGGCGGACTAAGAACAAGTCCTACCACCAACCAAACTGAATACAATATGTACCCCCACTAGGAATCGAACCCGGGACCTCTTGGTCTGAAATAGGTGGTGTGAACCACTACACCACGGAGGCGGTTAAATATATACCTTCCTTTCCTGCTTTATGCTACCTTACATATATTCTGTGCTTCCGTGACCACTTTTAAGGCGATACTCGGAAAAAATGTGCTGAAGCGAGATAGCAATGAGAAAACGACGCGCGCGGGAGCGAGACCGATTTTGCAGATTAGGCAAAAAAAACACAAAATCACTTCGTATTAAAAAACTACAGCGATTTTAAAAAAAATGCTTCTATACGATCCTCAATATTATTGGTGTCCATTATTTAAACCAATTTTCAATAGTGTAAGTAACCCCATTTAAGAATAATCTTCACTTTTCATATTTTTTAGAGGTCTTTTCGAAAAGAAAAAGTGTCGAGGCAAAATCATAAAATCGTGTTTTATAAACTATACGAATCTAGATAAAGGTATGAAGAAATATATATCTTATTACCAGATTTGTAATAACTGTAACCGTCCTATAGTTTTAATTCAAAAAGTCCATATTTTTCCGAGTAGCGCCTTAATTTATTCAATTTGACCTTATTTTGAAAAGTT
This sequence comes from Crambus lathoniellus, assembly GCA_949710035.1. Classification (NCBI taxonomy): domain Eukaryota; kingdom Metazoa; phylum Arthropoda; class Insecta; order Lepidoptera; family Crambidae; genus Crambus; species Crambus lathoniellus. The sequence goes on along the minus strand of OX453303.1, from coordinate 20,320,224 downwards.
ACCTCGGTTTAGTTTTGCATAAGGTTTTTAATTTTATGCTTTATGCATCCGAAATAAAATTACTAACTTATTCTAGTACCTACCTACTTTCCGGCTGACAATAGGTACCTACCTTTAAGTATGTGACAAATGGTGATTTATTAGTTCTCTTTTACGTTTTTAGTAAGATTGAAAAACTATGAATAACTATAATGAATCTATTTTCTCTTGTTTTCTCTGAATAAGTGGCTAAATGTTTGACAGTGGAAAATAATGCGAACAATAATACAAGTAAGTATAGTAGGTAGGTACTTAGTAATATAAACCGCTTTCAAATTCGTAGTCTCGAAACATGGTCGAAACTCCAAAGGTAGGTACCTAATTTTAACTAAACGCGGAACTAAATAGAAGTATTTTACTAGACTAAATGTAGTTAATAATCCTACTAATATTATTAATGCGAAAGTTTGTGAGTATGGATGGATGCATGGATGTATGGATGTTTGTTAATCTTTCACGCAAAAACTACTGAACGGATCTGGATGAAAATTGCAACAGAGATAGATTATAGGCTGGAATAACACATATGATACTTTTTATCCCGATATTCCCACGGGAACGGGAACCATGCGGGTGATTCCGCGGGCAGCCGCTAGTAATAGGTACCTTTGAGAACTTATGGGGTTCAATATTTAAGGGTAGGATTAATTTCGGAAATAAAAATACCTGCAGGTCCCATTAGAAATGATAAGTACAAAGATGGTAAATTGAAGAGACTCAAAGACATTATTTTTCCAAAATGATATTTTAAATAAATAAATAAAAGGTACTTGACTATTCATTTCTTAATTGTGTTCTACTTTGTACCGAATTATTGAAATAAAATTCTAATATTTTCGCAGGCTACAGTCGGAGATAGAATGGCAGCTTATGCTGAAAGTCAGAGAGGTAAGCTTTTCTCAATCTATATTTATGCATCTCTTGGAGCTTATTATCTATTAAATTAAAGTAAGAATAAAGTTTTATAAATATATTTTTTTCAATGTGTAAAAAGATTGTGTAATTACTCTTAATAAACCTTTTAATAGTGTTACCTACTTTTTAACCGACTTCTAAATCAAAAAGGAGGAGGTTCTCTATTCGTCTGTATGTATGTTTTTTTTTTTTTTGTATGTCCACCGATTTCTCGAAGACGGCTGAACCGATTGAAATGGTTCAAACGTTATTACATCAAGTTGGTTTCCAAGTTGGTCCCATTTTTAGAAATTTTGGAATCGGTTCAGTAGTTTTCAGGAAATCTTGAAAATACTGTCGTTTTCGTTACCACTTTATGTGAATTTAATACGTATCTTTAGGCATAACTCCTTTGTTTATAAACCGATTTAGATGATTCTTGTTTTGTTAAAAAGGGGATACCTCAAGGTATTTTAACCGACTTCGAAAAAGGAGTTTGATCACATACCTATTTACCAGAAAACACGCAAATTGCCTGCACGATGCACTAAAAAGAGTGAAATAAAAATTATTTTTATAAAAAAATAAAACCGCCTTCTAAAAAACCACATCAAAAAAGTAAGAAATAATTCCTCACCAAATAAATAACGTAAGTACTTTGAAGTCGGGCGGGTTTTAACAAAAACCACAAAAAATTGTACATGTTTCACGCCCGACTTCAAAGTACTTACGTTATTTATTTGGTGAGGAATTATTTCTTACTTTTTTGATGTGGTTTTTTAGAAGGCGGTTTTATTTTTTTATAATTATTAGAAGATATATTTAATCACTGAATCTATTATTTATTAAATAAAAAATGCCACAGCGTAATGATAAAATTTCTACTTATACGGTGATATCTTTTATGAATTTGCGTATTAACTTCATAAGATAATCCTACTAATATTATAAATTCGAAAGTTTGTAAGATGGTATGGATGAAGGTACTTATATAGATGTTTGTTACTCTTTCACACAAAAACTACTGACCGGATCTGGATGAAATATGCTACAGAGAAGATTATAGGCTGAAATAACACATAGGATACTTTTTATCCCAATATTCCTCCGGGAATGGGAGCCACGCGGGTAGCGCAATGATAAAATTTCTATACGGTGATATCCATAGAACACGGTTTTTTTTGTGATATCTTTTATGAATTTGCGTATTACTTCATAGGATAATTAATTCATAAAACCAGAATTATCTTTAAATGTCCATATCTTTCTTATCTCATTATAACATCTCATGAAGGTTGTTTGAGCCCACTTATCCTGACAAATATCGTATCAAAGTACCTACACTATACCAGTGTATATATTCTTTGACTATACACTATACTCCTACTAATATTATAAATGTGAAAGTTTGTTTGCACGGATATATGGGTATTTGTTACTCTTTCACGCAAAATCTACTAAACGGATTTGGCTGAAACTTGGCACACAGATAGTAGAGAGCCTGGATTAAAAGATAGGATACTTTTTATCCCGATATTCCTACGGGAACGGCAACTACGCCGCTGAAACCGGGGGCGGCCGCTAGTGAAATTTATCTATTTTTAACAGGTTATCAATTCGACTGTATTTTTTTTATTTTTTATGTGTGTTACCTCAGAACTTTTTAGTTAATGAACCGATTTTGATAATCCTTTTTTTTATTTGAAAGGTGATGCTTCTCGTGTGGTCCCATTCAAATTTCATCAAGCACTGACGAGAAGTTCTGGCGTTATCCTGAATAATGCGTATTTAGACTTTAGTTACTTCTTATATTCATCAAAGTTATTCTTACTATTAAATGAAGAATATAGATTAAATTATAATTTTTTTCAAAAGTTTATACCTACTTCTAATGTAATCTTATTTTCACCAAGTCATGATCAGGAGATGAAATCCCAGGAAAATTTGAGAGAAATTATCTAATATAGGCAAGCCTTATGCGTTCCATTTATTTTTGAAGTTAGTCAAGTATTTGCATCTGGTAGTCTTCATCTCATAGTGATGAGCTGGTGATGGAAGCTACAACTCCGTAACAGTTAGGAACTGGAGAATAATTCTTTAAGTATTAATCGTACGTATGGACTAATAGTTATATTCTTTCAGGTTATTAGGGTGAGCTGATGATGAGAGGTGAAACTCCTCAACAGTTAGGAGTTATAATATGATGTTTTATAAATAGATACCATATGCACGAATGGACCTTCAGTTGTATTCCTTCAAGTTATCTAAGTAGCTAAAGATGGAAAGCTGAACTCCGTAACGGTTAGGATATAATTACAACAATTTATCATAATCACCATGTAGTTTCGCTACGATTCTTTACACTAAAAATTAAAAAATAAAACTTTTTTTTCTAAATAAACCGCCCTCAAAAGGAATCTTCAAACAAAATAAACAAACTCTAAATAATTAGAATTTTTAATTCAAAGGACGAAAATGCGTGACTTTTTCTAACTTATCTTGGTACATACTGAACTGTTTGAAGTCGGTGGCAATAGATGTTAGTTAACCTAATAAATAAAATAAAATAAAAATTAAAAGGGTCGTTTACGTTTTATGTAGGTAGGTACAATCAAATTATATTTTTCTTCATGTAACCAATTGTAACATAGTGACTTTAGGCTTTATCAACTTATGTCTTCTATTATGTAGAACATAGAAATATCCAAATATTGTTTCTATGGTGTTGTAATATGACTAACTAGCGGCCGCCCGCGGTTTCACCCGCGTCGTTCCCGTTCCCGAGGGAATATCGGGATAAAAAGTACATATAAACCTTCCTCTTGAATCTCTCTATCTATTAAAAAAAAACGCATCAAAATCCGTTGCGTAGTTTCAAAGATTTAAGCATACAAAGGGACATAGGGACAGAGAAAGCGACTTTGTTTTATACTATGTAGTGATTTAAATTATTCTAGTTGCGTTGGCATCGAGAAACGTGATACTTATATTAATTGGATCTTTATTATAATACCTGACCTGCCACATCTTATACATAGAACAGTTTTGCATAGGCAATCATTGTCATTAAGGTGTTTCCAACAACTGGTTTTTTATCCATACTAATATTATAAATATGAAAGTGTTTGTTTGTTTGTCCGTCTTTCACGTCAAAACGGAGCATAACAGATCGACGTAATTTTTGGTATGGGGTTAGTGTGGTTGGAAGCTGGAGAGTGGAGAATGAAATTTAGGTACGGGAAACTCACGTTCCTGCGGAATAACGTCGTTTAGTCCACACGGGCGAAGCCGCGGGCGGAAGTCTAGTTGAATATAAAAACCACTTACCGACATCATTTTAAATTACTCTACACTATACTAGGTTGGTTTTTCAGAGCACCTAGTAAGTATTGGCAAGTATAAATGACCGCTAAAAATGACTGTTAGCTTTACAATGTTTATTCAAGTGTATTACATAAAGTAAATTATGCATGAGTAGAAATACATTTACCCAAACGTTATTTCAAGGTCGGGAAACTTCAACTACCTTGGATTTTTAATGTTCACTTTCTCGAAGGGGTTTCATTTTCTTCCATTTAGAACACTTTAACTTTTATAGGTTTAATAAAACTTTTTTTTAAACATTTCGTCACCTTTCCATGATTTAAGATTAAGAATAATTAAGATGTTCATACCTACCTTTATCTTCACGTCTTATTCTAGAAAAAAATAAACAAATATTTTTTCTAAAAAATTAAACCACCTTCAAAACAAAAAACTGCAAACAAAAACTCACTTCCCAAAACACGTAAAAATGAAAAATAAATTGAATCATTCAATTCATAGGACGAAAATGCGCAACTTTTTCTGACTAATCTTGGAACTTACTGATCTGTTTGAAGTAAATGAGATGGATGTGTGGGGTACATAACTAGAATGGACAAGATACGGAATGAGTAAAGAGGAAGTTTGAAAGTACCTAGCTGAGAAGATGAGAGGAAATCGACTTGCATAGTAAAGTATGGTGTGGTATGGTCATGTGATGCGGAAAAATGAATGTCATGTCATGTGGTGAAAAAGGTTCTGTACTTATTTGAATGTGAGGAAGGCCAAATAAAAGGTGGATGGATTGCGTGAAGGATGATAATAATATCTATATCTAGGTATACTTCTATACTAATATTATAAAGAGGAAAGATTTGATTGTTTGTTTGTTTGTATGTTTGTTTGTTTGCATCGAATAGGCTCCGAAACTACTGGACCAATTTAGAAAATTCTTTGACCATTAGAAAGCTACATTCATCCCGAGTGACATAGGCTATATTTTATCCCGATATTCCCACGGGAAACGGTACCACGCGGCTGAAATGTACAAAAAAGAGGTGAGTATAGATTTGACGGCTGATAGAAAGTGAAAAAAAGATACATATTGTGCCGCCCCTAAATAAACGGAGAAAAGGACAAGTGAATAATGGTCATTATAACGACTATTATGTGAAACGGGATTTTTACCATGGTTTAATATCAGGGACTCGAACTTTAAACATGGTCAAAATCCCATTTCTCATAATTGACATTCTTCCTGTTCTATGTTCACAGATGCCCTGAGCGCCGTGAAGTTAGATCCAGCAGTGCTGGAAGCACAGGTCACAATCAATACACAATCACAGGCCGTGGAATCAGATGATTGTGGTGAAGAACTGGCAGCGACAACCGAAGGTATGCGTATTATATCATCCTATACATAGTTCTCTTGGTTTTTTCCATTAATTTAGGGAAAAGGTAAAAAAAGCATTTTACATAATTATGTCCCAATTACGAGTAGTTAGATGACGTCATCATTTAGAAACATCTTTGTCACCATATTTTATCTTTTATCATTTTCTATAATCATTTATCATAGCATTCATCTTTCACTCCTTTCGATGTCTACTAGTGAGAAGGATGTGCTTGCTTTTCTCAACATAGCCTCGTAAAACGGGGCTAAGTTTTGCAGTAACAATATGAGTCATATCATATGATGACTGAGCTTCAAGACAGTCACACAATGTACCTAGATCGTTTCGCGAACGTCCGGCCCCTGGGACTAGGTATACAATTTTATTTAAGAAGCCTATCTACACTACCTAATATTATAAAGAGATAGACTATTTATTACTACTTATGCTTAAAATAGTTTGAAGAACCCAGTGGTGAGACGTTTTTATCTTATAAACGACATCTTAGGACAGGTGACGGCGTCACCTGAAGAAACAATAACACTGCGTCACCGTGACGCAGTGTTGTTGTTTCTTAAATAAAAAACATTCAAGTGAATGTTTCTTTTGCAGCGCCTGTTCTGATAAATTAGATTACAAACGTAGATATAGGATGCACTATCAGGATTGGTTAAGTTCCAAGACTCACTAGAAAAGTGTTTTTTTATTTATTTCGAAATGTATGTATAACTTAATAGTAGTTTATGTGACTGTTTTAATACCGAGTTATGTGCAGTCTCATACTCTACTTTATCTACAATCATTACATTTATTATATGTATATTTCAAGAATAAAGCAAAACAATAGATACTAATTATAAAATGTGAATTGGTGCCAAACCCCACTCATAGGAGTCTATAAAGTCTATACCTTCTAAATTCAAAATTCTAATTTTAAGTTTCTTATTGTTGCCGGCATGAAGTTTGACTTAATACTCTGAGGTAACTGGAGCTCTCACCCTGAATAAAAAAGTGTCGCCACCAAATTTGACATTTATGTATGTAGTGGCTGTCAGCTGTCTCATATGACCATACGTATTTTTTTAAAGTGTAGGTGAGACGGAAGACAGCCACTGTGTTATTTGTGGTATTCAAAAAATTGTTCGTACTGCACGCTCCAGTTACCTCAGTATTAAGTCGAACTTCATGGTTGCCGGCTAAAGAAGGGCTTGAAAGAGATGGAAGTCAGAGCCGGCAAATCCTACGGTTGCCATGGAGACTGTAAAATTAAGAAACATAAGTGTACTATAATGAGTGACAGCTATATCCGGTTGTATCATAATGATTAAATGATATTACCGGATACAGAGTTTAATTTTTTAAAGTTTAATATGTTTGGATGTTTGGATGTTTGTATGTTTGTTACTCAATCACGCCAAAACGGCTGAACGGATTTGGCTGAAATTTGGACACAGATTCTTTATAGCCTGGAGAGGAACATAGGCTACTTTTTATCCCGGAAAAATATCACATTCCCGCGGGATGACGTCGTGAAGTCCACGCGGGCGAAGCCGTGGGCGGAAAGCTAGTTTTGATATAACCGGATATAGAGTTATATTTTTTAAAGTTGAATATGGCATAAAGTGTATCATTATACTTTCAGGTATGAGTTCATATTTCGAATATTATAACATGAGTGTAGATAATAGTAGTTTATGTGACTGTCGCATAATGAGGGGTAATAAAACACGAGTGGGAGTTTAAAAAACGAGCCTTGGCGAGTTTTTTAATAGTATTCCACGAGTGTTTTAATACCGAGTTATGTGCAGTCACTTCCATTTCCTCTCCTCAACTATTAAATAACTTCAGGCCCATCTCCATCCTTCCTTTCCTATCTAAAATCCTCGAAGCTGCTGCTCAAAAACAGCTATCCTCTTTTGTTTATTCCAACTGCCTCGTCTCTCCCTTCCAATCTGGCTTCCGCCCTGCAGGCTTATTCGCTAAATTTGTCTGGTCAGAGTGGACAACCAGTCTCGGTTGTCCACCGACCTCAGTGACCAACCGAGCATGTCATTAATTTGGTATTACGTATGACGTTTTGATCACGTGACAGTTCGGTGGCCAACCGTGGTTAACGAACAGTCCGGAGTGTACATCGACTGTTGTGATTCCCCGCACTAGTTTAATACGACTGATTTTAGTGTGCTTGGTTACGTGGGTTCGTTATAACGGAAATATGACGTACTTAAAACTGCCAGATTCTATGGATAGCCACTTGAGTTGTCAATAACAAGAGGCGCATTTTTTGAGTTCATATGTTTACGAAAAAGTGCTTATCAAGTTCTTAGCAACCACAACAGCACTGCTTAAAGTTACAGAGGATATAAGGCTGGGGATGGAGAGTCGGCTGGTGACGATCATAGTTCTTATTGATTTCTCTAACGCCTTTAACATGGTCGATCACGACATCTTGCTCGCTATCCTCGAGTCTCTAAATTTTTCCTCATCTTCGCTGGACTGGTTTTCTCACTATCTGCGCGGTCGCCAACAGGCAGTGCGCGTGGGACCAGAAGTATCACGTTGGAATAGCCTCTGTGCTGGTGTCCCTCAGGGTGGTATCCTATCCCCTCTCCTGTTTTCCCTTTTTATTAACTCCCTCTCCTCCTTGCTGAGCTGCTCTTACCATTTCTACGCCGATGATCTGCAGATTTATGTGCAAGCGCCAGCCGAGGATGTCGACACGCTAGTCACGAAATTAAACAGTGTTCTGCATACAATAAGCACCTGGTCGACAGAGTTCGGCATAGCAGTGAATCCATCAAAATGCCAGGCGATAGTTGTTGGCGGGACCAAACAACTTGCTAAAATTAACTACAACTTGATTCCGCCTATCGTGCTGGATAACACTGCCATTCCCTTTTGCTCCAGCGTCAAGAATCTCGGCCTGCATATTGACTCCTTGCTTAGCTGGACAACGCAAGTCACCGAGGTGAGTCGAGTCGTCACATGTTCCCTCCACTTCTTAAATCGTTTTAGAAATTTTCTCCCCATCAAAACTAAGGTCACTCTTGTCACTGCTCTCATTTTCCCACTCATTGATTATGCTGATGTCTGTTACTCTAATTTAAATGAGGATCTTCTCAACAAGCTCGACCGGCTTATTAATTATGCCATCCGTTTTATTTTCTGCCTTCGCAAATTCGATCACGTCTCGGCATACCGGTCGCAGCTTAAATGGCTTCCCATCCGTCAGCGCAGACAACTAAGGTTGCTTTGTACGCTATTCTCTATTTTAAATAATCCTTTTTCACCTGATTACTTGAAATGCAAGTTCTCATACCTCTGCGATTCTCATGACCGTCAACTCCGCTCTTCCGATTGTTTAGCTCTCTCTACCCCTCTCTTCCACTCCGGCTATATGTCCGATTCCTTCTCACAGCAAGCTATCCGTCTTTGGAATGGTCTCCCAGACTCTATTAGGAGATCTCTAAGCAAGTTCTCCTTCAAAAAGAATGCTCGCGCCGTTCTTCTCGCAGGATTACGCACATGAAGTGGAATATCATATCAGTCATCATTCCTTTCTGTGTTCACTGTGTATTATTTTTGTATATATTATAATTATTTGTATGTATGTAAAATATATTTTCATGTATATATGTATGTAGGTATGTATATAAGTATTATTTGTTATAGTATTTTAAACGTATATTAGGTAATTGTATTCATTTTTAAATCAGAATTTTTTATTATTTTATTTGTACCGCCTTCGCTTGTCTCGTTTTTCCCAAAGGTTGGCTGGTAGAGAATGCTTTTAGCGTTAAGCCCGTCTTTCGTACTCTACTTGATGTATCTGTACAATAAAGTTTAATAAATAAATAAAAATAAAGAAGGGCTTGAAAGAGTTGGAAGTCAGGGCCGGTAAATCCTACGGTTGCCATGGAGACTGTAAATTTAAGATATATAAGTGTTTTATAATGAGTGGCAGCTGTATCCGGGTGTTTCGTAATGGTCATTATAAAACACCCGGATACAGCATCTTTATTTTTTAAAGTTGACTATGACATAAAGTGTATCAGTATACGTTCAGACATGCGTTCATAATTCGAATATTATAACGTGAGTGTAGATAAAGCTTTTTATACTATCACAGCCTTCTCTATATATAGAGAAGGCTGTGATAGATAACCATAATTATGAACCTGAAGATATCCATCTTACCGGCCATAGGGTGGGGCAAGTTGCCCCCAGTGCCATGGGGTGGGGCAAATTGACCCCAGGATCATGTAGTGGGGCAAGTTGCCCCCAGGACCATGGGGTGGGGCAAGTTGCCCTTAGGACCATAGGGTGGGGCGACGACCGATTTGGCGCAGGGGTAGGCTACCCACCTTCTGCGCCAGAGGTCTCGGGTTCGATTCCCGAACAAGACAAATATTTGTGTGCATGAACATGTCTATTTGTCTTGGTCTGGGTGTTTACTATGTATATTAAGTATGTATTTACAAACAAAAAGTATTTAAGTACCTATATATTTATCCATTATCAAGTTTTCCATGATACAGTTTCTTAGTGAAATTAACATGGGCTTAGATAATTGGTGTGATTGTAAGAAGTTATTTATTTATTTAACTTGCCCCCAGGGACATGCAGTCGGGGCAACTTGCCTCCAAGGCCATGTGGTGGGGCAAATTGCCTCCAGTGGCATTGTTTGCTGTTAAAGCTGGCCGCCATCTTGGATTTTTTTAACATTGCGTAGCTGTTTTCTTGTCAAAATAGTACCAAAAATCGAGTTTCAGCAAAATCGGCCCACAAACAAAAAATTGGCCGCCATCAAGTTCCCGCAGGATAACGTCTCGGTGCAGTCCACGCGGTCGAAGCCGCGGGCGGAAGGCTAGTCACAATATTAACCTGTGAATTTCGCCATATATAGGGCAGAGGTACCCTTTGTGGCCACTTTAAGGATTTTTTGACTTTTAAGCACTAAGTACTAAATGGTCTTAGGTATTTAAGGCACAAATTATATGTTAAATTATAGATAATTTATCTACATTTAAAGGTACACTTTTCAAATTTATAAAAGTAAAATATTTTTTTTATATTACACACAATGTGTGAGAGGTGCCAAATGTACCGGTTTCAGCCACTTACTGATAGTTAAACTTTTGTAAGTATAGCGAAAAATCAAAACCAAACCCAGGTAAAATCAATATATTCTAATGCGCTAGAAACCAGTCAATTGCAAAACAACAATTTAATTGTAAAAAACAAAGGTTTATAAAGTGTTTCATCGAAAACAAATTTCTTAAAATTTTCATACAAAACATTTTTTAAAACAGAAAATGGAATTTATTGAAAAAAAAAAACTTATGACATAAAGAATTCTAACGGTTGTTATTATTACCTTAAAATACTTTATTTTAATTACCTTTATCAAAAATTGCTAAAAGTTGTTTAGAAAACTTTTAGAGCAAAAAGTGGCCAAAACCGGTACGCCTGCCCTATATACCTATTTAGTAGGTTAGTCAAGATGTATAAAATGTAACTCCTTTTTTCGGCGGAGTCGGGTATTCAACAGTTTAAAAGAACTCCTTTTTTCGGCGGAATCGGGTATTCAACCGTTTAATAGTAGTTTATGTGACTGTCGCATAAGGAGGGGTATACACTACTTTATCTACACTCATTACATTTATTATATATTCAAAAAATAAAGCAAATCAATATTAATTATAAAATGTGAATTGGTGCCAAACCCCACTCATAGGAGTCTATACGGTCTATTCCTTCTAAATTCAAAATTCTAATTTTAAAAAAGTTTCTGATTGTTGCCGGCTAAAGAAGGGCTTGAAAGAGTTGGAAGTCAGGGCCGGTAAATCCTACGGTTGCCATGGAGACTGTAAAATTAAGAAATATAAGTGTTTTATAATGAGTGACAGCTGTATCCGGGTGTTTCATAATGATCATTATGCAACACCGGATACAGCAGTTTTATTTTTTTAAGTTGACTATGGCTTAAAGTGTATCAATATACGTTCAGGCATGAGTTCATAATTCGAATATTATAACATGAGTGTAGATAAAATCTATTATAATACACCAACTCAAGTTCAAGACTGTCTTGCTCAAAGAACTAAAAGGTCTTAAAAGGACTTGAAAGGACTCGAGAAGACTCAAAAGGACTCATGTCATGGGACTAACGAGTCCTAAGTAGTTTTGAAAAGGACTCGAGTCTCGAAATGAAGACTAAAAGACTTGAGTTTTTTACAACACTAATGGGTGATATGATAACTAGTGATAGATAAGGCAAAACAAAAGATTCAAAAATTCTTGTAGAAGAATTAATTAAAGATTTAAAAGAAACTCAAACATAAAGTAAAGACAGTGACGAGGGATTGCCGCATATCATTTTCGGCAGTCTTGATAACAAGAATGATGCCAAAAGGTGCGCTTTTGATAAGATTAGCGAATGATTATTATTAGGAATTTAGCTCTTTAATAGTGGACGCCCGTGACTTCGTTTGCGTTGGCTTTATGATTGTCCTGTCCTCCTTTTTTAAACGTATAATATAATATTAGAACTATTAGATCCATATTTGAATAATTTGGTTGGTGGTAGGACTTGTTCCAAGTCCGCCTGGCTAGCTGCCACCAACTTATCTGAGTCTGACGCCATAACAACGATGTTTTCAGCATTGTCGTGTTTTGGCAGTAAGGGCTTCAATTTAGACGTTTGGTGTCGTCCTGCTGTGCCGCAGCTGCGCAGTAGACGTCCTGCGAACGATCGTATTTGAAAGCGCCGCCATTGAAAAATAAATCATAGTGCCGAAATTGTGAATTATCTCTCTGTACTGCACTCCGAAGAAGCTTGTGGTACTTTTTATCGCTTAAAGGATAATTGTTAGCCTGTTGCGAAAAGTGGCCACTTTTCAGCAATAAAACTCCATTAAATTGAAGAAGCTCATCATCATCATTTCAGCCGTACGACGCCCACTGCTGGGCATAGGCCTCCCCCAAGGATCTCCACAACGATCGGTCCTGCGCTGCCCGCATCCAGCGGCTTCCCGCGACCTTGACCAGATCGTCGGTCCACCTTGTAGGGGGCCTGCCCACGGAACGTCGTCCGGTTCGCGGTCGCCATTCGAGAACCTTTCCGCCCCAACGGCCATCGGTTCTCCGCGCTATGTGTCCCGCCCACTGCCACTTCAACTGAGCAATCCTTCGAGCGATGTCGGTCGTTTTAGTTCTCCTGCGGATCTCATCATTTCTGATTCGATCGAGCAGGGAAACACCAAGCATCGCTCTCTCCATTGCTCTCTGGGTAACCTTGAGCCTTCTTATGAGACCCATAGTAAAAGACCACGTCTCGCTTCCATAAGTCATAACTGGCAACACACACTGGTCAAAGACCTTAGTCTTGAGACATTGAGGAATTTTGGACGCAAATATATGCCGGAGCTTCCCAAACGCTGCCCATCCGACCTGGATTCGACGAGAGATCTCTTTCTCGAAGTTGGACTTACCTAATTGGATTGTCTGTCCTAGGTAGACATAGTGGTCAACAACTTCGAGTGTAATGTTCCCAACATTAACTGGAGCGGATGCAACATGGGCATTGGACATGATTTTCGTCTTATCCATGTTCATCTTCAGACCCACTCTTTGGGAAGCATTGCTGAGATCTTCGAGCATTGTGTTCAGGTCTTCCAAAGTCTCAGCCATGAGAACTACATCATCGGCAAACCGCAGGTGTGTTAGGTACTCGCCATTGATGTTAATGCCGAATCCTTTCCAGTCCAGTAGCTTAAAAATATCCTCCAACGCAGCTGTGAACAGTTTGGGAGAAATGACGTCTCCCTGTCTCACACCTCGCTGTAGTTGGATAGGATTAGAGCTCTGGTTCTGTAATCGGACCGACATGGTGGCGTTTTGGTATAAGTACCTCAGCACCTCGATGTACCTGTAGTCTATTTGGCACCTCTGGAGAGACTGCAGCACTGCCCAGGTCTCGATCGAATCAAAGGCTTTCTCATAGTCCACGAACGCCAAGCATAGTGGCAAGTTATACTCTTCGGTCTTCTGTATAACTTGCCGCAGCGTATGAATGTGGTCTATGGTACTATAACCTTTTCGGAACCCGGCTTGTTCGGGAGGTTGGAAGTCGTCGAACCTGCGAGCGAGACGATTCGTAATGACTCTCGAAAACAACTTGTAGATATGGCTCAGAAGCGAGATGGGTCGGTAATTCTTCAGGAGAGTCTTATCACCCTTCTTGAAGAACAGCATCACATCGCTTCTGCCCCATGCCTTTGGCGTTTTGCCCTCGAGGATGACAGAGTTGAAGAGCTTCTGGAGGACCTTAAGTATCGGCTTACCGCCCGCTCTCAGAAGTTCTGTTGTGATTCCGTCATCGCCCGCCGCCTTGTTGTTTTTGAGCTGCTTGAGAGCCATTCTAATCTCGTACAGGCTGACGTCCGGGATATCTTCGGTATAGTGTCGGGTAAGTTTGGCTCTAGGTTCTGTAGCCTTACTTTCAACAGGTGTTTGTGTGGAATATAGCTGTCCATAGAAACTCTCAATCTCCCTCAGGATTTCAGGTGTTGATGAAATGATACTACCGTCCTCAGCTTGCAGCCTCGTCAGTTGACTTTGCCCTATAGCCAGATCTCTAGCGAACACTTTGGAGCCTTTGTTCCGCTCAATGGCCTCTTTAATACGCTCGGTATTAAATTGGCGAAGGTCGCTTGTCAAGGACTTGGAGATCTGCCTATTTAGCTGTCGATAACGAAGGGCATCCGCTGAGTTCTGTAGTTTCATTTCGTTTCTCTGATCCATGAGTCGGATAGTATGGCTGGAGAGTTTCTTTAATTTAGGACGGTGGGTTTTGTAGTGCTTGGACCCTACCGTGCGGACAGTGTCCACCACCATGTTGTATAGATCGTCCATATCGATGCTGTTCTCAAGGGCTTCGAAGCGGTTTTGGAGCTCGAGCTGAAAGCACTCGGGGTTTTGAATTTGAGCCGGTATTGGTCGGAGCGTAGATTTTATTAGTCGAGATCTTTCCAGCTTGACGTTGATATTCAATGTGCCTCTAAGCATGCGGTGATCGCTTCCCGTCTTTACGGCGTTGATCACAACGACATCATTGAATATTTGCTTCCTCGTTGACATAATAAAATCTATCTCGTTTTTGACTTTACCGTCCGGACTAATCCAGGTCCATTTGCGGCTTACGGGCTTCTTAAAGAAGGAGTTCATCATGTAGAGGTTCTCCCTCTCCATGAAGTCTGCCAGCATCTGGCCCCTTTCGTTCCGTTGCCCAAATCCAAATTGCCCCACTCTCAACTCATCACCGCAACGTTGCCCCAACTTAGCATTAAAATCCCCCATCACAACCGTGTAGTGGGTTTTGTAGCTATGCATGGCTTTAGAGATCTCCTCATACATAGCCTCCACTTCGACATCGTCGTGTTTCGAGGTCGGAGCGTAGACCTGAATGACATTCAGCGAATATCGTTCCGATATTCTGAGTATTAGGTACGCTACCCTGCTCGAAACACTTCCGATGGTGATCACGTTGTTGACAAGGGATTTATGGACGATGAACCCGACACCACCTTGGGACTGTTGGTCGCCCTCCCGGTGGTATAGTAAGTTACCGGATTGAAGGGTAATCGAGTCCTCCCCCTCTCTTCGGACTTCAGATAACCCAATAATATCCCAATGCAACTTACTAATTGCCTCTTCCAACTCTATAAGCTTCGCGTCGAGCCTCAACGTGCGCGTGTTGTAGGTTGCCAGGTCAAGTCGTCGGTGTTGGTAGCCGGAACCTACCCGGGGATTCTTAGCACCCCCTGCCCCGCCGTTACCATAGCCGCTACCGTAGCTAGGAATAGCGGGGCCGCCGGGGACTGGGGGCCGATTTTTAGTGTGTGTATCCATTTTTACGGGGGGGGGTTTGCCATAATCGCCACGCTTGGCAGGCGGGTTGGCGATCGCAGTATAGCCTGTTGAAGCCTGGAGACGCTGCTGCCCATCTCCTTTGGCAGTTTTCCCTCTGTCGGCTCTTACGACACCCACGGGAAGAGAGGGGGTAGTGCTATTCTTTTTTATGTGCCGGCACTACACGGCACGAAGAAGAAGGAAGAAGAAGAAGAAGCTCAGAAGAATTAAATTGAATAGAAAAGCTAGAAAATTATATCTAAAGCAATAAAAAATACCACAAAGCTTCTTCGGAGTGCACTACAGATATATAATTCTTAATAAAACTGCATCACTTATCTTACCTAGCATTATGCTGAGCCGGGACCGTTTTGGGACATTTTTAATTTTTTGTGTGTAATAAATGTATTGTTTTTTTTCCTTTCTTTGTAAGTGTTCCAAATAAATGTATTTTTTTTTCTTTCTTTCTTTCATCATAATGATCATTATGATACAACCGGATACGTACAGCTGTCACTCATTATAGTACACTTATGTTTACAGTCTCCATGACAACCGTAGGATTTAACGGCACCACAGTAAACCGGCACTGACTTCTAAGTTTCCAACTCTTTCAAGCTCTTCTTTAGCCGGCAACAATATGAAACTTTTTTAAAATTAGAATTTTGAATTTAGAAGGTATAGACTCATATGAGTGGGGTTTGACATCAATTCAAATTTTGTAATTAAAATGTAATGAGTGTTAATAAATTAGTGTATGAGACTGCACATAACTCGGTATTAATACCCCTTGTTATGCAACAGTCGCTTATACTACTATTAGACATATCTATCCTTTGAAAATATGTGTATTTTTAACTTTTTATTACTTATTAGGTTTTAAATAGGTACCCTGAAATAATTTTATACACCTATGCAATTAAATATAGTCGTAGTGTTCTTCAAATATATCCTCCATTACCGTAGCAAAAAATAAAACAAAGTTATTGAGCAATTTTGCCATCAGCTAATGGGTTTTACGAGTAGCGGTACTCACATAAAAAGTTAGGGACAGGTGGGGCACAATGAAACGAAAAAGTTATTTTCATTTCTAAACCTAGAATTGTGTGAAAAAATCTGCCTTTTATTTATGAATACTGCAGTAACACTATTAAACTTTAAAATAAAAGTGGTAACGCTATCAAAAATCAACCTTTAAACTAAAAGAAATCAAGTCTCCCGAGACTCGGCACTTGTGTCAATGTGCCCCAGGTCTGGGGTAAATTAAAACAGTGTCTGGGGCACATTGAAACAAGAAAGACAAATAACAGCTTAGACATGTAACGTAATTGAACAAGTCTATAATAAAAAAATTATAATAACTGTTTTGCATCATAAAATCAATATGAGTAATAAATAATAATTATTGTACCACTCTTTGGTATAAATTGCAATTAAACTTTTTTTATATTATTTCAACGTCATAATAGCACAAAGTTATCTAACCTAGTGATGATGATAATGATTTTTTTTTAGAATATTGGCGGGGAATGAGTAAATTTCAGTTTGGTGTTTGGTTTTCCTTTCCGATTTTGGATTTAGTACTTAAATCTGTGTTTCAATGTGCCCCGTTTTAATGTGCCCCAGGGGTATTCAAATCAGGAAATGTCGAGCCATCAAAAGTAAAAATATGTTTATATGCTATTCAATACCATGGATCCATGCCTTAATCACTGTATTTTTACACATATAAATATTACACACCTGTGATAAATAGGTTTTCCACCAAAACAAAACGCCCTCCTTACTTTTTTTTAAGTATTAGTGGTTAAAAACAATTTTTTGACTATAAACAGCTAGCTACACGTCCAACTTTGACGGCTCGTGACTAACTCCATACTTGAGGAACCAGAGGCTCGTTGATTTCGTACGGTTTTAACGCCAAAATATAAAAAAACTCTGCGTTTTATTGCCTGTGCTTTATTGTGCCCCGTGTTTTAATCTACCCCACTTGACCCTACTTGATTGTTTGACAGAAGGAGGTGAAAATTGAGTATGTAGGTACGTAGTTATCGTAAATAATCAATGTGATAGACGAAATTGTCGGTCGGTCACTTTTTAGCGATATGCACTTGCATACTGTTATCTTTTATTAATCATTATTTTATAATTCAAGTTATGACATAATCTAATTCATGAATATTAGTAAGTCTATGTCTGTCAAGTCATGTCCACCGGAAGTACGGAGATTATCTTCACTTTATAAAGAGATATTATACTGACTCAAATTGTGACAACCCCCGCCACAAAATGGCGTCAGGCAGATGGACGGGTGGACACGACTCGACAGTCACGAAGTGATCGTTCAAGAGTACAAACGTGTTTTATAATTTGCGAAAGTGTCAAATAAAGTGTAATAATCCATCATCCTGGCCTTTGATTTACTGAACTCTCAAAGGTCAGAAGCGGGATCGCACCGAGACATAAATAGTCTTGATGTTCACCTTAACGCCCATTTCAAGGTAATGTTTTGAAATTCTAGTATAATTTTGCATATTGTTTTAAAAGTTGTAATGTAAGAAATCCAATGGTTTTTAAGAGGTTAGGTAACGGAGTTTCTGTTATTTTTCTTTTAATTAATGGAAATATGAAATGGCCACGCCACATATTGTGTATAAAGTGTAGAGTGTGTGAAGTTAAGGCTCGTTAGAAGCTTGGCTCTGTATGAGATCTGATATAGCAATGCGAGCCATGTGGCCTTGCAGCATTTTACATCAAGATGATTTGGTGGGTAAATCATTCTAAAAACTTGAGTGTGGATTTGGATTGGAATTCCCATCGTAACTTTTCTTATCTTACCCGCCTTGGAGGTAGTATAACTTATAATGAATACTCATTGCAATGCGTCATTCTTATTTTCAAAATAAAATATTTACACGCTTATTAGGTTATTATAAGGTATTTTTCCAACTTTTATATGCTTTTGGTGTCGAATTCATGACATAAGAAAACTAAGTGATTAAATATAAGAAGAAAACATCAAATGAATCAAATATTTTAACACTTAACAAGTTAAACACATCTTACGATTTCTGCGCGAACTGTTCATTTAAATAAAACACTTTCACGGATTTTTCACGCATTTATTTAACAACTTGGTTAAACTTTTAGTTGTTTTTAAAGGTTTTTTGGTTTATCCGACGTTAACTTAACAAGTCTACTTTTGCAACAACTACTGCTGTGCAAATTAAAATTTCAGGTGATTGGCCAAGTATGGATAAAGAGAGATCCAGCCGTAGATGTAGAAGTGATTCGAGTTCTTACAGTAAGTCTCCTCCGGCACAGCGCGGCATCATCAGAAGTTTAATTCTCGAACTCGACGTCTGCGGTCAAGAAAGCGTGGGAGCCAATGTCAGCCGCAGAGCAGTTTGACTTCTGATGTTCCAGAATTGCCCTCAACCGCAAGTACAACTATAGATTCAAATAATTTGTTTGGAATGTTTAGAAAAATATTTCAATTCATTCGTAGCGATGGAGATGCGAGACTTTATCCTGCCATTAAAGTTATACCATAGTTTGACCTTTCCAAAAGAAACCTACCAATAGACATGTAGCTCTGGCATAGACATGTGGTTAATGAATGTACCAAGATTTATAATTGGTCTGAACGCCAGATTATCTACTATGCTTTACATCAATTTATGGGACTGGTTCTGAAGTCGTACCAGGGATTACCGAGCTCACTTTTTACGTGTAATGAATGGCAGGATAAATTGTGTTTAGCCTTTCCGAGTGTCGAAAATTACGATCAATTAAGTACTTACAAAAATTTTAGCTTGCGAAGCTCGTTTTGGAGATTTGCTAGAAGGTTATTTTTTCAAAAAGATGGTTATGCTAAATCGTTATAAAGTAAGTAAAAAAAAAACCCTAATTATTGTATTCTTTTAGAGATTGAGGATAGTTCTGTTATTACCAGTGCCGAAGCAGCTCAATGTACGGATCCTGAGAAATTATTGGTTTGCCTTAGGAATGTTAAATCTTCTGAAAGGTCTGAAAGAGTAGATGGGCTCTTGAACCATAATACACTTGACAAAAGATTAAAAAGACAAAATTTGGATTCACAAACTAAGTAGTGAAGTAGACTAAATGTTCCATTGTGGTGAAGACAGTCACCCCTTTTATAGATGTGAATCCCCAGTAAAAAGATGAGATGCGTTAATGACTGTTTTGTAAAGTCAACAGAATTGTGGTAATAATTTTTTTTAACGTTTCCAAAGATAAATCCAAAGTTTTCAAAGGAGTTAAAGTCAATGGTATTGATGTAAATTCGTACATATGACAGTCAGTGTACCATGCTTCGGATGCAGAATTCCTTAGTTACAGCTATAATTAAGATTTACCATTGGTTAGAGGTTTTGTTCATTCTCTGTGTGTGTATAGCTAAACTTCTAATGTATCTAAAAGTGGACTCGGTTAAAGTCCTAAGTAGAGGATAGTAGTTCCAGACCTAATTTTACAAGTTGCCCTTATGGCAGGGAAAGCTTTACCGAATATAGCTTGTAGCTGTTTATTAAAGTGGTCATGTTTTAATTTTTACGCAGAAAGCTATTTATGACGGATAAATATTACCTATATTTCCTGTATTCAGCAGAATCTACAGCTGTAGACGTTTTCATTCAAATTCCATTCGTCCATAGCTTTTTTTAGATGAAAAAGTATTTGTTGATTTTAGTCTAACGACCTCGGTCAGAATACCAAAAGGTCCCATGCGTAGTCAATCTTATTTATGGAAAAAGGAGCATGAGTAATATCCTTGAGTAAATATGTTTTGATAAAGATATTCCAAATCAAAACTAGAATAGACTAGCTAAACTGCTAAATGAATTTTGAGACTTATTTAATTTTCAATAAAGGAGTTAGGACTTTGAAATTATATGATCATACTCTAGTGTAATATATCTTACAATGAAACTAATTATCTGGCTCTTAAGTGGTTTTCATTGTGAAACTGTGTTATGGTAACTAGATAACGGATAAACATATATCTATCTACGTGTATGCTATTCGTTTGTATTTACATACTTAAAGTATGTTGAAAACAACCAGACCAAGACAAATAAATCAAATCGAATCAAAATCAAAAACATTTATTCAGCACAGTCGAGGGACAAATTATTACATAAAACCAGACAAATTCTTAAATGAAAACAACACAGTAAAACGATAAACAATATAAAAAAGAAGGATAGTTCTACGACTGTACCAAAAGGGCTCTAGTTCAGCATATGTCAGTGTTTAAAAGCTGAAGCTGGTTTTCAACTGGATCCCTTTTTCCTTGACATCCGAATGTCAAGGCAGCCGTCTAACTGTGGGTCTAAACCTTCCAGCTAAATTCAATTAAAATAAGAAGATAATATCAAACAATGCCACTGACAACAAGGCGCCATCGCACCGCTCAGTGGTGTTCGAGTAAGACTAAATAAACATGTTCATGCACACAGATATTTTTCTTCTTCGGGATTCGAACCTATGACCTATGACATCCTATGACCCAGAAGCATTAGTGGGTGGGTGTGGCTCTTTGAAAAGGTTCGTGGTATACTCGTATGAAAATGAAGAAAAATATTTGTTTACTTGGACATAATAAATATGTACTTATGAATCGTCAACATTTTCCTACCGCCCATTCAAGACTTTTTAACTGACAAGAAGAACCTATTCTACCCAAGAAGAGAATCTTGGCAAGAAACTTGCCAGCGTTTCTTAGTTAGGTAACAACATTTACAAAAAAATACATATCGTTACTAATACAACAATAATTGCATATAGCATAAAAATATCTATTTTTCATCAGATTAAACATTTCAAGTGATTATGTTATGTCTTACTTACATCACGACCATGCATTGCGGTCATTCAAAAATCGTCTACTTTAATATCCTTTGCTCATCAGCGACTCTTTAATGTAACATTTAAATTTATGAAATGGTAGTTCAATTACATGCTGTGGAACTTTATTAATAAAAAGGGCTATGCTTTTCCCCAGAAATTAGGCTCTGGGTTTTTCTAGCCTAAACTTAGGAACGACAAGTTTATGTTTATTTCTTTAAATAGATCTCTTAAAAAAATTGCCCTTTTTGGAGCACGAATATACTTTGGATGGAAACTATAGGCACCTAAAAAAAGGAACTGGTGAATATCGTATTGCTGGAAGTACAAGTGCAGTAGTCAAAATCTACCTTGATTTTGTAATGGAAACAGTGATTATGATTCAGAACCAACGAAGGATGAAGACAGTAGGAAGTAAAGTAACTTATTAAATATAGATTTTCTGTATTACTTACTCAATTAGCAAAACCATCATAATATAATGAATTCGTTTATTAGGTTTCAGTTTCCAAAAGTTATTGTTTTGATATTATAATAATTGTTATGGATATATATAGTGGCCAATGGCCATACTTTCTCTAATTGAGACTAAGTATAAAATATGAAACGAGCCAGCTGTGGATATGAAAGGCTACAATGGTTTGATACAATGACGAAATATGATTCAACAATTATTGTAAGTAAGCTTGAAATTGAATCAGAGATGGATATGAAGAGGCCATAATGATTCTTCTCGATGTCATATGTGGATATGTAGGGGCCACAATGATGAAATAATTGCTTAGTATAATTTTGGATGAAAACAATAATTCTTGTAAATAAATTGAATCAGATATGGATATGAAGAGGCCATAATGATTCTTCTCAATGTCATATGTGGATATGTAGAGGCCACAATGATGAAATTAAACTGCTTGGTATTATTTTAAATGTAAACAATAATTATTGTAAATAAATTGAATCAGATATGGATATGAAGAGGCCATAATGATTCTTCTCAATATCATATGTGGATATGTAGAGGCCACAATGATGAAATTAAATTGCTTGATATTATTTTAAATGTAAATAATAATTATTGTACATAAATTGAATCAGATATGGATATGAAGAGGCCATAATGATTCTTCTCAATGTTATATGTGGATATGTAGAGGCCACAATGATGAAATTAAATTGCTTAGTATAAGTTTAAATGAAAACAATAATTATTGAAAACAAATTGAATCAGATATGGATATGGAGAGGCCATAATGATTCTTCTTAGTTTCATATGTGGATATGTAGAGGCCACAATGATGAAATTAAATTGCCTAGTATAATTTTAAATGAAATCAATAATTATTGTAAATAAATTGAATCAGATATGGATATGAAGAGGCCATAATGATTCTTCTTAATGTCATATGTGGATAATGTAGAAGCCACAATGATGAAATTATTGCTTAGTATAAGTTTAAATGAAAACAATAATTATTGGAAATAAATTGAATCAGATATGGATATGGAGTGGCCATAATGATTCTTCTCAGTGTCATATGTGGATAAGTAGAGGCCACAATGATAAAATTAAATTGCTTAGTATAATTTTAAATGAAATCAATAATTATTGTAAATAAATTGAATCTGATATGGATATAAAAAGGCCACAATGATTCATCTCAATGTTATTTATGGATATGTAGCAACTACAATTATTGAACTAAATTGCTTAGTATAGTTTCGCAACAATAATTGTTAAATAAAAAACTTGAATCAGAAATGGATATGTAGAGATCATAGTGATTCCAAATCGATGCTTATGTGAATACGTAGAGTATAGGCCACAATGATGGAAGAAAGTTGCAATAGTTATATTAAAATATTTAAATATTATGTCTCTTACACAAAGGTTACATCACAGCAAAATATTTAAATAAAAAAATATGCTGTAAGCAAATTAAATCAATATGGATATAGAATGGAGAGACCATAATATCTTTTTTAGTCAATAATATTGAGAATATTTAGAGGTCACAATGATTTTCATTGATTTAAAGTTTAAATTTAATTTAGTGTTCAAATAAATAATATCTAAATATTTGCTTGTGCTTTAATGATGTAAGTCGATCAAAGAATAAGCATTTAAAAAAATTATCGGTGTATTGTTTCACGGGACGTGAAAATGCAGGAAAGGCCGAATGTTATCTTTTATTAATCATTATTTTATAATTCAAGTTATGACATAATCTAATTCATGAATATTAGTAAGTCTATGTCTGTCAAGTCATGTCCACCGGAAGTACGGAGATTATCTTCACTTTATAAAGAGATATTATACTGACTCAAATTGTGACAACCCCCGCCACAAAATGGCGTCAGGCAGATGGACGGGTGGACACGACTCGACAGTCACGAAGTGATCGTTCAAGAGTACAAACGTGTTTTATAATTTGCGAAAGTGTCAAATAAAGTGTAATAATCCATCATCCTGGCCTTTGATTTACTGAACTCTCAAAATACGGTCTAGAGTGCGCGGCCGTTAAGTCTGCGCGCGGTCGAAATTGAATACATACTTATCTTACCAATAGAACACAATAATGAAAATATATTATTATAGACTGTGATAATATATTGTAACTAGCGCCAAAAATGCCCCCAGTTGCGCGCAGACTTATCTGAAACGGACTCTACGCGCATGTTTGTTTGTGAGAACATTGTCAAATTGTAGCTAAAGTGCGTGTCATAATAATACATCTCTGCGCGCGACTGAGGCGTTTTTGACGCTAGTTATGTAGGTATAGTACATTTTTTTGATACGAGGATATGATGAAAGATTAGTATTCGATTTCGACCGTGCGTAGACTTATCTGGTTCGCACTCTTGAAAATTAATCGTCACTTTGGTAAACTAACGCTCTCATGTTTGATTACGCACAGCGATAATCGGTTTGCAATGGACTTGACGTGCACTCTACCCTAAGTAGGTAGGTGGGTGCTTCTTCGAGTAAGGCATTCTTTGGTGACTTTCGTGGCAATTTTCAAATCCAATATATTTTCTAATTTGACATCAGACTCTTAAAATATACGTAAAAGTAATATTTTTTATAGAAGAGGCACCTCGGAGAGCGATATACTTACAGAGATAATCGAGGTTAAAAAAGTGGAGGCCACGCAAATCACAAAATACCCCCACGAAAAAGAAAATTGTAATTTAACATTCTCAAATGAGTTATTTAATGTTACTTCATATTGAAAAAAGTTATTGTATTATCATAAGGTAAAAAAATAGGTAGATTACCAATTACTCAGTCCAAAAAACCTACCTATTCAATGTGACCTGTGTGATTATACCTAAACCTATTGAATATAACATTTTAAGTTTGATTTAAACGAATTTGCATTTATTAGTTAAATTCAAATTCGTTTAAATAAATAATATACATAAACTAGTACAAATCTCAAAGTTATTTCATTTGCATAGTCAAAAACTAATGTGCGTAGGTCAAAACTACCACGTAAACCACGCAAATCACGACCACGTAAATCAAAATAAATCCTTTATGCTAAAAATATACAAAAACCTTTTAAGCAAATAAACTGTGTTTTGAATATAGGCTTAGTAACCTTATATTTGTTCACTACAATATTTTATTAAATAAATAAATCCACAGAGACTGGAGAAAAATGAACCACGCAAATCAAAGTTTTGAGAAACCAAACCCACGCAACGAGGTTCTTACCTCTATTTTTCGAAAACTCGACGCACTGTCACACAAACTCTCTGCCTGGCCGCCGGAACGCGACTAGTTGTAACTTGAATTAGAATGACGCAACATAGGGCCGCGAATTTAGAGATGTATTAGTGAATTTATAATGATCCACGCAAATCACCAACTACCAGCGGACAGTTACATTTTTATTTTTTTTAGGAAATGTAGTTTTTTTAGAACTATAGTCTGATTTTTTATAACATTGGAAACTTCTTAGGACTTAGTGTTATTTTTTTGGTAAGCATGTAGCGTTTAGTTTAAAATATATAATTTACGAAGTGACCAGATCGGGGCTTGGGACACTCCACGAAAATCAAAGAATGGGGTTTTTTTTTATAATTACATTAATTTATAACAATAATTGAATAATTATCAGTTACCCAGTTAATAAAGGATTTAAGGTTTGCGCAAAAAAAAAATGGCTTGCTGACTTATGGATTTCCATTATTTATAAGCGATGCCGCTTGAAAAACGTGTCTCAAATAATGACCCAGGTACTAACGCGAAGTCGTAAAGGTGCTCGAGCAAATTTCGCCTTATGGTAATCGATCGGGTCCTCAATTGAACCAGCTCTCTTGATCTGACTGTCTGTCAACATCCCGTCTTCACAGCTTTAGTGCAAAAATTCGCCGATTGGCGTTCTGGTGCCTTTGAACCTTGAAACGAAGTAACGGCAGCTCAATGAGTAGACAAATAGATAGTACCTACCTAATGGTTTAACTTTAATGAACTCTACTGCTGTCATTATAAGAGTCACGCTCAAATGCGGAAATAAACGTCTATATACTCTTATTTGTTTTGATCATGTCAAACACCTAGCCATCTCCATTTTAATAGTGCAAGTAATGGCTTTATTAACTTTTTATTCTAATTATAGAAAGAGAGATATAATAGATCATCGTAAATGTAACTTAAGTACCTATTGTATTTGAAGCAAATAGAGCCTTCAGAAACAATAATAAAATAGCAACAAAATAAGTATGAATAGATAAGATATGAGTTGTTTGTGTGCGTTTGCGTATACTTACCACTAAGTTAAGTAGGTAGGTACTTACCGAAGCTTGGGGCTAAATAAGGAAAAACTGGGGCTACTTTGATAATTTATAATGTAAGTAGTATAAAACAGTATTAAAAAATTGGCGGGAAGCCGCTGGATGCGGGCAGCGCAGGACCGATCGTTGTGGAGATCCTTGGGGTAGGCCTATGCCCAGCAGTGGGCGTCGTTCGGCTAACATGATGATGATGATGAAGTATAAAATTAGCCTAAATATAAATTATATATTTAGGCCAGTTTAAAAATATATAATATAGTCAAAAAACTTTTCAATAAAGTCACCCCCTCGAAACAATGTAGTAAAGTAACTCCGTTTATCGATACCTATATTGAACCGACATCATGTCATCCCGGGGAATTAAATGAAGGTTATGAAACAGTTATTTCAATCTTCAAAATAAATTACACCCTATAAGGCGAAGACTAATAGCTACCAAAAAAAGTTTCACCAAAATCCGTTCAGTAGTTTTTGCGTGAAACGCGGACAACTGACAGACATACAGACAACAACTTCAAAAACCACCTGTTACCTTTAGGAAGACGTAGATTATTTGTATTTCTTTTAAACGCTGAGACGGAAATTGCTAATATTTTTGATTACTTTTTGTTAATATAGGTAGGTACCATTAGTAACCACCTCTCATTTGAATTCTTCACCAGCAGCGTCTGCTGTCTCGGTTCTTTACAAACATGTATCTGAGTGTAGTACATTATTTAATTTTAAAGAAATTAATTCTAGCGATATAATCAAAACATTTAACTTACCTACTTATAATGAAAACTACCACTGATTTATGGGGCATATCTGTTACTATACTTGAAAACATTATATATTCTATTGCCCCTTCTTGCTGTTATTTTTAATCAGTGTAGGTACGTATCGCTCAAGGAATTTTTCCTGATTTAATGAAATTTAGCAAAGTAATACGTGGTAATACCTTTATTTAAACCAGGAAAACAAAGAATACCCAAGCAATTATAGATCGATATCAATATTACCCGCCTTAAGCAAAATATTTCAAAAAATAATACTCGAGCAATTATTGTCACATTTCTCATGCATTTCAAACAATTCGGATTTACGAAGGGTCGAAGGTAAATTAAAATAAAATAAATATTTCAGGGGGCCTCTCATACAACAAACGTGACTTATGGATCTTTTTTTCTCGATCTTAAATATAGTGTGTAATCTATATATATAAAAGGGAAAATCACTCACTCACTCACTCATCACGAAACCTCAGAAACTACAAGTGCTAAGAGTCTCAAATTTTGCATGGGGGCTCCTTTTAGGGCGTAGGTGCTCACTAAGACAGGATTTTGCGAAATTCAACCCCTAAAGGGGTGAAACAGGGTTGCAAAGTTTGTATGGAAGAACGCGATTCCTTGGCCCGATTGACTTGAAATTTGGCATAGACATTCTTTCACAAAATTAATTGAACATGTATTTCGTATTTTTTTAAAATTTATCCCCTAACAGGGTTGAAAAGTGGTATAAAGCTACTTTTGGGGTTATTGATTTCGATGTCGGAATTGAAACTTCTTACTGCATCTGATTGATTAATTAAGAAAAATAAATATTTTTTGTCATCTCAACGTATTATTACATTCTCTTTGGTTATTTCCCCTGACATATCTGTTCTGGTGTTAACCTTTGCAACTAAAACATTTTTCATACGATACTTAGTCCATTTTGACAGCGTATATTGTATTGCAAGTGGCTCCTCTGTCACATGAACAAATATTCTCTGTCACGGCTGACACCGGAACAGACAGGCATGTGGGACTATTGATTGTCACGGCACGAGCTGACATTTCGCGTCTATTTTATGATTTTATTGATTTTACCCATAAATATTTTACCGTAATAATCAAATGAAACGTTGAAACGTTTATTCAGATTTGTCGGTCGTAAACCGCCCTAAATGCGAAAGTTTGTGTGAGTATAGATATAATTATGAATGTTTGTTACTCCTTCACGCAAAAACTACTGAACGGATCTGAATGAAAGGAGATCAGTCAAGCTTCATACATGTTTGGACCAAAAAAGTAAAATGGTCGGCCAACAAAAATAAATTACACATTACTATTGTAAACACTTATGTTGGCCGCACTTTGGCCAAGCTGTATACAAGTTTGAAAATGTAGAAAAAATGACATTTTCAAACTTTAATAACTGCTTGGCCGCTAATCGTACACTATTGACGTCATAACAAAAAATGATCGTTACACTGTTTACAATAGTGATGTGCAATTTATTTTCGTTGGCCGACATTTTTACTTTTTTGGTCCAATTTGACTGATCTCCTTTGCAACAGATATAGATTATAGACTGGAATAACACATAGGATACTTTTATATCCTGATATTCCTACAAAAATGGGAACCACGCGTGTGGCCGCTATACTTATAATACAACTGTAAACGAGCCAATTCTGTACACTGAAGAGAAATAGAAAACAATTAAAAATAGGCCAAGTGCGAGTCAGACTCGCGCACGAAGGGTTCCGTACCATTATCTATACTACAACATTAGACACTATTTATAACGTACAATATTAATCTATACAACATTAGACACTATATTTAAGATCGAGAAAAAAACGGCAACAATCACGTTTGTTGTATGAAAGCCCCCCTTAAATATTTATTTTATTTTAATTTAGTTATTTATGTTTAAAGTTAACATACAACTAAACATTCTGTGAATGTTTCAAGCGTATATGATCGCCATTATTGATATCGAGCAAAAAACGGCAAAAAAAAACCCGTTTGTAGTATGGGAGCCCCCTTAAATACTTATTTTATTTTGTTTTTAGTACTTATTTGTTGTTGTAGCGGCAACAGAAATACATCATCTGTGGAAATTTCAACTTTATAGCTATCACGGTTCATGAGCCGTGACAGTACAGCCTGGTGACAGACAGACAGACATAGACAGACAGACAGACAGTCAGACAGACAGACGGACAGCAAAGTCTCAGTAATAGGGTCCCGTTTTGACCCTTTGGGTACGGAACCCTAAAAATACCTCCAGGGGCCTTCTTAAACGAAACAGATACTTACCAAAAATATGGTTTTTGAATTTTTTGTCTGTCTGTCGGTTTTCCGCGTATCACGCAAAAACTACTAAGCGGATTTTGATGAAACTTTTTTGTTATATAGCTTTTAGTCCTCGCCAACATACCTACTTATCCATACTACCTACATTATAAATGTGAAAGTGTGTTTGTTTGTTTGTTTGTCCGTCTCTCACGTCAAAATAGAGCAACTGATCGACTTGCTTTTTGGTATGGGGATAGTTTGGAAGCTGGAGAGCTAGGCTACTTTTTATTCCGGAAAATTATTAAATGAAAATGATAATTTAGTTAAAATAGTTTTGACTGTCGTACGGTACGATACAAAACTGTCATTTCTTCCATAGCCGCTTCCGCGTCTGCGCGCGGTCAAATTTTTTTTTTTTTTATATTAAAAAGGGGCAAACGAGCAGACGAGCCACGTGATGGGAAGTAGTCATCGTTGCCCATGGACATCGACAACACCAGAAGGGTTGCATATGCGTTGCCAGCCTTTGTGTTTAAGGGTCCTATTTACACGCTTTTTGAAGAACTCCATGTCGTAGCACAAAGGGAACACCTCTGGAGGAAGCTCATTCCACATCTAACAAGTTCGAGGTAGGAACGAACGTGATGCCCGAACAGTTGTTGATTTCCAGGTGTCAAGAATGTGGGGGTGTTTAGGATGAGATCTACTCACTTGGCGTGCGGTGCGGTGGCGGAAGTGTGACGGTGGCACCAGTTCAAAAAGCTCCTCAGAACATTCCCCATTGTATAGACGGTAGAACACACACAGAGAGCTTATATCTCTGCGGTGACTTAGACGGTCTAAATCGAATACTAATCTTTTCCATAAGATTAGAACAAAAAACTAGCGCCAAAAATGCCCCAGACGCGCATGCGCGCAGACTTATCTGTCACGCACGTACCTCTAGAACTCCTTCGTGATTATTTATTTTCATCTGTTTATGTTACCTAATGGTGATAGGAAGTATTAAATTAAAGTATAGGTATGTATGTATGGCTCATTCTCCTTATCCATCCATAAGGAAGGCCAGTGCCCCAGCAGTGGGGACATTAAATGGCTGATGATGATGATGATGATGATAGGTATGTACTATAATTTATATGGCAAAACAACGTTTGCCGGGTCAGCTGGTATTGTATAGATTAATATTGTATGTTATAAATAGTGTCTAATGTTGTAGTATAGTTATGTTATGGGCACCGAACCCTTCGTGCGCGAGTTCGACTCGCACTTGACCGTTTTTTTTATTTCCTTTTAATGAACAGAATTGGCTCGTTTACAGTTTTATTATATGTACGTATATAAATTGATGGTGACTGATTAGTAATCTTCAATAATAATTTTTTTCACATAAACTTTACATCGTCAGATTTTACACAAAATTTTCATAACTGTGGTAGGTGATCTTTGTACTTAAGTCTTTTATCTATGCCTAAAGAGTTTAGCTAAAAATAAATATTTTGCAGGAAATGCACTTGGTATCTGTTACTTCTACAATGTTGCATAGAAGCTACGAGAATACAATTCATCATTCGATCCCAACTAAATACACATACATTTGATATGTTTGGTTTATTTGCAGAACAAATGACTGCTCCATGTTTTACAACATGTATGTTTTTATTATTGTGTTTATTAGTGTGAAGAGACGTGAATTTAACGACCTTTAAGTTTATTATACCTTAGCTATAAGAGCATTGACAGGAACCTTTCTAGGATAATTGAGCTGTAGTCATCTTCTCATTTTTACAGAGACCACGGGATCGGGTCCTCCAACTGACTTCAAGACGATAGTTAGGCAGCAGGAGGCAGCGCTGCTGTCCCTCACTCCTGACAAGCTGGACTTGCTCATGACCTTCGTTGACACCATGCGCCGAAGACGCAACGTCATTCACCAAATGATGGTATGTTCGTAAGTCATCCGCTCCATGGTTGCGAAGACCACATGATTTGGTATTCCCATTGACTTCAAGATCATCGTGAGGCAGCAGGAGATGGCGCCAGCGCTGCTGTCTCTCACTCCTGTCGAGCTGGACTTGCGCATGAGCTTCCGCGACACCCTGCGCCGAAGACGCAACATCATCCATAAGACGATGTTACGTGTAATGGTAAGTAATCTGTTTGGAGAGACCACTGGACATCTCATTCACTTAAAGACGATGGTGAGGTAGCAGGAAGTGGCGCTGCTGTTCCTCCCACCTGAAATGCTGGACTTGCTCACGACTTTCACCGACACCATGCGCAGAAGACGCAACGTCATGCACATAATGTCAGAACGTTTGATAGTTAGTAATCTGTTTGGGGAGGCCACGGGATCTAGCACTTCCAATGACTTCAAGACCATGGTGAGACAACAGGAGGTGGCGCTGCTGTCACTCACTTCCAACAAGTTGTACTTGCTCGTGACCTAAGCTAGATTCCTCTGCTTCATATTTGTCGAGATTAGAGGACCTGGTACTCCCATTAACTTCTAAAAGCTAATCCATGTATTTTTCTCCATATTTTTAATCGAATACCTACCTAAATCTAAGCCATATTATTTACAAATAAGTAACTAGGTATTGCCATTCACTCTTGCGTAGAAGAGGCCTAGGTTATAATGATCGGGAGGGAACACATCAGAGAGCGCATTCCAATCTTTACCAGCTCGCATAAAAATGAACTACTAGCAAAGCGGTTAGTACGGACAGGTGAAACGTCTACAATATGTGGATGGTAAGCTTACCTGCGCCTGGTACCCCGATGGTGGAAAGAGGTTGGAAGAACAATTGCAGTTCCTTTGGGCACTCTCCAAAGTGTATCCGGTAAAACACCAATTCGGCAATTTTCTGCCGACCAATGATAAAATTATTAGGGTAAGATTTTTTAGTTTGCATATTTTTCATTGAAACAAATATACCAACGTAACTATCTTGTATCTTGTAAACGTATACGTTTTGACGAAGCATAGGTAGACATAAACCAAGGACAAGGTTTCTTATAAATTATTTAGCTTCAGCGGGAAACGGCCGAGTTGCATTTCAATCGATTCATTTTGATAGTGTTACTAGCTGCGCTCCAGGGCTTTGCTCCCGTGGAAGTTCGGGATAAAAAATAGTTTACGACCTTTTTTCAGATCTACCGAATATATACAAAAAAAAAATCAAAAAATTTTCTAGCATAGGCTGCATAAAAAATGTCTAATGCTGTTTTTCTTGAGTTTTATTCCAATAGCATAAAAAACTTTTTGCTTTTCACGAATGGGCTGTCATAGGTAGGACCCATTCTACATTGAACAAAGTTATAGCAATTAACTATGTTATCTTACTCCAGTTTTGAGAAAGGCTGATGACCAAGTCGAATATAGAAATGTTGAAAATTAATTACTTCATGTGGTTGATAAACGACAACGACATTTTTAACTCTCCTTTTTTGCTTCAGGTGAATGAGCAAACCTTTACTCTTTCACTAACAAGCCAGTTTTTAGTTATTTCTTTTTATTTGTTACTAGCTGTTGCCCGCGACTTCGTACGCGCGGTGTAGTGACTTTTGTGTTAGTTTAGTTTATGAGTGTTTGTTGCCCAGATTTCATAACGCTCTTCTTGAAATCCTATTCTCTATTAAAAGGGTCTAAAGAATATCGAATATGCAGGCTAGGGTATGAACATGGTATGTTGTTATCATATGCTGCATAAACATAGTTGAGCCCTCATTCATAGATCCGTCCGTCTGTCAAGAAACTTTTTCTCAAGTATGCGTGGGAGGTATCAAGCTAAAATTTATGTCAAATTAAATACTGAAGTCTGCAATCCCTTAGAGGCGAGAAAAAAAAATAAACTTCTCTTCTCTTCTTCATAACTCAAAAGGGCCACTTGGATCTCGATTTTATTTTAAATCCCATTTAGCTACTTGTTGTTACCGATTTCGATTTAAATTTAAACCGCTATCTAGGTCGGTTTAGGCTGTCAAATCTCGATTTACAGTAAGTTGTGATAACTTTTCTTGTTGCTTGCTAGCGGGCAATAGATCTATTCTACGCGAGGTTCATAAGACTGAACCACACCAAACGATCCATCTTGGATTGGCCAACCACGATCTAAGATTGGGGATCATGGATCGTGAATCGAATTTGTTCTCTTGGTGCTCTTGGATCGCACGAGGCACGTCCACTCCAACCACTACTATGGACCTCCAGTGGAGCGCACTCTCGATTAGAGCGCGTATTATCGTTTTGCGCATATGCGCGCTTTCACGATTCAAACAGAAGTTCTTACTTAGTAATGCATAATATCAGGCCAATCATATTTTTACTATAAAATGAAAAAGAGATTGTGTGTATCCATACCAATATTATAAATGTGAAAGAGGGTTTGTTTGTTTGTCCGTCTTTCACGTCAAAATTGATGCAACGGATCGACGTGACTTTTGGAATGGGAATAGTTTGGCAGCTGAAAAGTGATCTTAGAATAGAAAGTGAACTTAGATCTGAAAAGTAACTTAGGGCTGCCTTAGACTACTTTTTATCCCTGAAAAATATCACATTCCCGCGGGATAACGTCGTCGTTTAGTCCGAGCGGGCGAAGTCGCGGGCGGAAGGCTAGTATTTTGATATGGAGACATTTCCTATTTGTGAGAGCTTGTAATTAACTTTCTTTAAAATATAAAATAAATAACATATAATTAACATATATTTCAGGTATAAAATGTAATGATATACCATTTAATTATTTAATTTTAATCAAACATCATTTATGTAAGCTTTCCTAGTAAATAAATGAATAAATAAGTTAGATAGAAAACTATTTTTAATATTCCTTTATTTTATTGGATGGTACCTACGGCTGAAGGCCTAAGTAGCCAGAGCCGGTTAAATGACATAAAAAATGGTAGGTAGGTGTAGGTATCTACGTACTGGCCACTTAGCGTTTATGAGCAAATTTTTCAAAATTACATTGGTGCCATTTTGTCTACATTGCGACAAACTTATTTCACACAGTTCAAGATTCAAGATTCAAGATTCAAATTTGTTTATTCAATTTAGATTGTTATTTACAATACTTGTGAACGTCATAGAAGCTACGCCATCGGTTCGCAAACCCTACAGCGGGAGGCCTTGGAGAAGAACCGGCAAGAAACTCCAAGGGTTGTTTTTTTCTCCCTGTCTTATTTCATACAGAGTCGTCAAATTGAAAAATGACCTTAACATGGTATGACTAAGGTCAGTTTCCATCACAATTACACAATGGGTTATGATAAATACAGTTAAGTATAAGCGAACTAATGATCATAGCGGTGAACAATTTTCAGTTACTTAGGAACTCTACTTAAAGCTTTAATATTAGTTTAAAACAAAAGACAATTCTACTATATACTGCAAGTTGCGCCATACATGTTTCAAATGTAATTCTTAATAAAATGAATAAAAACAAAAGAAATCACATTTTAAGGCAAGCAGATAAGAGCAGACCCATTCCCACTGGCAGCACCCGTTCACGAGCATGACGCATGAACCAGCCATCGCTTCGCTCAACCATATTTTAGGGAACGTAACGATCAGTTACGTTCCCTAAAATATGGTTGAGCGAAGCGAAGAAGTTGAGTAACGAACAGTGGTTATTTTTTGGTACTAAATATACTGTTGACTGCCGGCAGTTCATTTAGACAGTTAATTTTGTATTGCTAGTGGCTCCTCCACGACCACTGTCACCGGGTTAGATATATTTGTGGCACTATACTTACTGTAGCGACATCTAGCGTCGAGTGGAAATGCGAAATATAAATATTACATCAATAGGGTGAAAACTTCAGTTTTGGCCACTGCCCCGAGTGCTTACTTAGCATAAAACATTTCGTTAATAACTTTTGCTTGATAATATACTTTTTATCTATGACTTTTAAGTCATAATAACAATAGTAATAATTCTTTATGACATAGGAATATTATTCAATAAACGCTTTTTAGTTTACATCGAATTAGATGTTTCTTTTATTTTATCTAAGTTAGTTAAGGCGATACTCGGAAAAAATGCGCTGAAGCGAGATAGCAATGAGAAAACGACGCGCGCTCCGAGCGAGACCGATTTTACAGATTAGGCAAAACAAACACAAAATCACTTCGTATTAAAAAACTACAGCGATTAACAAAAAAAAGGTTCTATACGATCCTCAATATTATTGGTGTCTACTAATTAAACCAATTTCCAATAGTGTAAGTAACCCCATTTAAGAATAATCTTAACTTTTCGTATTTTTAGAGGTCTTTTCGAAAAGAAAAAGTGTCGAGGCAAAATCATAAAATCGTGTTTTTGAAACTATACGAATCTAGATAAAGGTATGAAGAAATATATATCTTATTACCAGATTTGTAACAACTGTAACCGTCCTATAGTTTTAAATCAAAAAGTCCATATTTTTCCGAGTAGCGCCTTAAGTATTGATTTCTCAATGTATCTTTTAAAATTTAATTAACTAAAAACACATCAATCGGCACCCTTCGCACATTTTAAGTTTAAAAAATAGGTTTTTAATTTACTAAAATAAAACTAAATTTCGTAAGTATATGAATACTTAGTTATATGTTTTTTACTATGTTAGTCCACGAATTTCTCGAAATCTTAAGGCATATCGAGATGATTCTATTTGATTTAAATTAGGTGTATTCTAACTTTGGGAACAGTCTAAGATTCATCAAAATCAGTTTAGTAGTTTCCGTGGGTATGTTATAGTACAATTCACTAAAACTTATTGTTATTGTACACTAAAACTTAAGAAATAAAAAGTAATTAAAAAAATAAACTGACTGGCACCGACCTCAAAAAGGTACCTAAATTATAGATATTATATTTTTCCTTTTCAGTTGACAAATACTTTTTGGAGTCTGTAAAATTTTTTAAGTAGTTTTTTTTGTATTGTAAGAATTTAAAAATGTAAAGAGAAGTATAAGATACATTCTTGACAATTTTAGATATAAATTTTGTATTTAATAGATACCTACTTAAGACCATAGGCGAAAGAAGTGAAAAACATCTTAAAGTGGCAACAGCGGGGGCTTTCACCCTAATTAATATAATCATTCGAATGTACTTTTGTGAGAGGTATATCGTAATCTTACCGACTTCCTGCGCCATCTATTGCTTAGTAGATATAATGACGTAAATAACATGAAATTATTTTTTTGATTTAATATGGGCCTGGATGGGTTTCAATTTATATTATGTTTTGAAGCAGGTAAAAAAAATAACATGATTCATTATTAATTGAGACAGCGATTAAATATAACGTATTTTCAAATTTTCATAATCATGTGGCGCCATCTATTTTAGTAAGAATCAGTCTTTGTATTTTCCCGTAGGAATAAGGGGTTTTTATTAAATAAAAGGTACCCTATATGTTGACCCGGGTTATAAGCTATCACTACACAAAATTTGGTAACAATCCGTCCAGTAGTCTTTGCGTGAAAAGCGAACATACAAACAGACAAACAGACAAACAGACAAACAGACAAACAGACAAACAGACAAAAATTTTAATATCTATCGTTTTGGGGTCTATATCCTGTACACATCTCATAGCAGTAATTTTTATTTTTTAATCTTTCATGTACAGACTTTTTTTCCGTTTCTGTTTTATTATATGTATAGATTTAGGCGTGGCGTGCGTGAGTAATTTCGTTCGAATCTGCAACAGATTCGCAAAGGTTAGGTTAGGTTCCGTTGCAAATTTTAAACCGAAGAGCCAACTTTGCAGACCGTTAGATTTGACCGATTATTTTCGCTTACTTTTTATTAGGAATGTTCCTTTTGCAAAAACAACGGTGAACGAGTGGATTGGTACTCGTCGCACTGCCTGAAGGATGGGCGCGGGCGAGTACGCTGTCCGGTGCTGCGCGCGTTCCGCTGCCCGCAGTGCGGCGCCACCGGCGACCGCGCGCACACTATCAAGTACTGCCCGGAGAACATACTGAGCGACATTGGTGAGTTTACATGGTAGCCAGTTTTGTAGCATACAATAATAATGTATTGTAATGGGGAACCAGGGGGATAATTGTCTAATTCAACATCAATCGCGATCGCATGTAGTTTGAAAGATATTGTAGGTACGGCCATTGCTGCAGTAATATAAATATTTTGACAATTTTCTTCAACAACAAGTGATGGATGTCAAATGGATGTGATGTCAAACTGAAAGCGATTGCGATTGATGTTGAGTTAGACTACCCCCAGATCGGTACTCGTCGCACTACCTAAAGGAAGGCCTCACTCGCTTATCGGTAATAGCTCTCAAACCTATCCCCAGACCAAAAAACATGTCAGTCCGTTCCTCCGTTTTAACGTGAAAGACGGACACTAGCCTTCCGTCCGCGGCTTCGCCCGCGTGACCTACAGGACGTTATCCAGCGGGAAAATTATATATTTCCGGGATAAAAAGTAGCGTATGTCACTCTTCAGCACCCAAACTATCCCCATACCAAAAATAACGTCAATCTGTTGCTCCCTTTTGATGTGAAAGACGGACAAACAAACAATCAAACACACTTTCATATTTATAATATTAGTATGGATTTGTCGTCATTATGAGTGAGACCATACGCACAGAGGGCCTAGATAAGTGGCTTTCTTTTATCGATATCGCCAGTAGAATAGAAAGAAAATATATGGAATTTTGACATTAGCGATCGAAATGTCATGTGACCGTTAATGTCAATCCCATACATTTTCTTTCTATTCTACTCGCGATATCGATAATAGAAAGCCACTTGTCTAAATTACTCACGGACGGACGTAGTCGCGGCCGCCAAATCATATTCATATTTCTACTATCCCTAATATTATTATAAATGCGAAAATTTATGTTTGTTTGTTTGTTTGTTTGTCTGTCTGTCTGTATGTTCTGTTTTACGTCAAAACCGCTGAACCGATTCAGATGAAATTTGGAATGAAGATATTTTGTGACCTTAGGAAGGACTTTTTACCGCGGGAATAAGGATCATTCCCATGGTAAAATGAGTTTTAGCACGGGCATAGCTGTGGAATGGAATTGGTATTTAAGTTGATAGTTTAAGTTAATGGAAAGGATTATAATTAGAATAGAGACAGTTTAAGGCACTGGGAAAGACAACACTTTTTACCGCGGGAAAAATCTCAATCCCATACGAAAATCATTTTAAGCGCGGGCTAATTTGCAACCAGAAATTGGTACCTCTTTAAGTAAATAGTTTGAGACCCTGGGAAGGATTATAATAGGCTACTTTTACTATTTACCACAGGAAAGTATCATATTCTCACGGGAAAACCAGTAGGTAGGTATTATTTGTTTGTCCGTCTTTCATGTCTAAACGGAGCAAACGGATCAATGTGATTTTTGGTAGGTCCGGGGGTAGATTGAGAGCTGGAAAGTGACGTAGTTTATCCCGGAAAATATCACATTCCCTGAGGATAATGTCGTGTGTTACACGCGGGCGAAGCCGCGGGCGGAAAGCTAGTCGATAATAGAAAGCCACTTGTCTACAGGGGCAGATTATTAAATAGTTACTACGTCCTTAGAGGGTCTCACCAATTATTTTCCTAACTTGGCAGATAATAAATGTTACAGAATTTTGCACGTAGACGCATATTTTGCTATCTCTCATTGCATAGAACCATCAGGCCATGCAGCTTCTTAAGGGCAACCTACTTTGTCGAATCACAAAAGCACTGGCTGAAACAACCAGGACCGATACACGCCAAATCCTTATAGAGGGCTACTTACAAAGTCGAACTGCTGAACTCCTGGAGCTTCGCAGGACGAACATCTGTGCTATCGTCCGCGCCTTAACCGTCACCGCAAACTAAACAAAACAGACACCAATTTCAGATGAAATTGAGTGACACTGATGTTTGCCGCTACTGTAAACTGGAGAGGAAAATGCCCAGGCACCTTTTGAGATTGCGGGCCCCTTATCCACAAAGGCACTATCCATCTAGGTCGACACACTAGGTATGCGCCCGGAGGAGATTAAAACTCTTAAAGCTAGGAGTATTCTAGACTTCATGGATGCCTCTAGGCTAAAAGAGTTACTATTACCAGGTGGCGATCTTTCAGGGACTACATCTTCTACCGGAGATGCATAGCCCCTTACATAAGAAATAATAATAAGAATAATTTGCAAGATTTTTATTACAATATTACTTTTGACAAAAATGTCTTATTCGATTATTTCCATAACGGAAACAGAATCAGTAGCAAGAACGGCAACGGCACAGCCGAGATCTGCGACAACTCAGAAAAAGTTAGCTTTTTAAATTAACGCGAGCAATCGAAACGAATTAGAGACGGTGCTGACTGCCTCGGCGTGCTGATCGTGACATAGGTCGTCAAGCTAATACTTAGCTCTGATTCTAAAAACTAGTGACTCGAAAAAATCTTCCTTTTTATATCGCTGCAAGCTCTTAACGAGGTACACGTTTTCAATGAGCAACGGCTACGATTACGAGACTCGCTGAACGAATTAAGCACCCGCTCTTCTGAAGTATTATAATTGACTTGTATTACTTTAATTTATTTTTAAGTTTTGATACTTATGACAATTTAATATCTATGACCGATTATCCGACTTTTCCCAGTAGAGTTTGATTTGGTACCTAGGTATACGTGTTAGAGTTAGAGCCTATGCACACCGGGTTTTACACAAAGGTTTGCCGATGATGGGTACAATAAAAACTTTCAGAAACCAGGAAGGAAACGGACCAAGCCTTGTACTTGCTTACGATTAGATTAGAACTATTCGTAAGTAGTTACTTTCTAGAGAAAAAAATACTTCCTGTATTTCTAGATGTAAGGGGTAATGGCTGAAAATCTGTGTTTTTGCTTCCGGAGAAAAAAATACACTGAGCCTTGGGCACACACGTACTTACATTCGTTGTTAGTTTTATTTTCAACAATCAATAAAATTCTTTTACATTGTACTTTGTCTATGGTTATATTTTTATCGTTTTTGCTACTGTGTGTTTAATAAACAAATACCAGTGGTATTAGTTTTTGGTATTAGAAAGGAATAGATCTATCTAATGATTGTATGTAAGGTATGCAGCAATAAAACGATTAATCTATCTAACTAATCTAGATAATTTATTACAATGTTAGGAAGCTCCGCAAGTACTTAGCTTTCAGGCGCGATTTCTTGCGGGGTGGTGGTTTTTTACTACTATCACATTTTTTTCTATGAGTGCATAAAAATAATTTAAAATCGTATTACAATGTTATCTATTAAATTACCGATGTAAGCATTTGAGCTGCAGATGAATCTTTGTGTCCCACTTCCAAGTTTTACCGTATCTCCAAGGTAAAAACTAATATTGACCTGTGATTGGAGCCAAAACTTTGAAATTAACAATGATCAATTGTAAAAGTTCGAAGGCAATTCCTTCGAACTTTTACAGGAAGTATAGTTTAACTGGAAGTATTAAGAAGGGCTGGAAGTAATAGGAAGGACAGGAAGTAGGTACTTTTTCAAGCTTTTAAAGTTGATATCACAAATGTGGATTTATTTAAATGCAAATGCAATAATTTCAAAATTATTTAGTACATACTTAATAAATAAATGGTATCGAAATAATTGCGGTTACGGTAAGGTCAGCTACTATCGCCGATTTATATGATTGAAGGCACTATTCACAATTAACAGGTGTGTGAAACTATCAGCTGTGTGATCCAATTACGGATTTATGTAATCGTCTGAGAAATATTTTACATAAGCAAAATAAGTAAGTAGTTTATTCATATCCTACTATGTACTTACTTATCCTACATGGAGTATGGATGTATGGATGTTTGTTACTCTTTCACGCAAAAACTATTGAACGGGTCTGGATGAAATTTGCAACAGAGATAGATTATAGGCTGGCATAACACATAGGGTACTTTTTATCTCGATATTCCCACGGGAACGGGTACCACGCGGGTGAAACCGCGGGCGGCCGCTAGTCAATAAATATTTCTGATTTCAATTCAGCAAGTGAAATCGGAAACTTCTTTATTTTCATGATGGACGACTTAAACGTTGAATACCACAGAACACGGAAAGATTTTTTTCTCTTTATTGAATACCTACCTGTCCTTACTCTTGAACGAAATTGCATTTATCATAATTTATCGTAAAACGTCAAAAGTAAGGACTTTATTGCAAAGTAGGAAGTTGTTAGCCGAATTTTTATAAAAGGATTTTAATAAAACTTTACATGCATTTTTTTGGGCCCATAGTCTAGTATTTTTAGAAGGTAGTTCCCTCATAGTCACTGCCAGAAGTAGCTACATTCTACATTCCCTCATTCATTCGTAGAAGTAGATAGCAATTGTGTTAAAACCGGCCACTTTTAGCAGTTTTGTTATCTTTCTACTTCTGGCAGTGACTACGAGGGAATGTATAACGTCTAAAAATGCTAGACTATGGTGGACCCTAAAAATTACAAGTAAATTCTTAATAAAATTGAGTACTAGAATAACGATATTTAATAAAATTTATCGCGACGGCCGGCGGCGGCGTGCGGCGTGGCGCCATGTTCGCATAGCCTATCGCCTTAATTTAATAATTGGCTATTGGAATTTGTTTCAAGATTTAGGATAGAATAACAACCTTATCTTGATAGGTTGGAATAACAAACAATTATTATGTAAGTTTGGAATAACAAACAATAATGTAAGTTTCTGAAACTTGTTACCCGTAGCGTACCTATACGGAATAATTTTCTTAACTTCCCCCTTCGTCAAGATGTAAGTTTTGGGGTATGGATTATGGATTCAGAAAATCCGATTTATTGACATAGTTTCTAGAATATAGAATGTAGCGCTTTAGTTTTACTTAATTCCGCAAATCATACCTTATCTTAGCAAAAGCATACAATTCATGATGCTAATCTGAAAAGTCTGCTTAGAAACATGGTTGGCCATTATGTGATGCAGGTGACTGAACTATAGGGGTATTTGCCTTTAGATATAAATGGGGTACGTTTAAGCTTTTCAGATGTATTCATATTACGAACTTCGGCAATGTCAGTCAGACTGATTGATGATAGGAAAATCTTTTATTCCCTTACCTTATTCTTTTGCTATCGCGCATTCGCACCGAAAATAAGTTTTAATAAATCCATCTGCGCGGAAATAATATGATTTTATCTCGGTTTATTTTTTTAAGCGTTTTTTAAGATAAATGATTTTATCTACATTACACTCATGTTATAATATCCGAATTATGAACTCGTACCCTGAATGTATAATGACACACTTTATGCCATAGTCAACTTTAAAGTAAAAAAAATAAAACTGTCTTTATT
Source organism: Crambus lathoniellus (assembly GCA_949710035.1). NCBI lineage: Eukaryota > Metazoa > Arthropoda > Insecta > Lepidoptera > Crambidae > Crambus > Crambus lathoniellus. The sequence goes on along the minus strand of OX453303.1, from coordinate 20,277,639 downwards.
ATAGTACAATATCACTAGAGAAACAATACGACTAAGTATCCATATAAGCATAATTTTAATGCTAAGTTGGGGCAACGTTGCGGTGATGAGTTGAGAGTGGGGCAATTTGGATTTGGGCAACGGAACGAAAGGGGCCAGATGCTGGCAGAATTCATGGAGAGGGAGAACCTCTACATGATGAACTCCTTCTTTAAGAACCCCGTAAGCCGCAAATGGACCTGGATTAGTCCGGACGGTAAAGTAAAAAACGAGATAGATTTTATTATGTCAACGAGGAAGCAAATATTCAATGATTTCGTTGTGATCAACGCCGTAAAGACGGGAAGCGATCACCGCATGCTTAGAGGCACATTGAATATCAACGTCAAGCTGGAAAGATCTCGACTAATAAAATCTACGCTCCGACCAATACCGGCTCAAATTCAAAACCCCGAGTGCTTTCAGCTCGAGCTCCAAAACCGCTTCGAATGGAACCACATCGATGTTGACGATCTATACAACATGGTGGTGGATACTGTCCGTACGGTAGGGTCCAAGCACTATAAAACCCACCGTCCTAAATTAAAGAAACTCTCCAGCCACACTATCCGACTCATGGATCAGAGAAACGAAATGAAACTACAGAACTCAGCGGATGCCCTTCGTTATCGACAGCTAAATTGGCAGATCTCCAAGTACTTGACAAGCGACCTTCGCAAATTTAATACCGAGCGTATTAAAGAGGCCATTGAGCGGAACAAGGGCTCCAAAGTGTTCGCTAGAGATCTGGCTATAGGGCAAAGTCAACTGACGAGGCTGCAAACTGAGGACGGTAGTATGATTTCATCAACACCTGAAATCCTGAGGGAGATTGAGAGTTTCTATGGACAGTTGTACTCTACGCAAACACCTGTTGAAAGTAAGGCTACAGAACCTAGAGTCAAGCTTACCCGGCACTATACCGAAGATATCCCGGACGTCAGCCTGTACGAGATTAGAATGGCCCTCAAGCAGCTCAAAAACAACAAGGCGGCGGGTGATGACGGAATCACAACAGAACTTCTGAGAGCGGGCGGTAAGCCGATACTTAAGGTCCTCTAGAAGCTCTTCAACTCTGTCATCCTCGAGGGCAAAACGCCAAAGGCATGGGGCAGAAGCGATGTGATGCTGTTCTTCAAGAAGGGTGATAAGACTCTCTTAAAGAACTACCGACCCATCTCGCTTCTGAGCCATATCTACAAGCTGTTTTCGAGAGTCATTACGAATCATCTCGCTCGCAGGTTTGACGACTTCCAACCTCCCGAACAAGCCGGGTTCCGAAAAGGCTATAGTACCATTGACCACATTAATACGCTGCGGCAAGTTATACAGAAGACCGAAGAGTATTACTTGCCACTATGCTTGGCGTTCGTGGACTATGAGAAAGCCTTTGATTCGAGCGAAACCTGGACCGTGCTGCAGTCTCTCTAGAGGTACCAAATAGACTACAGGTACATCGAGGTGCTAAGGTACTTATACCAAAACGCCACCATGTCAGTCCGATTACAGAACCAGAGCACTAATCTCTCTCAACTACAGCGAGGTGGGAGACAGGGAGACGTCATTTCTCCGAAACTGTTCACACCTGCGTTTTTAAGCTACTGGACTGGAAAGGATTCGGCATCAACATCAATGGCGAGTACCTAACACACCTGCGGTTTGCCGATGATGTAGTTTTCATGGCTGAGACCTTGGAAGACCTAAACACAATGCTCGAAGATCTCAGCAATGCTTCCCAAAGAGTGGGTCTGAAGATGAACATGGATAAGATGAAAATCATGTCCAATGCCCATGTTGCATCCGCTCCAGTTAATGTTGGGAACATTACACTCGAAGTTGTTGACCACTATGTCTACCTGGGACAGACAATCCAATTAGGTAAGTCCAACTTCGAGAAAGAGATCTCTCGTCGAATCCAGCTCGGATGGGCAGCGTTTGGGAAGCTCTGGCATATATTCGCGTCCAAAATTCCTCAATGTCTCAAGACTAAGGTCTTTGACCAGTGTGTATGTATTGCCAGTTATGACTTATGGAAGCGAGACGTGGTCTTTTACTATGGGTCTCATAAGAAGGCTCAAGGTCACCCAGCGAGCAATGGAGAGAGCCATGCTTGTCCCGTCATTATCCTCAACAGTTATCATTATCATTACACATAGTGTCATTTTTCTCAACGTGCATCATTAGCCTGGCTGCACAAATTTAGGACAATGACGTTGAGAAAAATGATGATTTCGACAAAATTACGCTCAAACCGGTTTTGTGCACGTGGTTATTAAAAAATATTTTACTATGGTTAAATTATTTTACTTTTCGTCAAAATCATAGGCTAACAATATATTTTTACAGAAGTTATAATTGAAAATATAAATGACGTTCGAAATGAACTTTTTTGGAGAACGAATTTTAAAGGCTTACCTGCAGAAAACAGACACGTGTATCTCCTTCGAAGTGCGTCGCTCGACTGTGGTGCGGGGAACCCTGTTCGCCAGGCCACAACTTTACCCGCCCTCCCGCCTTTTACGCGATATGTATTGAAAATAGTGATTGCATTGGACAATGACGCACATTTTTTGAACATGAATTTTACATTTAATAACTTGACGGGTATTGTAATTATTATAAATAATAACTTAACCGCCTCTGTGGTCTAGTGGTCCATACCACGGATTTCAGACCCAGAGGTGCCGGGTTCGATTCCCAGTGGGGGTACATATTGTATTCGGTTTAGTTGGTGGTAGGACTTGTTCTTAGTCCGCCTGGCTAGCTACCACCATCTTATCTAAGTCTGTCGCCATAACAATGATGTTTTCTGCATTATTGTGTTCCGGCAGTTAGAGATAAGATAGCCAGTTCCTCAGTGGTTGAGGATTCCAGGAGTAGTGCGCTTCCACCTTCAGCCTTATCACCACTTATCATCAGGTGTGATGAAGGCTAAGTGCTACCCCGTTGTGGATAAAGAAAAGATAAAGAAATAATATGAAGATTGATTTGTTATAATTACAGCACAGCACTCTATAAGAAATGGCTCAGTGAAGTCTATTTTTTTAATACGATCAAAATATAGGTGTAAGTGCTCCGAGGCGACACATAAAGCAAATGGCAGTTTTTCGGCTTTTTTTGACATACCTAGGTACTTTTTTATTACTATTTTATTACAATCCTAGTTTTAAGCGACATTTTTGTTAAACATTTAAGTATCAAATGTGATACTTCTTTTAATAATAGACACACACGTTCTCGAGACATTTCCAAAGAAATAAATTTGGTCGCTTTTAAATATTGGCCCCCCTGATTCACGATAAATTTCTTTTTTTGCACATTATACTGAAGTGAAGTAATATTATTCTGTGGTAAAGTGAAGTTAGTTTGACAGCTTGACGTCACAACATGGCGGTGTCCCTATCCTATTCTTATAATAATCGCATAGTACGCTAGCTTGGTAGGATAATGTTTTTCATCTTTCTTAACTACGTATAATGAAGGTCTGGTCTGTTCTGTACCAGAAGTGGGGACAGTAAAAATAGCTGATTATGATGATGATGATGATGATATACCTACTTTACTTATACAAACAATCAGTCCATTGTGGAGAAGAAATAGAATATTTATCATTGCTTCTTGTGAACGAGCCACACGCGACTTGAAGCTAAAAGAAGAAAGAAACAACTGACGACTACCGACGTTATGTGGCTGTGGTCGGTGGCCCCGTGCGCGTAAGTGTATGGGCGTTTGTGCACTACCACTGAATTTTACCGATCCGGAAAAAAACGGATGCTTGTATTTAATTAATTACTAATATAAATAATTAATTATTAAAATACAAGCATCCGATTTTTTCCGGATCGGTAAAATTCAGTGGTAGTGCACAAACGCCCTATATATTCTTTGCCCGTGTGCCATGTGCGACCTGTCATGTGCTGCGGGTCCATGCGCGTCTTGATCACGTTTGCTTCATGACGTTTGACCAGTTTGACCACAGGGTAAAAAAAATACTACTATAGTTTAACTTCGTATTGCCGTAATGACATAACGACGCACACGTCACGCAAACCTAAACGCCGCGCGTATCAAAAACGGTATCGCGCTAATATTATTATTTATTTATTAAGAATTTATTTAAGTATCACTGTATTACAGCCGTTAGAAAAACCCACAGTGTACGTAACGATCACGTCACGCGTAGTTTTAATTTACGACGATACCAACGTTTGCTTGCGTTTAGTTTGCACTTCGCGTAAACGTCAACTGCACGTACACCTGACTACTTAATGCGTCATAACCAAGTCATAACCGCGATCGGGACGCAGGCTTAAACGACCTCGTTACAAGATTAATGTCAAATAAAGTTTACTTAACTGTTTAAGTACAACAGCTACGTGACCTTACACAAATATCAACTTTAATTGCTTCCGAACTGAGTTCCGAAACCAACGTCTACCTACACAAAGAAGTTCAAATTGAATTTAATATTTTTGTTCATACTTAAGCACAAGGCATGAATAATATTTCCCGATTGATGATTTTGAAAATTTATCCCAAACATTTATGAATAAGTATCTAAAACATGCTAGAATTTCAAATGTAGTGGCGTTGCTTTATTAATTCCCTTTTCCAAATTAGGGCTAATGCCCGAAGGATTTCAGAACAAAACCTTTAGTTTAGAGGGACTCAATAACTTCAGCTACTGAGAAGAACAGCTAAGTCGCATGAATAGTTTAAAAACTATTAGCAAACTAAAAACGTCCGGTCATTTTGACCCAGCCCTCATGACTGACGCCGCCGGGTTTTATATTTGACTAGCAGACAAAGCCGTCTTAAGCTATTGGGGGGTCCTTGGGCACATGAGCATTGTGGGCCCTCTTGGAAACTAAACTAACATTTTTCTGCTATGATCTTCTATTTGACAATCAAATAAACCCCTTTGCAAAAAAATCGTGCACATGCCTTAGGTATTTTCATAACAACATGCTCACTTCATGGTCATTTAAATAAAACTGTCAGTATATTTCTTCAATAATTTCCGTGTAAAATGTGTTGGATAAATACAGTGTGTAGTCCTAGCGGTACACCCCAAAATTCAGTAAAATGCTGCAAATGGTGTTAAAGGCTTGAAAATCGGAACGATTGATCTTTAGGACATAAGAATCAATTTGACCCGTAGCACGAAAAAAGCGAAAAAAGAGAGAAGTTATGACGTCATCTTTTATTTGTATGAGAAATATTTTTTTTTTGTTCTGAAACCTATCGTGTAGGGTATCTAATGAAAGGGCTTACTACGCCAATTCTAAAAATGTATCACATCATTATAACTATGTCACTTGTTTTAAATGAAAATAAAAATCATTTTCAAAACATACCAAGTTTGGTTTGGGCTCCTCCAGATATGATACGGTTGATTCATTATTTGTAAAATATACCTTAAATGATAGGTAATAGCCTGATATCCAACCCCAAGAAAGCAATTTGAAAATATTTTCATTTAGTATTAGTTTATAATTTTTAAAAATTAAAAAATTTGATAAGATCACAATTAGTTAAAACATGTATTAAAACTTCAATTTTAGAGACTGACGACATTTTTAGAATTGCTTAGTACCTAAGCCATTTCATTAGATACCTTACACGATAGGTTTCAGAACAAAAAATGATTTTTTCCCATACAAATAAAAACATAACGTCATAACTCCTCTCCTTTTTCGTTTTTTTTTCGTGCTACGGGTCAAATTGATTTTTATGTCCTAAAGATCAATCGTTCCGATTTTCATGCCTTTAACACCATTTGCAGCATTTTTTGGCGTACCGCTAGGACTAGTGCCCCTCGATATGGTGCATAAACGAAAAGGGCTTTGACTATACCGGATTCTATCGACAAAAAAATAGAAGACGTGGTACCCGTAATATCGGGATAAAATATAGCCTATGTCACTCGGGAAGAATGTAGCTATCTAATGGTGAAAGAATTTTCTAAATCGGTCCAGTAGTTTCGGAGCCTATTCGATGCAAACAAACATACAAACAAATAATCAAATCTTTCATATTTTTTCTACATTTAAGACATACCTATTTGAACCAGGGTCACCGGTGTCCACAAGATTTTAATTTAATATCTCCAATTTCACGAAGATGATGTTATATAGCGTTCATATATGTTGTGATTATTACCTACTACTTACCTATATAATACTTATATGCAAGTAGGTACTTTATTTAGGTAATTTTTTCCATAGAACTTTGGCAGTTAAAGGTATTAGTAGGTAAGTATATGTAGAAGAGCATAGAATTTTTGTTGTCTACACATACAGTTAATACATGGTTAATACCTAAGTATATTATCTTCAATGGAATCGGATCAAATAAATAAAGGAAGCGTGATTTGTCACATTTTCTTTCACCTATTTCACTTCGTAATCCAATTTGCACTTGGACCAAGGTCGCGCAAATTAATCAAATTTACGTGTACTTTTACCAAGATTTATAAAATAACTAGCTTTCCGCCCGCGGCTTCGTTTGCGTGGACTACACGACGTTATCCCGCGGGAAAGTGACATTTTTCCGGGATAAAAAGTTGCCTATATTACTCTTCAGCACCCAAACTATCCCCATACCAAAAATCACGTCGATCTGTTGCTCCGTTTTGACGTGAAAGATGGACAAATAAACAAACTTTCACATCTATATACAAATAAAACTGTAGGTAATCTTTATACGGTACCTACCACAGATTACTAAATAGTTAGGGCGTTTGTGCACTACACTGAATTTTACCGATCCGGAAAAAAACGGATGCTTGTATTTTAATAATTAATTATTATAAATAATAGAATTTATTTATTTCGTGTAGTTTAGGGTTCGAAACATTGAAACTACACGAAAAAAAAAAATTCTTACTATTATAAATGATTAAATTGTGTGTGGTCCGTTTTTTTACGGACCGGCGTGGCATGAAAAACACGGATGATTGGCTTGTGCACTTGTCCGGTTTTTTACTGGCCGGGGCAGCGCAGTGATCTCTTTGAAACTACACTCTACGGACGCGTTTTAAACGAGAGGAATAATGAGTTCCTTGGAACGTCGGCAATTGCTTGCGTTTATTTATTTATTTATTTGCAATAGCTCCTAAGATATTCATTTAAATTATATGGTGTAAAAGAGTAAAATAATGTGCATGAAATGCTTAAAGCAACTAAGGTAATTAGATTGATAAGGGTTAATACCTTATCCGTTTAAATAGCTTTCCAAATTACCGCATTGTTCGTAACCATTTTTAAAAGATAATAATGGCTATAATATGCTGTCCTTAAAAGATAGAAATATGCTATTGCGGACTTTTTTGTAGATCTACAGAAGAGGAATATCCCAACATGCATTATTTTTTTAAACCTTGAAAGGATTAGGCAGCGTTTTTGCTGAAAGCTCCCGGGCGGCTTGCCATTTTCCGGCACTTTCGACAATTATCGTTATATTTCAACCAATTTACACAAAACTTTCATAAATTATATATTGAAACCTTCCTGAAGAACCACGCTACCTATTAGTGAAAACTGCATGAAAATATGTTTCGTAGTTTTAAACATTTAAGCATATATAGGGACAGACAGACGGGAAGCGACTTTGTTTTATACTATGTAGTGATTTATGATTAAAATACAACCATCCGTTTTTTTCCGGACGGTAAAATTCAGTGTAGTGCACAAGCGCACATATGTTTTTCATTGCCGTCATCTCGGAACGGAAAAAAGGTCCGGAATGGGGAAAAGTAAAATGACGGACGGTAAAATTCAGTGTGGTGCACAAGCGCCCATATGTTTTTCATAGCTGCCATATCGGTCCGTAAAAAACCGGACCGCCGGATCGGTAAAATTCAGTGTAGTGCACAAACGCCTTACTAGTAACAGATACTGCACTCCGCTAAGCCATTTAAATAAATAGCAACTCTAACTGTAACGCAATAAAGTGGAATTCAGCTTGTACGGCTCAAATTACGAACGGCCGCTCGTTGCATCTTTTTCTATCGCATATATTCTAGCTCTTTTGCGGACCTAATTTCTATGGATTTTCACCGCGCGACAGATACGCCTGACGGTACTTATAATAAAACTGTAAACGATCCAATTCTGTACATTGAAAAGAAGGGGGTCTTCTGAAACAAATACCAAAAATATAGTTTTTGAATTTTTTTTCTGTTTGTCTGTCTGTTGTCCGCGTTTCACGCAAAAACTACTGAACGGATTTTGGTGAAACCTTTTTTGATATACAGCTATTGGTCCTCGCCAACATATAGGCTATAATTTATTTTGAAATGTATGATGATAAGTGGAACCATAGCAGTCCAGCCAAACTATGAGAGATACAACAAAACCGAGTTATGGAAAATTGTTAAACGTGATGAGCATTTTCTATTGAGGTACAAAGTTTGAAGGTCTGGTACACCTGATATGGAACCCTAGCAGCCAGGTTAAACTATATGAAATACAAACATAGCGTCTTAAGAAAAGTTGTTCAACTTAATGAACATTTTCTATTGACGGAAACATATCGAAGGTCTGGTACACCAGATACATATTGATCATTTTACACAAATATTTTTAATCAATAAATCAAATAAGCGACCAATAAATCTAGAATAGGTAATGATTTTCATGTTTAATTATTATAGTTCGTATCTCGAAATAGTTTTCGAATTTAACTGCCTTACTGTAATTTTTGATGGAAAAGATGAAAAAAGAAGTAAACAAAACTGCGAGAATCGATTCCTGAAGTGTTTTATAGATACGTAACGTACGGAACACGGAACCCTAGGTGGGCGAGTCCGACTCGCACTTGCCGGTTTTTTTTTCATTTATTAAGCGTTATTTTTGTTCTCGTCCATTTCTCGTCAGTGTTTTACCCACAGCAGCCCACTGGATCCACGTGAACATAATTTTTCAATTTGTTCGGATTTCGCTGAAATGTATTCAGCAACAGTAGGTATTATCTGTGGCATAAGCAATAAGTATCTTGATTTTGTATTTTGTTTGCGATCAATAGCACCAAGGCACGTGTAAAATTAAAGTGATGTGTTTTGGTTCATGTTTCATGTCGTCGTCGATTGTAATTGTACAATGCGAAGAGTTATTAATCGTGTACAATTAATTAAGATTTTTAACTTGACAGATATTGATAGACATGCGAGATACATTATGTGCTCCTTTCATAAACACACCTCAAACGGTTATTTAGATTTCAACGTCCATAAATCGTCATTAGTACTAAGGCTGTGCTTATATATATCAAAACTCTAACCCACTTCCAGATAACCTTGAAAGTTCAAATTTGGCATCCAGATAGGTAGTGATAGGTGAATACAAAGGAATAAATCAGAAACTAAGTAGTAAATTTTTATCATTATATTGAATTTTTACAATTAAAAGTTTCTATTAGGAACACTTACTTATACCTAGTGCCTGTAATGCAAGAATCAGCAATGAAAATTGATGACAGCCAACTTTATCTGGTGTAAAAAAAAATCGGCCAAGTGCGAGTCAGACTCGCTCATGAAGGGTTCCGTACCCACTTAACGTACCGCGTACGTACACCTAGCAAAAATACCACTGTTATTTTTTGCCAGATAAACATATCTTTGTTTTTCATAGTATTCGTATGAATGACAAAATTATATTTGCTGTTTTCGAAAATGTGTTATATCTCAAAAACTTTTAAAGCCTACTTAGCTGTGATAGTTTTCCTTTTAAGTTCGTCATATGTACTACTATCGTGAAATTTTTCACGTATCCAAAAACAACCATTTGGCTGGCAGGGGGGGGACACTTGTCTCTAACAAAATTGCACTTTAAAGCTTAATAACTCACAAACGGATACCTCAATAAAAAACTGTCTTTACGAACTTACACTATTTTTGAAATTGATGACCCCACACTATGAGGTAGACAAGAAAAAAAAAACCACTTCACGTGTACGGGAGGTAACCTAAAAATTTTTTTTTTAAATATTTTATTTTACTTACCACTTTGTTGGCGTGTTAAATATGTATATTCATGGCAAATTACAGCTTTCTTGTACTAAGAGTCTATGAGCTAGACTGGGGACAGACCGACAGACGGACAGACGGTCAGACGGACATGGCGAAACTATAAGGGTTCCTTGTTGCCTACGGAACCCTAAAAAGACAAGTATACCCCGTCAATGTAGGAAAATACAGTAGATTAACAAAACCCATCTGAATTAAAACGACTCCGTTACTCATTGGTTAGAGCAGTCGCCCGGATAGCGAAAGGTCGTGGGTTCGAGTCCCATCGGAGATGGTTGTGAGACGCTCGATTTTTTCAAAAATACTTCATTTTCCATTTTTCAAAACCCATTTGGTTTTAATTTTATTGTGAATAAGTTCTATTAACTAAGGACTCTACACTAATAATTTCTGCACAAAAAGTAATGATATCCTATCAAAAACATAAATGTGTGACTTGGCTCGTTTTCATATTAGTCCAGCCAATATCGCCACAAAAAACGACAAACATCGCAAACTCGCATGTAACTACGAACTAGGTCCCTTATGAGAAGTTTAAACCCAAGTTTGCAACCCTGAAAATCTTGTGCTAACCCCACGGTGCTCGAAAAACGGCGAAATTTTGGCACTTGTTTCAGTTTTTTTCGAAAAAACTACACTAAGGAAGCGTTTCTACACTTTTATAAAGATAACTAAATTTGCTACAATTGAGCGAAACTTGAGCATTCTACGTTCATTGGTTGCGATGATACAGCAAGTCAAAGACAGGCAATTCTTCCGCAGTTCTCAGAAAACTGTGAAATTCTGTCCCTTGTTTCAGTTTTTTAAAGTTACATTTATTTAAATTAGTTACAGTTACATTATTCAGTACGATGTTTTTTATTATTTAGCGGAAACCCGATTATTTACTATTTTTGTTAATTTTGAGGAAACTATGAAACCTAGACGCACTACTTTTGCATCAAATTGAACCTAATTAAATTTTCTACAAAATTTGCCTCATACTTTTCTCTAACACCCGTTTGCACTAAACTTAAAATCGCCTAAGTCTTTTCCTAGCTAACTTAAGACATTCTTAACAAAAAATTGCTTTGCACTAACCTTAGGACATTCTTAAATGCACTTTTGGCTATTCCTAACTTACGGGCCCAATATCGAGCGCCTAAGGCTTAAGAAATACCTATATCAGTGATTATTGTCTGTGGCATTGTGAGCAAAGAGTAGTGCGACAAGCTTTTCTGTTCCGGTGATTATCTTTGGAACTAAAACAGTTTTCATACGACAGTCCATTTTGACAGCTAATTTCGTATTGCAAGTGACTCCTGTGTAACGGCTGTCACCGGAACAGAAAAGCTTGTGGCTTTTGTATTCTTGTTTGCTAGATAGAGACACAACACATGTGACATACGTCATTCATCATTTATTTAAAAAAAAACATTACAGATCGACAATCTTTTCTGTTCCCATGACAGCGGCGCTTATGTTTAGCAGCAAAACATGAAAGTATTAGCAAAATGACATTAAAAACAAAACTCGTTAGTTCTAGTTTTGGCCACCGGAACAAAAAAGGTTGCGCACTGTATTTATGTTTTTCCTGACAGTTGAGCTCGGTTGACTTTTTCTTTTCTCGGTGAATTACTCCTACCAAATAAAATAGACAACGCCTTAGCTTTTGTCTCCTTTTAACTTACGAAGGAATCAATGAGAAGTTTCAACCAAAAAAATATCCAGTGACCTACTTTACCTCGCCAGGTTTATAATCCATAAACAATTAAAATTTGAATTCATTCATTCATTCTTTTAGCAAGGTGATGACTAATTTACGACGTAGTCTGTCAGTGCAAACAAAAATTTTAGCTCGGCTGTTTTAGGCTGTTTCTAAGCTAAGATGTATCTTATCTATGACAAGCTCAACCCGAGTTTAGTGCAAACGGGCATAAGTCTCACACCCGTTTGCACTAAACTTAAAAATCGCCTAAGTCTTTTCCTAGCTAACTTAAGACATTCTTAACAAAAAATTGCTTTGCACTAACCTTAGGACATTCTTAAATGCACTTTTGGCTATTCTTAACTTACGGGCCCAATATCGAGCACCTAAGGCTTAAGAAATACCTATATCAGTGATTATTGTCTGTGGCATTGTGAGCAAAGAGTAGTGCGACAAGCTTTTCTGTTCCGGTGATTATCTTTGGAACTAAAACAGTTTTCATACGACAGTCCATTTTGACAGCTAATTTCGTATTGCAAGTGACTCCTGTGTCACGGCTGTCACCGGAACAGAAAAGCTTGTGGCGTTTGTATTCTTGTTTGCTAGATAGAGACACAACACATGTGACATGCGTCATTCATCATTTATTTAAAAAAAAACATTACAGATCGACAATCTTTTCTGTTCCCATGACAGCGGCGCTTATGTTTAGCAGCAAAACATGAAAGTATTAGCAAAATGACATTAAAAACAAAACTCGTTAGTTCTAGTTTAGGCCACCGGAACAGAAAAGGTTGCGCACACTGTATTTATGTTTTTCCTGACAGTTGAGCTCAGTTGACTTTTTCTTTTCTCGGTGAATTACTCCTACCAAATAAAATAGACAACGCCTTAGCTTTTGTCTCCTTTTAACTTACGAAGGAATCAATGAGAAGTTTCAACCAAAAAAATATCCAGTGACCTACTTTACCTCGCCAGGTTTAAAATCCATAAACAATTAATATTTGAATTCATTCATTCATTCTTTTAGCAAGGTGATGACTAATTTACGACGTAGTCTGTCAGTGCAAACAAAAATTTTAGCTCGGCTGTTTTAGGCTGTTTCTAAGCTAAGATGTATCTTTTCTATGACACGCTCAACCCGAGTTTAGTGCAAACGGGCATAAGTCTATTAGTTTAGCCAGTAAGTGTCTTTGAATATAACAAAAACACAACGTTATCACTTAAAAAAAATGCCTACCTTTGAACAGCTGTATCTCTGCAACTGCACCAATGGACCTAGAGTGCTGGGGTTAAGTTCAAATTGTAGTAAATTTAGTTGGCTTTATTAAATTATATTGCAACCATACTTGAAAACGCTTCCTTAGTGTAGTTTTTTCGAAAAAACTGAAACAAGTGCCAAAATTTTGCAGTTTTTCGAGCACCGTGGGGTTAGCACATGGTTTTCAGGGTTGCAAACTTGGGTGTAAACTTCTCTTAAGGGACCTGACATATAAAAAATTCGTAGTTACATTCGAGTTTGCGATGTTTGATGTCGATATGGACCACCATCGGACAACGGTTTTATCGTTGCACTTTGCGGTGGGTGTTTCTTAGGGTAGATTTCTTACACAAAAAATGGAAAAATCAAATGTTTTAAAAAAAAATACCGTCTTCAAAACAAAAAACTGCAAACAAAAACTCACTTTCCAAATCACGTAAAAATTAAAAATAAATTAAACCATTCAATCCATAGGACGAAAATGCGCGACTTTTTAGGGTTCCGTAGCCAATAAGTTTCGCCATGTCCGTCTGTCCGTCTGTCTGTCCCCAGTCTAGCTCTTAACTCTTAGTACTAGAAAGCTGTAATTTGGCATGAATATACATATTGATCACGCCGACAAAGTGGTGAACTAAAATTTGGAAAAAAATGAAGGTTTCCTTCCATAGAAATGAGGCATTCGTTTGTTAATTATTAAGCTTTAAAGTGCCAAATTTTGTTAGTCATGTGTCGCAGCCAAATGGTTGTTATTGGATACGTGAAAAAATTCACGATAGTTGTATATAAAATATGACGAAGTTAAATGCAAAACTATCACAGCTAAGTAGGCTTTACAAGTTTTTGAGATATAACACATTTTCGAAAACCGCAAATATAATTTTGTTAATCATACGAACACTATGAAAAACAAAGTTACTTTTTTCTGGCGAAAAATGATAATGGTATTTTTAATAGGTGTATGTAATCGGTATGTTAAGATGGTACGAAACCCTTCATAGGCGAGTCCGACTCGCACTTGGCCGATTTTTCTAACTAATCTTGGAACTTACCTACTGATCTGTTTGAAGTTGGTGTCTGAACTTGAAAACGCTTCCTTAGTGTAGTTTTTTCGAAAAAAACTGAAACAAGTGCCAAAATTTCGCCGTTTTTCGAGCACCGTGGGGTTAGCACAGGATTTTCAGGGTTGCAAACTTGGGTTTAAACTTCTCATAAGGGACCTAGTTCGTAGTTACATGCGAGTTTGCGATGTTTGTCGTTTTTTGTGGCGATATTGGCTGGACTAATATGAAAACGAGCCAAGTCACACATTTATGTTTTTGATAGGATATCATTACTTTTTGTGCAGAAATTATTAGTGTAGAGTACTTAGTTAATAGAACTTATTCACAATAAAATTAAAACCAAATGGGTTTTGAAAAATGGAAAATGAAGTATTTTTGAAAAAATCGACCGTCTCACAACCATCTCCGATGGGACTCGAACCCACGACCTTTCGCTATCCGGGCGACTGCTCTAACCACTGAGCAACGGAGTCATTTTAATTCAGATGGGTTTTGTTAATCTACTGTATTTTCCTACATTGACGGGGTATACTTGTCTTTTTAGGGTTCCGTAGGCAACAAGGAACCCTTATAGTTTCGCCATGTCCGTCTGACCGTCTGTCCGTCTGTCGGTCTGTCCCCAGTCTAGCTCATAGACTCTTAGTACAAGAAAGCTGTAATTTGCCATGAATATACATATTTAACACGCCAACAAAGTGGTAAGTAAAATAAAATATTTAAAAAAAAATTTTTAGGTTACCTCCCGTACACGTGAAGTGGTTTTTTTTTCTTGTCTACCTCATAGTGTGGGGTCATCAATTTCAAAAATAGTGTAAGTTCGTAAAGACAGTTTTTTATTGAGGTATCCGTTTGTGAGTTATTAAGCTTTAAAGTGCAATTTTGTTAGAGACAAGTGTCCCCCCCCTGCCAGCCAAATGGTTGTTTTTGGATACGTGAAAAATTTCACGATAGTAGTACATATGACGAACTTAAAAGGAAAACTATCACAACTAAGTAGGCTTTACAAGTTTTTGAGATATAACACATTTTCGAAAACAGCAAATATAATTTTGTCATTCATACGAATACTATGAAAAACAAAGATATGTTTTTCTGGCAAAAAATAACAGTGGTATTTTGCTAGGTGTACGTACGCGGTACGTTAAGTGGGTACGGAACCCTTCATGAGCGAGTCTGACTCGCACTTGGCCGATATTTTTTTTTGTGTTGATTTTCTATATTTCCTTGTATCTTTGATGTTTTGGTGGTATTCTACTCGTTATATATTCACGTGAAAACCTTCAAAACCACATAAAGATTGGCTGTCATCAATTTTCATTGCTGATTCTTGCATTACAGGCACTAGGTATAAGTAAGTGTTCCTAATAGAAACTTTTAATTGTAAAAATTCAATATAATGATAAAAATTTAATACTTAGTTTCTGATTTATTCCTTTGTATTCACCTATCACTACCTATCTGGATGCCAAATTTGAACTTTCAAGGTTATCTGGAAGTGGGTTAGAGTTTTGATATATAAGCACAGCTTTAACTAATGACGATTTTTGGACGTTGATATCTAAATAACCGTTTGAGGTGTGTTTATGAAAGGAGCACATAATGTATCTCGCATGTCTATCAATATCTGTCAAGTTAAAAATCTTAATTAATTGTACACGATTAATAACTCTTCGCATTGTACAATTACAATCGACGACGACATGAAACATGAACCAAAACACATCACTTTAATTCTACACGTGCCTTGGTGCTATTGATCGCAAACAAAATACAAAATGAAGATACTTATTGCTTATATCACAGATAATACCTACTGTTGCTGAATACATTTCAGCGAAATCCGAACAAATTGAAAAATTATGTTCACGTGGATCCAGTGGGCTGCTGTGGGTAAAACACTGACGAGAAATGGACGAGAACAAAAACAACGAATAAAAAATAAATGAAAAAAAAACCGGACAAGTGCGAGTCGGACTCGCCCACCTAGGGTTCCGTGTTCCGTACGTTACATCGAGTCTCGCAGTTTTGTTTACTTCTTTTTTCATATTTCCCATCAAAAATTACAGTAAGGCAGTTAAATTCGAAAACCATTTCGAGATTCGAACTATAATAATTAAACATGAAAATCATTACCTATTCTAGATTTTTTGGTCGCTTATTTGATTTATTGATTAAAAATATTTGTGTAAAATGATCAATATGTATCTGGTGTACCAGACCTTCGATATGTTTCCGTCAATAGAAAATGTTCATTAAGTTGAACAACTTTTACGTACTTTTAACCTATCACGTGTTCTACGACTTCGAGTGGTACATGCTGCCATACTTAACCATCCGCCTGCGACACACATACCGTGGATTTTTTTTTAGAATAAAATTCTCAATTTTTTTTCAATCCAAACTTAATGGTGTGCGTGATTTTACGTTGTTCAAAATAAAATTCCCAATTGTTAATATTTTTTTATATATTTTTATATGTTTTTTAACTGTATTAGTACAAATAGCGGCACGTAAGTAGCGCTGACCGAAACATGGAGGGGATGCGAAGAAGTCCAAAATAAGGTACACTTACCATAAACATGCGCAGCTCTCTTCTCCACGTCACGGTCAGCGCTAGACTTTACGTGCTGCTACTTGTAGTACGGATCCGAGAGTTCCAACACAGGGGCGCCAACCCTCTCTGAACCCGTTTTGGCGTCCCACCAATCCTAAAAACCCCTCATTTGAGTCGATTGCGCTGGGTCCCAGAGCAATATCTTTAACCGTTTTACGAGATACGTTTTTGCTATATTCAGCGTTGGTTTCATTCGAAACTTGAATAGATACAATGACCTCGATTATGAATTGATTTGACAAGTCTGCAGTTGAATCACACGAGTACCTAATGGTTTAATCCCACGTCTTCCTGGACGGGCGGAAAATATGGTTTTCTGTCAAAGTCAAACTTTTATTTACGTTATTTACAAAGCTAGAGCGCCTATGAAATAAAAATATCATTTTTATTGAAAACTAATCGTTCCCATGTAGGCAATAACTATTAAAGCATTTTTTTAAATATATCTAAGGCACACTTTAAATAGGTATTAATATTAATAAATTGTTTTCATTCTTTCCAGATTATTGGAGTCAAGGAGGCAGTAGTCCATAAGTAATGAACTTACCTATGTTATGGTAAATAAAGATATTTTATTAAAAAATAATATATATTTTTGTTACTATTTTACCATTATTTGGGTATTTGACTGAAATTTTTGTATTGACTTAAAATGTTTATTGAACTAGTAGCAACACAAAACAGGTATTTGTTTTCAAATATCTTGCATATTTTCAGCGATATAGAGCATCAAACTTTCTAATTTGACAAGGAGAGCGATATAGAAATGTGACGTCACATTCCTATAGCGCCATACTCACGCCATAGAAAATTTCGTTTTAGAATGAGATAGCTAGAGTCACAATTAAGTAGCTCATAATTTGCTTGTTATAATCACAGATAATATAATACTATACTAGTATTATAATACAGATTGAATTTCTTTTTTCACATATATTATTCAATAACGTTATATTTCTGAATGGCATAATTAAATACCTACATTTCCACAACAGTCAAATACCCAAATCATAGACAAAAAGCTTACCTAAGTACCTACTCAAAACAAAATATTTTAATAACTTATATTATAGTACATTTAATTTACGATGATGGCTTAATGGTATTGATTGATCATGCTAGGGTCCAATCCAGGGGATCAAAATAGCGCGATGCAGAATAGGTTCCTAAAATGAATTGCTTTCTTTCGTACTATGACCTTCTAAAAACTGGATCGCAAATGAATTGCTAAATGTGAATGACCGAACGATTTGTCTCCTTATTTCTTCTACCCGTCTCTTTCACTCGATTCTGTCATGCCCGGAGAGTGAGAGGGACGGGTATAACCTGCAGGTGTCATGTTAGCTTGGCCGAGTTATAAGTCAAATAAGAGATCTTGACAGCTTAGCGGTTGTGAAATGTCATTGATTGATCACTGAATCGCTGTCATTGATATTAAGCTGTCGTGGTACGAATAAGCAAAGCAGATCAGTTTAGGTCCTAAACAAAACCGCAATAAGAGTTGATGGTAGGCACCCAGGTGTCGTGGGTTCGATCTCCACTCGAATCAGCCAAACATTTCTGTCTGTCAAATATTTCTATATTATATTCCATGTCTGGGAGTAGGTACGTTCGTATAGTCCCATGTCATTACGGGTGCATGATGAATTCGAGAAAGGTTTTGTCTATATCGAAACGAAACGTCAAAAATGACATTTTATCATAGACAAACCTATTGTTTGCTGTAGCTGTAAACCTATTTGCTGATGCACACATATGCATACTTCTTTTTCATCCCATTCATTCGAAAAGCGATGATTGTTGATCTAATAACAGGGTCCAAAACGATTCATTGTTTACCTGTTATGACAAGAGGGTATAAATGAGATTTGAATTTTGAACAGCTTCATAACAGGGTTCAAAACGATGAGATTTGAATTTAGAACATAATTAAAGAAGCATTGGTTGGAGTGTAGCAAAAGGTGTGCAGTACTTTAAAAAAAATTCAACAGATTTTTTTCGGGAAATTTAAAAAAAACGGAATTTTATAAAATTGAGAATATCTCGTAAACGGTGAGTCGTAGCTAAAATCTAACAAAATTTTCAACCCCCCTACGGCATCCCCGGAGATACTTATAAGGAATCTGATGGACATATATTTTTTTATTTAATTTTTTTATTATTTCGAAACTCAATTTTTTTTTCTTGCCCGACTAGCGCTATGATGTATCCGAACGACAAAGAAAGGTAGGTAGTTTGAGTTGTCTTTACTGCTTTTCTTATAGAGGGGGATGAAAAGCAGAGTGTATTACTCGGCCGCAAAATTATTTTCACCTCGGGCGGCGTATACTGAATCCCTCGCTGCCTTCAGGATTCTACTTTAGAATCCCTGCGCTCTCTCTGGATTCAAAATAGCGCCCTCGCCGTAAATATATTATTTTGCTCCCTTGTAATACAATCTACTATTTTCTCTCTCTATGTCATGTGCTCATAGCTTAAGGTTAATTATTATTAATTGTATGTCTGTTCTTTCTTATTTTTTATTTGGTATCTGTTGTAATGTCATGTGTGTGTTGTACAGTGCCACAAACTTTGCTGTGCCGGTGGCCAAAATGTGAAACTAACGTGTATTTTTTTAATGTCATTTTGCTGTCAAGTTGATGTCCAACCATAGCGCTGCTGGCGGCTGAAATTCTTAGAACTCAGGGCCGGTTAAATTGCTACAATAAAAAGAAAAACGTACGTAGCGCCGCTGTCACCGGAACAGAAAAGGTTGTGGCACTGTATAAATAAACTGTTTATCTATCTATCTATCTGTTCAGCTGTCAATTATAAACTTTTGAGGTAGACAAACTCTTCTCGGGTTTGTCATGCTACGCGTGCAAGGAGTACCTATATATTTTGTATTTGTATATATCCGTAACACAACGACACAAGTACTTGCTACTGATATCAAATCAATCGATGTCATTTGTTTGATCATTATTCATTTATTATTAAGTTGTACTTACAATAATAAATAAATTAGGCCAATTACACAATTCTCGTCTAATTTGCTACTGAAAATAACTCTCTGAAATTGGAACCTCGGCATGCGTAAGCTTAATCAATGACACGTGGTAGACGAATACGACTCGCCTTTCTTTGATATACCTAAGTAAATGGTAACTAATCATTAATTGGGTGGGTGAGCATTCAATAGCGGCTGTTATGATACGGGGATCTTCATCAGACCAAATGCCATAGTGTATAATAAGTATTGCAGTATGTAAGCTCCGTGTGGCTGTCGATTTGAGCTAATCATAAAAAAAACATCACAAACCATCGGAAACGAAATGGGATTCGAATTCTGTGCTTAGTCTTAGTCTTTGTCTATTCTTATATCTTATTTTGATATTTGGGATTTCAAAGTTGGTTATTTTTCCTTAATTCTGATTTTAGGTAGGTAGGTATATTTAGAAGGCGATAGTTAGAAGAAAATGTACTCCAAAATCAAATAAGCTGAATAAGTAACTAAATAGGTACTTATTCATCTTTCTAAATTGAAAATTATCACTCACGCAAGTAGATTAGACGATTAGATTCGACGAAGAGTTGAAACTATTTGTCAGTTTATGCCACAGTTATTCCCTACGGAAATTGAATGTAAGTAGGTAGGTACATAACCTATTACAAAATATTACTTTACCTAGGTACTTACAGAATCGCTTATCGGACGCACTAGGCCATAAGCACGAGTAAGTTCACATTCGATCAAAGATACGAAAAGGTAGGTACAGCAAAGTTGTAAATTCATTGATTCTGTTTCGCATTTTATTTGGGAAACAAATTTGGTCCATTTATGTATTATTTATTTTACTGACAACATATTTTATGATTTACCTTGTAGAGAAAAATTTCCTACCTTTTAATATTCGATGGACCCACAAATGAAATCAGACAGGTGGCGGCAATATTATGGTGGCGGCAATATTATTAATTCCTATCTGGTCATTACTGGCAACACACACCGGTCAAAGACTTTCGACATGAGACATTGAGGATTGAGGTATTTCGCATAAACTTATTATACTTTACCCCTAGTATAAATAAGTTTATGGTATTTCGGACGTGAATAGGTGAAAGGAGCTTCCCGAACGCTTTCCTTATGTATTACTTTTCTCTTTGACGCTGCCCATCCGAGCTATTCGGCGAGAGATCTCTTTCTCGAAGTTGGACTTATCTAACTGGACTGTCTGTCCTAGGTAAACATAGTGGTCAACAACTTCGAGTGTGATGTGATGTTCAAGGACGTACCCAGAGGAGGGGTCCAGGGGGTCTGGACCCCCCGAAAGTGTCCATTAATCCGCGGGATGGGCGTGAACTACACGACGCTATCCCGCGGGAATGTGATATTTTCGGAATAAAAATAAGCCTATGTTCCACTCCAGGCTACAAAGTATCTGTGTCTTAAATTTCAGCCAAATCCGTTCAGCCCTTTTTGGCATGATTGAGCAACAAACATCCAAACATCTAAGCTCCCCCCCCCAGCCCCGCCCCAAACGGACCCCCCCCGACAAAAATCCTGGGTACGTGCTTGGTGATGTTCCCAACATTATTGGAGCGGATGCAACATGGACATTCCCACCTTAAGACCCACTCTTTGAGAAGCATTACTGAGATCTTCGAGCATCGTGTTCGGGTCTTCCAAGGTCTCAGCCATATAAACTACATCATCGGCAATCCGTAGGCGTGTTAGGTACTCGCCATTGATGTTGATGCCACATCCTTTCCATTCCAGAAGCTTAAAAATATCATCCAACGCAGCTGTGAACAGTTTCGTTGAGATGACGTTTCCTTGTCTCCCAGCTCTCTGTAGTTGGATAGAATTAGAGCTCTGGTTGTGTAATCGGACTGTTATGGTGTCGTTTTGGTATAAGTACCTCAGCATCTCGATGTACCTGTAGTCTATTTGGCACCTCTGGACAGACTGCAGTACCGCCCAGGTCTGTCGAATCAAAGGCTTTCTCATAGTCCACGAACGCCAAGCAAAGTGGCAAGTTGTACTCTTCGGTCTTCTGTATACCTTGCCGCAGCGTATGAATGTGGTCTATGGTACTATAGATAGCTTTTCCGGAACCCGGCTTGTTCGGGAGGTTGGAAGTTGTCAAACCTGCGAGCGACACGATTTGTAATGACTCTCGAATACAACTTATAGATTTGGCTCAGAAGAAAGATGAGTCTGTAATTCTTCAAGAGAGTCTATTATCAACCTTCTTGAAAAACAGCATCACATCGCTTCTGCCCCATGCCTTTGGCGTTTTGCCTTCGAAGTTGACTGAATTGAAAAGCTTCTGGAGGATCATAAGTATCCGCTTTCCGCCCGCTTTCAGAAGCTCTGTTGTGATTATTCCGTCATCGCCCGCCGCCTCGTTGTTTTAAAGCTGCTTGAGGGCCATTTTAATTTCGTACAGTCTGATGTCCGGGATATCTTCTGTATAGTGACGGGTGAGCTTGGCTCTAGGGTCTGTAGCCTTGCTTTCAACAGGTGTTTGCGTGGAATATAGCTGTCCATAGAAAATCTCAATCTCCCACAGGTTTTCAGGTGTTGACGAAATGATGCTAAGTACCTTCCTCAGTTTCCAGCCTCGTCAATTGACTTTGCGCGATATACAGAATGATCTCTCACGAACACTTTGGAGCCTTTGTTCCGCTCAATGGCTTCTTTAATACGCTATCACTCTACTTGTTTTAGTTAATGATTTTAGTTTAAATTATTGTGTCGATTAAAAGTGACCGTGGGGGATATAGGTAGGTATCATAAATTATAGTAGAGGTCAGCATCTTCGAAAAAATCGTACAGAATATATATATGGTTTCGAGGTTAATCAGTTGGAGGTCACATTGGAATGTTTGTGACACTGAGATAACATTCCTCTTTGAGCCGGTTGCAATGCAAAAATATTTTTGTCATTATCGCGGTTTCACCCGCGTGGTACCCGTTCCCGTGGGAATATTTTAATAAAATATAGCCTATGTCACTCGGGAAGAATGAAGCTTTCTAATGGTCAAATAATTTTCTAAATCAGTCCAGTAGTTTCGGAGCCTATTCAATCCAAACAAACCAACAATCAAATCTTTCCTCTTTATAATATTCGTATAATAGATAACACAACTCAAATGTAACAAATAAGTAGCAGTATTTCAAGGTGTACTCAACATTTTTTATCGGGTATCTTTTGTGGTTCGTAGTATTGTGGAAATCAGAAAAAAAAGGATGCACAGTGGTGGAAGTCTCTTCTGCGATAGCGATCGTTAGTTATCGACGATTGTCGTTAGCTGAAAATGAGGAATTTGGTGGGATATGATGCTATTTTTATGGTAAAAGTGTGTTTTGTGTATTTGAGCGATAGCAAGCCACTAAATAATAGTTAAAACTAGTTTTGTATTGTAATTCGTGTAAATTGCTACAGCAACCATCGCTGACTTAACGGTTTAAAAAGATCTTAGGGATGTTTACGTCAAACATAGCGTGGAAATTTGAAGGCCCGCTGAGCTAACCACAAATATTATAGGAAAAATGTGTGATAGTAAAAAAAAACCACGAGCCATATAAGTAGCTTTCAGGCGGGATTCGAACCCGCGCCTCCGGGAATCCGGCCCGATGCTCTGACCAACTAAGCTACCGAAAGACCTACACGACTCGTCGAATTTTGCCAACGAACTTCCACCCCAGAAATGCAATGTATAAAATGGAAAAAAAAAACAAAATGAGCGAGATTTTGAAACTTACAAGCGTTTCAGTATATTTTGTTCAGCTCAAAAATAGCTACCCAACCAATGATGTTTTATTGTACCCAACAATGTTTATTGCACATAGCTATTATTAGTAGTCAATACCAAGCATACCAATAGGTATGCAATCGGTCTATTCGAATTTGCTTAAGTATACAGTTCAAGCGACCAATACGTTTTTTCTATTAATATTTATTATGGGGCATTAACGACAAAAAATGTTTGTAACCCGTACACGTGTCTACCTTATTTATAAGAGTTTTCTAGCAAATCTAGATTAGCAACAAAATCTATAAATAAGTTTTTGTAAGTTGTTTTGTTATGTTGATCGATGGTAAAAATTTCGTTTTTATGACAAACTTTTTTGTTGACTGTACTTTAATATTGTGATTTGTGTTGCTATCCAAACCAAACCTGTAGGTAGGTATGCAAAGTTTTAGCTCAATCGGACACAGGGAATTGGGTCAAATTTAGCTTGCAACATTTAACGAACGGACATAGGTACATATACACTGCAATTTATATAAAAGACGACCTCTTCTTCAACGTCTATGTTGTCTGCTGCGTGGTTACTAGGGTAACCTGAACTAGAAGCTTTCCACCTTAGCGGTCATGGGTTCATCTCCCTGCTTCTCATCCACTACCACTAAAGCTGAAGACTTTGACGCCCATATAATAATTTATCCCACCATTTCCATCACGTAGAATCACGTAGAGAAAAACAAGCATCGTCCTTTTCATTAACCTAGGAGTCAGGCAGGACGACCATTAAGACAGGAACGAAACGGCATCGTTACACATGTTGTAACACCGTATTTTTTTGTAAATGGAAGTTTTACCTTTTCGCCTAGGTTCGCCTAGCGATTCTTGTTTATACGCACTAATTGTCACAAGAATCCTTTCAGTATTGATTGATTTTAAGCTCCATTTCAATCATCTCTCAGATAGAATTATGATGACGAGGTTGGTTTGTTTTCATAACATCACTCGATAGCTGTCTGACGTGTGACAATGACAGTTGACGTTTGGCGGGCGGTTGACAGATGCATTGACTCGCACAGACCAGGGTTCCTGTCTGGCGAGAACAGAGATGCCTGGTTGAACTTTTAATTTTCTTTTAATATTATAAAAAATTCAATAAATTCGCAGCCTATAAATTCATGTGTTAAGTATTTTTGTCATCTGTGTATTAGCTTGATCATAGCTAATTTGATGGCACCCGGTGTTTGTGCTCTGCGGAGAAGAGTTCCGAAACCGCGATCGAATGACGTCCGTAGCTGGTGATCTTTTAGTGATTTCATTTTTATTTGTCTCCCGGGCCATTGTTTTGGAAAGGCATTGACTATTTATAAAGTAAATAGCCAATTTCGTTTTAATGTTTTATCTTTGTTGCGTTCTGCCAAGGAGATGTTGGTCTTTTTAGTGGAGACGGACTTGTGTTGTGGCGTGAGTCGGAACGCGCTGGCGAAAGTGATTCGTCATCGCTTGTGAGGCACTTTTCTTGACCTGCCGAGATGGAAATGAGATCGGAGTTCTTTAATCAATTTTTCGCGATGCTGAGTAAGGTCCCTTGGAAGTTTTTCAGGTGAGCGACATGTGAAGTTAAGAAGTGTGTCGCGTTGGTTGGAAAGGTTTTTCTATGAGTCGGACGTAAATAGTGACTTTGTTCGATTTTCAGGTGAATGCGCCTTTATACGAGGCTTGCACGTGAGATGAATAACCATGGCTTTGACCTTATGGCGTGATTAATGTAATGTAATTATATGACCGTTTAGGTAAGTTCATGACAAGATCGTTTCCCATGTTCGTGCCGCTTCATCACAAAATGGCGGCTCGTCCTGACAAAATGTTTTTGATTGTTTTAGGGCTCCATACCCCACATGTAGCAGGGAGATCCATGTGTCCACGGCCGTGACGTGGAATATTATGTTCGCTGTGTGAGGTTGCCGGTCCCACCCGCTTGTTTGTTCGGAATGTGATGGTTAATGGGCGTTTCAAGTTTGTTGACCTGTTTTGTCAATTCAGCAAACTCAGGGACTCATTGAGGTAACCCGCGGAACTTTAAGGTATTGTTAAGCCATGCCGCTGGCCAACTTTTTAACATAAATGTCATTGATAACTGGTTCATGTTCGTATGGCAGTGTTCATTTACCTATGTCCCTTATGTATTAACCCCTAGTTTATTTTAACTCAACTTAGAGACATTTATATATATAAGTAGTGAGAATGTGTTGGGTAGTGTCCTAAACAAGCGCTTGCCGATTTTATATGCTTGAGCCGGAGCGAAGGCCAGCAATAATATGTGTATTCGTATGGGATATACCACGGACACGACGGGTCTCATTCACCTGTGGGAGTGCCTAGCTGGAAGTGACCATTCCAGACGGGTTCATTTGCAGCTGGTCACTTTGCCGTTGAGTGGGTCCGTCGGGGCCTTGTGCTGTCCTCTTAATTGGGGTAACATCCCACTTGTAAGGATGATGTTTTAAGTAAAACGACAATTATGTGTTGCATCCTGGTTAAGTCATTATAGCCTATCTTAGTATTATTAGTACTATTATACTGGTTTTGTGTTAAGCTGTATCCATATTAAATGTTTACCAATGCATCAAGCCTGTGTTTTCATTGAGTTCACTTTGTTTCGATCTGGGGTTTTTTAAATACATTTTTAGACTAGCTGACCCGGCGCGACTTCGTTCGCGTGGCCCTACCCCCTACTCCACACTACCCCTACCGTATCACTACTCTATCCCTACCCTACCCCTACCCTACCCCTACCCTACCCCTACCCTACCCCTACCCTACCCCTACC
Source organism: Crambus lathoniellus (assembly GCA_949710035.1). Classification (NCBI taxonomy): domain Eukaryota; kingdom Metazoa; phylum Arthropoda; class Insecta; order Lepidoptera; family Crambidae; genus Crambus; species Crambus lathoniellus. The sequence goes on along the minus strand of OX453303.1, from coordinate 20,251,406 downwards.
CTACCCCTACCCTACCCCTACCCTACCCCTACCCTACCCCTACCCTACCCCTACCCTACCCCTACCCTACCCCTACCCTACCCCTACCCTACCCCTACCCTACCCCTACCCTACCCCTACCCTACCCCTACCCTACCCCTACCCTACCCCTACCCTACCCCTACCCTACCCCTACCCTACCCCTACCCTACCCCTACCCTACCCCTACCCTACCCCTACCCTACCCCTACCCTACCCCTACCCTACCCCTACCCTACCCCTACCCTACCCCTACCCTACCCCTACCCTACCCCTACCCTACCCCTACCCTACCCCTACCCTACCCCTACCCTACCCCTACCCTACCCCTACCCTACCCCTACCCTACCCCTACCCTACCCCTACCCTACCCCTACCCTACCCCTACCCTACCCCTACCCTACCCCTACCCTACCCCTACCCTACCCCTACCCTACCCCTACCCTACCCCTACCCTACCCCTACCCTACCCCTACCCTACCCCTACCCTACCCCTACCCTACCCCTACCCTACCCCTACCCTACCCCTACCCTACCCCTACCCTACCCCTACCCTACCCCTACCCCAAATTTCACATAAACCATCTACTAAATAGTCCGACCAAAGTCTAAACATTTGGTTTGGATTGAATAGGTGATCCCGTTCTCGAGTTATATAATTACAACGAAAAGTGGCATTGATTTTTATATATTCTGATAAGTAGCTTGATATCTTTTCTTTAGTTTACACAAAATCAATTTCTGAACGCACGCATAAATATGAATTTGACAACAAATAAATATGTCAATCCTTTTTGCATTTCTGACACTATTCTATACAATGATATTAAAACGTCATTGATTCTATAATTTTAAAATCTAAAATAAGCGATAATCCGATTATTGTGAATTTATGTTGTCGATTCGAAACCTTTATTTAATTACATTCTTTAATTTGAGGGGAGAGTTGACCGTATCGACGGGATGAAAATCAAATGTTTGACAGGTACGAAAGTCAGGAACAATTTGTATGGGAAAATGTTTTCTCTTTTATTTTATTTTTTCGTCAATTTTACAATGTTTTTATTAGTTATTCTGCTATTCGGGACGGAAACAAATCCAACAAATCAAAAACCATGGCAATCGGTCCAGCCGTTCTCGAGTTATAAGTGTTGTAACAAACACGGCTTTCTTTTATATATATAGATAGATATTTTAGCACTTCTATTTACAAGTTTAACACTTTTAGTAACTTGCATTTGTGATTAATATCAACGGCGCCCAAGGTTAATTATAGCCCCAGATGTCTGAGCTACGCCTATCTACGACCCTAAGTGCAATTTGAGCTAGCCGAGTCGAAAACAACTTTCTAGGGTTGATTCCGGTGGAATTCCCACTAGTTCACCAAATTCCCACTAGTACCCAAATTTCGCTATACCACCAAAAATTATTATTACAGTGGCGTTCCCAACGTGTGGCTCAGAAAAGTAAATTCAATGCTCGGTGCATTTATTTTGATATTTTTTAAATTATTTTAATTAATTAATTTTCAGCCATAATGACAGAATATTATTGTAACGGTAATTCTTTGATTAAAGTGAAACTTTATCATGAGTTATCGATACTTAAGGTCCATTTAGGTATTTTGAGTATTTTAACAATTTTTAAATTATGTTAAATAATTAATTTGTAGCCAATATGGCTGAACTTAATTGTAACGTTAATTTCTTGCTAAAGGATGAACTTGAACACGAGTTATCAATATTTAGAGTCTCTTTTGATGAGAATAGCAGTGTGGATCATTTGCGGAAACTTTTGAGAAATACCTGGAAATTAGTTCGTAGGGGTACTTTGAGAATTCCTTCTACGGCGGTTTCTCTTGACGGTGAAGATTCGGAAGTTTCGATTCTCAAGTTTAAGGCTCATTTGCTTATTCATTCCTTTAGTGATAATGATATTACGGATGCTACATGTTCACGCCTTACTGGACGCGCTCATTATATTCTTTCGAGGATCTCTAGAATTGCTAATCCTCCGGAGGAACTTTTTGTGTTACAGGGGAAGCTTATTAATTACATCACATTAAATGACGATTCTTCGGAATCTGAAACTGAAGATAGCTCTCCCCGCTCTTATGGTCGAACGGTGATTTATAAACCGGAGAAATCTTATAACTTGTGTTCCCTCAATTTAAAATTTAACGGTTTTATGTGTGTTTGTGCTTTCTTGTCTAGATTGGAGGAGCTGTGCGTTGCTAGGAGTATACCTAAGGAGGATGTATTCACCGGGTTTCCTGATTTGATCGAGGGCCCTGTTCTTTATTGGTATCGAGCAAGTAAGTGCAAGTTCCAATGTTATGATGAGTTGGTTTCGGCGTTAAAATCCGATTTTAATCTTCCTGATTTTGATGATCGACTTCTGGAGGAGATTAGGTCACGCACTCAGGCTAAGCACGAGTCTTTAATAGTGTTTTTATCAACCATTTTGGGGATGATGTCGCGTTTGAATTTCGAATTATCCGACGCGGAGAAACTAAAGATTGTGTTGCGTAATATACGTCCTGAGTACAACCGCGAATTGTTGTTGGTCGACGTCCGATCTATTGACCACCTGAAGGACGTAGGGAAACGAATTGAGTTGGGTAATATTCAGAGGGAAGGGTTTTCGGAGCCTTCTTTTACTAAACTTGTTGTTGCTCCGGATTTTGTTTATAAACCGTCGACTAAATTTAATAATGCGGAAGTGAATAATGATAACTTTGATAAAGAGCTTCCGGTTTCGTCTATTAAGAACTCCAGTTCTAAGGGCTCTTCATACTGTTTTATATGCAAAAACAATGAGCACCCCACTTATTTTTGTAAGGCTCCTCGGCCGCTATTATATTTTAAATGCGGTAAGCCTGATTTTAAATCCACTGATTGTCCGGATTGTAAACGGCAAAATAAACTAGGTGGTTTAGTTTCTCTCAATAATATTAGCAGAGACACCCCTTTTGAGCCTAGTTTGGGAGACGATAGACCATTTGTTGTTGTTAAGGTCTATACACCATAGATAGTGTTCCCGTCAGTGGATTATTTGATAGTGGTGCGGGTTGCTCTTTGCTGGGTAATAATGCCCATGAACGTTTGGTTAAACTCGGAATAACATTGAGAGCTTTTAATAAACCTCGATATATTAAAGTTGCTAATGGCTCCGAGTATTTTTGTCGACATTATATGGATGTTCCCATTGATTATAAGAATGAAACTAAAATAATAAAGTTTTATGTTCAACCGAAGATTACTCTTCCGGTCCATTTTGGAATCAACTTTTGGAGGTCTTTTAACCGTTTCCCGTCAGTGGATTATTTGATAGTGGTGCGGGTTGCTCTTTGCTGGGTAATAATGCCCATGAACGTTTGGTTAAACTCGGAATAACATTGAGAGCTTTTAATAAACCTCGATATATTAAAGTTGCTAATGGCTCCGAGTATTTTTGTCGACATTATATGGATGTTCCCATTGATTATAAGAATGAAACTAAAATAATAAAGTTTTATGTTCAACCGAAGATTACTCTTCCGGTCCATTTTGGAATCAACTTTTGGAGGTCTTTTAACCTCGCCCCTGATGTTTTAGCGAGTGTTCCCTCTGTTGATTCTGTTAGGGCTTGTGAAATTGATAGTGTCTCGGATACAGTACTGGATTTGACTTTTAACTCGGATCGAATTACCTCCCAAATTTGTAAATTGTGTGAGGGATATGCGATCGGGTAACATGGTGACTTCTTTGGAGAGTAGGGATGGGGAGCCTCTTGGTTCGTTTGACGTCCGAGGTGTTGTTGTGCGGGGTCACAATGAAGGCGCTTGAATTATCTTCGGATTATTTCTGGATTTCGAGTCTGCCATTGTGTTACCTTGTGCACAGTGTTTTTAGGTTAGAAGCATGAATAGGTTATTAAGTAGCTGCCTGTTAGTTTTATTGTTTTTTTCTTTTGTGTTACATCCGTAGGCCATGATGCAATTGGGTAGACCCCAAAGGATGCCAAGGATGGTAACATTCCTTTTGTTAGTTTTAATGTTTTTGTGTTACATCCGTAGGCCTTGCTGCATTTGGGTAAACCCCAAGGGATGCCAAGGATGGTAACATTTGTATTACACTAGTCTTAAGATGGGGGAAGGTCGTTTGTCGTAATGGCGTGCTGTTGAGTGGTTTAGGTGTTGAAAGGATTGATGGATGTTCCACTCCTCACCGTAGTAATTACTGACTCACTTAGGAATGCCCCACCTTTGGTTGTTTAGGTGAATTAAACATATATATTAATTAAATACAACTTACCAATACGATCAATTTTTTTTATATAAGAATTGCATTGATTAATTCATTTAAACCTGTTACTATTTCTGAAAACTGTAATATGTTAACAAGGTGTATCAAATTAAATATCTCATTAAATAGATGAATATAATCTAATTAAAAATAAAAGCAATTAGCCAGCGCTAAATGCATATATATTTTGTTATAATAAACCTGTAATTGTTTCATGAGACTGAAATATAGGTAAACAGGGAATAGAATTGATTTCTTTCGTTATATTAAAAAAAAAAAACTTGTTATTGTTTGGCCAACTAGGTGTTTGGTACTGGTTTAGGGTTGAGCTTGGGTTGAGCGCTCTCCTTCATGGGATTGTAGTTGCTGAGATGGTGCTCCCCTTGTTCACATGAACTCGTGCGAGTTATTTAGTGTCCCCTGGATAGACTCAAACTTTGTTACTCAAGTTTTGGAGTCCCGAGGTAGCTGATACCTGGCCATAAATAGAAGTAGGGTTTGTTTAGTTTAGGGCATGCGGTAATGTTAGATTTTGTCGTTCCTCTCGACGAAAAATTTTATCCAAAATGTTCATTTTGAATAAAATTTTTCTTTCCCAGCGAAGACGGTACTGTAACACCGTATTTTTTTGTAAATGGAAGTTTTACCTTTTCGCCTAGGTTCGCCTAGCGATTCTTGTTTATACGCACTAATTGTCACAAGAATCCTTTCAGTATTGATTGATTTTAAGCTCCATTTCAATCATCTCTCAGATAGAATTATGATGACGAGGTTGGTTTGTTTTCATAACATCACTCGATAGCTGTCTGACGTGTGACAATGACAGTTGACGTTTGGCGGGCGGTTGACAGATGCATTGACTCGCACAGACCAGGGTTCCTGTCTGGCGAGAACAGAGATGCCTGGTTGAACTTTTAATTTTCTTTTAATATTATAAAAAATTCAATAAATTCGCAGCCTATAAATTCATGTGTTAAGTATTTTTGTCATCTGTGTATTAGCTTGATCATAGCTAATTTGATGGCACCCGGTGTTTGTGCTCTGCGGAGAAGAGTTCCGAAACCGCGATCGAATGACGTCCGTAGCTGGTGATCTTTTAGTGATTTCATTTTTATTTGTCTCCCGGGCCATTGTTTTGGAAAGGCATTGACTATTTATAAAGTAAATAGCCAATTTCGTTTTAATGTTTTATCTTTGTTGCGTTCTGCCAAGGAGATGTTGGTCTTTTTAGTGGAGACGGACTTGTGTTGTGGCGTCAGTCGGAACGCGCTGGCGAAAGTGATTCGTCATCGCTTGTGAGGCACTTTTCTTGACCTGCCGAGATGGAAATGAGATCGGAGTTCTTTAATCAATTTTTCGCGATGCTGAGTAAGGTCCCTTGGAAGTTTTTCAGGTGAGCGACATGTGAAGTTAAGAAGTGTGTCGCGTTGGTTGGAAAGGTTTTTCTATGAGTCGGACGTAAATAGTGACTTTGTTCGATTTTCAGGTGAATGCGCCTTTATACGAGGCTTGCACGTGAGATGAATAACCATGGCTTTGACCTTATGGCGTGATTAATGTAATGTAATTATATGACCGTTTAGGTAAGTTCATGACAAGATCGTTTCCCATGTTCGTGCCGCTTCATCACAAAATGGCGGCTCGTCCTGACAAAATGTTTTTGATTGTTTTAGGGCTCCATACCCCACATGTAGCAGGGAGATCCATGTGTCCACGGCCGTGACGTGGAATATTATGTTCGCTGTGTGAGGTTGCCGGTCCCACCCGCTTGTTTGTTCGGAATGTGATGGTTAATGGGCGTTTCAAGTTTGTTGACCTGTTTTGTCAATTCAGCAAACTCAGGGACTCATTGAGGTAACCCGCGGAACTTTAAGGTATTGTTAAGCCATGCCGCTGGCCAACTTTTTAACATAAATGTCATTGATAACTGGTTCATGTTCGTATGGCAGTGTTCATTTACCTATGTCCCTTATGTATTAACCCCTAGTTTATTTTAACTCAACTTAGAGACATTTATATATATAAGTAGTGAGAATGTGTTGGGTAGTGTCCTAAACAAGCGCTTGCCGATTTTATATGCTTGAGCCGGAGCGAAGGCCAGCAATAATATGTGTATTCGTATGGGATATACCACGGACACGACGGGTCTCATTCACCTGTGGGAGTGCCTAGCTGGAAGTGACCATTCCAGACGGGTTCATTTGCAGCTGGTCACTTTGCCGTTGAGTGGGTCCGTCGGGGCCTTGTGCTGTCCTCTTAATTGGGGTAACATCCCACTTGTAAGGATGATGTTTTAAGTAAAACGACAATTATGTGTTGCATCCTGGTTAAGTCATTATAGCCTTTCTTAGTATTATTAGTACTATTATACTGGTTTTGTGTTAAGCTGTATCCATATTAAATGTTTACCAATGCATCAAGCCTGTGTTTTCATTGAGTTCACTTTGTTTCGATCTGGGGTTTTTTAAATAAATTTTTAGATATTTTAGCACTTCTATTTACAAGTTTAACACTTTTAGTAACTTGCATTTGTGATTAATATCAACGGCGCCCAAGGTTAATTATAGCCCCAGATGTCTGAGCTACGCCTATCTACGACCCTAAGTGCAATTTGAGCTAGCCGAGTCGAAAACAACTTTCTAGGGTTGATTCCGGTGGAATTCCCACTAGTTCACCAAATTCCCACTAGTACCCAAATTTCGCTATACCACCAAAAATTATTATTACAATGTAAGTATAAATCATGCCCTCTCCTGCAAGAATAGATCTCTATCTATCCTCGCCTCTTTCTAATTCTATAGTCTGTTACCCGAGACTTGATAAATATTTGATACCTTCGTCTCCGAACAGCGTTACTGTCGCTTAATTATCGAAAACTGTATGACGGCCGTCGCTTACCTATGTCTCGCTTTCGCCGTGTTTCGTGGTAAGAGGCAAGCAGTTGCTGTCAACCGCGACGGAAGAGAGGACGCGGCGGGCGGGCGGCTATTTTGCCATTCCCACATTTTAAATAATTAGCGGTTAAGCCGTAATCATACGTAGCCCGCGCTACCTGATGCAACGTTGCGTGGCATCGAGTAGCGCGGGTTAGGTGATTTTACTTAACCTGGCCGCACGTCACCGCGCGGAATAGCGCGTATTTAAGGCGATACTCAAAAAAATTATGCTGAAGCGAGATAGCAATGAGAAAACTACGCGCGCGGGAGGGAGTGAGACCGATTTTGCAGATTAGGCGAAAAAAACATAAAATCACTTCGTATTGAAAAACTTATAGCGATTTTTTTAAATGCTTCTATACGATCCTAAATATTATTTGTGTCCACTAATTAAACCAATTTCCAATAGTATAATGTAACCCCATTTAAGAATAATCTTGCTTTTTCGTATTTTTAGAGGTCTTTTCGAAAAGAAAAAGTGTCGAGGAAAAATCATAAAATCGTGTTTCTGAAACTATACGAATCTAGATAATGGTATGAAGAAATATATATCTTATTACCAGATTTGTAACAACTCTAACCGTCCTATAGTTTTATATCTAAAAGTCCGTACTTTTTCTAAGTAGCGCCTTAATTTAGTCAAGCATCCGTCAAGTATCGCTGCCGCGGGGACCGCGCGCGTGGTTCTGAATGCTTTTAGAAAAAACCCTATTATTCCCTCATTTGTGAACAAAATGTCACCAAATTTTTGTTACAGAATTCGTAATAAACAGTACTTCTGTAGAAAAACAAAAATCAAGTCTCGGAAAGGTCTTGGATGAGAAAATAAATCACGCAACTCTAGTATAAGTCCCTCGAAAAAATACGCAAATCTGGTGAAGTCGCGCACATGAACCGGTTATCTTGCTTTTTTTTCTTGTTTATAAGCATATTATTTAGATAGAATTCATACTGTTCTTTATTATAGTGTAAAACACAACACAAACGGAAAAAAACGAAACCGAAAATGAAATGAAATGACCCTCATTGTTTTTGACGTGATATCGTCTTATAAATCGATGAACGCCGGCTGCAAGCTTAAAAAGCATGACTTATTGTCACGTTCCGCCTGAGCACAGACGAATATTAAGGTAAAGATAGCTCATTCTGAAACAGTTACAATAAATTATCAATTTTTTACACGCGACAATTAGGTCTAAAATAATTTGCACCCCCACGCCTACCTAACTGATCTATCTATCGACTTGATTGATTGAATAATTTAATTGCTAAAAATAAAGGTACAGTCAGGCGTCTGTCACTCGAGGTACTTGCGCGCAAATCTCGCCCTCACCGCCGGCGGTGAAAAACCATAGAGATTAGGTCCGCAAAAGAGCTAGAATATATGCGATAGAAAGATATGCAACGAGCGGCCGTTCGTAATTTGCGCCGTACAAGCTGAATTCCACTTTATTGCGTTATTGTTAGAGTTGCTATTTATTTAAATGGCTTAGCGGAGTGCAGTATCTGTTACTAGTAACTATTTAGTAATCTGTGGTACAGTGTTTGTTAGTAAGTATCTTAAACAGTGCCGGATTTAGGCATAGGCAACATAGGCAGTTGCCTATGGGCCGCTACCACAAAGGGGCTGCCCCACCACACCACAAAAAAAACTGTAAAGGCTCAGTAGAAACAAAAAATACTGAGTTTTTTTTACAAATACATAAATGCCCTCGAAGAAATGTTGGAGGACGAGGAAAACACAGTTAAATCAAGAGCAAAGGCTGTCGTTCTGCATCATAGGATGGCAAAGTTAGAAACAGCCAAATATTCAGTTTTTGGGATGATATCTTTCGATGATATGATGATAGGCTTTCGCTGACTTTGTTTCTAGTTTAATTTTGAATAAATTTGATGTTAGCCAATGTATTCAGGTGCTTTCTTTTTTAAAGAAACTTTCAACAGGTACTTAACCACAAACGATTTGAGGGCCTCCACCACATGCTCTGCATTTGAGGGCCTCCACCACATGCTCGGCCTATGGGCCGCCGAAGTCTAAATCCGGCGCTGATCTTAAAGCCTATGTTAGGTTTGTCTAGATACTTAGCAAGTTCTCAATACATGAAAAAGTTAATAAATAAATCAATGACTAATCATCTTAAAAACTAAAGTTGTTTACTGAACTGAGCGATACGCATTGCACGTTATCAATTCAATTTACGCAGCACCGGACAGGGAGCAGAGTGCATCGCTGTGTGCGCACGCGCACACCAACATCACGAGTGAGTCCGCGCACAGGATGCTCCATTCAGAACTGGCATTAGATTAAAATTGTATTACTGCGATGAAATAAAGTAGTTCTTAATTATCCTTTTAATATTTTTTTCATTTATTTTATTTTTAATATCAATTGGCAAGTTATTAATAAGGTGTGGACGGTGGAATTAAATATCGCGAAGTTAAATAAATATAAATATAATATAAATATAAAGTTCTTGTACCGTATTCGTTGTTGAAATTTGGAACAAACAGTTTTTATTACTGATACTTCTTGTACTTTTCAGATGAATATGTTTAACGGGGATTTTAATGGCTTCGTTAAAGTATTGTTCAATAAGTAGAACATATTTCACTTTATTGTAAATTGGTATAACACCACAATACTCAAAAAGCCCCTTCAGGTCTTCCGAGTATTTATCTTTTATTTTAGAGGGAACTATTAGTTTCAGTAGCCGATACTGATTGTTGTAAATCTGGTCTAAATAGGTTTTATAGGTACGGCCATAGCTACTTAATCCGCACAATATAATACTATCTGCTAGGGCACGATACATTTTTAGCAAAATGTCGAAGGGTACTTTAGATTTAATTAAATAAAATTTTGCCATGATAGCTCTAAGTTTGCCACACACTTTATCTTTAGGTTTAGCCCAATTGAGTCTATTCTCAATTACCAGCCCAAGATAAGTATGCTCGGTTACTTCCTCGATTTCTAGACAACTGTTAGAACAACGCACAGAGGAGTGAAGGCAGTCATGACTGTGGGCTACGACTTTGACACTATTGTTTCCATCATAACGATTTTGCGCGGATCGGACCTGAACAAGTTTGGTTTTATTGGCGTTAAGTACCAATCCAGAATCGTGTGACCATTTGCATATAGCCGTAAAATCGGATTGAATCTGAGGGCCTACTCTGAAACACAAAACCCGAAACTTCGGTATACCCGTCCCTCTCGCTCTCTAGTCGGGACAGAATCGAGTGAAAGGGGCGGGGCTAACCGAAGTTTCGGATTAGCGTTTCAGAGTACGGCCACTGATTCTGTGCGACTATCGGATCTTTATCAGCTACTAATAAACATGTGTCATCGGCAAACTGATAGATACTGGAAAATTTTATAACATTTCGATGGCCATTCACGTAAGTTAGATAGTCCCACCACAGATCCCTGGGCTGTACCTTCAGTGACAGTGACCTTATCACTGAACGTATCACCAATTTTTACCTGCTAACTACGGTCGCTTAGATAATTCTTAAACTATTCCAACAAATTGCCTCTAACTCCACTAATATCTAACCTTTCTATGAGTAAGTCATGGCGTAATGTGTCAAATGCCTTTCCGTAGTCAATAAATACTAAAATAACATGTTTTTTAATATTTAACTGGTTGTTGATCTAATCCGTAAAGTGAGACAACAGCATTGTGATGCTTTTGTTTGGTTGAAATCCATATTGTTGCGAAGACAAAAATTGTTACTTGAATAAAAGTTTTGTATTTTGCCACAAATACTTTTTTCGGTAATCTTATCTAAAACCGGTAGAATAGTGATTGGGCGGTAGTTGCCATAACCTTGTGTGATTCCATTTTTGTGAATTGGCCGAACAATACCTGTTTTAAGCTCTTTAGGGTATCGCCCCGTGGCTATACTAGTATTTATAAGGTGCGTTATCGCGCCTACAATTCTATCAGCTAACTTTACTATGTCACCTGCTCGAATACCATCCACACCAAGAGCTTTATTCGGATTTGTGTTTTATAATTTTTAAAATTTCCGAGTTTTTAGCTTTCGGCAGGAACATTAATCTGTCTATTGTTTTAACTTAAAACTTCAAAGATTTTCGCTGGTGCACAAAGAATGGCAATTGGTCTATGCTCCTCTACAATTGACTTATTAGCGCCTTTGGGGACCAAGATTTAAAATGAGGTTGAACAAATGGCAAAGAGGTACGGTAATGGTTTCTGTAAACATTTTCAAGAGACTACTTTTTCAAGAGACAAGAGATTGTACTATAAAATCGTAATTATTGCTGAATTTCATAGTTCTGGGTCCGGTACACTACAGCTTACTGGAACGGCTTTTGATTCACTTAATTTTGTAAGAGAACAGATATGAAATATTTTTTTAACGGGTATAACCGCGCGAAACATCTAGTCAATGTTAATTTTGATAGTGATGAACGATTAAAATTAGTAATTAATATTCGTCTTCAAATAATTATTACAACTAATTAGTCATAATCGTTTGTCACTACTAACTTTTAAATCGTAAATCAGATTCATATTTTGCCAATACGGGTTTTCAGATTCTTACTATTTAATCAAGCTGCTAAGATTGTAATTAGTAATCTGGTCTTTACATGGTTAAGGGCCCTTCCACACGACGTTTTTTGTGCGCTCGTTTAATACAAACGCCACGTTTCACGAAGCGATCCCTATCGCGATGACATCGCTGGTGAGCGAAAATTAAGCTCGTTTGAATCGCGTTTGTATTGATACAAACGCGCGTTCGAAGTTCGTTTCAAATACGTTTGTATCGATACAAACGCGCGCTTGCAGCGCGTTTCATTTGCGACAAAAAATGTGTAAAATCTGCCAAAACGCGTAGAGGACGTCAGTGCGTAAAAAACGTCGTGTGGAAGGGTCCTTAGGTATAAAATAAAACTAAAGAAGGTAGGTATAAAAAGTAAAACATGTCTACGAAAAACCACTCTGTGACGCTCCAGAACCCCCACCACCGACCTCGCGTCCATCTGAATCTGGCTTGGCCTCAGGCAGCGCGGGTCCACGCGGGGTGGGACTAATATAATCATTATAATCAATCACTCTCAAACAAACTATTATGGAACTCATCTGCGCGGGGCGCCTCTGCGACACATCACGCGGGCAGCGCGGGCTAAGTATAATTGCGGCTTTACGAAACCCTGAGCCTGACATTATCAACTTTCGGCGAACAGACTTTACCGGCTACGATCCTCCCATTTAATCTTGCTACATCTTCTGTCATCAATGTCACAAAGTAACTACGCGGGCGGGCGGTCGCCCTAGCAGAGAGTCCGCTTAGAACAAAGTGCCATTTTCGTCACGCACACATAGACGTCACATATACAGGCAAAATGGGACAGTTTGGGACAGTACTCAGTCGCGAGTATCGCAAAGAGGTCAGTGATCGCAAGTTCCAAAGAGCATTTAATTGATCACTTCACGTCCGCGCCGCTACGTGTCACTGTGACACTTATATACCTATTTTACCATTAATTAACAAAAATTAATAACCAATATTATTACAGTTGCAGTGTATTTGGTTGTCTAAATACGACTAAAAACTGTGCATACACGTTCTTTAAATTTCCAAACGATATTGAAAGGTAAGTTATGTCAAACTGTTTTCTCTTGTTGGTAGGTGAGTATACCTAGGTACTTTTGGGACTAGCCGCTTTGATAACGACTATGAATCATACACATTCATCTTATAGTTAGCTGGTTGTGGTAAAACGCCAGTAATTGGGTTCTATTGTCCTTATTTAGATGTTATAGTATTCTCAAAACTTCTTGGCGGTTCAGCGAACACAGCCACAAGTCATGTTGACGAATTTTCAAGTAAAAGTTGTCGTTGCATTTTCTTTTATTTTAGCAGTGTTATGAAATCCTACTTACATTTTAGAGACTTCAGTTATTAAACCCCAAATAACATTTTACTTGCAGTATTTTTTTTCATCTAAGCGCACGGCAGTGTGCCAGCCAAGTTCAGGAAAGGACGCCAATCAATAAATCCCAAATAACATTTCACTTGCAGTAAAGTTTTCTTTATCTAGGCGCACGGCAGTGTGCCTGCCAAGTTTGGGAGAGAACGCCAGTCATTATACTTACCCCAAATAACATTTTACTTGCAGTAAAGTTTTTTTTGACGCACGGCAGTGTACCAGCCAAGTTCAGGAGAAAACGAACCACGCACGATTATGCGTATACCTATTTATTTTAACGTCTTAATCGTAGGTGTGCCATAGGCTATTTTCGTTGCAAAACTAACTAGTTCATTTTAAAAATCAAATGATTTTTTTTTTCAGACGAACCTTATGGATAAGTTTAATTGATCGAGAAGATGTACGCAACAAATGGTCAACATATCTTCGAGTTTGTGAGGCCCATTTCGAAACCAATTCTATAATCAAGACATCGAACCGAACTGTCCTGAAAAAGGCATTAGTGCCTTTTTCAGGACAGTTCGGTTCCCAAACTTTTGCTACCTGTCAAAAAAAAATTAAATGAAGAATCGCAAGCAACTGTGGAGACTAATGAATCTTGTACACAATATGAAAAAGTTAAATGTGACTCAAATTCACAAATAGCAACTCACGTTTCTGCAAATTCTCCCAGAAAAAGAAAGCTGAAAAACTATATTCTTGAGTGCAAGAAAAGACTATGAAGAACAGCTGCGCCAGAAACAAATATGAACCTGTTTACATCTCGATAGCGTAGCTTCTATGACGTTCACAAGTATTGTAAAAACCAATCTAAATTGAATAAACAAATTTGACTTTGACTATTAAACTACTTATATTTTTTATTTACCTATATACGATAAAAACACAACATAGGTATTTAAATACACTTTCTTGTTTTCAAAATAGTTACCACTATTGCTTGATACAGTTCTTGCGTTATAAAGGTTTTTCAATTTTTGAAGATGACAAGTTATAAATTCAACATTTAAGAAAATATTAATTATTTGAAGTGCTTGAACGAAAAAATTATGGAACTTGTAACCCATTTAGATTTCAACTATTTTTCGCTGAACTTGGCACCTTTTTTACCTTTATGTTTTCGGCGAACTTACTTAGTGCCTTTTTCACGTTTATGTTTTTAGTGGGATAACTATCACACCATATTTATATCTTGTTCATAGAGTACATTATAACATATAGGAATGGAAACATCTCGATAGCGTAGCTTCTATGACGTTCACAAGTATTGTAAAAACCAATCTAAATTGAATAAACAAATTTGACTTTGACTATTAAACTACTTATATTTTTTTATTTACCTATATACGATAAAAACACAACATAGGTATTTAAATACACTTTCTTGTTTTCAAAATAGTTACCACTATTGCTTGATACAGTTCTTGCGTTATAAAGGTTTTTCAATTTTTGAAGATGACAAGTTATAAATTCAACATTTAAGAAACTATTAATTATTTGAAGTGCTTGAACGAAAAAAATTATGGAACTTGTAACCCATTTAGATTTCAACTATTTTTCGCTGAACTTGGCACCTTTTTACCTTTATGTTTTCGTCGAACTTACTTAGTGCCTTTTTCACGTTTATGTTTTTAGTGGGATAACTATCACACCATATTTATATCTTGTTCATAGAGTACATTATAACATATAGGAATGGAATACATTACAACATAATAGGTACGGTATAGGTACAATAGGATCTTGTCTTCGTCGTGTGTGGCGTCGGGACTTTAAATGGATATTAGATGCTCTGTTTACCATCTAAGCAGCATCTAAGGCATGTAAACTTGTAACGATGTACCTATGTATAAACGAATTTATAGTGCGCCAATCTTTTCTGTTCCGGTGATTATCTTAGGAACTAAAACAGTTTTCATACGACAGTCCATTTTGACAGCTAATTTCGTATTGCAAGTGGCTCCTCTGTCACGACTGTCACGGGAACAGAAAAGCTTGTGGCACTGTATTTATGTATGATTGTTAACTTTTACTACTTACTCCTTTTTAAATTCAGAATCAATACAGAAGCAACCCTAGTGAGTCAGACAAGGATAGGTATAGATTTTCAAAAATGGTGGGAGCGGTCCTTCTGTAAACTCTTTATTTTGTGTCAATGTCATCATAGTCGTCATATCATACATGCTCGTCGATTTCGAGTAGGTACTTGTTTATGACACCAGGGTGCCTACCATCAAGTTTAAGACAGCGATTCAAAAATAGCGTGATGCAGAATAGGTTCCTAAAATGAATTGCTTTCTTTCGTACTATGACCACAAAATAAAGAGTTTACAGAAGGACCGCTCCCACCATTTTTGAAAATCTATACCTATCCTTGTCTGACTCACTAGGGTTGCTTCTGTATTGATTCTGAATTTAAAAAGGAGTAAGTAGTAAAAGTTAACAATCATACATAAATACAGTGCCACAAGCTTTTCTGTTCCCGTGACAGTCGTGACAGAGGAGCCACTTGCAATACGAAATTAGCTGTCAAAATGGACTGTCGTATGAAAACTGTTTTAGTTCCTAAGATAATCACCGGAACAGAAAAGATTGGCGCACTATAAATTCGTTTATACATAGGTACATCGTAACAAGTTTACATGCCTTAGATACTGCTTAGATGGTAAACAGAGCATCTAATATCCATTTAAAGTCCCGACGCCACACACGACGAAGACAAGATCCTATTGTACCTATACCGTACCTATTATGTTGTAATGTATTCCATTCCTATATGTTATAATGTACTCTATGAACAAGATATAAATATGGTGTGATAGTTATCCCACTAAAAACATAAACGTGAAAAAGGCACTAAGTAAGTTCGACGAAAACATAAAGGTAAAAAGGTGCCAAGTTCAGCGAAAAATAGTTGAAATCTAAATGGGTTACAAGTTCCATAATTTTTTTCGTTCAAGCACTTCAAATAATTAATAGTTTCTTAAATGTTGAATTTATAACTTGTCATCTTCAAAAATTGAAAAACCTTTATAACGCAAGAACTGTATCAAGCAATAGTGGTAACTATTTTGAAAACAAGAAAGTGTATTTAAATACCTATGTTGTGTTTTTATCGTATATAGGTAAATAAAAAAATATAAGTAGTTTAATAGTCAAAGTCAAATTTGTTTATTCAATTTAGATTGGTTTTTACAATACTTGTGAACGTCATAGAAGCTACGCTATCGAGATGTTTCCATTCCTATATGTTATAATGTACTCTATGAACAAGATATAAATATGGTGTGATAGTTATCCCACTAAAAACATAAACGTGAAAAAGGCACTAAGTAAGTTCGACGAAAACATAAAGGTAAAAAAGGTGCCAAGTTCAGCGAAAAATAGTTGAAATCTAAATGGGTTACAAGTTCCATAATTTTTTTCGTTCAAGCACTTCAAATAATTAATATTTTCTTAAATGTTGAATTTATAACTTGTCATCTTCAAAAATTGAAAAACCTTTATAACGCAAGAACTGTATCAAGCAATAGTGGTAACTATTTTGAAAACAAGAAAGTGTATTTAAATACCTATGTTGTGTTTTTATCGTATATAGGTAAATAAAAAATATAAGTAGTTTAATAGTCAAAGTCAAATTTGTTTATTCAATTTAGATTGGTTTTTACAATACTTGTGAACGTCATAGAAGCTACGCTATCGAGATGTAAACAGGTTCATATTTGTTTCTGGCGCAGCTGTTCTTCATAGTCTTTTCTTGCACTCAAGAATATAGTTTTTCAGCTTTCTTTTTCTGGGAGAATTTGCAGAAACGTGAGTTGCTATTTGTGAATTTGAGTCACATTTAACTTTTTCATATTGTGTACAAGATTCATTAGTCTCCACAGTTGCTTGCGATTCTTCATTTAATTTTTTTTTGACAGGTAGCAAAAGTTTGGGAACCGAACTGTCCTGAAAAAGGCACTAATGCCTTTTTCAGGACAGTTCGGTTCGATGTCTTGATTATAGAATTGGTTTCGAAATGGGCCTCACAAACTCGAAGATATGTTGACCATTTGTTGCGTACATCTTCTCGATCAATTAAACTTATCCATAAGGTTCGTCTGAAAAAAAAAATCATTTGATTTTTAAAATGAACTAGTTAGTTTTGCAACGAAAATAGCCTATGGCACACCTACGATTAAGACGTTAAAATAAATAGGTATACGCATAATCGTGCGTGGTTCGTTTTCTCCTGAACTTGGCTGGTACACTGCCGTGCGTCAAAAAAAACTTTACTGCAAGTAAAATGTTATTTGGGGTAAGTATAATGACTGGCGTTCTCTCCCAAACTTGGCAGGCACACTGCCGTGCGCCTAGATAAAGAAAACTTTACTGCAAGTGAAATGTTATTTGGGATTTATTGATTGGCGTCCTTTCCTGAACTTGGCTGGCACACTGCCGTGCGCTTAGATGAAAAAAAATACTGCAAGTAAAATGTTATTTGGGGTTTAATAACTGAAGTCTCTAAAATGTAAGTAGGATTTCATAACACTGCTAAAATAAAAGAAAATGCAACGACAACTTTTACTTGAAAATTCGTCAACATGACTTGTGGCTGTGTTCGCTGAACCGCCAAGAAGTTTTGAGAATACTATAACATCTAAATAAGGACAATAGAACCCAATTACTGGCGTTTTACCACAACCAGCTAACTATAAGATGAATGTGTATGGTTCATAGTCGTTATCAAAGCGGCTAGTCCCAAAAGTACCTAGGTATACTCACCTACCAACAAGAGAAAACAGTTTGACATAACTTACCTTTCAATATCGTTTGGAAATTTAAAGAACGTGTATGCACAGTTTTTAGTCGTATTTAGACAACCAAATACACTGCAACTGTAATAATATTGGTTATTAATTTTTGTTAATTAATGGTAAAATAGGTATATAAGTGTCACAGTGACACGTAGCGGCGCGGACGTGAAGTGATCAATTAAATGCTCTTTGGAACTTGCGATCACTGACCTCTTTGCGATACTCGCGACTGAGTACTGTCCCAAACTGTCCCATTTTGCCTGTATATGTGACGTCTATGTGTGCGTGACGAAAATGGCACTTTGTTCTAAGCGGACTCTCTGCTAGGGCGACCGCCCGCCCGCGTAGTTACTTTGTGCTATGACCTTCTAAAAACTGGATCGCAAATGAATTGCTAGATGTGAATGACCCATCGATTCGTGTCCTTTTTCTTCTACCCTTCTCTTTCACTCGATTCTGCCATGCCCGCAGAGTAAGAGGGACGGGTACAGCATGCAAGTGACATGTTAAATCGACCGGGTTATAAGTCAAATAAGAGTTCCTGACAGCTTAGCGGCTGTGAAATGTCATTGAATGATCACTGAATCGCTGTCATTGATATTAAGCTGTCGTGGTACGAAGAAGCGAAGCAGATCAGTTTAGGTCCTAAACAAAACCGCAATAAGAGTTGATGGTAAGCACCCAGGAAGCACAAAGTAACTACGCGGGCGGTCGCCGGAGCCAGAAGTTAACGACCACGTTTCGTAAGAAGGGCGGGAGACCCCTTTGTAGCCACTTTAAAAATTTTTTCACTTTGAAGTAATACCTAATAGTCCGGTCGTGGGACACTAAATTCCATACAAAAGCTTTGATAATTCTAAAATTTTTCATTTTTGCTGAGCGTATAGATTATGTGTACCTATTGTGAGCTATTTTTGAAAAGTTAGAAGTTTGCTGACAGTGCTATGAGTATGGTATAGGCATTTCGTAATATTTTGTGTAACGTAATGTATATAAAATTAAAGTTTGAAATTTTTAGTGTTTCATAATAAGAACTATCTTAGCTTCACTTTGTAAAATTATTAGAAAGTTAATATATGTGTAACTGCGTGAATCACAAAATCACTAATTTGTCTTTGAATAAAATTTAAAAATTTCTAAAATCATATTTTAAGACTTTTAGTGGTGTGATGTATCTGCTGAACAAAAGTTTAGAAATAATGACTAGTGTGCTTTTTTAATAGTTTCATTTTTCTTTCGTAACAGACGCAATAATGAATTAAAATTGATAAAATCGCTCTTACATGACCTTTTCAATCCGCTTTTATACTACACAAAAAATTAGAAACACACATAATGTGCATTTTGTTTAATATACGAATTTATTATGCGGCGCGCAGCGCAGGGCGGCGGCCGCCCGCCTTTACAGCCCCACTGGCGCGCGAATTGTGTAGGTTAGGTCAAGCTGCGCACTCGGCTGAGCCGAGACGACTCCTATCTCCTATCACGAAATGGTATTTTTATGATTCCATAGGGCGCTTGTGCACTACCTACACGGAATTTTACCGTCCGGCCCTCCAATTTTGTAGGCAGGACCGTAAAAAAACGGACTGCCGGACGGTAAAATTCCGTGTAGTGCACAAGCGCCCTATGTGTGACTCTAAACTACCTAGCTCTAACGTACCTACCTCACTAGTATTTTTTTTCCTCTGTGCCTACCTGCCGAACATACTTAGTTGAAAGTTTAGTGGTTTAGTTCTGTTTGTGCGGCTACGTTGCCAGTTCGCCGATTATACTTCGATCCGTTGCCGTTCTTCCCACGAGCGATCGGGTCGCGTCGCGTGTGTTGCAAAGGTGACAATTTTATAAAATCTTTCTTGTTTACAAAAATAATTATACCCATGAAGTGATCCTTATTTTCATCACCTATTTCAATGCGTTAACAGCTCGGCATGTACTGTCACAGACTCATTACAAAAATAAGTCGACAGGGATCCAGAGTTCAAATCTATTAGAGCTCTTTGCGCTTTACTTATTCTTTTCTTTTCAACACTTTATTACACATTAATACACGAGACATCTTTTAATTTTTTTAATTTTTGTAGAAATAAGAGATACTTACTTAATAAAAGCTAGCTAGATACCAAAATGTCGCAATTATCATGGGGTTGTTGCACAAATGAAGATTCTGATGGAAGTGATGAATTTATAAACTGCATGAATTGTAGAAAATCTTATCATTTTCCTCTGTTTATCTATCCCCGAAATATCCAAAAGATTTTCAGTACTGTACAAAGAGTGGAAATCTTATCATTTAATCTGTTTATCTATCCCGGAAAATAAATATCAAAAAGTTCTCCAGTATACAAAAAGTGGAAATTATAAAATGAACAAAATGTTACTTTGTGGGCTATATTTTTCCAGCTCATGAACATGCACTGTACCTACTGGAAATCGAGTTCAAAAACAGTAGTGCGGTCAGAGATTTGAACGTGATACCTTTGGTATTCTAGCCGAGACGCTTACGCGCATAGTCAAAGCACGCCTTTAAATAAATGCCAAAATTTACTAACGCTTCCGTTTACAACTAAATCTATGTATCAGTGTTGGCAAAATGTTATATAGTCGTTAATCAGATTAACATTTTAAATTAATGGTTAAAAAGTTAGTCATGACTAACGATTAAAACTAATTAGTCGTAATCATAATTTTGATGATTACGATTATCAATCATAATCGTTCGAATCATCTTAAGCATCTTAATAAAAATTTTCGTATCGTCGAAATTAATATAATTTAAAGGGTTACCAAAATGATACTAAACAACTCTCTCCAAGCAACATATAGGCGGCGCGTGGCAGTCGGCGGCCCCTCTGCACCCGCCCGCATCTCGCATTACTCGTATGTTAGCGCAATAATGAATCCGTAAATTAAACAAAATGCACATTATATATGTTTCTAATTTTTTGTGTAGTATATAAGCGGATTGAAAAGGTCATGTAAGAGCGATTTTATCAATTTTAATTCATTATTGCGTCTTTTACGAAAGATAAATGAAACGATTAATAAAGCACACTTTATTAATCGTTTCATTTATACATACACAATAAAGCAAACTTATACAATAAAGCAAACTTTTCAAAAATAGCTTACAATCCACATAATCTATACGCTCAGCAAAAATGAAAACTTTTAGAATTATCATAAGTAATTTTTTTCCGGCTACGCGACTATAAGTGCTTAATGGTCTTAAATTATATCTTTAATTATAAAGAATTTTTCAATCTTTAAATGTACCTAACTAAATCTTTAAAAAATTAAATAGTCTTTTCTATGTAAAACACAAAATGTGCGATAGGTGCCAAATGCCCCGCAGACATCAAATCTGTCATGTATTAAAGTCACGCGAGAGGGCTCTCTTTACCAATTTTGAATTTTCTGTTCGACGTGATCCTAAAATAGACAATACTTACATTTAGCAACAAATATACCTATGCTTACTTAAATAAAAGTTAATTATGTTTAGTGCTAAACTGTTGACCTAATAAAAAAACTATATGTACCAGTGGCGAGAGCGAGGGGACGAAATATTATGGCGATGGTAGGCCGAATCAAAAAAGATGGTAGGGCAGGAGAACCCTTTGTGGCCACTTTACCTAAGGGTTTTGGCAGCATTAAGTGCGAAATCGTATTTAAGACCATAATTATATCTTAAATTATGGATAATTTATCCACCATAAGGTAATTTCGAAAAAATTAAACAGTTTTTGTATACTTATGACAAAATGTGCGAAAGGTGCCAAATGCCCTGGTTTTGGCCGCTAATTGATAGCCAAACTTGTGTAAGTATAGCGAAAAATCAAAACCAACCCCTGTTTAAATCAATATTTTCTAATGTGCTAGAAACCAATCAATTGCAAAACAATAATTTAATTGTAAAAAACAAAGGTTTTTAATAAATTTCACCCTCAACAAATTTCTTAAAATTTTCATACAAAAAAGTTTTCAAATAGAAAATGGCGTTTATTGACAAAAAATCTAACGATTGTTATTATTACCTTAAAATATATTATTTTAATTACCATTGGCAAAAAAGACTAAAAGTTATTTAGAAAACTTTTAGAACAAAAAGCGCCTGCCCTACTTACCACGTGATGCAAGCATTTCTTCAGAAGATAAAGACCCCAAAGGTTTTGAAATGTAACCCGATGGGAATCGACATGTACATGTCGATTCCCATCGGCTTATGGGACCTTCTCACTGAAAAAAAATTAACTCCATTTTGCATTGTGAATTCATAAAAACCCCTATAGCGGGCAGGAATTGCGTGATAATAAAAAAAAATATACATTTGGCGCCATTGCGAATGAATATATATCGCAAACTTCAGCATGCTTCAGCCCTGTGGTGGTTATATTTGTGCATTACGCCCGTTCAGGGACTAATCAAAAAAGGAATATAATAATCCGACCGACTAAAAATCACTAAATTTACCGACTAAAATACTAGGATTGGTTGCGGCAAAATTGGTTTAGGTTAGGTTAGATTGGCGAATAAGTCGCCCACCTAGCATTTTTGTAAAAAAGTATTTTAGTCGATCGGTTCATTTTTAAAGAGCTATGATAAGGGCAACCGTTTCAATAAATTTGACCTTACCAGTTAGACATGTGATGTGATTACAGCCGCTATACTAATTTTGCTATGCCCTATAAAGGGTTACTGTAAATTCTTCTTTTTAAATGACTTAGAAGTACCTTTAAACAGTGCCGTAAAAAGCCTCTTCTGCGCCCTGTGCGAGCTTCAATTTTTTTTAAGCGCCCTTGTTTTTTTTAAGATATTATAGGTACCGAGCAATGCTATGTATAGGCCTACATTATTTCATTCAGGGTGATAAAATAAAGCACAAGGAACTTGGTGTTGGTGGACCAATTATCAAATATTTTGGAAGAAAAATCTATTTTTTTAAAGAACTGATGTGGGCAAACAAACAGACGAGCCGTCAGAATTTACTAGACGTTTTTGATGATACTGGCATGTAGGTAGGTACGTATGTGTTGGAATCGAGCACTAGGGGCGCAGCGGGAACTTATCAGGAGCAAACCGAAAAAATAATAGTCCTGCCTGCGGTCTGGTCATTTAATTCTTGCGCCCCCCAGGAGTCTACGCCCTGTGCCTGGGCACCGGTGGCACCGCCCTATTTACGGCACTGCCTTTAAACATTATCAAGTGTTGTTATTACAACAATACAGCAAATCTAGTTTTGTACAATTTACGGATTCTGAAAACTTATTGTGGCAATAGCGAGCAAAGCACCGTTATTTTTACGGTACTTGCAAGGAAAAACCAATAATATAAATCAATCTTTAACTGTATTAGTATGAAAATAAAACATCTATTACAGTTAACATATAATCTGGAACTGAAATGCTGAAGCGTCTCGGCGAAGCGTCTCGCTCGCCGCGTCGTCGCGCGTCGTAGTTTGTGCAGTTTTGATTTGTCACGAATACGATGTCGATTCTATAGAAATAGAAAACATTTAATTTGGCGCATAAACAAAACAAACTTATTATTAAGTTTAGAATACCTAATTTTAATTGCCGTTGGTAAAAATGACGAAAAGTTATTTAGAAAACATTTAAAGCAAAAAATGGCCAATCCCGGGACAATGGGTAAATCCGGGGCGCATTACCTTTTTATTATTACTATTTATTCCACTTTGTATACTTACTTATAATTTGTTCTTGTTCTATTTTGGGTTTTCGGCTTGACAGATCTACGAAATAAGTAAATATTTACTGTAGGTAAGTGTTTTAATGTAGGTACCTAAGTAGTGAGTTTTTGTAGGAAGTTTTTTTGAAGGCGGTTTTATTTTTAGGGTTCCGTACCTCAAAAGGAAAAAACGGAACCCTTATAGGATCACTTTGTTGTCCGTCTGTCTTTCTGTCTGTCCGTCCGTTTGTCTGTCAAGACCCTTTATCTCGGGAGCGCGTGGATGTATCGAGTTGAAATTAATACCAAGGTCTACGGTCCCTTGAAGTTGTGAAAAAAATCAAACTTCTAAGTTAAGTATCGTAAAACAAAGATATGGCTGTTTATGTCGCAAAAAACGCATATTTCGACACTCTCAAGGGAATCAAAATTCATAGGATACTTCCCGTTGACCTATCACTTTGAAATTTGGCAAGTAATATCGTCTTATACTACAAGTACAGGGAAAAATCTGAAAACTATACATTTGTAATCAAATCATTAACTGTCTGTCTGTCTGTCCGTCCGTCTGTCAACACCCTTTATCTCGAGAAGGCTTGAAGGTATCGAGTTGAATTTAAAACCATATACCTACTCAGGTTTACAGACCATTGAAGCTGTGAAAATATCATACTCCGCCGTCATCATTCAAATTATGCCAAAGGTAAATATACCGATTCTGCCATCTGAATAGAATGCCATTATAAATTCGGACATACAAACATTCGGCCAATCAATAATTATGCTAAATAGGTATGTTTTCTACATCACAACTATTCGTCAAAAGAAGATTATGCTAGTATGTTATGTCCAAATAAGTTTCGAGGGATCTAGATTCTGCCAGATAGATGGAACCCACGGCCGCGACATAATAGGTACAACAAACTATTTTATTTTTTGAAATTTGAACGATGAAGGTTCATGTACCTTAGGTAGATAATTTCTCTATTATTTAAGATACTTAATAACTTTTGACTGAAATACCTAAGACCATTGGTCTTAGGTAGTGCTTCAAAGTGAAAAAATCCTGAAAGTAGCCACAAAGGGGTCTCTTGTCCTACTTTAATTTTTCAGATTTCATAAAAAAAATTGCTAAACGTATTATTTTTTCTTTCATTTTCCTAAAAATAGTTTAATCACGCAAGCAATATTTACGTAAATTGATTTATTGCTTCGTTTGATTGGTCGCCATTACGCAATATCATAGTCATAGTTATGAAGAACGTCACTTATAATCGCATCTACCGACTCCATTGTTTTAAATGTTGATTATAAGTATATACCGCTAAGTGGACCTTTCCATCTTTTCTCTAACACCTGCTAGTTAATGATAACAATAGAAAAATAGTTCAACTTCCAACTATTAAAGTCATTACTAGGTACAGTCGAGTTCAATAATATCTGTGCACTTTTGAACTTTGTCGTAGCAATTTTTACAGAAAGTCAAAGACGATGATGTTGTCCAAAATTGCACACATATTTTCGAATTTCATGTCATGAAACATTGTTATCTATAATTGTTTTTGTTAATCCGCGGTTTCGTGGTCGGCTACCGGACACTGCGTTGCGCGTTCCACATCACGACGCCCCGCCGCCTACTATGCGATTATTATAAGAATAGGACTGTCAAAACGGCCATATTTGTTTGCGTTTCGCTTCCACTTCAGGGTGTAGGATGTGCAAGAAAAGGAACAAAGATCAAAAATGCCGTTTGACAGTCCTATTCTTATAATAATCGCATAGTACAATTCGTGTTAATAAGTAGTTAAGGGCACGTACTTCGAAATTACTTATCGAAATCAACCTATTTTTGATTCAAAAGTAAACAATCAAATATTCTTTATTTTTAACAGATAAAAATATAATGTTGAAGTTTCATAAACGATCTTGATTATTTTGTGGCTAGAAACAAGATATTCGTATCGTAACTCGACAATAAAAAAAATCAAAAACAAAGAAAATTTTCATTGTTTTTACTTAGATTATTAATCTCTAATTCACGAATAATATATAGAAAAATAGGTAATGACATATTGTAGACTATTCTCAGGCTACTTTTTCAAAATGTGAATTTATGCTCAAAATAACAACAAAAACATGGAAAAAAGTAAAAAGTGAGGTTATTTTCATTACTCTTCACACGTAAGGAAAAAGACAAAGACAGAGTTTTTGGAAGATCCTGCCCTTAATATATCGATACCTTCCGGCTCAAAGGGCGTAATCACCAAAACACGACTTTTCAGGAGAGCCAAAAAACTAAAATTAAAATTTTGTTTTTATCACAACTTTGCTGTTATTGATCCTATAAGTAAATAAGATTCTTACACCAAAAGTCGTTAATTTTTGTGATGCATAATATCAAAACATAATGTTTTAAGAAATATTTATAATTTAAAAGTTAGCTGGTGAATACGCCGCACAAAATCAAGCATGTATGTCTTTTCACCAAAAGTCGTTAATTTTTGTGATGCATAATATCAAAACATAATGTTTTAAGAAATATTTATAATTTAAAAGTTAGCTGGTGAATACGCCGCACAAAATCAAGCATGTATGTCTTTTATGCCCCATAAAATGACTGCTGCGTTAGTAACGCTGTCTTTTATGCCCAAAAAAAGACTGCTGCGTTAGTAACGCAGGGTGTAACCACCAACTTTCAAAATTAAAACTGTAGTTTTTATCGGTCTGTTATTAGTTATTTAATTGTTTGGGTTTATATTACAATACTTACAACTGTTATAAGTAGAATTTGGCAACCCTTAGTCCATCAGAGGCTTGTATTCTATACTGATATTTATAACTAGCGAAGATTTTTATTTTTGGATTTTTGTTATGGCAAAATAAATTTAGTATTTTATAGTTATTTACTAGAAAAAGTTAGGAGTAAAAGGCTAAACTTTTTCATATTGTAAAACAATCTTGATTGCTAGCAAGTCCTAAAGAAGGTTGGTCCTAAGGAAGGAAAGAATAATAAGAAAAATTAATTGTTTAACTACAAATTATTTATTTTCTACACAGTAAGATTTAACTAACCATAACCTACAAAATTTGCGAGCTTCATAACTTTGTCAAATGTAAGCCGCATTACAGCAATGATGAACTCTGTCATCCTCGAGGGCAAAAAGTCAAAGGCATGGGGCAGAAGCGATGCGATGCTTTTCTTCAAGAAGGGTGATAAGACTGTCTTGAAGAACCAATCTCGCTTGTTGGCCATATCTACAATAATATCTATTTTCGAGAGTCATACATATCGTCTCGCTCGCAGGTTCGACGACTTCTAACCTCCCGAACAAGCCGGGTTCCGAAAAGGCTATAGGTAGACCACATTTATACGCTGCGGCAATTTATACAGAAGACCGAAGAATATAACTTGCCACTATGCTTGGCGTTCGTGGACTATGAGAAAGCCTTTGATTTGATAGAGACCTGGATCTTGAGATATTGCATCACAGTGCAGCAAAAAAATAATAATGTAAAACTAGTATTTTCGCCTTGGCGTTTAACGTGTTAAGAATATTTTCCATACCAATTTTGTTCAAGAGCAACCCACCTAGTGTTGGTAATAAGGCTGAAGTTCGAATAGCGCTACACCCGGAATACTGAACCACTGAGGATCTGACTGGCAATAAGTATATTAAGACAACACAGCTGTAAGTAGTTACTCAGTCCCCGACCAAAAAAGACTAAAATAAATTCCTCTCTCAGTAGGGGGTCCCCTAACATACACCCCTATAACACCTTTTTTTTGCGGTCCCCTGGTTTTTTGTCGTAGCATGTAGCTGAAGACCTTGAAACGTCTCCAAAGATCTTCAAAAATTGTAGCTAATATGCGAAGAACCAGCACGATCATGTCAGCTTTCAAATAAAACAAACGGCATCAAAATCGGTCCATTCGTTGAGGAGGTACTACGATACCACCGCACAGAGGAAAAAAAAAATACTACGTATAAACCACAGTAACATAAAATGACATAAACCGGGGCATTTGGCACCTTTCGCATATTTATTTCGTGTTTTATCCAAAACCACAGATCACACAGACACTCTAGTTAAGTAACTAGTTACAGATAGGAATCAAGCCTTAACGGGCTTATTACACTTATCCTAATTAGGATCCTAATTCAGCATACATTGCTTTCTTTGAGCTCATTTTTAGCAAGTGATGCAATCAAAACAAGCAATTTTATGCTTAATTAGGATAAGTGTAATAAGCCCTTGATACCGGCCGTCTGGGGCCCGATTCTGCTAACGTTAAGTCATAATCGTGTCTCAATCGTGTTTCAATTGTTGTGCTTTTTTACATACTTACTAGTTACAAGAAATGTGAACTTTTTTCACAATACTATTGATGGTCACACCACACACTACATTCACATCACATCATACTGTCATAATTCTTGTAACTAGTGTGTAAAAAAGCACAACAATTGAAACACGATTGAGACACGATTACGACTTAACGTTAGCAGAATCGGGCTACTGTTAGTGAAATCCAAAACTACTTATAGGTATGGACAATACGAGAGTACCTTACCTACCTATTTAGAGTTAAATTGACAATAAATTTTGCAGGCGTTTTTAAAGTGGCTGATGTCTGATATAAATAGGTATACAAGTAAAGTATAGAAGCAGATAAAATGTGTCAGCAAGGTCGTTGACCTGCCTCGACAACCGTCGGCAGCCATTTTGGGGTAGGTCGTGAGTGACGGGAAGTTAATGGTCGCCCCTGTAGGGCTGCCAGCTGCCAACTAACACATTTTTTTATCCGTTAATAATAATTATCAAAAGTTGCAAGCAAGACTTATAATGGTCTTTACATGTGATATTGCCGGGTTGTCTGAAG
This sequence comes from Crambus lathoniellus, assembly GCA_949710035.1. Taxonomy (NCBI): domain Eukaryota; kingdom Metazoa; phylum Arthropoda; class Insecta; order Lepidoptera; family Crambidae; genus Crambus; species Crambus lathoniellus. The sequence goes on along the minus strand of OX453303.1, from coordinate 20,222,835 downwards.
AATTTACAAATAAATTGGCTTTGTACAGTTTACTACCTAACATAATGCTTTACTTAAGTAAATTTTTTTCAAGTAGGTAAGTAGGTACACACTTTTTGTTACTCTAGTGCCAGCCGTTTATCTCGTAAACAAGCAAATTGACCTATAAAATAGTCAATAAAGTCAATAAGTCTATAAAGTTTATTTAATACTTAAATTGGTAATTAATTCTAAGAAGATAAACAAGTACATTTTCATGGCATTTTTTTAATTCTAAGAAACGAAAATAATGGGTAAGTAATTCAGTTCCTTGATAAATAAAAGGTAGGTAATTTCTATAAGTACTAATATTATAAAGGAGAGAGATTTGATTGTTTGTTTGTTTGCATCGAATAGGCTCTGAAACTACTGGACCGATTTAGAAAATTCTTTCACCATTAGAAAGCTACATTCTTTCTGAGTGACATAGGCTATATTTTATCCCGATATTCCCACGGGAACCGGTACCACGCGGGTGAAACCGCGAGGATCCGCTAGTATATACAATTTAAATAAAGCTTTACAATTAGAAATGACTGAATTACCTATTACTTTCGTTTCCTAGAACGGAGAGTAAAACGGGTTTGTAGGTAGGTATATAGTTGCGGTCTGGGATCATTTTATGAACATTGACCAAGACCAAGAACGATAAATTTATACAGGAAATACTTATTAGTTCCTGATGGTCTGATGGTCCTGTATTAAGAAACGAACTAGGTACCATTCGTAAGCAAAATGATCGAATACAAACCGGGCATAAACGTCTCATGCCCCCAGTACACGATGGCCGATCATGGTCGGCGACCAAGACCAATACATCGTACATTGACACTTTTGAAAGAACCTTTTTAAACTTGTTCGTTCAAAAGTGTCAATGTACGATGTATTGGTCTTGGTCGCCGACCATGATCGGCCATCGTGTACTGGGGGCATAAGATGTAAGTAGGTAGCACCCTTTAAAATTTCGGTCTAGCCCCCCTCGCCTCGTCTCGCCGTCTCCAGCTCTAGCTAGGCAAGCCAGACTGTCTGGGTCAAGGGCAATAAAGGTCAGCTGTACAGGATAAAAATTATAGAGAGAGACCTCTTTCAATATTGTTCATTGTGTTGTGTTACAATTGTAAGTACAAGACTCCTCAGAAACTTTATAACTGCTTCGCGCTTTTTACCCTTTTATGGTACCTAGGTACCCGTTCCCGTAAGAATGTTGGGATAAAAAGTAGCCTTCGTGTTAATCCGGGCTTATTTAGTTATTTAAATTTTTACTTTTTTGCATTCACCATGCAATTTTTATGGTTGAAAAATGGAAAATGAAATATTTAGAAAAAATCGACCCGTCTCACAACCAGGGCCCCAAGTCTGCTAATTTTAATTTAAATAAGATTCTATTGATATTCAATTGAGACTCAATTACGATTCCATTACGATTAAAACAAATTGGGTATTCTATAAAAACTTGTACGTCAGCTCAATAGAATCGCAATTGAATCGTAATTGAATCGTAATGGAGTCTCAGTTGGATAGTTACCTTCGGGTATGTATCATAATAACTACGGTCGTTTCGACTATGGTCGAAATAACTACGGTCAAAAGACCTACTGTTCAAAATAACTATTGGTCGTTACACCTATTTTAAAATAACTAATTTTTAAAATAACGGTTTATTAAGTTTAAAAATAGTGACTCATGTACAGACACGAGCAATAATATTATGTATACAATACAACATAGAACTTTGTCACACTGTAGCGTTCCAAAAGAAAACGATCAGTGTCACAGAAGTCATTCAATATTGTAATATGATATAGTCCTATGTTGTATACATATTATTGGTCGTGACTGTATTGCTGTTAGGTGCGAGAAACGAAGCGACGAGCATGTTAGGTTTACATGAACATACCGCGCGAGCCGAGCGAGCGAAGCGAGCGTGCCGCGGCAGCGGCCGGCAAAGTGCCAGAAACGACTATATATACATATTCCCATTTCCTATTAAACTGAAGTAGGGGGTAGGGAGGGTGTATAAAGTCGATTCTGGCGCTTCGCCGGCCGCTGCCGCGGCACGCTCGCTTCGCTCGCTCGGCTCGCGCGGCGTTTTGGTCACTGTTCTAACCTAACCTAACCTAAAACGTCTGTTACATTTTGTTGGGTGGCAGGGGGCTTCGACCCCCGAGCCCCCTTGGCGGGGGGCTTCGCCCCCTGTCTCCCCTTTTGTTTTTCCCAAAAGATATAAAAATTTTGAAATAACAAAAATTTTTTTGAGCAAAAAAATAAAAAAAAAAAAAATTATACGTCCATCGGATGCCTCCTAGGTATCTCCGGGGCACCGTAGGGGATCGAAAATTTTGTTAGATTTCAGCTATGACGCACCGTTTTCGAGATATTTGCATTTTTATAAAATTCATTCTTGAAAAGTCCCCGCTTCATACTAAAACAGTCAAAAATTTTATGTTTGCGACACCCTAACCAAAAAAACAATCCAACGCGCCCAAATCCATTTAATAAACTTTCCAATTCATAAGCTTGTTGTAGGCGAGTCGTTCATAGTCGAAACAACCAGTAGATGAAATGAACATTAGGCCAATCGTCCGTTAGTTGAATCAACTGTAGTTCAATCAACCGTAGGTGAAATTAACAGTAGTTGAGTCGTTCAATAGTCATTACGAAAATATGTGAATCGATCGTAGTTATTTCGACCATAGTCGTAATGACCTTAGTTATTATGATACATACCCCATTGAGAGTACTGTCAAACAAATGTCAAATGAGAGTAGAATACGATTGTAATACGATTGAAGAGCAGACTAGCAAATATTCCGATGGCAGTTCAATGGCAGTTCAGTCGTATACCATTGGTCTTAAGTTAGTAGCAGAATACCAAAAATGTCAAAAACCGCTATTGAGATCCAATTAAGATTCAATTGAACCATTTGTAAATTAGCAGACTTGGGGCCCAGCTCCGATGGGCTTATTTATCCATATTCCAGATTTCATATAGATCCGTTCGGTAGTTTTTGCGTAAAAGAGTAAAAAATATACTTACTTAAGTACATAAAACATTAAACTTCCTGGCTTTTCATCACATTTATAATATGAAGTATTAGAAGGATTCTTCCAGATATTCAACTTAAGAAATATTATTTAACATCATCAACATAGTTCAGATTGAGATGGCAATACAATAGGTAGGTAGGTACTGTAGAGTATTTTGTAGGCTATGCGCAGCCGATAAGTAATATGAAGGCTGTAACGCTATTTATGTGGCCTCTCTATGATTTCAAGCCATTAATTAGAACGAATAACCGCCTCTGTGGTCTAGTGGTTCACACCACCGATTTCAGACCAAGAGGTCCCGGGTTCGATTCCCAGTCCCCACTGGTACATATTGTATTCGGTTTGGTTGGTGGTAGGACTTGTTCTTAGTCCGCCTGGCTAGCTACCACCATCTTATCTAAGTCTGGCGCCATAACAATGATGTTTTCAGCATTAATGTGTTCCGGCAGTTAGAGATAAGATAGCTAGTTCCTCAGTGATTGAGGATTCCGGGAGTAGTGCGCTTCCATCTTTAGCCTTATCACCACTTAAAATCAGGTGTGATGAAGGCTAAGTGCTACCCCGTTGTGGATAAAAAAAAACTAAAAGAAAAATCGGCCATGTGCGAGTCGGACTCGCCCATGAAGGGTTCCGTACCCTCTTAACGTACCGATTACATACACCTAGTAAAAATATTTACCACAACTTATAATTTTTCGTCACAAAAAAATAACTTTGCTTTTCATAGTGTTCCTATGAATTACAAAGTTAAATTTGCGGTTTTCGAAAATGTGGTCTATCTCAAAAACTTGTAAAGCCTACTTAGCTGTGATAGTTTTCCTTTTAACTTTGTCATACATACAACTATCGTGAATTTTTTCACGTATCCAAAAACAACCATTTGGCTGGCAGGGGCTGGTGACACATGACTCTAACAAGATTTTGCATTTTAAAGCTTAATAATTCACAAACGGATGCCTCAACCAAAAAACTGGTTTAACAAACCCGCAATATTTTTAAATTGCTATCCAATGACATCCCACACTATGGGGAAGACAAGAAAAAAAAATTACATCCACACTTAGCCTGAAACACAGGGCCACCTAGTTCAGGTATAAAAATAAATTTATATTCCTTACTCTATTTTTTCTCTTAATGTTTTAAATTGTGCCTACCTAAGTAGATTTATTAATACACGTATGCGTTGTTTGTTTATGTTTACTAACATAGTATTTAAGAAGAGACTGACCTAATTAAATAATTATGTATGCAAAATTTGTAAATGAATAAATGATTTTATTATTATTATTACTTCACGTGTAGGGGATGTAACCAAACAATTTTTTTCTCAATATTTTACTTCACCACTTTGTAGGCGTGATTGATATGTATATTCAAGCCAAGTTACAGCTTTGTAGTACCTACTAAGAGTCTATGAAAGGCTGGGGACAGACGGACAGACGGACATGGCGAAACTATAAGGGTTCCTTGTTGACTACGGAACCCTAAAAAGGATGCATTTTCGACGGTTTGACGCATTCTGGTAGGAGCCTTCGTACAGGCTACTACCAGAATGCGTCACAGGAGATCCCTAATAATAAGCTAGCTACGCTAAGCGATATCTGGAGAAACAACAAGAATAACAATTAAAACAAAAAGTACCTACAGTGATTAAAGTGTTTTCGTTACTTCCATCGTATTAACCTACTGTAGGTAGTAGTAGCTTAGAACTACTACAGTACCTACACGTTATCATCATCATCTTAATAATTCATGCGAAAATTCTATCCAAAAGTTTCGATTGAATTTGCGATATAAATAGATATTTTCTAGCCAATGAGTGTGACTGATTTTGATTTTGCCAAATTGCCACACCTTTTTTACAGTTTTACCTAGTTTACTATCGTTCTTGCACTGGTTTGCAATTTATTGAATTGATTGATTGCTAATATTATAAATAAGTATTTTATTTTTTATGCTATTTTTATCAGAATTAATACAAACATTAAAGAAGACCAAAAGTTTCCGTATTACTGTTTTTGCCGAGTTCTGATTTTTACTGGACCTGTTTTCTACTCGCTTAGCTCCATTTTGTTGATATAGTATATTTTGTAACGCACTAAACGAAGCCACCAGAGGTCTCGGGAGTCAATGAAACCGAGGGTATATTAAGTTGGCGTTTAGTCTCGAGGTGCAAACTGTACTTTTCACTTTGAGTGTTTTTTTTTTTTTCCTGGGGGAAACGCCTTCGCGTACCCCCCCGTCCGGGGAGACGAGAGGGTTATGTGGGGCTTGAACCCACCAAAACCCCCATCACTTTGAGTGCTAGAAAAATAGTCAATTTAGTACAAAAACATTTAATAAATTCTGAAATTTTCGCGGTCAGTAGTAGTAGTAGTAGTAAAAATATTCGCCCTTTTGTAGGACAGGCAAAGACATGTTGCCAATTCTTGAGTATTGTTAAATTATTAATGTTTTCATAAGAATGTGGGTGTGTTACATTCCAATGCTCCTTGGAGCATTTGGCGTCAAGTATGTCAAGCTGCGGTTTGCCGATGATGTAGTTCTTATGGCTGAGACCTTGGAAGACCTGAACACAATGCTCGAAGATCTCGGTAATTCTTCGCAAAGAGTGGGTCTTAAGATGAACATGGACAAGACGAAAGTCATGTTCAATGCCCATGTTGCACCCGCTCCAGTTAATGTCGGGAACATTACACTCGAAGTTGTTGACCACTATGTCTACCTGGGACAGACAATCCAATTAGGTAAGTCCAACTTTGAGAAAGAGATCTCTCGTCGAATCCAGCTCGGATGGGCAGCGTTTGGGAAGCTCCGACATGTATTCGCGTCCGAAATACCTCAATGTCTCAAGACGAAAGTCTTTGACCAGTGTGTGTTGCCAGTAATGACCTATGGAAATGAGACGTGGTCTTTTACTATGGGTCTCATAAGAAGGCTCAAAGTCACCCAGCGAGCAATAGAGAGAGCGATGCTTGGTATTTCCCTGCTCGATCGAATCAGAAATGATGAGATCCGCAGGAGAACTAAAACAACCGACATCGCTCGAAGGATTGCATCATTGAAGTGGCAGTGGGCGGGACACATAGCGCGGAGAACCGATGGCCGTTGGGGCGGAAAGGTTCTCGAATGGCGACCGCGTGCCGGACGACGTTCCGTGGGCAGGCCCCCTACAAGGTGGACCGACGATCTGGTCAAGGTCGCGGGAAGCCGCTGGATGCGGGCAGCGCAGGACCGATCGTTGTGGAGATCCTTGGGGGAGGCCTTTGCCCAGCAGTGGGCGTCGTTCGGCTGACATGATGATGATGATGATGATGATGATGTCAAGCCAGCCTTCTCGATATTCTTGCTGAGGTAGTCAGTCACCACTATAATAAAACACTCGGCATCACTGTACCGAGATAGATATGGTTTCCAGTTTCCATAGTACTATTTGACATTATTTCAATCGATGTGAATTCGATTCCGTCGAGCGAGAGTAACCCATGAGTAACCCAGCTTGATGTAGAGTCCGTGCCGTGCCAGATAACTCCGAACGCGACTGGCGCCAGTTACTGTACAGTACCTACTCATATTTTTTTGTTCTAATGTTTGTGGTAAAAGATTATTAGTATTCGATTTCGACCGCGCGCGCAGACCTTTAAATAATATATACTTAATAATAATAATAATATACCTACCTATAATATATTTTTATTTATCTTCACAATTAGGTACTTACGTACACATAATTTAAATACAGACAAGATGTAATTTAGTTTTTATATGACCCGTTGTGAGGAGGGAGACTGGTGCCTGAAAGGGGATTCCAAGGAAGCCGGAGCTACAGGTCTACATTTTAATCTAAACTCTAAATTGTAGAGCAATAAATAAAATCATTAAGCGCTTCACAATAATGATACACTTTGGATTTCGTTTGGTCGACAGCGTAGCGACATCTATTCAAGTCGATAAAAAATACTTGTTATAGCCGCTACACACGTTCCGATCCGACAGCCGTAGCCGCCACCGTTGCCGATTTGGTGCGGACGAACTTCGCTGCAAAGCTGATCCGCGCTTACACACATACATCTATGCTACACACGTTCTAATTCAAACCATGTCTGCCGCACCAAATCGTCGGCGCTACACTCGTTCCGATTTGGTCTGGCCGCACCAAACTGTAGTTGCAGTGTTGCCAGCCACTGCTAATCTCCTAATATTAATATTCTTTATAATTACTGAAAACATCGATTTGCCTGCAATAGATAGATTTAAAAAGAAAAATATTTAAGGTTTTTTATTTTTATAAAGAATACATTTTTTTTGTCTGCTATTTGTATTAAAATACTACAAGTTGCTAAATATTTATTTTCATAAAGCAGCTCTTATTGATGAGGGAGGGCGGAGGGAGGGAGGATACGGGAGGGCGACCAACAGTCCATCGGTGGTGTCGGGTTCATCGTCCATAAATCCCTTGTCAACAACGTGATCACCATCGGAAGTGTCTCGAGCAGGGTAGCGTACCTGATACTCAGATTATCGAAACGATATTCGCTGAATGTTATCCAGGTCTACGCTCCGACCTCGAAACACGACGATGTCGAAGTGGAGGCTATGTATGAGGAGATCTCTAAAGCCATGCATAGCTATAAAACCCACTACACGGTTGTGATAGGGGATTTCAATGCAAAGTTGGGGCAACGTTGCGGTGATGAGCTGAGAGTGGGGCAATTTGGATTTGGGCAACGGAACGATAGAGGCCAGATGCTGGCAGACTTCATGGAGAGGGAGAACCTCTATATGATGAACTCCTTCTTTAGGAAGCCCGTAAGCCGCAAATGGACCTGGATCAGTCCGGACGGTAAAGTCAAAAACGAGATCGATTTTATCATGTCGACGAAGAAGCACATATTCAATGATGTCAGTGTGATCAACGCTGTTAAGACAGGAAGCGATCACCGTATGGTGAGAGGCACATTGAATATCGATGTCAAGCTCGAAAGATCGCGACTGATAAAATCCACGCTCCGACCAATACCAGCTCAAATTCAAAACCCCGAGTGCTTTCAGCTCGAACTTCAAAACCGCTTCGAAGCCCTTGAGAACAGCATAGACGTGGACGATCTATACAACATGGTGGTGGATACTGTCCGCACGGTAGGGTCTAAGTACTATAAAACCCGCCGTCCCAAATTAAAGAAACTTTCCAGTCAGAGTCTCCTACTCATGGATCAGAGACACGAAATGAAGCTGCAGAACTCAGCGGATGCCCATCGTTATCGGCAGCTCAATAGACAGATATCTAAGTCTTTGACGCGCGACCTTCGCTAATTTAATACCGAGCGTATTAAAGAAGCCATTGAGCGGAACAAAGGCTCCAAAGTGTTCGCGAGCGATCTGTCTATCGGGCAAAGTCAATTGACGAGGCTGAAAACTGAGGAAGGTAGCATCGTTTCGTCAACACCTGAAATCCTGAGGGAGATTGAGAGTTTCTATGGACAGCTATATTCCACGCAAACACCTGTTGAAAGCAAGGCTAAAGACCCTAGAGCCAAGCGTACCCGACACTATACAGAAGATATCCCGGACGTCAGCCTGTACGAGATTAGAATGGCTCTCAAGCAGCTTAAAAACAACAAGGCGGCGGGCGATGACGGAATCACAACAGAGCTTCTGAGAGCGGGCGGTAAGCCGATACTTAAAGTCCTCCAGAAGCTTTTCAATTCAATCATCCTTGAGGGCAAAACGCCAAAGGCATGGGGCAGAAGCGATGTGATGCTGTTTTTCAAGAAGGGTGATAAAACTCTCTTGAAGAACTATAGACCCATCTCGCTTCTGAGCCATATCTATAAGTTGTTTTCGAGAGTAATGACTCTCGAAAACAACGAATCGTCTCGCTCGCAGGTTCGACGACTTCCAACCTCCCGAACAAGCCGGGTTCCGAAAAGGCTACAGTACCATAGACCACATTCATACGCTACGGCAAGTTATACAGAAGACCGAAGAGTATAACTTGCCACTTTGCTTGGCGTTCGTGGACTATGAGAAAGCCTTTGATTCGATTGAGACTTGGGCGGTGCTGCAGTCTCTCCAGAGGTGCCAAATAGACTACAGGTACATCGAGGTGCTGAGGTACTTATACCAAAACGCCACCATGTCGGTCCAAATACAGAACCAGAGCTCTAATCCTATCCAACTACAGCGAGGTGTGCGACATGGAGATGTCATCTCTCCCAAACTGTTCACAGCTGCGTTGGAGGATATTTTTAAGCTGCTGGATTGGAAAGGATGCGGCATCAACATTAATGGCGAGTACCTAACACAACTACGGTTTGCCGATGGTGTAGTTCTTATGGCTGAGACCTTGGAAGACCTGAACACAATGCTCGAAGATCTCGGTAATGCTTCGCAAAGAGTGGGTCTTAAGATGAACATGGACAAGACGAAAATCATGTTCAATGCCCATGTTGCACCCGCTCCAGTTAATTTTGGGAACATTACACTCGAAGTTGTTGACCACTATGTCTACCTGGGACAGACAGTGTGTGTTGCCAGTAATGACCTATGGAAATGAGACGTGGTCTTTTACTATGGGTCTCATAAGAAGGCTCAAAGTCACCCAGCGAGCAATGGAGAGAGCGATGCTTGGTATTTCCCTGCTCGATCGTATCAGAAATGATGAGATCCGCAGGAGAACTAAAACACGCCGTTGGGGCGGAATGGTTCTCGAATGGCGACCACGTGCCGGACGACGTTCCGTGGGCAGGCCCCCTACAAGGTGGACTGACGATCTGGTCAAGGTCGCGGGAAGCCGCTGGATGCGGGCAGCGCAGGACCGATCGTTGTGGAGATCCTTGGGGGAGGCCTATGCCCAGCAGTGGGCGTCGTTCGGCTGACATGATGATGATGATGATGTGATATTGATGAGGTGTTATGCCTTCTCTATATAAATTAAGTTTTACGAAACATAATAAATGTAAATAAACGAAAAAAAAACTAATAAGTACTTAGATAAAAGAATCTTTGCACAAATGGGCAGATTTAAACGTTTTGTTCGTTCAGTCCTACGCAAAAGTCATGAACGAGCATTAAATTGAATCCCCTGAAAATCGCTCAAACGCATTCTATCTGCCTTAAATATTTCCGCTTTTACATATTTTCTCCTTTCTCCCTAAATCTAGGGAAAATCTCCAAAATTGTCAATACTGCCTAGTTGGTCCGGTCGGAAGACTACACACGTTCCGATTTGGTTGGAAGTAAAGTACGTGCGATCCAAATCCAGACCGCGACAAACACGAATAATAATTTATAGTCGGACGACAACGCTACTCACGTTCAGATTTGTTTTGGGAGCAGAGCAAATCGGTGCGGTCGGATCGGCACGTGTATAGATATAACGTCAAAGCATCTACACCGAAGCAAAATGTGAAAAGCATTAAATAGGTACTTAAAGAAATGACGTAATGTTTTGATAATGATTTAGATGTCGTTATTGAGAGGATTTGCTAGTCTGATAGTTCCTGTATTTTTCAGAGCTGGTACACACTGGGCGCTTACGAGCGCGCGTTTTGGTAACGCGCGCTCTGAGAACCTGTCATCTCATACATTTTTGATGTTTCGTACACACTGAACCGCGCGCTTTTTGACAAGCGCGCGTCAGATGCGAGCTGTCAGTTTTGGCGTTAGCCGAGCGCTCTCAGATACATGGGCCGCCTTGGGGCTGTACATGTGATCGCGCGCTTTCCTGTAGAGTGGACACACGTTGAGGAAAATTTTAGGGAAATTGACTCTCTACATTTTTATGAATCGCTCGTTATGTCAGTTTATAAAATATGCAGAAATTCATCAAATGATTTTATAGAAATTCTAAAAAATTAATAAACTTAGGTCGATGTTTTGATACAATGTAAAATACATTCCATGCGTCTATTTTATATTTTAGTATTATGTGCACCCAATGTTCTTTTTTTCTCCGTCGTTGTCGTCTTTTGAAGCAATTGTAGAGGAACCACACTCAAAGCAATTTACTTCGGAACCCATATCCGCACTAATCCAGAAGTATACTCGCCCTAGTAACGCTCGTCAAACGCCATGCAAAGCGCTGAGTGTGTACGCTATCAACGCTCTCCAAACGCAACGCCGAGCGCCCAGTGTGTACCAGCTCTAAGAGCCTGTACACACTAGGCGCTTTCGAGCGCGCGCTTTGCTAACGCGCGCTCTGAGAACCTGTCATCTCATACATTTTTGATGTTTCGTACACACTGAACCGCGCGCTTTTTGACAAGCGCGCGTCAGATGCGAGCTGTCAGTTTTGGCGTTAGCCGAGCGCTCTCAGATACATGGGCCGCCTTGGGGCTGTACATGTGATCGCACGCTTTCCTGTAGAGTGGACACACGTTGAGGAAAATTTTAGGGAAATTGACTCTCTACATTTTTATGAATCGCTCGTTATGCCAGTTTATAAAATATGCAGAAATTCATCAAATGATTTTATAGAAATTCTAAAACAATTAATAAACTTAGGTCGATGTTTTGATACAATGTAAAATACATTCCATGCGTCTATTTTATATTTTAGTATTATGTGCACCCAATGTTCTTTTTTTCTCCGTCGTTGTCGTCTTTTGAAGCAATTGTAGAGGAACCACACTCAAAGCAATTTACTTCGGAACCCATATCCGCACTAATCCAGAAGTATACTCGCCCTAGTAACGCTCGTCAAACGCCATGCAAAGCGCTGAGTGTGTACGCTATCAACGCTCGCCAAACGCAACGCCGTGCGCCCAGTGTGTACCAGCTCTAAGAGCCTGTACACACTAGGCGCTTTCGAGCGCGCGCTTTTCTAACGCGCGCTCTGAGAACCTGTCATCTCATACATTTTTGATGTTTCGTACACACTGAACCGCGCGCTTTTTGACAAGCGCGCGTCAGATGCGAGCTGTCAGTTTTGGCGTTAGCCGAGCGCTTTCAGATACATGGGCCGCCTTGGGGCTGTACATGTGATCGCGCGTGTCAGATTTGATTATCAATCGTTATATATTTATGGTTAAACTACAAGGTATTTTAAAGATAATGAATCGGATAGAAGACCTGAGTAGGTATATAGAGAAATGATATTTTAGTTGCCAAGTATTTCTCGTATGGAGCAATACAGTTAAAGTAACTATCATTGAAAAGGTAGGTATGTCCAGAACAAAACAAGAAATATAATTTTATGATTTGTTTATTCATTATTTGTTTATTATTTTGTTTGTCTGTTTTTATCTTCCTTTATTCCTTAAGCCTCTAAAAGCCAAATCTACGTACGTACAAATTACTAACCAGTAATGTTCCCAACGAATTAGTAATACTCAAATTGAATCTTAAAAACTGAGCTACGAAGTAATTTCCATGTATTAAAATATATAATGTATTTCTTGTTATATGCAATATACATTTACTGAACATTGTTATACCTATGCTAGGTACTTCCATCAATACATTATATATCTATAGTACATAATACAAACATACTCTATATCTGTACATAACGTCCAGCATATTCAGGACACATATAAACATTATATACCCATATTCGTATATATACACATCCACATATATAAATCAACAATATCCATAAATAACCAAAACACTTAGCTTTGTACTGGGAGCACCGTCACTGTCCAAGTCTCGACCAAAAGTGATCGCACAGACGGCCAGCTTGCTTTTATAAGGCAACCCCCACTACAAACCGACCCACAAACAACACGTGGTCCGGCCACCTGTGTCGCCACCTGTTTACCCGGAAGCCACGTGCGGCTTGCTAGTCAGTACAGATGTTTAATTATTATTCGTCGCTTCCTTGTTATTTTAAAATTATTCTTACACTTGTTATTTTATTTACACAATATAGTAATCCTAATTACATATATTTACTATTCTAACACGGCCATACTGACAAGTACTTCGTTCCCCGAAGTACCTACCTATAAAGCCCTCGGTCAGTATTATTTATCGGTGAATCATTGGCTGCTTCTTATTTATTATTAAACTAAACCATACTACATATTTGCATAGTTTATACGTAATTCATAATATATCATTATCTCATAATATATTTGGCACCACAGTCTCACTTCTGTTATTAAGTAGACCTGTGTGCACTTAAACACCTACTCCGCACCACAGCCTCACTCCTCACATTAAGTAGGCCTGCGTGCACTTACACTACATCTCCGCACCACAGCCTCACTCCTCACATTAAGTAGGCCTGCGTGCACTTACACTACGTCTCCGCACCACAGCCTCACTCCTCACATTAAGTAGGCCTGCGTGCACTTACACTACGTCTCCGCACCACAGCCTCACTCCTCACATTAAGTAGGCCTGCGTGCACTTACACTACGTCTCCGCACCACAGCCTCACTCCTCACATTAAGTAGGCCTGCGTGCACTTACACTACGTCGCCGCACCACAGCCTCACTCCTCACATTAAGTAGGCCTGCGTGCACTTACACTACGTCTCCGCACCACAGCCTCACTCCTCACATTAAGTAGGCCTGTGTGCACTTACACTATATCTTTTCCCATTAAGTTTTCTACTTAATTCAATCTTACTCAATTTAATAATTAACTTATCAAATGTATCACTTTTTACGTTAAGAATAAATCAAACTCAACATATTTGTAAAGTAACTAAAATACATATTTAACATAATTTCTAACTTTCATATTACTCTTCGACCAAAACTTCATAATAACATTTCTGCATCTAGAAATGTTTTAAATCAAATCCTTCTAAGAATTTTAAGAAATCATTCGTCTTGTTTGTATAAATAGACGACAGATCATATTAGTCAGAATAATGTATTGAAAATAGGATAGTAACCGTAAATCAAAATTTAAATTGTTTTTAATGGAGAAATGTTATTAGTCATATATAATCATCCTAACCTAATTTTATATTTAAGATTTTAAACTTTCGCGTTCCATTATAACTATAAACAAGAGCAATATAGCCGAAACTTCAAGCTGTAAGTACATAATGTACTACATAATAAAATGTTGCGTTGAGTCCCGTTACTCTTGTTTATAATTTTATATTTATTAATTAAATGTGTTTTATGATATTTTTTTTGTTATTACCGAAATAGTTTGGACATTTATTTATATTCAATATCTGTATGAAATTATGTTTTTTTTGTTTATATTTCAATTAAGTAACTTAATTATTGTCCTTTATAACATAATATTTATTTTGATTATTAAATATTTTTTTTTTGTCTTGGCCTTTTATTTGATAAAGTTTTAATTTGTTTTGAATGTGTTAGGTTATTGTTTTAATAGTATTGTTTTTCAAACTCAACATAATGAATACCTATTATTAGAGATAAATGGATTGACCAATTGAAAGACTTTTGTCCGGTACCTACATTAGGTTCAATAATTTAAATCTCTCTCATTTACCGCTTGGCCAATCTGACAGTTACATAAATCTGTCATTGCAGCCACGTATTGCTTTGAAAATTATTTACTTCAAGTAGTTCTTGTGGTACCTAATCAATAAAAAAAAAATAAAAAAATAACTTCTTACAATCACACCAATTATCTAAGCCCATGTTAATTTCATTAAGAAACTGTATCATGGAAAACTTGATAACGGATAAATAAATACTTAAATACTTTTTGTTTGTAAATACATACTTAATATACATAGTAAATACTTTACAAATACCATACTTTCAATATTGTTAAATGAAACATGGAAAAAATTCCAACTTTATTTGAAATGAGAAAATGTGAAACTATAGCAAGCAAGAGAGTAAGTACTAAAAGAATAAAATATATTAATTAGTAATTAACTGGAAAAATATTTCACGATACTTTCAATCTTTATGGAGGAAAAAGTATGTCATTTTTTACTTTTTTATTGAACATGAACATTGAAATAATTTGACAATCATTTACTTTCTCTTCGTTTTATATTAGAAGAATAAGTAACCAGTTTAAGGTTCAGCGTTGGCAAAGTCGCTTCAAATGATAAGATTTCTTTAAATAGGGGGTAATTTCTTAAACAGTTTTAAAAAAAGTTCTCAAATGACAGCCAGGAACAATGACACAACACAATTATTAATTTTACAGACAGACTAGTGCAGTGTGTGTCTAGCTAGACCACTATCACAGTGGTAGAATACTCCAGTGCTCTCAACACTCTGTAATATCACTGTACCAAGAAGTTGTTTAAGTAATGAGAAAAAAGAAACAATACCGAATCGGTAACAAAAATTAAAACCAGCCAAATTACTCTTTGAAGCCTTTGACTCTTTTAAATATTAATAAAATCTACGTTTTACTGGTTTTACAGAAACTAAACTGAACTAAAAATAAAAAAGTCATTTAAAAAGTGTATAGTTTGAATATCATTTTCTTTTTCAAGTTTATTTAATACATATGTTATCACTTCAACTTGGCTATTTCTATCATGAGAAGGCAATTTTGCCTCAATATTATAATGGAGCAAATTGTTTACAATACTTTAGTGTATCTAATCTCACTGCATTAATGTTTCTATCAATGGACGGGATTAAACATAAAAGAACCATTTAAACTTATATTGGAAAGATTTCTAACAAAAGGTAAGGGAAGAAAATATCTCTTAGTTACACACAGTGGCACAGTATTCACATTATTGGTGACATCATTATTAACTATAATTTACTAGAAGCTACTTGAAAGACGTTTTTTTTTTACTGTGTATAAATCGAAAAGTCATACGTAGTCAGACACATTGAATTCCCTGTAATCATCGGTCAATTCGGCTATCATTTGAGAATCTATTGGGAAGAGAGATAAAAAACTAATAAAATATAAGGATTAAATTTTTGTGATTCGGAATAACAACACTATTTAGTTGACCCGTATTTTTTTTGTATTAGAACCGGACCATATCCCATAGCTGTGTGGCATTTGTTTGCGATTCAATTCCTAATTTTGTCTCAACAAACGTAGCAAAGGTAATAAATGTAGGCACCAGGAAATAAATTTTCATTGTTACTAACAGAACTAGTTAAGTTTAATGTTAAGATTCGCTACACGGTTTCAATACCAAGTCGTTCACGAAATCTTGTAGCTTGACAGACTATTTCAGGAAGGATTATGTCACGATTTAATGCAGCAAGATTTTAAAAATTAACCGCGTTCTATTACCACTTTTATATGTATTTAAGTGTTAATTTGTTTTTTGACACTTTGACATTATTATTAAGTTAGTATTGGCCAGGAAAGTTATTTATTTTTTTATTTGTAAGTATTTGTTTAGACTCTATTTTTTTTATTATACAAAGCAAAATCTACTGACTCGACCACCAGTTCACAAATTGGGAGGCCCTTCGAAGAAAGAACTGGCAAGAAAACTCACGAAGGGTGGACCGTGGACCAACCTCCGCGTTTTTATTTCTAATTTTCTACCTAAACGACTAACCTCAACTTAACGTCTTGTAGTTTGTTGCTTTGGTTGAGACTTCCATTAATGATTAAGATGTCCCAAACTGGTGACATTTTCTTTGGAAAAATAACTAGTAATCTTCGTAATACGGTTCTCTTTCTTGACGTCCTACCCTCAATTTGTACCAAAGTTGCAGAGTCCACAAAAAGGTTTTACCAGCTTCAACGTCCTTCGAGATGCGGTTTCAATTTTATTGACCAGGTTTTTGTAGTCTTGCTCGTCCCGGAATCAGCTCCTCGTCCTCCTCAAACCGTTGCCAGGCTGGATCGAAGAACGGCAGCGCCACTTTGTCACGATGGATGACCGTGACCGTAGCTTGAAGCGGCAGCATTGCAAAATGAAGTAGATCAGCCAAAACTCGTTACCATTTTCGTACCCATTCTGAAAACATAATTTAATGTTAATCATTGTGAGCCAGAGCACATCCCGCTTCTGATGTCAGATTTGATTATCAATCGTTATATATTTATGGTTAAACTACAAGGTATTTTAAAGATAATGAATCGGATAGAAGACCTGAGTAGGTATATAGAGAAATGATATTTTAGTTGCCAAGTATTTCTCGTATGGAGCAATACAGTTAAAGTAACTATCATTGAAAAGGTAGGTATGTCCAGAACAAAACAAGAAATATAATTTTATGATTTGTTTATTCATTATTTGTTTATTATTTTGTTTGTCTGTTTTTATCTTCCTTTATTCCTTAAGCCTCTAAAAGCCAAATCTACGTACGTACAAATTACTAACCAGTAATGTTCCCAACGAATTAGTAATACTCAAATTGAATCTTAAAAACTGAGCTACGAAGTAATTTCCATGTATTAAAATATATAATGTATTTCTTGTTATATGCAATATACATTTACTGAACATTGTTATACCTATGCTAGGTACTTCCATCAATACATTATATATCTATAGTACATAATACAAACATACTCTATATCTGTACATAACGTCCAGCATATTCAGGACACATATAAACATTATATACCCATATTCGTATATATACACATCCACATATATAAATCAACAATATCCATAAATAACCAAAACACTTAGCTTTGTACTGGGAGCACCGTCACTGTCCAAGTCTCGACCAAAAGTGATCGCACAGACGGCCAGCTTGCTTTTATAAGGCAACCCCCACTACAAACCGACCCACAAACAACACGTGGTCCGGCCACCTGTGTCGCCACCTGTTTACCCGGAAGCCACGTGCGGCTTGCTAGTCAGTACAGATGTTTAATTATTATTCGTCGCTTCCTTGTTATTTTAAAATTATTCTTACACTTGTTATTTTATTTACACAATATAGTAATCCTAATTACATATATTTACTATTCTAACACGCGCTTTCCTATAAAGTGGACACACGTTGAGGAAAATTTAAGGGAAATTGACTCTCTACATTTTTATGAATCGCCCGTAATGTCAGTTTATAAAATATGAAGAAATTCATCAAATGGTTTTATACAAATTCTATAACAATTGAAAAAGTTAGGTCCATGTTTTGATACAATGATACAAAAATTCCATGAGTCTATTTTATTTTTTAGTATTGGTGCACCCAATGTTCAATGTTCTTTTTTCTTCATCATCATCGTCTTTTGAAGGGATTGTAGAGGAGCCACACGCAATACAATTACTTCGGAACCCATATCCGCACTAAGCCAGAAGTATACTCGCCCTAGTAACGCTCGTCGAACGCCATGCAGAGCGCTGAGTGTGTACGCTATCAACGCTCGCCAAACGCAACGCCGAGCGCCCAGTGTGTACCAGCTCTTAGGGGGTAAATAGTACTTTTATCAGAAATCGTCAACAAAAATTACATTAGTTCCACTATCGGTCAAGAGATGGCGCTGACTTGAAACTGCCGGCCACCCCACTAAGGGATATGCAAGACAGAATGACGTGCTATATCATATCGCGTGATATAATGATGGTCATGCTAAGGCAGGGTGCAATATTCTACATCGCAAATTTTTTACCAAACATAGCCTCCCCGATGAAAACATTTTCACGTTTTATTTATTTATATTTATGATTGTACGGAACCCTCGCTGCGCGCGTCTGACTCGCTCTTGACCGGCTTTTGTGAAGAGCTTGATGAAACGTAGACGTACAAGTGCCACAAGCTTTTCTGTTCCGGTGACAGCCGTGACAGAGGAGCCACTTGCAATACGAAATTAGCTATCAAAATCAATCAAAATGGACTGTCGAATGAAAATTGATTTAGTTTTAAATATAATAACCGGAACAGAAAAGCTTGTCGCACTTATTTTTGATACAGAAGAAATTGTGTCATTAATATCTGCCAGATTGACTGGTGTGGTGTCACACAATAGAGAAGGTTGTGCTGGTGTCAAGGAATTTATAAGTACACTACGCTGGTGTATTATGTCGCAGGCGGATAATCCGCCGCATGATTAAGTATGGCAGCATGCAGCAACCATCGGAAGTCATGTAGAACACGTGATAGGTTTCCTTTCAATTAATTTGGCGGATTCAACCATCCGCCTGCGACATATTTAAACATACCTACATACAGAATACCTAGTAAAATAAATAAAATTAAACAATATTATGTAGTTACAAAAACTTGCATTGTAAATAAAACTAGAATTTGCAGGTAAAAAGTTGAATAGCGACATGCCAATACAAAGAAAAGTGGTAAATGCGTTGTGTGTGGTGTGGCGAGCGAGGGTCGAGCGGTCGGACCGCGCGCGCCCGCGCCGCGCCGCCGCGCGCCTGAACGTCAGTCGACGTCATTCGTTAATTCGATGTAACCAAGTCCGGTCGTGTCGCTACAGGGCTCATTGTAGTTCGCACGAAAGCCCTTAACAGTGCCTTTTCAAATGTAGTCGCATTCGTGTTGCCAAAGTCTAAGGCATCGTCTGTACTTCGAGAGGAAAATCGATGATAACGTAAGTAGTATATATTGTCAATTACAAATTTTCCGAACAGATTGCACAATTTTCACGACAATCTACACGGGTTTTCCGCGATAAACTCCCGTGCTCGTGTTGAATTGCATGGACTCGTTCTGTATAGCGTCCTTTTCGCAACTTTCTCTTTTGTTTCTAGCAACCTTACTCTTTGAGTAGTAGGTATATAGCGTAGTGTGCGTAATAACTAATAAATAATATAATAAAAAAGTATGAATCCGTGAATGAATGAATGAAGAGGTGCGTTAGGTCAGTTGTCTAGACATATTATTATGTACACATACGGCATTTGACCCCAATCGGTTTTTGAACTGAGCGAGTGGGAACAATGTCCCCTCGTCTCTACTCCAGCCCAGGAGCACGTGGTTGTTAAATATAGAGCCGATCTAGTGGCATACCTCGAGAATCCCCCAGCTCGGTGATAATTAATGTACCTATATAACATCGTTTGGCAAATATCACGCATTTATCAGTATGTAGAGTCAGTGATTCACTGCCACTTAAACATTCACGAGTTTTCCTCGTAGGTACACTTTTGAATAAACTTTAACAAACCTCTAATTGACAGCAAAGTGTAATACATGTTACGTAGGTAACATTAAAATTCTAAGCCCGTATAAATTTCATGAATAAATTATGCTACTTATCTATTACAATTTTAGTTGCTATGCGATAAGATGACGCTTTGATAACTGCTAACAGGAATTTGGTAAATTCCATCAATACTTATAGTGTGGAGTGTTTGATATACGTAGAGTCGTAACTGTTTTACTTCTTGTAGCAAACAAGTTCAACGAAATGAAATGGTACAAGGATGTTTTCTTAGATGTATTAAACTGAGTATTCTTTTGAGACCTTCGTCGAGTTCTATGCGTTTTTTTAGTTTAACAATACGTTCAAAATTATTATATTTTTGTATCCATTGACCGAACCTGATGTAATAATCGTAGATAATTGAATTTTGGTCACAATTTCGTCGCAACTGAAGTAAGTATCTTGTATTGAAAACAAGGAAATTGCGTTTCAAGTGTTATTGACTTTTAGCGTGTGTATATAACTGATAAGGATACAAATGGGCATCGATTCAGAAAATCGTAAATGTATGAAATTAGAATAACAAAAAGTGCATTAAATTATTTATTTTTTTGACTCATTAAACACAGTATCGGACTGCAATCAATAAGAAAATGCTAAGATTTTATAAGGCATTGTTAGCCAAACCATTAATTTTCATAGAATAATAACAATAAGCGAATATTGGTATTTTTCCTAAAGTGTGTGTGAAATATGCTTGTGCAAAATATTTTTTATGGTTTATTTTCATAATTTATTATACTACTTACGTCTTTTATCCGCCGCAAATTTATCAGCAGAATGACATTTAGGTGAAAAATTCCACTCTTTATCGTCAATTACGTTTTTCTCATAAAATATAATAAGATTTATTTTCCTTTTGTTGTTTTTGTTGATAATAAATATAGTATCTTTTACACTATTTATCCGTCATATCGTCTCTTCTAAGTGTCTACATAGGTACATACACGTAAGTGGTGGTCAACATTTATTTAAATCAGCTTGTAATTTATGCTTCTGAAATAACTGAACTATATACACGAACGTCTGCAAGTGTCTGTCTGTCTGTATTGTACCTGCGGTACAGATTGTTAAACCCAGATTATAGGACGTGCTAGATTTTTTTTGCGTAACGATGTAGGTAAAGCCACTAACAAGGTAGGTAGGTGACCCTGTCATGAGTTTTAATAAGATTTTTGGGGCATGAGATAAAAATCTTAAAAGTATTAATCATCTAGAATTTAGGTTATCATTGAGAAGAGCTTTTGCAAGAATACAATTATTGTGACACTTATATATTATTATCGTTACTGTTCTGTGTTAGGTTTTTCAGCCGTATATTACAGCCGAGTACGGGAAGCTAGCAATAGCTTGCAATGTCGAGGATGGCTTTAATCATTCAAGGCATTTCAAATAGCTTCCAGAACAAGGCTTGTATAAATGTTTACTCACGAAATGCGAGGAAATACAATTTTTTGGTACCATGGAATGTTAACATTTCAGAGCATGAATGAGAAAATGATTTTACCTATATTACAGCGTTTTGTCAAGAATTTCCGTGTAATGTAATGAATAAATAAATAAGTTTACTTGTATTCTTTAAATCCGGGTTATCATTTTTAGATACCTACACTAGTTACAGCTTTTTAGTACCTAGTAATTTTTTTTTAATTATGCATTTTGCCTAACGATTATTATCCTTTGTGGCACACGCTATAAGTAGACCGAAATATGTATGATGTACACCTACATATTTGCATAAACATAAAAATATGAAACCATATTATTTTGAAAATACGTACATTCCGGACTTACCACAATCCTTATATCACTTCATATCCAACAAAAAATGCAATTTACTAAAATACCTAATTAAAAACAAATTAATATTACGGTCATTAATTCCAAAATGTGAGTCTCAATCTTATTAGAGGCATCATTGTTTAAAACTTTTAATATGGTAGGTACTACGCATCTTTTCAACAATATGCTTTGATAGCCATTCGGCTTCGGTATAGAAACAAGGGTATAACATTTCGTCTTATCGTTGACGAGCATCATAATGGGCCCACCTATGTGCGCCCGCGCCGGTAATCGCTCATCTCGTTACGTCTCTGCAGACGCTTTAATGGGTGGAGGGGATCACTTCGACTAACGACTTCGGTGTAGGATGACGTCTCGCCCGCCGTAGTCGATTGCTTTACCTACACCTCTATACGTGCTATAAACTTTATCATTGTCCCTACACAAAAGCGATTACGAAATATAATATTTTACTTATTGAACTAGTTATGATTTTAATTTTCAAGTTAATACTATTTTTAAGAGCATACCTCATTTACCTACTGTGCCTCGGTGCTTCCGCACCAGTAATCTCTCATCTCGCTTGCAGACGGTATAATGGGTATCACTTCGGCTAACGACTTCGGGGTAGAATGACGTTGCCCACCGTGTAGATTGCTTTACCTATCCCTGTACGTGTTTTGAAGTTTTTTTTAGCTTCATTATTGCGCCTACATAACAGCATTTTAGTCAATTTTACGACTTATACCATTTTAACTGGTTAACCTAGTTTTAGTTTTATTTTGAACTAGCGACCGCCAGCGGTTTAACCCGCGCGGTTCCCGTTCCCGTGAGAATATCAGGATAAAAAGTATCCTATGTGTTATTCCAGCCTATAATCTATCTCTGTTGCAAATTTCTTCCAGATCCGTGCAGTAGTTTTTGCGTGAAAGAGTAACAAACATCCATACATCCAGACATCCATACCCACAAACTTTCGCATATAGTCAGCGTCAAATTGATATAAGCGTCTAGAGTAGTCAAAAAGATCTGAAAACCATAAAACCAATTTGATCTAGGCAGTTCGAATCATCATATTGTTGTAAGCGCGCAAGGTGTTCAAAATATCTAGGCACTCATTGTTTCATATTTATATGAGCAGTCAGAGTGTTCAAAATCATCTAAGCAAACAAAGCTCTCAAAATATCTGTGCACTACGCACAGATGCACATATATTATGCACAGATGTTTTGATAGCTTTGTTTGCTTAGATAAATTTGAACACTCTGACTGCTCATATAAATATGAAACAATGAGTGCCTAGATATTTTGAACACCTTGCGCGCTTACAACAATATGATGATTCGAACTGCCTAGATCAAATTGCGTTTATGTTTTTCAGATCTTTTTGACTACTTTAGACGCTTATATCAATTTGACGCTGACTGTACATATAATATTAGTAGGATAGGATAATTTCAAGTTAATACTGTATTAATGGGCCCACCTTGATAAACTTTGCCTCGGTGCATCCGCACTGGCAATTGCTCATCTCATCTCGTCTGGACGCTTTGATGGGTGGAGGGGATCACTTCAGCTAACGACTTCGGTGTAATATGACGTGGCCGCCATAGTCGATTGCTTTACCTAGGTATGTGGCTTATAAAACAATTTGTATTGCGAATACAAACTGCGTGTAAGTTGGTAGTTACTAAATTTTCAGGTGCAAAGTTAAAAACGATTGCGAACAATAGTTCGTTTATAATAATAAATAGAGACCGGGGGAAAATTCTACATGACATTAAGTCCGCCATTTGTACTCTATTGTGCAATATAGTTTAAATAAAATAAAATACACGATGAGAGAATAATTCACACTAACAATATTACGCCCATCATCGGAAGCTGAAAAAAATCTTTATGGAGTAACTACCTAGCTTTAAATAAATAATAGGATCACATTTCAATATAAGATATAAAGCAGGAAGAAGCCTGACTTCAAACAAACAATCTTAATCCTTGAACAGTTAGTTAGCAGGTTCTAGTGACTAACGTGTATAATTTATGAGAAATCGCAATGACAAACAACGGAACTCACGTAATTTAGGTACCAACGTGTATTTGGAAGTTTAGTGCATCAAATCAGCATTATTGCCAATATATTAAATTGTTAGTGTGACTTTACTGTAGTAAAGTCACATTATGATTATTAAATTAGATAAAAAAATACCATATTTTGAGTAGCAAATTAGATCTTCTCATTCATTTTGCTCATCACTTCATCAGTCAAGTAATCGACTCTGTCTACAGTCAGGTATAGGTACCTACACCTATACCTCAGCTTTGTATTTTTTTTTTATTCACTTCTCTAGTAGTTTGACCGCCAAACTCGTAAATATGGAATGTTGCTTCTTTTAATTGTATACCTAGTCAGTTGCATTTTTAGGTACGTTTAATAGTCGGAAATAAAATGAAGGTTACAAAGCTGCTTAAAATTCGTGGAATACCAGCACCAACCATGTAATCACTGTAGTTCTCTTAGTATAAAATATTACGCGTAGTTTTTATGTAACGATTTTCCTATGGAGATTTGGCAGTAACTGTGTGTGTACGTAACGCTCGTCATTTGTATCTATTTGTGCTGTTACAGAGTAGCGGTCTAGATCAGAGGTCGACCGTCCCCCACCGCCACCGCAGTGTCTTCCCGATGGGTTGAGAACGCCGTCTCGACGTGTTTGTGGGCACACCACCAACGCTGTAAGTTACTTTTTATTTAACAAGACAATAAAGACGCAAGAAGCAGCAAGTCGGCTGTCAAATGTCGCTAAAATTTTGCTCTAAGTCTACCATACGATTTTGAACTCCTCAAGTGGTTTCTAGGCAACGCTTCTTAGTGACATATTAGGTCAATGACACAGTCACAGTGACGGAGTCTGTATCTCTGTTCAGCATCTGTTCAGTGAACAGAGATACAGACTCCGTTCTCTGTTTTCTTCTTTGAACAACGGGTTCTAATGACTGGAGCAATTCAAAGATCTAAAAGACACCCAACGAAAAAATAAAGCACACCCACCATAATAAACATTTAGCAATCCTGGCGGATAGGTTACCTCCGTATACTAACAGTTAAATACCGCTCACAGTCAACCAACAACGAATACTTCCTTACCTGAAACATCTTACATACACCTGAAAATCCCGAATAACCTTGGAGTCAAATATGTGAAGGTTCATTTATAATTTCTAACTGTGTTTCTAATTAGCACCGACCAAAATAAGTAGACAGGAACTGTAAAAAAAACTACAAATTTTAACTGCTGCAGATTTACAGCGGAATTAAACAAGGTCTAACCGGTCTAACATTAGGCTACGTTTAAGAAAATAAAGAATTTAACAACTTTTGTACTAGTTATTTCAATTATGGGTTGTGAGACGGGTCGATTTTTTCTAAATCATTTTCCATTTTTCAACCATAAAAAATTGCATTGTGAATGCAAAAAAGTAAAATTTAAATAACTTGCCATAGTTATTTCATCTTTAGCGATTGTCAAAAAAGCCAAAAAAAAGTCTAAAGACGAAAGTCTTCGACCAGTGCGTCCTGCCTGTTATGACATACGGAGCCGAAACGTGGACACTCACGGCAGGGCTGGTTCACAAATTCAAAGTCGCTCAGCGAGCTATGGAAAGGGCTATGCTCGGAGTTTCTCTGAAGGATAGAATCCGGAACATGGTAATCCGACAGAGAACCAAAGTAATCGACATAGCCCACCGGATTAGCAAACTGAAGTGGCAGTGGGCCGGCCATATAAGCCGCAGGACCGATAACCGCTGGGGTAAGCGAGTTCTAGAGTGGAGACCGCGAATCCGCAAACGTAGTGTAGGACGCTCTCAGACTAGGTGGAGCGACGATCTTTGCAGGGTGGCTGGCAAGAGCTGGATGAGAGTAGCCACTGATCGTGCTCGATGGCGTACTCTTGGAGAGGCCTATGTCCAGCAGTGGACGTTAATAGGCTGATGATGATGATGATGATGATTGTCAAATATCTGGAAAGGTATTTCTTTCGCGTGTGGGGGTAGTAATATCTTCACATTGATGAAATTAACGCTAGCTATACAGCGTGTAAGAAGTATTTGATAAATTCGACGCTTCTCGTAACGACTCCGACTCCGTAGCTCAGTGGTTAGAGCAGTCGCCCGGATAGCGAAAGGTCGTGGGTTCGAGTCCCATCGGAGCTGGTTGTGAGACGGGTGGATTTTTTCTAAATTGTTACTTCATTTTCTACTTTTGTACTCTTGCAAACTATTTCTGCAAATAATCTTGCTGAGTTAGGAAGAGATCACTTTCCACATAGTCATTAAGTTGTTCGAAACTCTTCCTCCATCTATACAGAGTTATAAATAAATTATCCGTATCTATTAAACAACTACAAGCTGTGATATTGCGTCTTGTATGCACACTGATAAGTACTAAAATAACTGTAACGTAGACAATCTCGCAATCGATTGTAAACTTTCCAGATACAAAAAAAACCATATCATAAAGAAGGCTCTGATTTTTTTGAAAACAAATTTATTATATTTGTAAAATGAGTTTAGTAAAGGTGCGCTTATACGGGCATTTTTTTTTTGCTATAATTGCTTGGCAACTGTATAGGATCAATCTGGAGCAATAAAGTAGAGCAATCACAATAAATTGCGGCATTTTTTCGAGAATATTGATTCTAATTGCTCCATATATTGTCAATGTCGGAAAAACTAGAAAAAAGTAGGAGGTTCTCAAGTCGACTGTATTTTTTTTTATGTGTGTTTTACCATAACTTCGCTAGTTGTTAACCGATTTTAATATTTCTTTTTTATCTGAAAGAAAATAGTTCATGTGTGGTCCCATGAAAAATTTAAAGTAGTCAGTTCAGTAGTTTTTTCACAATCCTGAAAAAACACCTAGTTTTCGACTGGTAGTTCCTGCTTTACACGACAATATCTTCGCGAATTATTGACCAATGTCAATTATTCTTTTTTTATTGGAAAGAGTAAACTCCTGAGGTGGTTACATTGTTACCAAATTAGGAGCTGATGGTGGAATCCAGGGGAAATCGAGGAAAACCCGCAAATTTAATAGGTAGATTACGTGTTTTATAGATTTTTTAAAGTTTTTTAAGTATTTGCATCTGGTAGTCATCATCTCATGCTGATGAGCTGGTGATTGAAGTCGGTGTCAAGCCGAAAGTAACAAGAATAAAATATTTTGTGAAACAATAATACACAATATCTCATGCGCGGAGTGGTGTGATGTGAAATACATAACAATAGGTAGGTAATGGCTTGGCACCGACTTCAATCAGATCAGTAAGTTCCAAGATTAACTAGATCAAGTCCCGCCCTTTTGTCTTTTCAATGGAATGATTAAATTTATTTTTTATTATTACGTTTTTTTGGGAAGTGAGTTTTTGTTAGCAATTTTTGTTTGAAGGCGGTTTAAAATTTTTTCTATCTCGTTTGTACGTATAACTAACTACATCTCGTCTTCGCGAGGGAGAAACAGGCCGACAGCAGCGGGGGCAATACTAATAACCTCTACGGTTACTTGTATTGCCTAGTTTTTAAAGTAGTTCCATATTTCGTGGTAAGTTTTGTGTGGCCTATCTCAGCAACAGGTTGCTACATTTTGCTATCTCCCTAATTTGCTTGATGTGGTCGTGACGTTCTAGCTGACGGGTATTGACATTAATTAAGCAATTCGAGTTGCCCGTGTAACCGCACCTTAAATAATGCAGAAAGTTATGTATCTCCACTTTAGGATGGCTACACTGAGTTACACTTTGACGAAAGAACGAAATACTACAAGATAAAATTTGCGTGTTTGTCACGTTTTACTCACGATTTCTACGTGCTATCTGCATGTAGGTATAATTTCGTAGTATTTTCTTACATGACTAATCTGCTAACACATAGAACGAAGAAATAACAATATTATCAATCAGTTCAGAATGTTCAGAATAATAGGTTTACTGCGTTTATCAGTATTTATATACTTGCGGAATTTGTATAATTCTGTTATTTTTAACTTTCATTATAAGTAGGTAATTCGTGTAATACGAATACGAATCAGTGTTATTTAGATATCAGAGCCAATGATAGCGTTATAAAATAAATAAATAATGTTAATAATAATACTCAATACCGGAACAGGCGCGGTCCAAACTAATGACCTAGATGAGAGAGAGTGGTCTCAGTACCCACTGTATTATTTAAGTGAACATAATTTTTTAATCATATAGAAATAATAACTTGAAAATCTGTAATTACGTAATAACCCTAGCACGAACAGTAGTCGTCGGATTTATTATTGTCCTGTGCCCCTAGCATGAAAAACTATCGTAATTGTAATCGAATAAAAAACTAGGCACGGAACCAGGGTTTTGTTGGGAGGAGGGGGGCAAATTTGGTTGGGGGGCAATCTTAGATTATTTCATTAAACTTAAAGGTTGAATAAAATAACAAGTAGGTAAAAATGTGTCTCAAGGGGGGCTATTGGCCCATTGCCCCATTGCCCCCCCCCCCCCCCCCCCGTGTATCCGCCCCTGACTATATATAAAGATTTTCGTGCTACGGCTACGGCTACTGCTCTCGATCTCGTATCGTAACCAAGAAATTTGTATGTTGTTGTAGTATAGTTCAATGATCGTAACTATACCATCTGTCAAAATTCTGGCAATAGCTGTCAATTTCTTTACATAAACTGGCAGCACAGACAACTAACTGGCAGCTTTGATAAGTATAGTTTATTATACGATTTCTATACCTAACAAGAATTTTTGGTGCTTGGGGGTGTAAGATAAGTATGTAATACTTAGCATTCCATAAAAAGTATAATGATACTTTTAGAACATCGTAGTACCTAACCTAACCGCTATCTAAAATATTCCCTACATTCAAGGAAGACTCGTAAAATTTAACCGACTCATTTTCTACTAAAGAGCTTTGTGCATACTGTTACTGGCCCTAATTGAGGCAATTAAAGGACAGATCGATCGGTCAGTCTTGTCTGGGGTCGTCGACCCCTGCACTCGTGCATGCAGGCAGACTGCAACGTGCAGTTGCATTTGAAGCTTTTCTAACATACTCGTAGCTATATGATAATAATATGCAAAATGTAAAAACGGAAATGGTTGTAGGCGCCGTATTAGATTTTTTATGGTTATTTACCAATCTATCAATAGTTATGGCACGAACGATTTTATACTATAATTCTATAGGGATGTGATCCGCACATACATAAGTAGATACCTAGTTAATTTTATATTATAAAGAAAAATTTTTTTTCAACAACAATCTGAATAACATCTCATTATAAATTGATATCGACCAATTACTAAAAAAGCCGCTAAAACGTAACAAAAATTTGGGATAAGTACAGACGATACAGTAAAAATTGGTCTCTTTCATCCGGCTTAAAAAGCATAAGTTTATTATCCTTCAATTTATCTATGAAAGGGCGAATAAAAAAAACTCATACTTAACTTCATAT
Source organism: Crambus lathoniellus (assembly GCA_949710035.1). Taxonomy (NCBI): domain Eukaryota; kingdom Metazoa; phylum Arthropoda; class Insecta; order Lepidoptera; family Crambidae; genus Crambus; species Crambus lathoniellus. The sequence continues at coordinate 20,193,472 of OX453303.1, read as the reverse complement.
TATATTTCAAACAGACAAAAACCATGTAGCAAAGCAAATAGATATTATTGTTCGATCTGCGCCGGCGCAGGCCCAAGCACGTCACCGAACGGGAATTCACTTTTTTTACACCAGACAGGAATTTCCGGTGCACCACCGGCACCGGTAGGAATTCACACAGGGTCGAAAGAGTTCATTTTGTTATTCTCAATATGTTTCGTTTGTTTGTTTTGCACAGAATACTAAATATGTAGTACAAGCAATAATATGAACTCAATTTACGTAAAACCATATAAAATTTTTGCAGATCACTATACAATACGAGTTCATAAATAACAAAGACAGAAAAAAACACTTAGCTCAACTCCAGCAAGGTGTATTCCATAATGTAATGCTACCTGCCTGTAAGCAGGAACTGGGCTTTGGTAGTTCCGTGGCGAATAATGACTTATCCTTTATGCCTTGTTAGTCAAAAGCTAAATAATCTCTTTGTCTGTTTCTGGCCTTCTAACGCCAACCATTGTTCTAAATTCGTTGAATGTTGGTTGAATTGCCATAATTTCTGATAAAGTAGCAGAAATATCCGCAGAGATACATTTTTTTTCTCTAAAATAAAATTCTTTACGTCCCTCCTAGTTTTTGAATTACGGGTTGAAACTGGAGACATGGAAATGCCTAGTCATGAGCTCATGAGTTTCAGCTAGACTTCGATAAATGTAGCTGCTTAAATAAATAAATAGGTAGGTACTACACGGTAATTTTTTTATCAACCCGGATAATTTTAGGGATTATTCTACTCATCGCGAAAAAAAACTCAGCTGTTCCATACAAAAGTGCAAAAATATTTAATTATTCCAAAATTATCTGGAGTGATAAAAAAATTACCGTGTAAGTATACTTTTAGATTTGGACGTTTTAGTTTTAGTGAAATCTTTAGAATAACAAATAATTTACTATTCATTTTAATGTTACTATATCATTATCTATATTTACTATTTATTTTCCTAGTGCTTTTAATTTTGAACTATAAACTAAACAATAATAAAATGTCCTTGTTGTTGTTATTAATTAATTTTCCTGTACACTAACTTCGGAATTCAATATGAAAATAAACCGGTCATCGAGGGTTCCATACCATTATAAATATATATATATTTACGTGTTAATGCAATAACCGAAAAGCCCATACGCCCCAACTAATTTATTTTATAATAAATTGAATTCCATTGAAAAAAAACATTTTTGTTTAAAGAAATATCCATGATATTCGTGCAGTTCGTCGTGAATTTCTGACAGATTTTAAGCTCTACTATAACGTAAGAAAGCACGTAACGGGTCGCGCGCGTATTAGAATAAACAGACAGTAGACACATACCTTTTTAGAAGAGGCAAAAAACAAAAACATGTTTTTTTTAATCTTACCCCTATCAACAATGTGTGGAATCGATTCTACTCTCGATTCTGAACGAACGATTTTCTCAGTGTAGCTAAGAGTATTAACACGGTTTATAGTAGGTAGGAAGGACGACGATTTTGGTTGTAAATAAACGAGAAAATGTTTTCATCGACGAGGCTATCAGATAATAAAAATATCAGGGGGCGGGGGGACGGTATTTTTTTACATTTTACATCAAACAAAAGTCGAAAACTGTGCGGCCTAAGAAAAAAAGTACTTTTGTGAGAATGTGCAAGCAGCGTTTTTTGATTAATGCTCTAGTAGCATATATTTTTATGAGAAATAATTAATTGAGCCACATAAAAATAATAAGTAAGCATCTAAAATACTGAAATGGACGCTAAGTCCACCTCTTTGCGTCAATTTCAGTATTTTAGATGCTAAGTTTTTGTGGGTTAGGTTAGGTTAGGTTAGTTTAGTGATCAGTTAATTACAACACTATTTTTATTTCTCTCTTATTTGCAAAATAGTTGAGCAAATGTCATTTATAACTATTCCAAATTTGAAGTTGATAGCTTTAGTAGTTCTCGAGATATCTAGCTGTGACAGACAGACAGACTGAGTCTGAGAATAAGGGTTCCTTTTAACCTTTTTGGTACGGAACCCTAAAAAGACAATAGGGGTTCGGACTGTTATTGATATGTCAATATTTAAAAGAAACATTTAAATATAAACATTAAAGTATAACAAAAGTGAAAAACAAATTTCAATCTGTTTAATAACAAGCAAGTAATGAGCTGCTGAATTGTGACCAACCGTGACTACCTACCTACGTTTGACGTTACACGTAGCACGTATTAGCACTGTCCTTGTCTAATAAGAAACTTTGATGCTCTTATATCTCTGAAAAAAAAAATGAAAATTAATCAGTAAGTATCTGTGTTGGGTAGCAGATATTCCTAAATACAGTTTAAATAAATAAATAAAACAGTCCGATTCCCTATTCCATTTTTTTTTAAACTTCGTCAACAGGTTCACTTTCCAAACCAAATCATAAGATTGAGCTTTGGTTTCCTAGGATAGCGGTGCCGTCCTATAGCGGCCGTAAAAAGACGGCCGTCTTTACGGCGACGACGACATGTAGAGAGTTCCACGGCCGTATTAACACACCGTCTTTTTAAACAAACGTCAAACGAAAAGTATCCAGCAAAGAAACATCATGGTTACGTACGAAATCTATTAAAATTTCGTCGTCCTCGCTGCTCCAGTTGGAGTTGGAACTCATTTTGTTCGTCGTCTGGTCAAAACAATACAATATTTATTAAAAATGGATTCACCGCTATCGAGAAAAACATTCACGAACCATCCGACACGCCCCGTCAAGACTATACATGATTTATTATTAAAATACAAGCATCCGTTTTTTTTCCAGGACGGTAAAATTCAGTGTAGTGCGCAAGCGCCCTATAGGTGTCAGCATTTCCGTTTGGCCCCATTCGGCCGGGCGGGTGTCGAAGAGCTAGCACATTTTATACCACTTTGTAAGTGTCTGTCTTTCAAAATATCGACATTGAGACTAAAGATCTACCATATAAATTTCTAAAGACCTACATGAATAGGTTTAAAAAAAATTTTTTAGTTTATTTCTTCTTTATTTTGTTATTACCTTTACAAACTATTTACCCAACTGATACTGTAAAATTATGCAAATAACACCAACTTTGCAAAATACTTAAGAGGAATGTGTAGCAAAAGGTCTCCTACATACAAACGGCGATAACGTTTAATTTCCACCCTCTAACTAAACCTTAACATACAGCAATGTAATTTTCATCCCATCGAATCGAAAAGCGATGATTGTTTATCTAATAACAGGGCCCAAAACGATTCATTGTTTATCTGTTATGACAAGAGGGTATCAATGAGATTTGAATTTTGAACAGCTTCATAACAGGGTCCAAAACGATTGAGATTTTAATTTAGAACATAATTAAAGAGGCATTGGTTGGAATGTAGCAAAGGGTGTGCAGTACCTTAAAAACAAATCAACTGATTTTTTATGGGGCCGGGACTTGTAAAATTTTCAAAAAAGGAATTTTATAAAATCGAGAATATCTCGTAAACGGTGCGTCGTAGCTAAAATCTAACAAAATTTTCAATACCCCTACGGCGGCGCCCCCGGAGGTACTTATAAGTAATCCGATGGACTTTTTTTTTTGTTACCTAGGTATTTCAAAACTTCAAATTTTTTTTCAAACATGCGTAGCCTTTGCCCGCCTAGCGCTATGATGTATCCGAACGCAAAAGAAAGACTCAAATAGCTAGGTAGTTTGAGTTGTATTTAGTGTTTTTCTTCTTTATAGAGGGGGATGAAAAGCAGAGTGTATTACTCGGCCGCAAAATTATTTTCACCTCGGACGACGTATATTGAATCCCTCGCTGCGTTCAGGATTCTACTTTAGAATCCCGAGCTAAAATTTAAACATTACATTAATATTAGTATCGGCCAAATTATATTTATAAATATAAAAAAGTTGGCTGTATGACGTGCACTGCCATAGTCTCTTCTTAAAGGATTTTGCGCCATGGAGCTAGACTTAATACTGAGGTAACTGGAGTTTTCACCCTGAATAAGTAAGTGTGCCCAGCAAATTTGACATTTAGTATGTAGTGGCTGTCAGTTGTCTCATATGACCATACGTATTTTTTCAAAGTGTAGGTGAGACGGAAGACAGCCACCGTGTAATTTGTGGTCACAAAAAAGTGTTAGTACTGCACTCTCCAGTTACCTCAGTATGTAGTCTAGCTCCATGTTTTGCGCGGGTAAGTAAAAAAAGAAAATGCCTGAGTTACTCCTTATTACATCAGCTACCTGCCAGTGAAAGTCCCGTCAAAATAGGTCCAGCCGTTTCAGAGATTAGCCGGAACAAACAGACAGACAGATAAGATTTTAAACTTACATGGTCATTATCACTATAACTATTATGAAAAACGGGATTTTTACCATGTTTATTTTGTTTTTCGAGTTCCCGATATTTCGGCGCAGTTGCACACGCCATGATCACGGAGTAACTGAATAAAGTTAATGCGGGTGGATGGTATTAGGAGCAGACGAATCTGTCTACCCTCTTTCTTGTCCGTTTATTGCGCTCGATACCCGTACCACTGTTTTCGTTCTCGCACTCAACTCGAACTTGTTTGCGACACACAATACTCACAGTATCACTCCGCGGAACACTTTTTTGATTTTTGTTGTTTTTACACAATCGAATCACTGGATTCCAGACATTTGACAATTTAAACCCATCCTCGCGATTGAAATTATTCTTATGCTTTTTTATTTCAATCGCTTCTCTGACCAGTCTTGGTACATAGTGGCGTTCCGTCGAAATAATCTGAGGGTTATAAAACTCCATCCAGTGGTTCGGTGATTTCATTCAAAATAAAAAAATGCTAATATTTTCAAATCTACAATGAATATTAAAAAAAAACAAAAAGCACAGCCCTAGTTCTTCTTCATTTCAACAACATACCGAAAATTCATTGCTGTATGTAGGTATGTTAAGAGTATGATGGTGGAAAAGTTATCGCCGTTTGTATGAAGACCGTATGCTACACACTCCTCTTAAATTATATTCATGTCCCGGTACTTTTCTGATAGCTTTTAATTCGTTCTGCTGAGTTCGCTTTTGCATTCCAAACCTTAATAGTCCCATCACCTCACAAGATAGTATGGGCAAAAGAGAGAAATTCGTTATTAATTAGTTTCCATAACACAGTTTCTTAATGAAAACTACTTATGAGCTAGATAATTGGTGTGATTGTAAGAATTTTATAATTTATTATAATAGAGCATAATGGGGGCTATGGACATGGACTGGTTGCTGTGGACTCTGAACCTGTTAAATGACGTTTTGTCTTTTAAGTACCTTTTTTGGACTGTCACGAACGTAGTGTCATTAGGTCTGTATGATTTGTTTGTAGTACTTAATCATCATCATTAAGTTATCTTAGCTGATGCAAATTTCTCTACTTACCTACTTATCAAAGAAGCGAGCAATAAATTATTTTTTTACTTTGAGAAAGAGCTCGTGTCTAGATGACGTCCACTTTTATTTGTTTCTTTAGAGATTGTCTGAGCTCACTTATGTTTTAAGATATTCGCATAATTGTACAGAGCTTATCATGAAAGATATAATTTATAGCTCAAATTCGCTTTTGAAACTACTACTTTACTATTACTTTTATATAAGACATCCTAATTTTATTTTGCATAATACTTTTACCTTACATAAACATAAATATCAACTATGGTATGAAATATCGAAAACAAAAAATTGGGAACTTGGTTCTTAAGATTTTCTTTTGAAATTAAAATAAACAAATGAATAGGCATGTCATGGCCGTTTTCTCAGTTCAACAGTTGTTTAATAAAATGAGGCCGTATTCAAAGAGCATGGGTACAAGTGCCATGCAAGCAATTTCAAAAGAAAAAAAATGCATTTCTAGAAGAAAAAATAAATGCAGCGACTGGATGATAAACAAAACCTTGCAACTGCGTAATCCGCAGCACATGAATGTTGAAAAGTACCAAGATGAAACCGTCTACCTAAGATAGAGCAAAGTTCACGACAGCAGATGTATAGCAAACATTTCTTTTTTTTATGAATAGTAATTAAGTTAATAGGCTCTACTTAAATTATATACATACCTTATTTAGTTAAGTTTTAAGCCGTCTTCCTATCAATGCAAACTGAAAGTTTATAATTTTGTGCAGATAAATATACTTACTTATCTAAGATTATTATCCAATTTTGCTAATTTTCTGTTCTTAATAAAATTACCCTTAAGCTTACTAGTAAACGTGGCCAATAAAATTATAAACAACATTCTTAAAATGACCTAATATGATAAATACCTATTTGGTATCGATAGAATTACCTACTGCTTAGGAAACCGGAAAATGTAGAGTTGTAAGTTGTAACACATACACCTACCTACCTACCTTATTTCATTATTTTCGCATGTTTGTTCCCTTCTAATGGTTCTAAATATACTTAACTTGCATGTACTTACAAAAATACTCTACATCGGACGTCAGTAAGATACTAAGATCATAAAATACATAAAACCAAATATATGTGCTCCTGCTCCGGCCAGTAGGTATTGATTTACTTCCAATATGCTTACGTATTCGACGGACGTTTCAGTTTCAAATAAAATATGTAAACTCTTTGGTTTGGGATAAACGCTTTTTATTTGAATTATTTTCATCTCATGTTTGCTGAATAAAAGTTTTGCTACAGCGCGATTTTGTCAGTGTATTCTTTGCGAGTGCTATTTCGTATCTTCTCACGGATCTTTGGTGAGTGGCGTGGAGTATTCGTCGTGTTTCTGTGCGCATAGGCATCGTTTTTAATATCACGGAGCCTTCAAAGGTAATTATAATGTAATAGGAAGTGTTGTGGGAGAAAAGATCGGGTGTGTTGCCATGGCGCTTCACCGGTACACAGAGGTATCGCGTTGCGAGATAACGCCGAGTAAACTGCTAACTGTGCGGAAGCCTGCCGGTTGCCTGCCTTCTATAATTTGAAACCAATGCAATTAAACATGATATTGTTGTATATAAGTAGCTTTAATTTTATATTTAATTTACGTTATCTTCGTGATATCTTAACTAGTCTGTTCTTCATTATGTCTTCGAAACAATATGTCTATCAGAATGAATGCAAAAATTACATTACGAATGGTAATTTTCAAAATCTTTCTCTTTGTTGAATCTAATGATTGTGATTGATTTAAGATTTAAGCTACCAATCAATCGATGAAGTTTGATATCTAGAACCTGAAATATAATTCTTATATTTTACAAAGAAAATATTTATTGGTGAAGCAAATTCAAGGGGAATTAATTAGTTTAATTTTTTACTTAACTCCTGGACTTAAATAAACTCACGTGATCCTAAGTATAAACAAACTGCACGTTTACGGTAACGTTTCGAGGGTTATTCCATAGCTTAGGGTTTGAGTGCAAGATTTCATTCTTGGAATAGGTAATGTTATAAATAGGTTTACATTAAATGTGATTCCTTGCACTTTGGTTTTGGCACTCGTTCTAAAGATTTTGAACCCACTATCAGACATAATAAATAACGTATATTGAAAGTTACGACAAGAACACCTATTCTATTAATACCTAGAAGCCACTGATCCCTTTGTTTTCAAACATGTATTATTCTTCAAAGCCCGATTAATTTCTTATATTACTCACAACTGACAACCGGGTAGTTCATCACACACATCAGACACATCACACATCAATTATTGTCTGCTTGTGACCACGGCTGCTGTAGCAACACAGCCGAAACGTCAAGCTGTAAGTACATAAATGTACTATACATAATTAATGTCGTGTTGAGTCCCGTTACACTTGTTTATAATCACACATCAACTTCACACCTGATGTGAAGTAAAGATAAGCCTGAAGGTGGAAGCGCGTTACTCCCAGAATCCTCAACCAGGGGGCCAATTCTGCTAACGTTAAGTCATAATCGTGTCTCAATCGTCTTTCAATTGTAGTTCAATTGTAGTGCTTTTTTTACACACTAGTTACAAGAAATGTGTACTTTTTTCACCATACTACTGATGGTCACACCACACACTACATACATCATATCATATTGTCATAAATTCTTGTAACGAGTGTGTAAAAAAGCACTTCAATTGAACTACAATTGAAACACGATTGAGACACGATTATGACTTAACGTTAGCAGGCTTGGCCCCCAGCTGTGGAACTGGCTATCTTATCAATTACTTACTAGCGGAACACAACTATGCTGAAAAATTGTTGTTATGGCTGTAGACTTATATAAAACTGTGGTAGCTAGCCAGGCGGAATAAGAAGAAATTCTACCATCAACCAAACATGTCTCATCAAGTTTCGCAGTTCGCGCAGAAATCTAAGATGTGCTTTTAAGTCTCATCAATCTTTTTGGTGGACTATCTTTTTTTTTTTTATAAAAACTGGTTAAGCATTCGACCGCCATCTTGCTAAACAGACAGGATACAGTCTAGGGTGTAGCATGCTTACCCAGTAGGTGCCCATTCACTCTTGCCTTGAAGAGCAAAGAGGCAGAGACCCTGAGTAGTTGCAATTGACTTCCAAATTTTGTTTGATCCAAACCAAAGCTTCCCGTTCATGGAAGAAATGTCCCCGGTCCATTGTAATGCTGAAATAAAATTTATGAAAAATAAAATGATTTACCAAAAAAAGTTTTTAACTAAAAAATAGACGCAATCATATAATCAATCTTTCTCTAATATTTGGATGTGCTGCAAATTACCGTTGATAAATAAAAGATTGTAACGAAGATTTTAGCCGACTTTATATTGTCGAGTTTGTGTGCGACCTTCCTAGATTTTACATTATTATTAAAGGTCAAAGCGTTACATTTATTAACAGCCTCGCTTTATACGCTGATGTTGACTTTCAGTAAATGTCATTGAAGTAGGTACATTTTTTAACCCAAACAAGAGACTACGCGTAAGCTGTGTGTATTAACAAGTATTCCGACGTCGCCAATGTAAAAACAAAACAATAATTATGATAAGAAGTTACAACATAGTATCGTAATCACGTTTTAAGGTTAATTTTTACGTGATATAAGCATTATTGTAGCAAAATGGCTGTTGAGTTTCCAAATAAATAAAATAAAATAAATAAAAAAATACTAAAACCTAAATGTATCTTTACGTAAGTACCTACACAGTATATATATCAGCAATGTTTAGATATATAATGTGGTACCTATCTGTTTTAAGTGTGATTTGGACAAGAACACTACCTACGTTTCATTTACATTAAAATTTGTTTAGTCGTTCTATTTTGTCAGAATTACGTTTTTTTTTACCTAATGTTTAAATAAAAAAAATCGGCCAAGTGCGAGTTGGACTTGCCCATGAAGGGTTCCGTACCCTCTTAACGTACCGATTACATACATCTAGTAAAACAACCACTACCTATCATTTTTCGTCAGAAAAAACTAACTTTGTTTTTCATAGTGTTCGTATGAATTACAAAGTTCAATGTTTTAGAAAATGTGTTATATCTCAAAAACTTGTAAAGCCTACTTAACTGTGATAGTTTTCCTTTTAACTTCGCCATACATTCAACTATCGTGAATTTTTTCAAGTATCCAAAAACAACCATTTGGCTGGCAGGGGGTTGGGACACATGACTCTAACAAAATTTTGCATTTTTTGCAAATGACCCACTTCACATGAGGACACCTAAACAATTTTTTTTTCAAAATTTAACTTCACCACTATGTCGGCGTGATTAATATGTATATTCATGTCAAGTCTAGACTGCATCCTGTCTGTTTAGCAAGATGGCGGTCAAATGCTTAACCAGTTTTTATTTAAAAAAAAAAGTTACAGCTTTGTAGTACTAAGGGTATATGAGCTAGGCTGGGGACAGACGGACATGGCGAAACTATAAGGGTGCCTTGTTGACTACGGAACCCTAACAAAACATTATTATGATAATATATGACCCTTAAGAAGATTCGCATTACTAGATAATGAGGTAAGTACCTCTTGAAATTTAAATATCATATTTTTTTAACGTTTTTATTTATTGAATTTACTTTCTACAGTTTTGACGTTTTTCCGGTCGTTAGAACAATAAAGAGGCATAATATTATTTGACTGTTGCAAAGCTAACAAGCTAACTAATCGATATGTAGGTATCTGGGTAGAGCGATCGACGTTACATTTTAAAGTTTAATGATCAATAATTTATCATGATCACGGAATGAACAAATATTAATATGGTACATACCTACAAATCCCGAATTTCTTAATAATTATGGAGATCGGCGTTATTGAAAAGTGCCATAAAATTGTCACGCTAAAGTACTTACCAATGACATGTTTAATAAACTGCACAGCGGCAGATTGAGATCGCAATCCATTGTGCATTGTGCTCACGCTTGATTTGTCTATGGTTGTTGGGAAATGTAGCATTACATTACACACACATTTTATTTTTAAATATTATCATTATTTACATAATAAAATCTTCTGTTTAGGAGAGTTTTCTGTAGCATGTATGTAGCACGTAGCTGCGTAGCTATAAAAGTTTTAGGTCCTCTACTTACACCCACTTGCAGGAAGCTCCATTAAAGTTAATGCTTCATTAAGTCTATTGCTGTCACTTTTCATTGTCAAGAAATAAAAAGTGACAGCAATAGATTTAATGAAGCATTAACTTTAATGGAGCTTCCTGCAATTGGGTGTTAATCATTTATTTTAATTGTACCCAGGTAGTCGGTACTTTTGCATTTTTTATTTTATTTTTAACATAATGGATCCATTATCATACAGATAAGTTTTATATTTTTGAAGTGGGTTTTTGATTTGATGTTATTCCAATATTTATTATTTTTATTTCATTTCAGAAGTAAAGTTGTACTTACCTACATAATAGTATTTCAGTTTGGGCGATTGATATACCTATATAATGTATCTAGGTACTTATGTTTTATCTAGCTACTAAAAGAAGTTCAATAAACTTGTATTTATGATTTTAATACCAGAGGAAGCAAAATATTGACTTCGTTGATGTTTAAATTAGTTTAATACTAAGCAATAAAATATTACATTCGTTCCATGCAGTTATACGTTCGCCTTGTTGGTTTAATAGGCGTTGTTTATAAGAACACCTACGTCAAACATGTTAATTAGGTTTATTCAGTAGCTTTTCTTTACAGAAACTAAAGCATACCCATTTACAGAAACTAAAGCAAAAACATTAGTCTATTATACCTATACTTCTTAAATAATAAATATATTAGTATGTATGTACTAATGTTTTTCGTGAATGGCACGAGAGTAGCGCTTTGATCAATAATACCACTAGAGTGTAAAAACGGCCGATCGAATAAGAGCGCATTTCAAAGGTGCGCTCTTATTTCATAACTATACCTGTCATTTTGACTTAAGGCGCCGATTCCCCAAAATAAGGTATTTTAAATTATGGATTACTCGCAAATCACAAGTACTTAAAATTTGGAAAAAATATATGTTATACTACAGTTATTTATCTAGTGCTTCCGGACGTTTTTTTTCGATTGGTGATATTTTACTGTGTCAAATGAAATCCCAAACATCCGTTTAATAATAATTCAAATATCATATTACTTGCAGTATACTTGGTTTTAGTTAATGAAAAACATATGAAAATAATTGTCTTTGAATAGCCGAGGGATTCCGGCCGTCATAAATTAAATTTTTTTATTATTTAATTTTTAATTGAATTTTAAGTGATTTTCGATTCGCGGGGCGCTCGCGAGTTCACACTTCACTGCCGGCTGCCGCTGGGTCCGCGCGAAGTGTATAGAGCGCGGCCGAGCAAGCGTTAGCGTGCCTATTTCGGTCGGGATTCCTCGCCTTAAGATCGTAAAATTCGTCACTTTCTTCTCCGTTTAAAAAAAAACCTTCATTCAGTGCCATATTTGTGTGGTGCGCCGTCTCCCGTAGGCGATGTAGTCACTGCGACCTAAAAGATCTATTGTGAATCGCCACCTGGCTTAACTCTTTTAGCCGGGAGGCTTCCAAGAAGCCTAGAATACTCCTAGCTTTAAGAGTTTTTATCTCTTTCGGGCGCATAATGTCTCGACCCAGATGGATACTTCGTTTGTAGATAAAGGGCCCGCAGTCACATAGAAGGTGCCAGGGTGTTTCCTTCTCCTGTTTACAGTAGCGGCAAACATCAGTGTCACTCAATTTCATGTGAAATTGGTGCCTGTTTAGTTGCACAAAATGTTCGTCCTGCTAAGCTCCAGGAGTTCGCCAGTTCGACTTTGCGAGTAGCCTTCTATATTCATCCTTCTCTACTTACTCAAAAAGAAAAAATAACAAAAGGGTAATTTAACTGACCACGACTAACGCCATCTTAAAACTGAAATGCATACAAACAGAAAAATATAATAAAACTATTTGGTGTGTAATTATTAGTATTCTTAGATGATAATAATTAATCTAATTTTTGTCGCTCAATCTGATGCCATAAAAATATCATCTTGTAAAATACCTAGGTATGCTGTATTCATAATGTTAACAATTCACGCACGAGCAGTAATTTTCACGAAAATAAATTACGTATTGAGCCAGCTACACGATTAGTCATGATAATAATGTTAGCGCCAACTGAAATAGTATATTCCCAGGAGTTGTATTACGTAGAAGTGGCAAAAATTATATTGATTCATTAGCAACTTAATTTTTGTAATGTATTGTTGATTTAATTTAGTTTTTTGCTGTTTCAGCACTACCTTTTCAAAATCTTAAGAATATAGAAATGTAGTTTTTTTTGTTGGTTGCTCACGTTGATGTCTTTTACAACACAAAAAGTTTGCGAATCTATTTACGTTTAATTTTGTTTAACTAGTGATCCGCCCCTGGCTACGGCTTCTCACAGTTGCAATGTAGATGTATTATACTTATACTAGCTGCGCCCCGGGGCGTCGCTCCCGTAGATTTTTACCGCCTCTGTGGTGTAGTGGTTCACACCACCGACTTTAGACCCAGAGGTCCCGGGTTCGATTCCCAGTGGGGGTACATATTGTATTCGGTTTGGTTGGTGGTAGAACTTGGTCTTAGTCCGCCCGGGTTGGTTTCCATTCCCACCATCTTATCTAAGTCTGACGCCATAATAATGATGTTTACAGCATTATTGTGTTCCGGCAGATAAAGATAAGATAGCCAGTTCCTCAGTGATTGATGATTCCGGGAGTAGTGCGCTTCCACCTTCAGCCTTATCACCACGTATTCACATTATAACTTTATCAAACACCACCAGTTTGATAGAGTTATAATGTGAATACCACCTCGATTGGTTGGTATAACGCTGCACCAACTTGTTATTCAACATCAAATGTTAAATTTTGCAGTCTTCCTTTTATTTAAGATGCTATGTTTCTTAGAAGAAATGCTTAGGTATAATCATAAACTTATTATACTCTATTAATAGACGGACAGAGTTCGCTTGGTTGTGAGACCGAAAATGACATGAGCTAGTGTGTGTAATTTGTAAACGTGTGCGTGAGTTTTAGAGCTGCCCTCAAGCCCATTTTAGGTTCTCGATAACAATAATGTAAATAAAACACAAACAAGGTTTAATCATTCATATGATATGAAGTATACTTCAATGGACAAGGGAAAATAAAAATAAAGTTCATGTTATTTAAATTTTTACTTTTTTGCATTCACAATGCAATTCTTATTATTAAATATGGAAAATAGTTTTTTTTTTGAGATTTAGATTTTTCTAAACATTTCATTTTCCATTTTTCAATAATAATGGTCATTTCACTTCAATACGATAAGTAATTACAAAGTTATTGTAAAAATTAATTTGCTTAAAACACTATTGCCTCGGTTGTTCGCTAGCAATCGGCTTTTACCACGTTCGACGTCATTCCTCCCGACCGCCCGTATGCCGCACCGGCCGGTCATACTTACCTAGTCGCACAGCTGCAGTGGTTGAAATCTTGTTTTTTAATAAAACTAGTTCTGGAGTTTTTGGAGTCCCTTTTCATCGCATTGCACCAAATTTTTCGATTTTTTACGAATAAATATTTTTATTCTGCGTTTTGATCGAAGTATTCGTACATAGAGGCACAATACAGTATTTAAATACCTTAGGTACCTACTTTGTGAAGACATGTTGATAATTTTCTTGAATTATACAATATTGTATAAGACTATACAATATTGTATTATTCAAGCACGCATTGTGGCTGTCACGAAAACACTAGCACGTGAAAAATTGAAAATGAAGTTGGTAGATTTAGACTTATCATGTCATATTCAATAATTTTCACTTCACTATCAATCGAGTTAGACTTGTACCGATGCTACATCCCTAACCCAACTTCTACCCTCACATCATTTTTATCCTTTGATCCTATGGGGGTAAACCAACATCTCGCCGTGTCGTGTCGGCCATATTCGCCACTTCCGACCCAGCCTGCCCACGTGACAGTGTTTGAGTCGAGCTCTCCTGTTCCTCATCATATCGGTCAAGTAGTAACATCTTCCAAGTGATCGCCGCGAGTTTAACTGAATTGACCATTGTGATCACGAACTTTTGGTGTGGAAAGTCAAATAAGAAGAGAGACGCGCGTCCTCTACAACCAGCACGCGGGAGCAACGTCGAACCAGGTTAGCCCCCTAAAATCTCCTTTTTTGACCGCCCAGAAGTATTTAGAAAAAATCGACCCGTCTCACAACCAGCTCCGATGAACCACTGAGCTACGGAGTCGTTAACGACAACGACGAATACAACGATCAACGAGTCCGTAGCTCAGTGGTTAGAGCAGTCGCCCGGATAGCGAAAGGTCGTGGGTTCGAGTCCCATCGAAGCTGGTTGTGAGATGGGTCGATTTTTTCTAAATACTTCATTTTCAATTTTTCAATAATAAAAACTGCATTGTGCATGCAAAAATTTTAATAACTTGGTGGTCATTTTTACGAATCTTTAAAAATTCATTGTGAAGTATTTTGAAGGGCTACGGAAAAAAAATTATGACATATTTTAAGTTAAAATGTATATATTTCAAAAATAAATAAATAAAAATACCTTTCCCAAACCCATTGAACATTTAGGTACACATTAATTATTGTCCTCTGAAGAGAACAATTTTATTTAAATAATTTCTCAAGGTTTCTTTGCAGTTTTGCTTGAAATATTTGCTGCACACCACAGAGTTTTGGCGAAGCTCTCAGTTTATTCTATTTATTAATTTTATCCAGTTTAACTTAATCACTGAATTTACAGGAAACCTGAAAATATTGTTAAATTGGTACTGAAGTAGGTATAATTTACTATTTAAAAAATGTCGGTTAAAATCAGCTTTAAATAAAACTATCAGTGTTCACAAAGACAAACAAAGTTATATTGGAAACCATCGACATGAGTATCGATAATAATATCGATAATTTTTGATCAACCTCTACGTCATATTTTCTCAAGTTCACGGATATAATATCTTTTTATCTAACACATAAAGTTTAAAAATAAGCCTTTATTTAGAAAATAGACGGTAAATAGTATGATATTAATGTGTCACTTAGTGTATTTGGGAATATATTCAACTAAAATATGAACTATGAAAATGGTAATTGTACAATCCTATTTACCTGTGAAATTAGTGTTTATTTGGTTTATTGTCGTAAGTAACATTACAATTCAACACAGAACACTACACTATTATTGATTAATATAGTTATAAGAGCCAAATCGACGCGATCGCGATAAAAATCACAAAATAATCGAATGGACGTTTTTCATCAAGATGATAAAAGACGCTAAATAAGTCAAATCGGGTTCTGCTGTCATTTTCTTCCAACTCTTTCTCGCACATAACTTCTGCCGTAAGGACTAGTTTCTCACTCGCACCATTGTCCGTCTATTACCCCTAGTATAAATAAGTTTATGGGTATAATCGAGCCTTTCGATCGCTACAATAAAATTAAAGAAATATTTTTTTACATTCAGCTGGCTCGATTCCCAGTTCAGAAAGGCGATTATTTAAAGTTCTTTAAATGCAGTTTGTTTTCTTTTTAAAATTAAAATGAAGTCTCTTTTCAGTAATTTTATATCTTCAGTATTTAAGGTACTTTCCCTCCATGTGGCATAGTTTTGGGACACCCTGTATACTAAAGTAGAGATGAAACTAATCATGAGCAGAACAAGTTATTTAGATTTTTACTTTTTTGCATTTACAATACAATTTTTATTATTCAAAAAATTTTAAATGAAGTATTTTTGGAAAAAATCGACCCGTCTCACACACAACTATCGGAGCTGGTTATGAGACGGGTCGATTTTTTATAAAATTCTTCATTTTAATTTTTTCTATGAGCAGAACAGTTGATTTCATGAGTCTTTAAAACCAATACGTGAGAAAGGAACGTCTCGCGTTCCTATTAACTCATTCATTAAATAAATAGATAAAATTATTAAAGCAGTGAAGTGATGGTCTTAGTTCCACGTGTAAGCTAGGTAGTGTTCTATTTCAGCGACCCATTGTTGCATTTATTTATACGATAAAGTGGCACGTGTTACCGTAGAAAAACAAATACTTTTTTTTATCAGAACTAATTTGAGTTTGTATAGTTTGATAAAATGCTTGGGTTATTTGTATGGGAAGTGTAGGAAGGTGCGCGTATTATGCCCGAATACTCGTACGCTACTTATCTTTGGGAGCGTCCCACACATCGCCCTGTCACTTTAATTGTCAAACGTATGAAAGAGATGCCATGATGTTTGTGACGCTCCCAAAGATGATTAGCGATCGAGAATTCGGGCGTATGTGTTTTATTTGTAAGAGACCTCTGCCATTCTATCGTAGACAAATCATTCTTAAAGCTAGTAGATCAGCTGGCACTATACCGGTTGTAGTTCAGGATTATATGTTAAGTCCTCATTTTGTGGTTGTGACGAGTAAATTATAAAATGTTACGTTATTAAATTGTAATATGCATTATTATATATCCACCAAACATTTTGGCAAAGAAAGCTGCAAACTACTTCCTTGGGATACGTTTCAGGTATATTCTTATAGATAGATATAGATTAGATAGATAGATAGAGATAGATATTTTATCCCAGTGGGGGTACATATTATATTCGGTTTGGTCGGTGGTAGGACTTGTTCTTAGTCCGCCTGGCTAGCTACCACCGTCATATCTAAGTCTGACGCTCAATGATGTTTTCAGCGTTGTGTTCCGGCAGATAAGATAGCCAGTTCCTTCAGTGATTGAGGTTTCCGGGAGTAGTGTGCCTCCACCTTCAGCCTTGTCACCACTTAAGGCACTACTCGGAAAAAGTATACTTAGACTTTTTTGATATAAAACTATAGGACGGTTACAGTTGTTACAAATCTGGTAATAAGATATATATTTCTTCATACCTTTATCTAGATTCGTATAACTATACGATTTTATGATTTTGCCTGGACAGTTTTTCTTTTCGAAAAGACCTCTAAAAATACGAAAATTCAAGATTATTCTTAAATGGGGTTACATATACTATTGGAAGTTAGTTTAATTAGTGGACACCTATAATGTTTAGGATCGTGTAGAAGCATTTTTTTTTAAATCGCTATTGTTTTTTAAGACGAAGTGATTTTGTGTTTTTTTGCCTAATCTGCAAAATCGGTCTCTCTCCCGCGCGCGTCGTTTTCTCATTGCTATCTCGCTTCAGCATAATTTTTCCGAGTATCGCTTTAACATATGGAGTGATGAACGCTAATGCTACTTCGTTGTCGATAAAAAAAGACAGATACGAGTACCTAGTTATTTTTTATTACTTTTATAAAGTATTTTAGATAGGTAGTAGGTACTAAGAGCTCTAGACATGACTAAAAGAAACAAAAACATATCCCTATTTCAACATTATTTTAATCACTTTTAAATACTTCGACAGAGGAAATAAGCCATAGCGTAGACGATTTCATTTGTATAGAAATGTGGCATGTTTATAGATAACGGAGAATATACCTCCTTATATACACAGGAATATCTTTTATTGAACTTTTGATAACGAGCAATTCACCTGACTACTGTTCTTATTGTGTGTAGCCGTTTAAACTATCAAACGTCTAGGAGTTGTTTAGAACTTGATTTAAATTAATTATTTTTTAAAAGTTAAATAAAATAAAATTAAAAAAAAAATTTTAAGAAAAGATTTGTTGTAAAAGAAGTTTCTATTTCAAATTGTACTCAGGTGTATGTTTGTTTACAAGCGCCTGCTTTCTGTATTATTCCATTTACAGCCGACGATTGGCAGACCCAGCTAGAGTGCGGTAATAAAATCGTTTAATTGTAGCTATCAGAGTTCAGACATATGTAAACAGGACTGTGTATACTATAGAAATGCCATGGAACGGAATATTACTTGTACAAAGTGTTAGATTGCTTGATAAAGTTTCGAAAGTTTAGTGACTCCCTAAAGACGCGCGCGCGCACACGGGTTTATTTGGCAATAATTGCCTGGCAACTGTAATGGATCCATCTGGAGCAATTAAGTGAAGCGATGTTGCTCCATATTTTGTGTATTGTGTGGCCGCACCCAGCTAGAGTGCGGTAATAAAATCGTTTAATTGTAGCTATCAGAGTTCAGACATTATGTAAACAGGACTGTGTATTCTATAGAAATGCCATGGAACGGAATATTACTTACTTACTTGTACAAAGTGTTCGACTGCTTGTTAAAGTTTCGAAAGTATCGTGGCTCCCTAAAGGCGCGCGCACAAGGGTTTATTTGACAATAATTGGCTGGCAAGTGTAATGGATTAATCTGGAGCAACTAAGTGAAGCTATTTTGCTACATATTTTGTGTATTCTGTGGCCGTATCTCGGCAACAGGTTGCTACATTGTAACATTTGGACATTTGGCCATCGCCCTTAATTGCTTGATGGGTGTGTGTGGGGATTGTCAGGAATTGCGTAATTTTAGTTGCCCATATAAGCGCGCCTTAACAGGAACTACCAGTTTTTGTTGGTATATAAGTGCGTTAGAGTACATCACTTACCTTACGATTCACTAAACTCGTTTTTGAACTATGTTGTTACCATTTTGAAGTGTTCAAGCAATCTTCTTAAACAAATTCCTATCGTTATTTAACCACATGTTATTGTTATTACGAACGTTACGAAACTAGATGGCAGTATCTGTTGTAGTATGTAGGACAGCGTACATACGATGCTACAATTTTATTATTTTTTAATGAGTGAGTGATATCTACTGGTGTTTTGATGCATACTACCTACATGTTTTTTTTATTGTTACAGGGTTATAAAGTATAGAATATTAATAGCGGTGTGAAACACCAATATAATAGAGCATAAAGGAGCAGAGTCCAATGAGGTCTGCGCAGAGAGCAGTCGCAGAACCACTAGCACCGTGAACACCGCGCAGAGCATTTTTGATGCCAGCGTACCTGCTCGAGAAGATCGTCTACTCGGACTGTCACTTCATTATTATTAAATTCCTCAACATCTTCTTCATCTTATAGTTTATATTTACTTTTTAATTCATCGTACAAAGCAGAAAAATGAGCAAAATTCTTAAAGTAGTCGGCGCCTCCTGGCTGCAAACCAAGATCAGCTCCTACGTTCTTGGAATACTGGGCGTCCTGGCGATATTGGCACTCTTTGTCGGACAAATCGAAAGGTTGGTAGCACTCTAGAACATTATGATCTTATCATTCCCCTTATGACGCAGGCACATGTAGTGTAGGTACTTATAAGTATTTATGTATTACGTTGGCATACTCCCAAAAAGAATTCATGTTTGCTTATTGATATCGCGCGCTTGAAGAACATAAGTAACCTTGTTCTAAGATATTCAAGTTTATTGTGTTGTTTGTAGAATTCAGGAAGATGGCAATTATGCTGCAACCGTATTTTACTCGGAGAAAACCGGATATCGTATTGAATACTGGGGCCAGAGCAATGAATTAGCCGACATACCCCGCGGAGCTGCACGAGCGTATTTTAGAATGGATATTGAAACTACTGGGTTAGTTATCACTACTTACTTATGTATTCTGAAAGAACAGTAAAGACGACTAAAACTTTTTTTATTATATTACAGCCTTTTTGATAATTTAACGCATAATTTGTCTTAGCTTGTAATATCTTAGCTTGAACTATGATTCTTACATCAAGAACCCGTCATAGATTTCTGAATATCGATATGGGCGTTGCTAAATAGTCTCTATCTCTACTCAATCGCCAATTCTCTGATCTTTCAGCTGGTCTCTATTAGAAGTGGAAACCGACGCTTCATACCCAGACGAGATTCAAGCGTACGCAGCGGGCATAGTGGAAGGCGCGCTCACCTGGTCCCTGATACACAACCACCTGGAGAACACCATCCGTGAGCGCTGCGAAGGCACCCCCCTGGAGAAGCAGTGCAACAAGCTGAGGAACGCGCTGGACAAGTCCGTGGACATCTGGAAGGCTCATGCTGTGGAGCGCAGCAACGTAGATCCATTCTGGCATCAAGTAAGTTCATAGATAGGTACATAGATTCTTACCCAGAAGAGGTCCAAGCGCGTACGCAGTGGAAGGGGCGCTCACCTGGTACATACACAACCACCTGGAGAGCACCATCAGGGAACGGGAATGTGTAGGGTGAAGAAGCGACCACTTGCTACTATTCTCTCTCTTGCTTCCTATTTTCTTGCTTTCATTCTTCGTACAATCAGAGAGTGAATTTATTAAATACTGATGACATTGCTTAAAATTAATATAAAAAAAAAAAATTGTTTCGTCCTCATTTTGGTAGTCCAAAATATGTACATATTATCTATTATAAATCAGAACTGATGCACTAAGTTCATTATATCAATCAATACAATTTCAGGTTTCCTTATATTACATCCAAATCAGTGGCATCTTAACTGGCTGGAAACATGGCGTAGAACGAAGTCAAAACGAGTATGATACCGACATATCGGACCTCTACTGGTTAAACTCAATTGGCGAGGTCACAGAAATTCAGCACAAGCTGAACATATCATTAGAAGATGACGTCATCGACACCCTGCCAGATTTATCCAGTGGATTTTTGAGAATTGTCAACGACACATCTGAAGGATATAACACAAAGAAAGTTTTTCTCGCTCAGAACAAAGCCGGCAGGTACGATTTTTGTTACTTCTTAGAAAAATTTTAGAGTAAGTACCTTTATATTGAGAACTTGGAAATAATTTGTTAATTTCTGTTGCAGTTACACATCAATGACTCGCATATTAAAACGCTACAAACTTAACTACCATCAGACGTCCAGAAATACCTCGGAATTGGTTCCTGGGCTGTCTGTTGACTTCTCCGGCTACCCAGGGTCCGTCACCAGTCAAGATGAGTTCTATTTGGTCAGAGGAAGCGACCACAGGCTAGCTGTATCAGGAACACCACTAAGAATCTTCAACGATAAGCTTTGGAAAGAAGTCAACATCACTCACCATGTATGTATGAAAATAACATCGAATGTTTTTCAAACAACTGATAACAAAGTGACGTATAATTACACTTGTATGAGCAAGAATTATTTTTATCATAAAATCACTTTCATATCTCAAGTAAAATAGGGTGTAATAATAAGACCACCCATGCCGAAGCAAGCTGTTTGAAATCGATAAAATATTTATTTAAGATCTAAGATCTTGAATCTTTCTGAATCGATCTGGAATTTAGTTTAGACTTGCCTACGGACCATCATTTCGCGGCGTCATTTGCTATTGATTCTTCAATATCAATTCTTTAGTATCAAGTGTATTTTCTTCAGGTGCCCCTCGGACCTCGCATTCAAGCGGCCAACCACCTGGCATCCAACGTGAGCTCCTGGGCCCACACCCTGGTCCGCAGCAACTCGGGCACCGGCAGCAAGCAGTGGCTGGTGGTCGACTTCGACAAGCTGCAGCATGTCCACGGACCCACTTCGGGAGAACAACATTCTAGGAATACCAACGATGTGGTCACTGAAAGTACGGTAGACAGGTAGGAGCAAAGTTCTGTCTTTAACTTTTGGTTTGTATCTTGCTTATTTATTTTATGATATTAACCATGTTCTTGCATGGACCACTAGAGGAAATTAGCCAGTTGAGCCAATTCCATGCGGAATTCCAATTAATCAGTGATCACGCACAATTGTGATGACCACATCTACTGTGTTCCACAGTTTATTGAAACGAAGGTTTCTCATGCAAAATTAAGTAAATTAAGCTAATCCTACCTTACTAGAAAATAGTGTCCGTAATCCAGGGGGGCTGAACGTTGTCTCGCCGGCGCGCGCCTGACAAAACGATCTCCACACAACCCCCGATGGGATACTCTTACAGCTAACACTCTTATACTACACAATGCCCTAATAGGCAGCTAAAACTTCCCGGCGCTTTTCAAAGCGAACACACACGGGTCACAAGTCCGTACCCGGACCGGGCGCTCCTCACGGCTGCTTACGGCCAACTGGCGATCCTACACCGGCCGGCCGAGCGCATTGTCTCGTGACCTTGACAATGACAACGCACCGCTCGCAGCGCGGCGCGAACATCCCCCCGTCCCGGACAGTAGCAAACTGTCCGCCAACTCAATCTAAGGGCAGGCGAGAGAGGGTAGCGATCGCTCGCTTCAAAACAGAGTCCCCCACCAGGACCTCGGCAAACCTGGGCACACCATCCGACCCCGGATGAAGCTGAACAATGCGTCCTAAACGCCAGCGGAGGGGCGGCAGGTTTGGATCCTTTACCAACACGAGGTCTCCGGTCTTGGGTGGGGTCGTCCTATCCGACCACTTAACGCGTTGCTGCAAAATGTGCAAATACTCCAGATGCCAACGGCGCCAAAAACTCTGCGTAAGCTGCTGGAGCAATTCAAATCGCGAGAGCCGTCCGGAGGGCACTTCGGAATAAGGATATTCCGGCAAGGCGTTAAGCGGTCTGCCAATCAAAAAATGGCCCGGCGTAAGGGCCTCTAAATCATTCGCGTCCGAAGACAACGGACATAACGGACGCGAGTTGAGGACCGCCTCAACCTTACAAAATACGGTCGCGAGTTCCTCAAACGTGAGGACCGTCTCCCCAATAACGCGACGAAGGTGAGTTTTAGCGGCCTTTACAGTTGCTTCAAAAATCCCTCCCCAGTGGGGGCAGGATGGCGGGGAGTACTGCCATCGTACCCCTCTGCGAGAGAGTGTGGATCCGATCTCAAAATTATTCCTATCCAAAAATTCACAAACTTCCTTTAAATACCTATCGGTGCCCTTGAAATTGGTTCCACAATCGGACCTGATTAACGACGGCATTCCGCGGCGAGACACAAAACGATTCAACGTGGCTACAAAGGCTTCTGTGGTGAGGGCACTAACCACCTCCAGGTGGACCGCTTTAGTGGCCAAACAAACAAATACACACAAGTAAGCCTTTTCCGTTCTAGCATTACGAAGCCGCGATGTCTTAACGGTAAATGGCCCCGCAAAATCCGTTCCAACTCCTGAGAAGGGCATCGATTCGTTCACTCGATCGGCAGGCAAATCACCCATCTGGGGCTGCATCGTATCGGCGCGCAAACGATAACACGGGAGACAACGAAAAATAACGGATCGGATTATTCTCCGCGCTGACAAAATCCAGAACTCTCGTTGGAGGAGCGCGGTCAAAGCATTACAACCGGCATGAGCATTCTTTACATGTCGGTCTGTAATCAACAGTCTAACTAACGGTCCATCCTTGGGGAGCAACAAAGGGTGGCGTGATCCGTACGGCAGGTTGGCATGTCTGAGCCTACCTCCGACACGCAGCAATCCGGTACTGTCCAAGAAGGGATTCAACCGCACCAAGGGTCCCTTCAACTTGGACTTACATGAGCGCAGGGCTTTCAGCTCCGGTTCAAACTCTCGCTGTTGCGTCACTCGCAACCAATGCAACAGAGCGTCTTGCCGCTCTTGTGGGGCGAGGACCGGAGACAACGATTTCTCCTGAGGCTGGCGACAATTTCGCACAAAGCGCCTCATCCAAGCAGTCACGCCGAGCAACTTATCAAGAGAACTGTAGCGGTCTAACAAAAACTCCATCTGCGGAGCCGCCACCGTCTCCACGGCGTGAACACGCATGCCTAGGTCTGGGACTCTGGCCACAGCCGGGGTGGCAGGCCATGAGCGCTCAGGCCGTAACAACCATGATGGACTCCACCATAGGTGATGGTCCACTAACTCAGGCGCCTCGCAGCCGCGGGAGGCACAATCTGCGGGGTTCAATTCGCCCGGCACGTGGCGCCAAATCAACGGGGCCTTTGAAGTCTGAATTTGTGAGACCCGGTTGGCCACAAAAACCTCAAGGGTGTGGACTGAACTCTTCAGCCAACAAAGGACGACCTGGCTGTCAGACCACGCAAATATCGACCCCAGGTCGACACCGTTTCCCAAGGTGTCGGCAACATGATTGAGTAGCCGTACTAAGAGAGTGGCGCCGGACAACTCCAACTTCGGAATGGTTAGCCTAGTCCGAAGGGGGGCGACCTTACTCTTGGCCGTAACTAAGTGTACGGCGACAACGCCTGCTGCATCCACCGTTCGGATGTAAACGGCTGCCGCGTATCCGCTTTCGGACGCGTCACAAAAGCCGTGCAGGGAGGCTTTAAACTTTCCCGAAGGCAGCATTTGCCTCGGTATACAAACCCGATTGACGGCGGGTAGGGATGACACGAACCTCACCCACTCTCGTAGGAGGCTACCAGAGAGGGGCTCATCCCAGGACAATTCCGCAGCCCAGAGCTCCTGTAGGAAGCACTTCATCGAAAACACTACAGGGCTGAGCCAACCGTTCGGATCAAAGGTACGGGCTACAGTAGACAGCACCGTGCGTTTAGTCCAGACCTTTGGGTCTGGCAGTTCCAATCTATATGTGAACAAATCCGGGACTGGTCGATACTGGACTCCCAAAACAGACAGCATGTCTGGAGTCTCCGGATTTTCAAAGAGGAGCGGCTCTTGCTGGTGGTCCTTAGGCAAATCTGCCAATAGGTCCGGTGAGTTAGACAGCCACTTCCGCAGCTCATAGCCACCAGCCCTCAAGAGCGCAATCAGCTCATCACGTAAGACGAGAGCCTCATCTAAGCTCGAGGCCCCCGTGCAGATATCGTCGACAAATAAGGCCCCCCCCTCAATAAGAGCAGATGCCCGGGGATAGCGAAGCCGTTCGCGCTCTGCGAGCTCCAAAAGCGAACGGATCGCCACAAAGGGGCTCGACCGCAAACCATAAGTGTTGGTGTTCAGCTCGTAAGCCAACATCGGATCCTGGGGATCCTCACGCCAAAGGATGAGCTGGTATCGTCTATCCTCCGGGTGAATCACGGTCTGTCTGAACATCATGCGGATATCGGCCACAAAGACGACAGCGTGCCGGCGGAAGTTGGTCAAAACATCACAGACATCGTGATGCAACTTCGGCCCCGCATGCAGACACTGATTCAACGACACTCCGGTTGACGTGGGCGCTGAACCATCAAAGACCACGCGGATCTTCCCATTGGAAGTCTTCAAAACAGCGTGGTGTGGCAGGAAGTAATGTTCCACATTACGCCAGTCCAACTGCGAGATGGACATGTGCCCAAGGTCCAAATACTCCCGCATGAAGTCTATATACTTCTCCTTGAATGCGGGATCCCTGGCCATCCTACGCTCCATGGACAACAATCTCTTCTCGGCCATCGGTCGGGAGCTCCCTAAAGGAGGGCGAGCCGCCAAGAAGGGCAAGCGGGTAATCAAGCGACCCGAGAGGAGGCGCCCAGTGTTGTTCTGGTAGAACAATTCGCACTCCTCCGCTAACGGATCCAACCGCTTGGCAGTGGGAGGTTCCTCCACCTCCCAAAACTTTTGGAGAACGTCGGACAAAGTAGAACCGACAATGGTCTGGCGGTCTACCGACGGGGTCTCTGGTGTCTGTGGTACCTTTCCCATCACCACATGACCCAGCGACGAGGACAAGGCGACAAGATCGGCTGTCTGCAAAACTCGCTTGCTTCCACACAATACACGACCGAGGACATCCGCACCAATCAACAAGTGTATTGGGCCCGGTCGGTGGAAGGAAGGATCAGCCAAAGCCAGTCCAGACGTCAGCTCAATCGTGGATGGCGGCACTCGCACTTGCGGGAGTGGTCCAACCACCTTATCAAAAACTATCGCCGAAGCACCGATCTTCGGCCTTGGCGTGAAGTGGGGGGAGAAGGAGAACTCAACTCGACCAATCGGATCAGGGATCCGCGAGTCTCCCACCCCCCGTACCGCTTCGTGATGCGGCACAAGCAAAAGACCCAGCTGTCGGACAAGCCACCTGGACATTATGCACCCCTGGGCACCTGAGTCCAAAAGGGCACGCACCGTTACAACATTGCCCTTAGGTCCCCAAACATTCACGGAGGCTGTTGGCAACAGCACAAGCTCCGGAGGGGTGGTTGGGTCCGACAGGGGCGCCATTAAAAATTTTGGGGGGGTACTTGTCCCCCTCGCGCCTGAGTCGGCGCGCCAAATGTGGGACGCTCGTACCGGGCGAGCGGGTCCCAATCGGGTACATACTGGCCCCGACCAACAGCACTCCTAGGTGCAGGGTAATACCCGTGTGGGGCGTGCCTCGGTACATAGTACCCCAATCGAGGCCTCTCCATTAGGGGGGGGGAGTAGCAAATAGGGCCCGTGCCCATCGCCACCGTGGCGTACTCTTGTGGTACCCCCCTACCCCCGCCCGTGGCGGGGGCGTCTCTCCTATAGTTCCCCCTCTCCGGGGGGGACTGAACGGGGGGGCTAAGCCCCGCCGAATCTCTAGGGGACCGGTTCCGGGCTGCCGGGCCCCCGCCCGTGCGCGAGGAATTCGAACCCCGGTCGCTCCCGGCGTCCTTGCGGTCCAAACAAAGGAGGGGGTGATGCCTCCCTCCGCAAAGACGACAATCCTCGGTCTGGGGACACGCCGACTGCATGTGTCCCCCCAAACACCTATAGCACCATTGGCGCTGTTTCGCAACGGCCCTCCGTCCCTCTGGGCGGAGGCCTCTAAATTTGGCACATTCGTGCACCACATGCCTATCTCCCCTGCAATACCTGCACCGCTCACTCGGTGCGGGGGGAGGGGACTGCTGGAAGGCAGCATAGCGATTGGTCGGGCGACGGGGCTGTTCCCTCGCCGCCACCATACGACCAACACCTGGAACCGGGGCGGGCTCCAGGTGGTCCGTCACCCTACATTCGTCCTCCAAAAAACGAAGGAGGTCCGCGAAGGGCGGGAGATACGAGGCGCTGTCGCCTCCGTACCTCTGCTCGAAACGCCCCTTCATTTCAGCGGGCAATTTGGCGAGGACTATGTGCAGCAGTACAAAGGACCACTGATCCACCGGCAGGTCCAATCGCCTTAGGGAGTTGACCGCTGACAGTAGCGGGTTCAGCAACTCCCTCCGTAACAGGTGTACCCGCGTGATTCGCGGGAGGGCCAAAATCGTGGCCACGTGGGTGTCCGCCAGTAACCGGACATTCTGGTACCTGCTAACCAGAAGCTGGCGAGCCACCTGGTAGTTGTCGTCGCTGATGAGCAGGTGCTGGATTACCGCGCTGGCCTCTCCTCGCAGGGAGGAGCGCAAATAGGCCAACTTCTCGCTAGGGGATAAGTCCCGTCGTGAATCCACCAAACTGTCAAACAAATTAATGAAGCCCATCCAGGCTGACAGATCCCCATTAAAAGTGGGAATCTCCAAGGTAGGCAATCGGCCTAGCAACGCCGTCGGGGTAGGTTTGACCTCCCCGCTCAAAACCGGCTCCCCCTTCCGAACAGCCAGGGCCCGCTCAGCCGCCTCCGTGAACTGGTCAGCCAGCTCATAGGCCTGGGCTACATCCTGCTCCAGCTGTTCCGACACGGCATCATCAGCTGGGGGGTTCTGCAAATAATACGCGCGACACTCCATGGCGTGGCGCTCCAGGTCTTGCAGCCGAGCTGCCAGCCCGCCATACCGAGCTAGCAACGCGCCTACCCGGTCGGCTCGGTCTATTAATGTGACCGCACAAGCAAGCCAACGCAAAGCTCCTTGGATGCCAGCCCTGGATACGGCGGTCGGATTCGTAGGAGCCATTTATAATCCGTTTAATAAACAAAGCAAACAAAGAAATATAAAAGTGGTAAACATCAACAAAAAAAACAATAGAAATAGGTCGCGTCACGATAATATAAAACACAATTAAAATTCGGACGACATACACGGACCCTACTATTTTAATAAATTATTAGCAACTTACCAATTTCAAGGGCTAACAATATAACGGTATAAACAAAACGTATAGGATTAACGGTATGGCATACCTCGCAAATCAACTACTAAACCGTTATCAACAAACAAAAACAAAACTATTTTTAATAATAATACTCGTAATTTAATACTACTAATAATTAAAACTAGTTCCACTTTTTTTAACTAGGCAAGCGGACTCGGAACAAACACTAGTATGTGGTACTAATAAACAACACTTCCGAACGAAACTATTCGTCAAATAAATCCGGACACACAAAAAAAAATATACACATCTAGGCGAGTAAACTCGTATCAAATCACTAGTATGTGGTACTAATAAACACACTTTCGAACGAACTATTCGTCAAATAAATCCGGACACACAAAAAAAAATATACACATCTAGGCGAGTAAACTCGTATCAAAACACTAGTATGTGACAACAATTATATAAGTGTCTATCTATTATCGGATCCACCAAGTGAGAAACATTCGCTTCGAGAATTTACTAGAACAATTTCTTAGTACTTCAATCGTCTCGGCATACCCTCGAGATTTCAACAAAAAAAAAAAATTTTTAGGTACGCTTTTTAGGTACGCTTTTTATTTTTACTATGAAATTTTATGTAGTTAATTTTAATATGAAAATTAATTATATCAACTAAGCTCTGCTACCAAAAAATATGATCACGCACAATTGTGATGACCACATCTACTGTGTTCCACAGTTTATTGAAACGAAGGTTTCTCATGCAAAATTAAGTAAATTAAGCTAATCCTACCTTACTAGAAAATAGTGTCCGTAATCCAGGGGGGCTGAACGTTGTCTCGCCGGCGCGCGCCTGACAAAACGATCTCCACACAACCCCCGATGGGATACTCTTACAGCTAACACTCTTATACTACACAATGCCCTAATAGGCAGCTAAAACTTCCCGGCGCTTTTCAAAGCGAACACACACGGGTCACAAGTCCGTACCCGGACCGGGCGCTCCTCACGGCTGCTTACGGCCAACTGGCGATCCTACACCGGCCGGCCGAGCGCATTGTCTCGTGACCTTGACAATGACAACGCACCGCTCGCAGCGCGGCGCGAACAATCAGATACCATCAAAATACCGTTATGAGTTAAGTCAAAGCCATCTTCTATCTCACTCGTTGCACTTGTAACCGCAAGAAGCCGAGAAATAATAGCGGGCCATGGTTAAGTTAGTAATCAGATCTATCAGTCAGGCCATATACCACCACCCCTAAGTAAGGACGATTAAAAGTTAGAGCTGCTTATCGAAGCTACTTACACTGCGTACTTATAGCGGAATTCCTTTAACAGCTCATAGTCAGGCCCCAGAAGTTATGATACACATCCACAAATGCTGCAACCGGCCGGCACTAACTAATTGTTAATTCTCGAGAATGCTTCTACAGTAACAAAATTTTCAATTTTTTATTATTACTATTATTTTGCAGGGATGTCAAACATACAGTAATCCATGCAAACGGCTCAAAACGCGGCAAAGGGCTGGCCTGGCTGGTGGAGCAGGTGCCTGGGCGCACGCACTCCGCTGACCTCACCGAGGTGCTGCTCGAACAGGGCTACTGGGCTACTTACGGGCTGCCCTTTTTCAAAGTAAGTTCAGGATGCAATCTCCTTAGAATTTTATTACTACATTGACAGGGATGACAGACATACAGTAAACCATGCGAAAGGCTCAAAGGGCTGGCTTGGCTGGTGAAGCAGGTGCCCAGGCCCATGCACTCCGCTGACCTCATCGCGGTACCTACTGCTGGAACAGTCAATTTACTGCTTGCCCCTTTTCAAAGTGAATCCAGTTAGTTAAATTTTCCTTTTTTGCATCCACAATGCATTTTTTATTATTGAAAAATTGAAAATGAAGTATTTAAAAAAAAACGATCCGTCTCACCACAACCAGCTCCGATGGTTTCTAAATACTTCATTTTTTTTAATCCAGTAAATCTACTTGGAATTTTGCTTGCTATATTACTCTTGAACTACATACTACGATATTTCATCACCATAAAGTTTTTACAAGATACTTTATTAAGTGTAAGTGGCATATTTGCCATCATTTAAATAAATAGTCAAGTAAAAGTTATACCTTGATTTTAACGTGTTTATGTACGATGTCCGATGGTCGTGTCGTGGTCGTAAAGGTCGTGGGTTCGAGTCCCATCGGAGCTAGTTGTGAGACGGGTCGATTTTTTCTAAATACTTCATTTTCCATTTTTCAGTAATAAAAATTGCATTGTGAATGCAAAAAACTAAAAATTAAAATAAGTGTTTATGTACTTTACTTTCAGGATATCGCTGAAGACACCCATGTTCATCAAATGGAAACATCTTACGGGAACTTATTTTCTGAGATCGAGTCACCTAGAGCAGTTCTATTCAAAAGAGGTTTCAAGAACGCCACCTCCCTGGACAGCATAATCAAGTTGATGCGTCAGAACAACGTGACAGCCATCAACCGCGCCAGCAATGGTTCCGAGTGTGGTGGTGACCTAGCATGCATGGCGGAGGAAGAAGGGTACTGGTCCGTCCTCGGCGTGCGTGGAGATATGGTCCAGAATTACAAAGAAGCTTATGGAATAATCGATACTAAAGTTATCAGCGGTAAGAAGATTCTTTTGTGCCATATGTTTTGAAATTTGACGTTCCCTAGTTCTTCAAATTGTTATTACTTTTTTGCAGTCACAAAGCAATTTTTATAATCAAAATTTTTTTAAATGAATAATTACCGAGCTCATAAGTTAGAGCATCCACCCGGACAGTAAAAGGTCGTGGGTTCGAGTCCCTTCAGAGCTAGTTGTGAGACGGGTGGATTTTTTCTAATACTTCATTTTCAATGTTAGTTCTTCAAGTTTGGCGGCCGGCCGCTTTCTACTGCTACCGGCTAGTGACTTTTAAATGGTGACTACGCTGGATGCGGGCAGCGCATCAAGGCTGATCGCAAAAGAGATCCCAGGAAAAGGCCTAACAGCGAGCGTCTGATGATGAGACGTTAAACATTCAAAACAAAACTTCAAAGGGCTATTAGAATAAAGACTTCACAAGTAGAAATACAATTAATAAGCGATAAATTATTTCATAGCCATAAAGTTTCGCGTAGACCTCAAATTCACAAAATTAATTTAATATTTATTTTTATTGCAGGTACTTCAAATAAAGAATCTACTGAGTTTGTTGCACTCTCCGGCCCACCGTATACTAAAGTGAACGAAACCAAAGTGAACAAAGGAAACATTGCACCCATCTACACTCACCAGTTTGATAACAAACCGACTATCGACGGCATAGAGATCAGGGATCTTGTGAAACAACAGATTGAAGAAGCACAACAGGAGAACTTGGAATTCCTCAATAGAGATGTCATAAAGCCATTCCAGTGGTCCGAAAGTGAATACAGCAACAGGAAACACCAAGGTCTACCCAACATTTGGGCTTTTGAACCAATCGCTCCGAAATGGTCTTGGTGAATCTCTACTATCCTACCTTTCCATTCGTCCATTTTATTTTAAGCTTTTAACTCTGAATAAGTTTCGATTTGCCAAACAATAGTAATCATACTTTTAATGCCATTTCTCATTACGTATTTTTTTCAATCCCATTGATGTTTTTAAAATCATGTTTTGTTTTATTGGAAATTTCATCATTCGTCTTGTCGTGAGCAAATAATTTAACTTGTTTTATTTATTATCTTTTGTCTGCGTTTATTTGTTTGTCTGTATATTTTTGTTGTTAACATTTTGTCTCAGTGTGTTTGTTCTACATCTTCCAATCAGGTAAGACAAAATAAAATGTGGTTCACTGTTAGATTACATACATCATAAAATTGTATTGTACCTCTAATAAAAGTATCATTCATCGTAATAATTTATTTTTAAAATAATAATATGATTGTATCAAATTTTAAATCGCTATTTACCAGCTTAATATGTCGTATTTATAAGTTATTTAATAAAAATGAAGTGACGAAAAGTTTCGATTTTGCTCTCGAAAATATTTAAGTAAATACATAAATAAAATGTTTGAAACAAGATTACCATGAATTGTTTTATTTGAAATGACCTTTTTAGTACTTACCTACTTAGCTTATGTATCAAGCACAGTATAAAGAAATCAATTTCACCAGCTAAGCTTATATTCTTCAACCGACCTTTTCCCTAAAACTTGCTCCTCGGAACTCCGCCCGGTCCAAAGGCTGGTTACGCTTTTGTCAAGCATAGAGCCATTTAATAGTAGATTATACACTGACGGGATAGAGCATGTTTTATGTCACGGGCGCGATATTGAATCCTGAGCTAATCAAGGACTCCAGATTTTACTCCCGAGCGTAGCGAGGGTGTTCCAAGTTAACTCCTGAGCGAAGCGAGGGAATTAAGACGGGGTCGAGTGCAGCGAAGGATTCAAGCTCGCCCAAGGCGAAAACAGCTTTATCCCAAAGGAGAATACTCTACTTTTCTCACCTTTTACAAGACCACAAAAAGCAAGGGTATTTCCTAGAAAAAAGTTTCATCAAAACTTAAAGTAGGTACTTACACTCAACAGCACATCAGGTTAAACAGTTGAGTTGCGATAACCGCTTTTATTACGTAGGGCATAAAGGCGGTCACAAGGTCAACCTGTATAGTCTGATGTGCCGCGGTGTGTACCTTTTTTTAAAAAATCGGAAAAATTTTCGCTTTTGTCACTCAACATGTTTAATCAAATTATAATCTTTCAACTTCAACCTCCTGTTAATACCACATGCATAAATAAAAACTAGATACTAGCTGTTACTCATGTGATAGTACTGCAGCGTTTTGCAACACTCGCGGCTTTGTTAATTACATTATTAATTTCTTTGTTTTGCGTTAAATGGCTTGTTTGTAGTGGCCAATTCGATTTTCAAATAAGTTTTTTCATCCCATCGATTCGAAAAGCGATGATTGTTTATCTAATAACAGGGCCCAAAACGATTCATCGTTTACCTGTTATGACAAGAGGGTAAAATAGTAGATTGTATTACAAGGGAGCAAAATAATATATTTACGGCGACGGCGCTATTGTAAATCCAGAGCGCAGTGAAGGATTCTAGAGTAGAATCTCGAGCGCAGCGAGGGATTCTAAAGTAGAATCCTGAACGTAGCGAGGGATTCAAAATACGCCGCCCGAGGTGAAAATAATTTTGCGGCCGAGTAATACACTCTGCTTTTCATCCCCCTCTATAAGAAAAGCAGTAAAGACAACTCAAACTACCTACCTTTCTTTGTCGTTCGGATACATCATAGCGCTAGCCGGGCAAGAAAAAAAATTGAGTTTTGAAATAAAAAAAACCCATCCTATCTGAGCTGGACGAGTCGATTTTTTCTAAATAATTCAAATTCCATTTTCCAATAAAAAAAAATGAAAAAAATGGCGGCTAGCGCTATGATGTATCCGAACGACAAAGAAAGGTAGGTAGTTTGAGTTGTCTTTACTGCTTTTCTTATAGAGGGGGATGAAAAGCAGAGTGTATTACTCGGCCGCAAAATTATTTTTACCTCGGGCGGCGAAGATTGAATCCCTCGCTGCGTTCAGGATTCAAAATAGCGCCCTCGCCGTAAATATATTATTTTGCTCCCTTGTAATACAATCTACTATTTTTCACCTCTCCAGCACGAATCTTAGGGCGCTTTTGGCGCGTAAAAACTCGCAGCAAAATCGATTTTTTGCTGCAAGCGTGAGACAAAGTGTTTTTTTAATTTCTTACACCACCTTTTGAAATAATTAAGAAAAATGAAATAGAGTGACAAGGATGAGACTTTTAAAATTAATATGTGCAAAAAGGATAGATAGGTTTATGTCGTAGGCATGGAGATAGAGTGAGTGTCAGATAACTCTGCGCGCGACTGGGGCGTTTTTGGCGCTAGTGACAGTACATTTTTTTGTTCTAAGCATAAGGAAAAGATTAGTATTCGATTTTGACAGCGTGCAGACTTATTTGGCGCGCACTCTAGACTTAATACTGAGGTAACTGGAGAGTGCAGTACTAACACTTTTTTGTGACCACAAATTACACAGTGGCTGTCTTCCGTCTCACCTACACTTTAAAAAAATACGTATGGTCATATATGAGACGGGTGTGTAATATATGATAACAACATTTTGTATAATACTCACAAAATATAACAACACATTACATAAAATCATTTCATATAACGTTCATTTTGTATAATCAACGAATGATATAAATTCAAAATATATAATTTTAAACCGTATAATGAACATTTGATATAAAATCGTTTTATATAATAAACATTTACTATAACACTTACATTGTATAATATTTAAAACACATAATGGTTATATAACATAACAACATTTCATATAACGTTCATTTAGTATATTCAACGAATAACTATATAAATAAAACACTTTCACGGATTTTTTCACGTAATTTATTCAACAACTTGGTTAAATTTTAGTTGTTTTTTGAGTTTTTTTTGTTTATCCGACGTTTCGGTACCTTTCCAGGGGCCGTGGTCACGGAAAACTACCCACTATTTTTTGATTTTATTAAAAGAATATACCCACTCTAATTGTCTTTGTTTTTCGTTCGGAAACAGGATACGGTTAGGTATTGATTATTTTGACTTTATATTTAATTATAACAAAAATGATTTATTAATTTAATATTTTGATTTGTTTAAGTAATTCGGATAATAATTATTTATAGCAAAGCAAAAAGTTACTGACTCGACCACCAGTTCACAAAAGTTGGAGCCCTTCGGAGAAAGAACTGGCAAGAAAACTACACGAAGGGGGACGATCTCCGTTTATTAAAATTATTTGCAAAAAGAACTAACCGTATCTTTAGTTCTTGCAGTGTGTGGTGTAGGTTGTGACTTTACTTGATGGATTATAGGGTCCCAAGCTGGTGGTATCTTCCAACCATCTTCTCTATTGAAAGGAAATAATTGAAATACTATGAAGCGTGGTATATTATTAAAATTACCTTTAACCATACATATGTGATATATCAATTGAAAGAGAAAAAAAATACTTCGTTAAAATAAACTCAGTTATTCTATTTATCCCTTCACATTAATTATTTTATTTTATAATTATTGGTTAGCTGGATTTTAAAATCGTTAGATTGCAACACTAGAGCCCTTGACAACACTATTTTTGACGTTCCATTTCGCTAATTTTAATACGTACATTATTGTCAGATACAGCACAAAAACAATTTGACAACAAACAATGATTTGAAATACATTCTATTTAAATTAATATTGTATGTAAAATATATCTTGATTTTTGTTACTAAACGCGAGACTTTTCTTAAAAATATAAAATCTGGCGACAAATACAAAGAAGCGTGATACGGAACGCACTATCTGTCAATCTGTTCGTCTGTTAAGCGCCCCACAGATGGTCAGTTCGCCTGTCGGCAACGGCCTGTCAGTTTGCCTCAATGATGGCCCATCACGGTCGGCCAACATGATCAGCCATGTACTGGGGGCTTAAAGGTTTAGAACTGACGGCTAATGCGCAGGTATAGTTTGTGGAGGCTGGGGGTCGGGGCAAAGCCATCTTCTATCTCACTCGTTGCACTTGTGTCGCAAGCAGCCGAGAAATAATAGCGGGCCATGGTCGGGGCCAAAGCCATCTTCTATCTCACTCGTTGCACTGTAGGGGCGCAAGCAGCCGAGAAATAATAGCGGGCCATGGTCGGGGCCAATCTTGACACTTATCGGCCGGACAGAAACTACCGATTAGAACTAAAACTGACGGCTATCAACTGCTAGTGTGTGGCCTCAAAGTCAGTTTTCGATTATTGCCGACAGGCAATGACCGGTCTAGTGTGTGGTCGATGGAGGTCTCGTATCGTACGTCAGACGGCCGATCCGGTCTTGACCGACAGGCGACCTGACCGTCTGTGGGCTCCTTTAAGGAGTCAGGTCGCCTGTCGTATGGAGTTCGCCAAACTCGGTATGAGTATGGTATTTAAAACTCGTGGAATACTATTAAGGCGCTACTCGGAAAAAGTATGGACTCTTTGATATAAAACTATAGGACGGTTAGAGTTGTTATAAATCTGGTAATAAGATATATATTTCTTCATACCTTTATCTAGAATCGTATAGTTTCAGAAACACGATTTCATGATTTTGGCTCGACACTTTTTATTTTCGAAAATACCTCTAAAAAATAAGAAATTATCAAGATTATTCTTAAATGGGGATACATATACTATTGAAAATTGGTGGAATTAGTGGACACCAATAATGTTTAGGATCGTATAGAAGCATTTTTTAAAAATCGCTATAGTTTTTGAATACGAAGTGATTTTGTGTTTTTTTTGCGTAATCGGCACAATCGGTCTCGCTCCCGCGTGCGTCGTTTTCTCATTGCTATCTCGCTTTAGCATATTTTTTCCGAGTATCGCCTTAAAAAACTCGCCAAGGCTCGTTTTTTAAACTCCCACTCGTGTTTTAATACCCCTCATTATGCGACAGTCACATAAACTACTATTAATTGGTCTGTCAAAAACTCGCGCCAATAGATCTGCTCAACATGGCCGCCATCGGCTGTCAAAGATACCTTGGTGATATTGAAAAACTCTTTAATCACAGCCGTCTCTATCGTCTTCTACAAGCCATGCTATGATACGGAACGGCAACATTGCTGTGAACCGGTTTACTCCTCTGAGTACTAAATCCTATGGAGGTGGCATACCTACGAAAAAGTGAGGTGTAACTAAGTCAAAATGTAAGAAAATCTTGGAATTCAGTTTTAAACTACTTCTAATTGTCGTATTAATCGGTCCAGCCGTTTCAGAGATTAACCGGAACAAACAGAAAGACAGACAAAAATTGTAAAACATGTTATTTTGGTACATGTACCGTATATATAATCATATGCACGTAGTAAAAAGCGGTTATTTTAATGTCTCCAATTTTATTTCTTTGTATAGGTGTATAGAAGATATGCCATCTCCATAGGATTCAGTACTCGAGGTTTACTCGCTGTTTACCTGTCAAACGGTGCAAATGGTGTCAAATCGGTTCACTTAAAAAGACGTTGCCAACTTTATGCGCATGGCTTGTAGAAGACGATAGAGATGGCTGTGCTTTAATCCATATAAAAATTTGAAGGGATAATTAAAATAATTAATATTATTTTATTAAGGTTTAAAATATGCTCTTTCTATTTACATTTAAATATCCGTGGTTAATGATGATAGGAATAATATACCAATATTAATAATGTCCTTTCAATAGAGAAGATGGTTGGAAGATACCACCAGCTTGGGACCCTATAATCCATCAAGTAAAGTCACAACCTACACCACACACTGCAAGAACTAAAGATACGGTTAGTTCTTTTTGCAAATAATTTTAATAAACGGAGATCGTCCCCCTTCGTGTAGTTTTCTTGCCAGTTCTTTCTCCGAAGGGCTCCGACTTTTGTGAACTGGTCGAGTCAGTAACTTTTTGCTTTGCTATAAATAATTATTATCCAAATTACTTAAAC
The DNA here is from genome assembly GCA_949710035.1 of Crambus lathoniellus. Taxonomy (NCBI): domain Eukaryota; kingdom Metazoa; phylum Arthropoda; class Insecta; order Lepidoptera; family Crambidae; genus Crambus; species Crambus lathoniellus. The sequence continues at coordinate 20,155,730 of OX453303.1, read as the reverse complement.
AAATCAAAATATTAAATTAATAAATCATTTTTGTTATAATTAAATATAAAGTCAAAATAATCAATACCTAACCGTATCCTGTTTCCGAACGAAAAACAAAGACAATTAGAGTGGGTATATTCTTTTATTAAAATCAAAAAATAGTGGGTAGTTTTCCGTGACCACGGCCCCTGGAAAGGTGCCGAAACGTCGGATAGACCAAAAAATCTCAAAAAACAACTAAAATTTAACCAAGTTGTTGAATAAATTGCGTGAAAAATCCGCGCAAACCAGTTCGCGCAGAAATCTAAGATGTGTTTAAACGAATAACTATTTCTGGCGCTTCGCCGGCCGCTGCCGCGGCACGCTCGCTTCGCTCGCTCGGCTCGCGCTGTTTTGTTCACAGTTCTAACCTAACCTAACCTATTATCAATTGTTTTGTCACCGTTGTGGCTTTTTATGGCGGGGGGCGAAGCCCCCCGAGCCCCCCTTTCGAGCGCACTGTGCCCCCCGTGCCCCCTGCTCCTTTGCCTACCCTATACATTTAATTGACTAATTGATGATTATATAAAACAAAATTATATCAAATGAAATTATTACATAATAATATGATGATTATATGAAACAAAATTATATCAAATGACCGTTATAGCAAATGTGTTTTATATAAAATGAGCGTTATGTCAAATGATATTATATAAAATGATGATTATATGAAATAAACATTATGCAAAATTAAATTAGTTGAAGTGTTGTTATGACAAACGTTTATTATGTCATATGAACGTTATTGAAATGAAATTATACCAAATGAAATTATATCATTCATTACGCACCCATATGAGACAACTGACAGCCACTACATACTAAATGTCAAATTTGCTGGGTACACTTTTTTATTCAGGGTGAGAACTTGCAGTCGTTAATACCCACCAATCCGCACTGGGCCCGCGTGGTGGGTCATGGCTCATTCTCCTTATTCATCCATAAGGAAGGCCAGTGCCCCAGCAGTGGGGACATTAAATGGCTGATGATGATGATGATGATGAGAACTCCAGTTACCTCATTATTAAGTCTAGCTCCATGGTCGACCGATTTGGCGCAGGGGTAAACTACTTGCCTTCTGTGCCAGAGGTCTCGGGTTCGATTCCCGAACAAGACAAATATTTGTGTGCATGAACATGTCTATTTGTCTTGGTCTAGGTGTTTTCTATGAATATTAAGTATGTATTTACAAACAAAAAGTATTTAAGAACTTATATATCGCCGATTCGCCGTGTTAAAGGCAAAACCGACTATCTGGCGATTTTTGACGATTTTCACTTTTTTACACTAGGCCATTCAGTTTTGAATTCTCTATCTAGTGGTAAAATCAACTATTTTCTAAGACGTTTATTTACGGAGTTATTGAGATCTAAAAGCAACTATTTCATATATTTTATGAGTTATATTTGACCAAAAGCAAATATTCAGGGATAACTATTAACTTTTCTCAATATTTTTGAGGCAAACCCGAAAAAATAGAAATACTCGATTTTTCTTTTAAAGAATATCTATAGACATCGCCCTAATATCCAGTGGTAGTAAATGTTAAAGTGGTCTAATTACTTTTGGCTCTTGACTTTATATTATGGCATTTGCACAAAGTACTCTAGAGGCAAAATCGACTACTTAAAATTAGTTTCTTTTTTTTAATGGGAGCTATTGACTTTTGGGCGATTTTGAGCAGATAGTCTAGAAGCAAAACCAACTACTTATCATCATCATTATCATTATGTCAGCCGAACGACGCCTACCTGGGCATAGGCCTCCCCCAAGGATCTCCACAACGATCAATCCAGAGCTGCCCGCATCCAGCAGCGCACCGCGACCGCGCACCAGATCGTCGGTCTACCTTGTAGGGGGGCAACCACGGAACGTGTCGTCCGGTACGCAGTAGCTATTAGAGAACCTTTCTGCCACAACGGCCATCGGTTCTCCACGGGAGCCCACCGCCACGCCACTTCAACGATGCAATTCTTCGAGTGGTATCGGTTGTTTTAGTTCTCCTGCGGCTTTCATCATTTCTGATTCGATTGAACAGGGAAATACCAAGCATCGCTCCTTTCATTGCTCGATGGGTGACTTCGAGCCTTTTTATGGCCGAGCTGGATTCGACGACAATTTTTTTCTCGAAGTTGGACTTACCTAACTGGACCGTCTGTCCTTTTTTTATAGTGAGGGTAAAGGTAAACATAGTGGTCAACAAGTTCGAGTGTAATGTTCCCAACATTAACTGGGGCGGGTGCAACATGGGCATTGGCCATGATTTTCGTCTTATCCATGTTCATCTAAGACCCACTCTTTGAGAAGCATTACTGAGATTTTCGAGCACTGTGTTCAGGTCTTCCAAGGTCTCAGCCATAAGAACTACATCATCGGCAAACCGCAGGAGTGTTAGGTACTCGCCATTGATTGACAAAACAATTTATAATAGGTTAGGTTAGAACTGTGAACAAAACAAAGCGCGAGCCGAGCGAGCGAAGCGAGCGTGCCGCGGCAGCGGCCAGCGCCAGAAGCGCCAGAAGTAAGTAAGTATGAAATGATGTTATGTTATATAACCATTATGTGTTTTAAATATTATACTATGTAAGTGTTATAGTTAATGTTTATTATATGAAACGCTTTTTTATATCAAATGTTCATTATACGGTTTAAAATTATATATTTTGAATTTATATCATTCGTTGATTATACAAAATGAACGTTATATGAAATGATTTTATGTAATGTGTTGTTATATTTTGTAAGTATTATACGAAATGTTGTTTTAACTTATATTACACACCCAAATAAATAATATCTGTTTGACGTTCCGTTTTACGTAACAAAAGTCGAGTCAAAGTAAAATTTATAACGTTCCGTTCCTTCTAACTGCATAGGTGGGACAGCGCCATCTAGTGAGCGAGCTTTCAGAAAATCGCCCATTATAAAGCATAAAAAGGTTCAAAATAAAGATAAAGTATGGACGAAATGAGTAGATGCATGATATAAATATAAAAAAAAGAAAAATTTATGAAATCTAATAACAAATTAGATAAATACGATTGCAGTACTAAAAATGAGGTTTTAGCAAAAACTCGATGAGCGCACTAATTTGCAGTGGGATCTTAAGCTAGAAACACATTTCTCTGGCGCAGCGCAGCGCAGCGCAGCGCGATCGGTTTCATACATTTAGTATGGCTAGAAAGAAACACATTTCTCTGGCGCAGCGCAGCCGCTCGGCTCCGATTGGGCCAGACCCCCCTCCACTTTCTAGCATTGTATCGTCAGATTCGTCAGATGGCTCGGTAGCGGACAGCGGACTGCGCAGCGGAGCTCTGCATTTTGCTTTTTACTACTTATGTTCTCCGATTTCTCCGTCAATAATGGGCCAATTTAAAAATTTTTTTTTGTTTAGAAGAGTCACCAATTCATTATCATGTAGGGTTGTTAATTATAGTGTTAAAACTGTATTAAAGTGTTTTTAGTACACTATACTTTTTAATTTTATAACAAAAATAATGTATAATTCTGATTTAAAAATAAATTACACTAAATATTTCTAAAATCGGTTCAGTATTTTTTGAGTTTATCTGTTACAAACAAACAAAGTGTATTTATCGTATTAGTATAGATATAAATTGCATCTCGTATTCATTCATCATCATCTTATCATCGTAATCATCAACATATTTTTTTTTGGATTTAATATGTTCAAGTAAGAACAGAAATTGTTTTCAAAATTAGAAGAAAACATAATGCAGATGTTAGCTCGGCAACGACTCGATTGACATATATATTAGTCTATGATTGACACTGATCAAAAATTTCGTCAGAACGCGCTGCGCCACACTAGTAAAGTGTGCACACCCGGGTCGACGCTGCGCTGGGCCAGCGAAATGTGTTTCTAGCTTAAAGTGTGCACACCCGGGTCGACGCTGCGCTGCGCTGCGCTAGAGAAATGTGTTTCTAGCTTTAGACTATATGGAGGTACTTACATAATACAAAGTACGAAAAATGTTTGGTTGCATATTCATAGATTCCTTTGGCTTTCGGTTAGTCATATATTAATTTTATCGGGAAAAAAAGCTATCTGTCATCATTGTGACAGCGAATGATTGTCATGTCAATGTCATGTCAGTCAAAAAAAGTAAAAATTATGATTCACACCTTCACCTTGTAATGAATTGAATTTTTATCTTAATTATTTGTGAAACAAATACGCTAGAAAGAAAAGACTGTGAATCTGAGTTTTAAAATAAAATAATAAATCCAGCTATTGTCGAACAATGAATTTCTTTAGGAAGGAACCAACTGTCAAAGGTACCTATATAATTTTTTTTACTTCAATTTGTCAGATATTGTTTTGTTTTGATATATTTAAAAGACCTAAAAAATATTCCTTAAAAATTATAGTTGTTTGACCGTTTAGTTAAGTAGGTACCTTCTTGATAAATTATATGGTGTTTTTAACATAAAGTAATGTCGGGTAAGAATGTAAATAAAATAAAAGTGCTTAATTGATGTAGCATTCAGTTAAAATGTTTACATAAAACCAATATAAAAATTCCTTGCCGATGTCTCATCAGGAAGAATGCTTATCATCAAGAATAACTTGAAAGTGTTGTAGTCAATGAGTTTTGATTTTTAGAACAGCAGAGGCAAAATGAGAGGGAACTTCGGAAGGCCACCAGAGATCTAGATAGAGATAAAAATGCTCTGGAAAGAGAAGAGAAAAAATTGGTTTGTATTATATTTTATTTTGCATAGCTAATTGATGTGTAGTAATTTTAAAATAAAGCTAAAAATATTAGTTGGCAATGATTTTTTTATTACTATAAATAAAATGTATCTTACAGGAGATGGAAATAAAGAAAATGGCAAAAGAAGGTAATAATGAAGGCTGTAAGATATTAGCCAAACAACTGGTTCAGCTGAGGAAACAAAAAAACAGGATATTTACAGCTAACAGTAAAGTAAGCTAATTTAATACTTGTATTGCTAATTTCAATTGACATGCACAAACTTTTAATGATAAAACAGAGTTATGCGGGCTTCCTATTTGCAACAACTCGTAAGAAAGTAACAACTTTATTTGTTGCTCATCATCAATTTTCTTACCACTGATGACAAATAACCTATATTGAAAGAAAAACTAATGGCAAACTTATAAACAAATAGTTTTAGCTTACAAACTACCATTTTTAAGCAAAACTGATGGAATAGAAACTGGGTATTAGTCAACATAATGTGACTTATTATTGGTCTCTTTGTATTAGGTAGTCAAATACATTTTAAACAAGTACTTTCTGCAATATCTTTTTCCCTAGCACCAATTCATTCATTGATTAATATAATAATCATATGTTAATACTTTGTTGTTGTTACCGCTACTTCAAACAATGGTTTTAAATTTCAGATATCAAATGTGCAGCTTCACAACAAGACAATGGGTGCTAACATTGCCATTGCCGGTGCCATGGGCACCACCGCCAAAACTATGGGTAGCATGAACAAAGTGATGAACCCTCAACAAATAGCTAGGGACATGGAGGCGTTCAGACATGCAAGTGCAAAGATGGACATGACGGATGAAATGAGTATGTTGTTTTCTTTACTAAGAGTTATATCCTATCCTTAACAATCGCTTTTCTTACTTTAGAAAAGCGATATTCACAATTTAAATACAAGAAATAAGAATAAGCTTGCTGTTCCGAGATTTAGACTAAAAAACACCAGAGGCTCGTTCTTGAATAATGTTCCTCAAGATGTAAGTAATTGAATTGCCTATGCATGAATTTAAAAAACATGTTAAAAAGACGCTCATGGGCAAAGGTTATTATGAAGTCAAAGATTATTTGAAAGACCACAATGCTTGGTTATGAAATGTACCTATACCTACCTATAACTTTATATTTGTATAAAAGGAAAATATTCTAATAGGTACTTGGGTAATTATGAGATTTTTTTTCTCTTAAATGGTATTTAAGTAATAATATTGTTTAATATGTGCTTATGCTATGAGCAATTTGTTGTAATAAATAAGTAACAACATGTTTTTTTTTGTAAATGTCGTTACCTAAGAAACACTGGCAAATTTATTGCGCCTGTTCTTCTTGTCAGTTAAGAAAGTCTAGGATGGGCGGTAGGAAAATGTTGACGATTCAAAAGTATATATGTGTAGGTATCATGTTTTTTTTTTTTTTTTTTTTTTTTTTTTTTTTTTTTTTTTTTTTTATTATTTCGCTATCTGCAATCAGCAATATTGCTATAAGCAGGTGAGGGGAAAAGATATAAACGTGAGAAGACCTCATTCAATAATGAGGTTCCTAAATGAGGCTTTCAGATCGAACATCGTCAAGCTCTATGATGCGGCTCCTTTTTAGGCGTTTGGGAGGGTTGGTAGAGATTAGGGTCTGGATTAGCTTGTTAGGGTGGACTTTCAGACGTGATTTATAATTAAAGCATGCCTCGGTGATTTCCTCCTTTATTGTAGGAATATTCGCAAACTGGTGAACCTCAGCATTGGTGATAAACCAGGGGGCCTTCATAACTGTCTTCAGTATTGAATTTTGCAGGCGTTGAAGGATCTCAATGTTTGAGTGACTAGCACTACCCCAGAGCTGGATGCCATAGGTCCACACAGGTTTGAGAATTGTCTTGTAAACCAGAATTTTGTTTTCCATGGACAGTTTTGACTGTCTGCCCAATAGCCAATGCAGGTTTTTGAATTTAAGATTAATTTCTTCTCTTTTTGCTTTGATGTGGTTTTTCCAAGTCATTCGGCGGTCGAGGTGAATACCCAAGTATTTGACGCAATCTACATGAGGAAGAGGTTCATTGGACAGGATGACTGGAGGACAGTTGCCTGGTCGCAAACTAAAAGTGATGTGAGACGACTTTGCAGGGCTGGCTTTTATTCTCCAACTCTTTAGCCAGTAATCTATTTTGTCTAGGTGACCTTGAAGAATTTTGGACGCTGTCTCAGGATTTGGATGGCTGGCCAAGATAGCGGTGTCATCTGCGAATGTGGCTGTCGTAACATGCTCATCTTCAGGTAGATCTGAGGTGAACAAGGTGTAAAGAGATGGTCCCAGCACTGATCCCTGTGGAACACCTGCTTTGCACTGGTAGAACTGCGAACGAGCGTCATCCTCCTTGACTTGGAACATTCTATCGCTTAGGTAGGATTTCAGAATTCCAAAGTATGAGTGGGGAAGACTTTGTTTTATTTTATACAGAAGGCCCTTATGCCATACTCTGTCAAAGGCTTGCTGGATGTCGAGGAAAGCAGACGAGCAAAATTCCTTGTGTTCCATGGAATTCCGGATGCAGTCGCAGACTCTGTGAACCTGTTCTATGGTTGAGTGATGTTGTCGGAATCCAAACTGGTGGTTAGGAGTAATTCTAAGTTCTTCCAGAGCAGGCCGCAGTCGAGCAAGTAAGATTTTCTCACATATTTTCGACATTATTGGTAGAAGACTTATTGGGCGGTATGACGAGGCGAAATGAGTTGGTTTACCATTTTTGTGGATCATGAGTATTTGGGCGACTTTCCAGTGGGTTGGAAAGTAAGATGTTCTAATGATAGCATTGATGAGTATTGTAATAAATACTACTGCTTTTCTAGGAAGCTCTTTTAAGATTCGCGGCGTGATTAGATCATAGCCAGGAGCAGATTTGTCTTTTAGATTCTGGATTACTCTTCGGATTTCATCGGGCGAAGTAGGTTTGATTGGGAGATCCATTTGAAGGTCCTGGTTTATTATCTGATCGATAAAGTCTTCGTTAAACCCAGGATGAGGTTCGTTTGGAGTAAAAACGTTTTCAAGGTGTTCAGCAAATGTCTCCGCTTTTTGCTGATTAGTCCTGGCCCATTTACCGTCAGCCATTTTAAGGGGAGGTTTCGGAACTTGTGGCCGGTTGAGGTGTTTGGTCGCCTTCCACAAAGAGTAGTTAGACACTTTGTCTGGGCTTAAAGTTTCCAAGTATGACTGGAATTGGTCTTCCTGGAAAAGATTTAATCCTTCTTTGAGATCTCGAGATGCTTTGTTAAATGCTTTTTTGTCAGCAGGATGTCTGCTGGTGTGCCAGACTCGACGTAATCTACGTTTTTCTTCAAGTTGTAGTTTGAAAGCTGTGGTAGGAACATTGACGTGAGTTTTTGTCTTTTGAATATCTGGACTACATTTCCAGCCCGCTTCCTGGATAAGACAAGTGATGTACTTTGTGGCGTCTTCTACATCATCTGGTGTTTTGAGTGGAATTTGTAGGTTAATGTTTTCGTCAATGTAGTCACGAAAAGCATTCCAGTCAGTCTTGTTATTGCACAGGGACTCTTGTGACTGTTTTATGAGAACGGAGGTTGAGATAGATAACAAGACTGGCGTGTGATCCGAAGAGCTGTCTAAGGAAGATTGGATGTCAAGATAGTTTGCAGCCATACCCTTCACTACGAAGAAGTCAAGCAAGTCTGGTACTTTAGCAGGATCTGTCGGCCAATAAGTTGGTTCGCCTGTAGATATTGCTGCAAGATTTTTATTATCAAGACTTTTTTTCATCTCTCTACCTCTGGTAGTAATCAGTCTGGATCCCCATTGAGTATGCTTGGCATTCCAGTCTCCTCCCGATATGAAACGTTTGCCCAGGCTTTGAAAGTAATTGGAGAACTGGGCTTCTGATATTTTGTGTCGTGGGGGACAATACACTGCTGAGAATGTCAAATTACCCATTTTGTCCTCCACGGTAATCGTGGTAGCTTGAAGATAGTCTGACCGATACTCTGGTTCCTTATGATGTTTGATTGAATTTTTAATAATAACGGCCGAGCCACCATGGGCAGATCCATCAGGATGGTTGGTTGAGTAAATAGTGAAGCCAGGTATATTAACCTGGCTCCTGTCCGTGAAATGAGTTTCAGACACCAAAACCATATCTAGCTTGTGCGTATTTATTAGCAGTTGAAGATCTTGTTTATTAGGAGCAAGTCCATTAATGTTCCAAGTTGCTAAGCGAAGTAGATCTATGAAGATGAAAATTTATCCAAAAGTTTTACTATAAGACTCATCATGGAGCTTATTTGTTGGAGAAGTGCTTCGATCTTTTCAGATTGTTGGGTTAGTAATTCTTCGACAGTCTTATTACACGTCGATTGTTGAGAGTGAATTCCTTTTGTCATATCTGCATAGGAGACAAAGTTGTTTTGATTGGAAACAGTGTTTTGGATAGCCTTGCGATCGAATTTATTTGATTGGCTGGAGGTGGTGTCAGCACCTTCTACAGACTGCTTTGGTTGTTGATGTCCAACTGGTTGTTTATTGCCTCTGTTGAATTTTCTATCATGAATTTCTTTATAAACTTGGCAGCCTTTATAATTAGCCGGATGGCTACCGAGGCAAAGAGCGCATTTAGCTGGGGAGTTGCGGTCTTTCTTTGGACAATCGCTAGTCTTGTGAGAGAGAGCACATTTCACACATCGATACGGTCTGGTGCAATTGTTTTTGGTGTGACCATACTGCTGACACCGAGTGCATTGGGGAATAGTTTTACGTTTCTTTGGATCTTCAATTATGACCGCTGTCCGATAAATGAATTTGATGTCCTTAACCATCCTGTTATTGGGACCTGGTTCTAGGTTGACAAAGAAAGTCGAAGTTGGTTTTTTATCAGGCCCGAAGCGGGCATTAATTATTTCGCCTACTACTTTGTTACCAGTAGCAGCAATTTCAGCAGCAATTACATCATGAGGGGTCGTATGGTGCAAATTTCTGATTACAATCCTGTAGCTTCTTTCGGATTTGCTGGTAAAGGTGTGACCAATCAACCCTCTTTCTCTGACTAGTGCCATAAGCTTTCTATACGGTTCAGGTGTTTTGCAATTTACTCGTAGTTGATTTTTAGTAACGATTTTGAAACTATAGTCGGAGGGGTCAAGGATAGTTTCTATAGTTTCTGTAAGTTTAGTTACATCTTCTATTCCATACAGGATGAGAGGGGGTGGTTTGGGTGGTCCTTTGAGAGTATTTGAGGATTCAGGAACGTCAACAGGTAGATCAAGATATCTATTGCTTGTTGTAGGACCATGTTCGGTGGGAGAGAGATCTGAGATTCTACGTCTTTTGTTGGTTCTAGAAGTAGGTACCCTTTGCCACTCTGGATTGGGCTGGGAAATAGATTTGGTCTCCGTTGAAGCAGGATCTTTAGATAAGTCTCCAGAGGAAAAGCTTCGTGGTCTATTCATAAACATGCTCTTATGAAAAGCTTGCTGGACGAGTCTTGGTTTAGTTTTTTCACCAGTAACATTAACTGACACAGAAGCCTGGGCAGCCACTTCCATGGAGTCTTCGGTAGCAGATTTCACACTCTCAGGCCCGGGTACCTGAGAGCGCCGGGGGCTAGCCGGATTGCAGCGCAAAACATCACTATTAGTATTCGTATTCATCATGGTTTAAAGAATGGGTAGGTTCTCGAGACACTTCCCCACGGTGTCACTGCCACTTTTTTAGGGCGATTTAGACCCTAGGCGTGTGGTAGCCTCTTCCATTAGCTAACTAATGGGTGGTTTGGTTATACCGCCAATTCTCGGTCGCCAGAGCCTCGTTAGTTGTCTAGCAGGGGGCACCACGGCAATCAGGCGAGCCAGAAAGCCGCCGTCAGCTATTCAATACGAACCACTAGACGCGTGCAGGTGAGGTTGACAATAGGGTCGGTCAGATGTTGGTACCGTTCTCCCCTTACCCCCCTAAAATGTTTATTTGAATAAATATATTTTTTATCTTATCTTATCTTATCCTTAAATTGCAGTTATTATTTAAAAATTACGACTTCACTTGCTTTGCTAAATTGTATTTTAGATAAACTAGTTTTAAGGATTGAAAATGCTTTAAGTATATTATCATAGGTGTGTATGTATGTGTATAAGTGGTCACTGGAACTTATATATAACAATTGTTAAAATTTTTGTTTACAATTTTATTAAAGACTAGCTTTCCGCCCGCGGCTTCGCCCGCGTGAACTACACGACATTATCCTGAGGGAATGTGATATTTTTCCGGAGATAAACAGTAGTCTATCGCCCGAATTCTCGAATGCTAATCATCTTTGGGAGCGTCTCAAACATCATGGCATCTCTTTCATACGTTTGACATTTAAAGTGACAGGGCGATGTGTGAGACGCTCCCAAAGATAAGTAGCGTACGAGTATTCGGGCATAAGTCACTCTCCATCTCCCAATCTACCCCCGTACCTACCAAAAACCACATTGATCCGTTGCTTAGTTTTGACGTGAAAGACGATTAACAATTAATACCTACTGATTTTCTCATAGGAATATGATACTTGATACTTTCCTCTGGTAAAAATTAAAAGTAGCCTATTATAATCCTTTCCAGAAGGTTTCAAATTATTTTCTCAAATACCAATTTCTGCTCGCAAATTTGCCCGCGCTTAAAGTGATTTTTCCGTGGGAATGAGATTTTTCCTGCAGTAAAAAGTAAGTTATATCCTTCCCAGGGTCTTAAACTGTCTCTATTCTAAATATAATTCTTCCCATGAACTCAAACTGTCACCTTAAATACCAATTCCATTCCACGGCTTTACCAGCGCTAAAACTTATTTTCCCATGGGAATGAGCCGCCGTAAAAGTAGCTTATGTCCTTCCTATTCCTAGGATCTCAAACTATCTCCATTCCAAATTTTATCAAAATCGGTTTAGCCATTTTGACGTGAAAACGGAACATACAGACAAACAAACAAACAATCATAAATACATTTTTGCATTTATAATATTAGTAGGTAACGAATTCTATTCCGATAATTACTTATGCTTTTTTTTTGACATTTCAATGAGGGATTTTCTGACAGATGATTAAAAAAGAAAAAAGTTAGTTCCAAAAAACTCAACAGATAGCGTTCATCAGATATGGGTTTGCTTTTTTTAAATTTGCTGGCAAGGGCCCTGTTTAACCATTTTTACAAGTCTACAATTATGTAAGAAAGCTAGTGAAGTACTTGTATTTTTACTCTAGTAGAACATCAGAATCACAAGTTGGCGGCCATTTTAAAAGAAATCATTCACTATTATTACGAGTGTAATGTCAGTGACATTGACATTAAGATAATAGTAGATTGTATTACAAGGGAGCAAAATAGCATATTTACGGCGAGGGCGCTATTTTTAATCCCGAGCGTAGTGAGGGATTCTAAAGTAGAATCCTGAACGCAGCGAGAGATTCAATATACGTCGCCAGAGGTGAAAATAATTTTGCGGCCAAGTAATACACTCTACTTTTATTTCGAATTTATTGAAAGTAAATACACTTTGCTTTTCATAATAAGAAAAGCAACAAAAACTACTAAAACTACCTAGAAAAATAAAAGAATGGTGGCGGGGGGCATAGCCTTCTCTTTTTTTTTTATTATATTTAAAAACTTTGAAGTTCAATTAAACAAAAAATAAAAAAATTATATGTCCATCGGATGCCTCCTATGTATCTCCGGGGTTTTTAGCTTCGACGCACCGTTTTTGAGATATTCTCATTTTTATAAAATTCATTTTTGAAACAGTTCCGGCCCCCCCACCCCTTACAACATCAGTAGAAAACTTTTTCATTGCCGATGGGTTACAGTCAACCATAGAGTTATCTCATCGGCGATGAGATAACTCTATGGTTGACTGTAACCAAATTCAGTACTATTTTTAAAAATACTTTTACACCCTAGGGTGCAATGCAGAGTTTTGAACCCGCTGCTCAGTTTAAAGGCCTGATCAGACGAGGGACTGTCCGCCGAGTACTTTTTTGTCCATCGATATAGATCTCTTATAAATTGTATCGAATAACGCACACAAGGAACTAAAAGTACCGCGGACAAAAAGCCCCGAAAGTACGGCGGACACCGAGAGACTGGACTGGACAAAAGTTCGCGGTAGTCCCCGAAAAAAATAGAACAAACGTAAATAGGCGTAACAACGCACACAACGAACTTTAGTCTGCATTGAGCGCCCGATAGTGAAGTACGTCTTCTTGCAACAAATGACCGCACACTATATGCGTTGAGTCCGCGACAAGTACCCGGAGGAAATATTTTGGACGTACAGGGACTTTTTGTCCCACGGGGACAACAGTCCTTCGTCTGATTAGGCCTTAAATATACATCACTTTTCGAATATGAGAAATGAAAAATATTTATCAGCCAATGCATTTATATGTCATTAGGTATTCCAATGACACTCTTTTTTGTTACCGTAAAAAACACTTGTTATTTACTTCGTGAAACAGAATTTACAAGTCCATGTTACATTTCGAAGCTTGTGAACTTGTAAACTTGTATCTTTCGAGAAGTAGGCCCATCTCTGTGTGGTAATAAACAATAGAGGTGAGTGGATTCATGTCTGGTCAGTGACATCTATCGAGCTAATAAATAAACTTTTTTTTTTAATTTGCTGGTAGAAAATCTCTCATTTTAAAGAAAAGCTTTTTTTCTATAGTGGCAATACGCTAGTTGATACATAAATATATAACTACTATACTAAGTAATAAGGTGGCAATAAAGTAGAGTAGGTATATTATTCTGTGGTAGAGTGCGCGCCAGATAAGTCTGCGCGCGACTGGTGGCGTATTTAGTGTTGCCAGTAGTTGTAAATAATTCTCCCATGACGAGTAGATTAGGAAAAATCTAACTGGCTTTTGTCCGGTAGCCATTAACTGAGAATACGGTAAATACCTAGAAGACTTCGATCAATAATAGAAATAGTTACAAACACTTTTATGAGCAGATAGATTTTATATTGCTTATTAAAACCGATGATGATGTTACATAGTAGTTAATTTAAGAATGAAATAACAACAAAATATATATATTTCGAAAAGTTTTATTAAGTAACTATTGAGTAGAGAATAATGATAAATAAACAAAAACCAACCTTAAATAAACAAATGCATAATTATCAGACAACATGCTCAGAAAATCAAAATACCCCAAGCGAAAGCAAAATATCACATAATGGTCACCCTAAAAATGACCTGTCAAAAAGCAGTCGGTGCCCGCACTTTAGCAAATAGTCTAAGTAGCCTGTTATTGTCCCGTTCTATTTCGCAAGCACATTTCACTTAAATAACAATCTCTCTTCCAGCACTTTTGATGACTTTTCGCATGACGATTACCAAATAAAATATTGAAACACAACATACAAATTTCTTGATTAAAACACAATGACACTTGACACCATGAAGCTCGACTTAATACTGACCCATAGAGAAAGATAAATATATAATGTACTGACCTCAGAGTATTAAGTCGAGCTTCATGCTTGACACACTCACTCCGCCTGTCACAACAAATAACATGGCGACCTGCCAAATTTGAAATTAGTTCTTAATTCGACCGCGCGTAGACTTATCTGGCGAGCGCTCTACGTCGCACTGTAAAAACGGATTGAGTTTTCAAACAATACATGTGTCAAAACAAAATGAAATTAAAAATCAAAAGCAATAAGGAGTATTGATATCAACTTCGATGCAAATCACCTCCAAAATAACTTTCTATCCCTTTTTAACCCTGTTAGGCGATAAGTTTCAATGAAATATGAAACACATCTTCGATTAATTCTGTTAAAGAATGTTTATGCAAAATTTGAAGAAGATTGGACAAAGGAATCACGTTGTCCCATACAAACTTTACCCCCGTTTTTCACGCCCTTAGGGGTAGAACTTCGAAAAATCCCTTCTTATCGGATGCCTGCATCATACAAGGAACACACCCTCCAAGTTTCAGGTCTCTACGATCAGCGGCTTAGGCTGTGCGTTTATCCGTCAGTGATTCAGGACAAAGGATTTTATATATATAGATAAACTTTAAACTAGAAACTAATTTCTATTATATTTTTGCAGTTTCAGACACATTAGATGACATCATGGACGAATCAGACGATGAACAAGAAACCGAGGGCATTGTAAATAAAGTGCTTGATGAGATTGGCATTGAAGTCAGTGGAAAGGTATTTTCTCTTCTACATACTATCATATCCATCTCTTGTACCGAAAAGTTCTATTGTATGATGAAAACACTAACTTTGTGAACGAAATAATTTAGCTGAACAAAATAATTTAATAAATCATACATGGTTTGTAAAGAAACCTTATACTTTCGTCTGCAAAACTTTGATTAAACTGTCTTGAGTCAATCGAATTTTTGTAGTGCTTAACACTTTTTGTGTGTAGGACTGGTTTTTCAAATCGAAGTTAGAACTGATTTTTATTTTATTTCAGTTTTTTCATGTGTTTTAATATTGCAATCTATCTTTGATTGTCTAATGTAGACGAGAGGCCAATTTATTATTGGTAAACCAGTTAAGATAATGAACTCTTTATTTAATACGTTTTTAATAAGTAACTGTAATATTTATTTCTTTATTTTAGATGGCAGATGCACCTTCGGTCGCTCGCAATAAAATTGGAGCATCGACCACAGATGAAGACAAAGAACTTATGGCGCAGCTTGCTAGACTTAAATCTACATAGAATTGATCATTATTTTATTTCAATATGTATCTCTAAAACAAAAGTTAAGATATCACAAAAGTATGATGGTTCTAGAATACTGGTTTCCAACATTTTTAAAGAAAAATTCTAAAAAGATAGAAGAAAAGTTGTAGATAAGCCTTCCGAACGAAATTAATATGTTTTGCTGAAAATACATGTTAAACGAAACTTTGGATTATAGGTACTTCCAAAACTACACACAAGAGTTGTGTGCAATGCATTATTGTAATAAATATAATAATGATATGTAGGTAAAACTATATAAACTTTTAGAAACTTATCATTAATTATTGAGTAAGAGCACCAATCAGTTATGTCTCAGTAAATCAGTTACGCTTTGTCCACACGGGACCCGTCATTGACGATCGTGATCGTGATCGTGATTACGAATCGTGATTTTTTTCAAACGATTGCGAATCGTGATATCGTGAATAATGACCGAAAAATCTTTCCTTTATGTAGGTTTTTTTTGATAAATTGTGAATGACGGATCCGTGTGTACGAGGCATTACAGTATGAAGAAATAAGCCGTAATTATAATAGTCAACTAAAATTATCAAATTTTAACCACATTGAAAATAGAGGAACTCACCAACTACAATGTATCATACCATGACGGTAACAGTGCACCTCCAAAAACTACCTCTACACTCCATAGCAAAAACATAAATATTGATTGAATAACTATATTTTAACTTGAACGTTCCCTCACCGACTAAAGCAGACGCCAAGACGATATATGGCCGCGACTGCCAGGCCACGAGTCTATGCATTTACTTTAAGGGCAGGATCTTCCAAAAACGTCTTTGTCTTTTTCCTTACGTGTGAAGAGTAATGAAAATAACCTCACTTTTTCATTTTTTCAATGTTTTTGTTGTTATTTTGAGCATAAATTCACTTTTTGTAAAAGTAGCCTGAGAATAGTCTACATATATGACATTACCTATTTTCTATATATTATTCGTGAATTAGAGATTAATAATCAAAGTATAAAACCAAAAAAATATAAAAATAAAATTTTCTTTGCTTTTGAAATTTTTTATTGTCGAGTTACGATACGAATATCGTGTGCCACAAAATAATCAAGATCGTTTATGAAACTTAACATTATATTTTTATCTGCTCATATTAAAGAATATTTGATTGTTTACTTTTGAATCAAAAATAGGTTGATTTAGATAATTTGGAAGTACATGCCCTTAATAACGTCTTGCGGATGCAACGCTTCGTGCATTGCATGGCACGCAGCGTTCATAAGCCGCGTTGTATACGCGCGAAATAAGGAGTTTATAATATATATGTTCTAATGGGAATATTGTTTGTATGGTTTCCGTCTGTGCCTGATGTTCATATCATGGTCATAGCACGTCATAGTATGAAACGTGGAAGGGCAGCATTTTGAAATCCAAATAAGGCCTTCAAATGTCAAATTAAGCCCATGCTCATATCCGTATATTTTTTTGGCGGGAGGTAGTAGCCCCCCAGAGACCTAAAGCTACGTCATCTTGAAACTACGCTTTAATTTTGATTTAAAGGGGGTTAAAATATGTAAATATAATATCAAAGGATGAAACAAGAAACCAGCTAAGTTACATAAAAACTAAATTGGAAATTTTAAATCTTTTTGTGTTCTCGTTGTTCATTTAAATATTAAGATATACCATTTCGTTAAAATTATGCACAATCTTTTTTATTTATCCGAAAATATTATATATGCTGTACATATAATGTAAAAATAAACTGTGATATTTTTGTATTATATGATACAAATAAAAAATTATTGTTACTACTTAAGTTGTTTATGTAAATTCCTTTTAAACTTTCTAATAACAAACGTACAAAAAAAACAAAATCAAGAATCGGCTGCTGAAAATCAATTTTATTAAAAAAAGCTGTCAATGGGGAGGAAAACCAACTGTTTATCACGACAGAGGGCGTATAATCCACTGTCCTTCATTTGACATATTTATTACAAACTCAAAATGTGTGGGATTTTATAAATAATTTTTGTTGCCTTGAATAGGTTATCTTGTCGGTTCTGATCAAATTCCTCCACCTCAGTTGGTCAAAATGGAATTTTTATTTTATTTTTAGTTTATTTTATTTGGGGAGCTTACATCATCATTTACAATACATCTTATTACGTAGATACCTATAAGATAATTATAAGCTACCGCACCGAATGGAACCTCAAATAATCGAAACGCTTACCTCTATCAATTCGGATTTTTCCAGTACCTAATGTCTCTTCTACGAAGTACACTTTTAAGTTCGGAAACATTAAACATACAATACTTAATAGGTACATTTTATCTATAACTGGCTTTCCGCCCGCGGCGTCGCTCACGTGGACTTCACGACGTTATTCTGCGGGAATGTGATATTTTTCCGGAATAGAAAGTAGTCTATGTTTCTCTCCAGCCGACCTAGCATGAACGGCAAGTATATGGTACGGCAAGTTGTCTTGCTTACCCCACTAAGGTGTAAGCAAGACGGCATGCCGTACCATATCATATCGCGTGATAAAAGCCGCCCATGCTAGGCCGGCAGGCTACAAAGTATCTGTGTCACAGAACAAGAAAAAATCTGTGTCTCAAATTTCACCCAACTTTATTCAGCCGTTTTGGCGTGATTGAGTAACAAACATCCAGGAAACATCCAAAGTTTCACATTTATAATATTACTAGCTTTCCGCCCGCGGCTTCGCCCGCGGCTTCGCCCGCGTGGACTACACGACGTAATCCCGCGAGAATGTGATATTTTTCCTGGATAAAAAGTAGCCTATGTTCCCCTCCAGGCTACAAAGTATCTGAGTCCCAAATTTCAGAAAAATCTGTTCAGTCATTTTGGCGTGATTGAGTAACAAACATACAAACATCCAAACATCTAAACTTCCACATTTATTATATTAGTAGGATAGGATAAGTAGGATGTATCTTTAATCCTTAGTCGACGAAAGCGCCATCTACATAAAGCTTTGCCTGTTTCTTCCCATTGCTACTGCCCCTGAGAGGCACTCACGTCCTCCATCTGAGGTCTTCAAATGTCAAATGAAGCCACAATGAAGCCCATTCACATATCCATAGGTATTTTAACGGGTCAAAGCTTCGAGCAACGCGGGCCTTCCGTCCCGAGACGGAAGGCCCGCGTTGCTCGAAGGGTCAAAGTCACTTGCGCGAATGGACATTTGCGTGAATGGATATTTTTTATCATTAAGTAGTACTTAACTAGCTTGTTTGTTAGGTAGATACAATCTCCATTTTTAACCGACTTCAAAAAAGGAAAGTGAAGGTTTTTAAGTTCATTGCCTTGGCTTTTCCGGGGTGCCACATGCATCAGTAAAACCTCATTTACCCGCGACAAAAATATACTACCTACTTAGACTAGAACATTCCATGAAATAAAATCCTACTTTTTACTAATAATAGGTCTTTACATATGAAATTGCCGTTTTTTTCTTTTGTACATATAACTTAACAACTTTTATAATATTAGAAATATATAATTTCTTTAATATTGCGTTACATTAAGACCGTATCGAGCAACTTTTGATAATTTAATAACCACGATATTTGATTATTTACATAGAAAAAACTTATTCCGAAAGTTACGACTATTTTTGTTTCCAGAATTTCGTACTTTATTAGTTGTAACTTAGTGAAAAAAAAAATTTTTTTCTCTTAACGTATGTGTCATTTAGTAGTTAAAATGTCCATAAATACGTGTGTAAAATTTTGTAAATTTACATAATATTAGTCGTTAAATAATAACAAAAACGTTAGTATGGAAAAAATAATAATTACAGAAATCTCCATACAAAACGGCAATTTCATAGGTAAAGACCTATTATTATACCTGATTACGAAAGTAGGTAAGTATGTCAGTTTGTTTGATTGTTTTTTTTTGCTTCTTTAAAATTTGGCACACAGTAAGTAAATAGCATGGATTAAAACATGTTATACTAATTATCATGATATTCCATGGTACACCACGCGAGAAAAACCGCGAGGAGCCACTAGTTATACTTAGATATATAGACCTAGATAGATTAGTTGTTGCAGTAGTTCCCTAGAAGTTCAAGGATTCTAATGTATGGTTACTCCTATTTCTGATGACTTATTGAAATGCAAAGAGCGGCAGCGTCGTTTGCTTTAAAATTTAATGAAATTTACATTTCTTGTTTACCTGCACGATAATGCCTAGGCTCTTGCATATTTAACGAGTAACGTCGGCCGAAGATTAATTTAAGACACGTCATTTCGTCTCCGGAACTTGAGCGAGCAACAGCCCAAAGATGATGATCCCTGATCATTTATTTGATGAGGGCATCAATAATTCCCTGTTGAAAGCTGACATGAAACATGTGCAAAGCAACAAAATCATTTACGAAAGAACACAAAGGGATTATGTAAGTTACCTTTATACCTTTACCCTAAGAATATGTATTGCAAATGTATTAGGTACCTCTGTTCCTTTGTTCTTACAACTCTACCCTTCTCCTACTCCAGAAATACTCATTATAAGTACCTATAACTTGTATATTTAACAAAACCTAAAATGAAACATTTTAATAAAGCATATTTTTAATTTTTATTACCTACCTTTGTTCCCAATTCTAGTCACATCAAACAGTCGCGGGTGTTATTGTTGATCGAAGGTTTTGGTAAAATAAGTCCTAAACTGTTACACTGGTTGGAAAAAAACTCCCAACTTCACTTTATTTTTATTTACGCGTAGCGACAATCAATTTGGTATGGAGTATAGGCAAGTACCTACCTATAGGCACTATTATTTATTCTGTGGTATAGGTAGGTACCATTGAGGGTTTGTTTGTATTCAGTTCAGTTCACTCAAAAACCTATCCTACCATGGCCCGCTATTATTTCTCGGCTGCTTGGTGAGATAGAAGATGGCTTTGATCCCAAAGATGTTTGATCGTACCACAGCCTCTATCTATATGATAGAGAAGGCTGTGATCCTCCCCATCTTAACTTAAGGTGGTTCGATGAGCTCAGTAACGGCACCAATGGTAATAAATCAATCACACTTTATTAAAGGCTTAGGTACATTATAAGTTTCGGTTATTTTGCGCAAATAAAAGAGTAAAATACATTTTATAAATATACTTTTAAGAACTCAAACTTACGCAATACTTAAGTCGTGAATCTCAATAGTGCCAAAAGTGGCCACATTTAGCAATATCGAGACGAGATCCATAACTTAATGCTCATATTTGAGGCCGTGAAAAATCAATAAAAAATTGCATATTACTCTTTTATTTGCGTAAAATGCAATCCAAAAAAATAACTGAAACTTTTATTCTAAGCCCTTGATAAATCATAAATGATTTATTTCCATTGGTGGCGCTACTGAGCTCATCGAACCACCTTAAACCACTGATCGCGATCAGTGGTTTAAGGTGGTTCGTTTATACCAGTTTAAATGACATTATCAATCCGTTGGTAACCCTGGTAACCTATCATAGGTACCTACCAAGGAATTTATAAGTACTATATAAATTCCTTGGTACCTACTTACTTTCGAATCTTTTTTTTACAATCGAAGTTTCAAATACTTTTCATGTCTCATATTCTGAAAGTAACTCCTAACTTGCCTAAAATGCGGGTTGAAAGTGGTACGTGGCGGCCCTAGGGCCGTTATGAAATTTTAAAAAGGAATAGGAGGGGTCATGTCAAAATCTGTAATAGCATCTACACACGTTCCGATCCGACAGCCGATTTGGTCTGCTCCCAGACCAAATCTACGCTATACACGTTCCGATTTGGTCTGGGAGCAGACCGAATCGGATCGGAGGTCGGATAGGAACGTGTGTAGAGTCTTATCTCTTTGGACATTTATTTAGCAAAAGTATACAGGCAAAGGTACAGAAGCCTATACAGCCATGTTTTGCTATTATATAAAATAATTAATATCGTAGAATTATTATTAATAGGTATCTAAAACATTGTTTTTTTTAAAGAATGCGTTTTTAGAAACAGATTAAACCAAATAAGTTATTTGTAACATAAAAAATCAGGCTATTAATTTTATGGAATTGCATAGAGTACGGGTCAACCACCAAACAAGACTGTATGGACTTAGTTTCCCTTGCCTTCCTTAAAACAGAGAAAATGAACAAAAAAGTTATAGTCTTTCGAAAATTCCGCGGCCATAGGAAAAATATTTTTTAGATTATTTCTGTTTATTTTCACTTTCCTCATATTCAAAATGAAAAGTAGAGTGTTTACTTCGGGCATATGGACCCATAAGAGTCTCGAACTATCGGCGCCCTCACTTCGTTCGTGCGCCAAAACTCTCGACTGTTATGGGTGCCATACATCCCTTGCTAAACAATCTACTATTACTTACCTACATATTTTGTTTGGCCACTTATAAATTTATTTTTCCAGAAAAAAAGTTTGTGGAATATCAAAAGTACTTTTTTTTCTTCTGACAGATATTTATACTTTTCCATTTCTAGAAAGAAGATGGAGTAACTTTTTCGCTATAATCACAGCCTTCTCTATCGTCTAGAACTAGATGATAGAGAAGGCTGTGCTATAATTTATTAGCAAATATTTTAGTTTTCATAACATTCTAAACCCAAATAATGAAAAACACTACATAGCTAAATCTAGCTAGGTAGCTGTATATATACAGGATATTTTTTTTATCTGTGCACAAATTTTTGGATCGACTCAGAATTGATAGGTAAACAAATTTCTCCTAGAAACATGGGTCGAAATACGACAAAAATTTTTGGACTTCCCATACTAATTCAATCACGTGATCAGTCCAATTTGTATGAAAGGTCAAATTTGTCATATTTCGACCTATGTTTCTAGGAGAAAGTTGTTCACTTAGCGATTCTGAGTCGATTCAAAAAATTTGTGCACTGATAAAAAAATATCCTGTATTTATATCTAAATAGCATTTCTCAATTTCATTCATTCAACCTCCATTTGAATTTAAATATTGCCTTAAAAACAAAATATTATAAGTACATAGTATGTTGTATTTTCCGAAATATTGTGACAGAATCGAATCGCTGCAAAACCGACCGCACGTAAGTAGTCTTGTATAGTATCTTTACTTACCCTACCTACCCTAGCGTGTAATTTCTATGCCTGCGTAGGCGCGGAGGGGCGAGGTGGCCCGCGATCTGAGGAGCAGGTGATTTAAACGCTCGCGGTTTGGTTTGTGGTGGTTTTAACGAAGCTACAGTCGTATTCCAATCCAATACCATCTGCGACGATAAGCTCCCGTGGGACCGCCGAAGTCCCGCAGCGCCGGAGTTGTGACAGAACCCTGTGCTGCATGCTAGCGTAGCGTGCATGGTGCTGCATTCTTGCTTGAATACTGCATGCTTGCTTGCATGCTGCTTGCTTGGACTCTTCGATTCATAAGCCAAAAAGTTAAAAGAATTAATCAAGCTCTGCATTTTTAGTGTAAAAGTAAATTTGAACCTGCATATTATAATAATAATATTAGAAATCAACGTGTACAATAGATTCGTAGTAAAAAAAAATAACTTTTGGTAATATGGGAAACATGTTTCTGGAAACTAAATCATCGAGATATCATTAATAGCTTAGCAAAAGTTGAGTGGGATTTAAAAACGTATCTATACCTAAGAATAAAAAAATGACAATCGCGCATTCCAAATCAAATTCGGAATTCCAAAACTGAAAATTATGAAAAACAAAAATTGCCTAAACGATTTCGGGAAAGTGAAATTCGTTCTAAAATAATTCGAACTCATGATAGGTAACCAATTCCGTTCGCAGGAGCAAGAACAGCGTGACTTGCTGTCCTCCCAAGATGGAGACACCTGCGAGATCCATGACCAGTTCTACAGAGACCACAAGTTGCTGCTGGTGCTCTTCCGCGCCCTCGCCGTCATGCCTATCACGAGATCACGCCCGGGTTCGTTACGCCGTATCTCATTTTCAAGGGCCTTTCTTAAATATCATGGCGTCTAGTTTGAACCTTTTACATTTAGTGCGACAAGATGATGTTTATGATCTTTAAGTTATGGCAGAGATTTACAAGAATCTAGTGCTAGTGCAGTGGTGTTGATTTAGGCGCTTAAAAATGGCGTCAGTGAGTAGTTCTGACAGAACCCATGACTGCTGCATGTTGCCATGCTGGCTTGCTTGCTGCGTGCATTATAACTAGTCTCATTGTCCCCATTATGGGGACAAAACTCATGGGGACAACGAGAATACAGGCATGCATTGCCACGTAAAACGTTTGAGTACGCGCTGGATTAGCATCGACATTGGAGCCAGCTAGTGGATTCATGTAAACCTGCCATTAACAAGCGTTGGAATTTTTGGGGGTTAGAGTTTAAATAAGGAGAGCCACTGAAACCGTTTTCTTCTTTTCAGGAACAATAACTTTTAGCTGGCGATCATCAGCTACCGCCTACGCCCTTTGTTTCTACGTCGCGACCACAATAATAGTGATTTTTGTAGGATACGAACGCATAATGATCTTGCGCTCCATCACAAAATTTGACGACTACATTTATGCCATTATCTTCGTCGTATTCTTGGTGCCCCATTTCTGGATCCCCTTCGTAGGTTGGGGGGTTGCTCCTCAGGTTGCTATATATAAGACAAATTGGGGTAAATTTCAGGTGAGCAAACATTAAGTTGAATTCGTTTTTTTATCCACAACGGTATAGCACTTAGCCCACATATCACCTGATGGTAAGTGAAGATAAGGCTGGAGGTAAAAGAGCTCTAGTCCAGGAATCCTGAACCACTGAGGATCTTACCTCTAACTACTAGAACACAAGAATGCTGGAACATCGTTGTTATTGTGACTTAGGCATCCTTTTGAAATGTGTATCGGTGTGTAAAAAAACAATCTGTTTAATAACACGCAAGTACCTAATGAGCTTCTATTGTGACAAAATGTGTCTCTAGCTACCTATCGCTTTCTAAAACGAAAATTTATATGGCGGGAGATATGGCGCACCCACAAAGTTCACACCGACAGCACACTCCTGGCACTCGATACAAGCGCGGCGTTTTAACGTTTTAATCTTACTACTTTTCATAATCACTTTCTGCATACAGGTTCGATACTACAAGGTAACTGGCGATAACTTACAGTTTCCAAACTTGAAGACCCTGATCGTTATTATAAGCGTCGGTTGTCTTCTGCTCGCTGTTTGCTTCCTGCTGAGTTTGTGCGCGTTGCTGGATGGGTTTCCGTTGAAGCACACCGCTGCCTACTTCCACATCATCACTATGATCAATATGAACTGCGCCTTGTGGTACATCAACTGTAAAGCAATCAAGATAGCTTCGCAAAGCCTTTCAGAGTGCTTTCGTCGGGTAGGTATACCTACCTACATTATTTTTCACTTCTCATGCTCGTAAAGTTCGTGTTTATGTTGGGTATAGGCTGCATAAAATCGCTTTTTATGCCCTAGTGCATAAAGTAAAATCTCCGTCTAAATTCTCAGACTTTGAGACAAAGGTCGCCAGGTAAACAGCCACACACGCAGTTAAACTTAGTTAAATAAACTTATTATTTCATTCTGTTTCTTCAATTTTGTACATAATCCATGTTAAATTACAAAATTATAAAACTAGGCAAAATTAATGAGTTTTCTAAGAAATAAGTATTTCAAGAGCATTATGGACTACGATCTACTATGCTAAAGTCACTGTGCTGCCAATGCCACGAATAAAAAAAAGAAAAAGAAAGTCTTACCGCCAATATGGCGAAGTCTTTATTTTTCTTTTTTGCAATATTGTTATTTATTTTCCTCACACTCTAAGTGAAAAGCAGAGTGTATAACTTGTACATAAAACCCATTTTACCCTCGAATTGACTATCCGTCTGACTGGATATAATACGTCTCGGGTAAAATAGTATGTTTTATGCACTTGTCCTCTGTTTCAACTTAAAAGTGAATAGGTATTATTTCTATTAAGTAGGTATCAAGGTATTTATTTATCAGTAGACCTTATTTTTTGTTCCATGCTCACTTATCTTCCGACATAGTAGGTCAGAGTCTTTGTTCGCTTGGTTTTTACTATCAATTAACATGCACTATGACTAAAAGCTATCTACCCTCCAAAAATGGTGTCTCTACCTTCAACCTAAATGGAAATAGTGCTCACCTACACTATGGAAGGTATCTACCCTCCAAAAATGGTGCCTATGCCTTCAGCCCTATTCAAATCCCCAAACAAACTGGATCACCCTATAGCATCCTGTATAACGGGAATTTTCCACAATCCTTTCTTAATGCTTACCTACACCATGAAAGGTATCTACTCTCAAAAAATGGTGTCTCTACCTTCAGCCCTATACAAATCCCTATACAAACTGGAACACCCTGTAGCACCTTGTATAACGGGAATTTTCCTAAACCCATTCTGAGTGCTCACATACATTATAAAAGGTATCTAGCCTTCAAAAATAGTGTATCTATCTTCAGCCCTATACAAATTCACGTACAAACTGGAACATCCTGTAGCACCCTGTATAACGGGAATTTTCCAAAACCCTTTCTTAGTACTTACCTACACTATGAAAGGTATCTTCCCTCCAAAAATGGTGTCTACCGTCAGCCCTATACAAATCCCCATACAAACTGGAACATCCTGTAGCATCCTATATAACGGAAATTTTCCTAAACACATTCTGAGTGTTCACAAACATTATAAAAGGTATCTACCCTCCAAAAATGGTGTCTCTACCTTCAGCCGTTAGGGCTGTATGCCTATCCCAACAATGAATTAATTAATCAAAGAGTTTTATAAGTATAGATTGTTTTTGTATACCTAGGTACATACTTCGCGCGTCGTTAAACAAAAACATTTAAAAATTACTCTCGTTAAATTTCGAAAAACGTATGAAGTTCATTTCATGTCTACAAAGTTTAAAGTTACCTACACGGTAGAGAAGCCGAACTTTTAAAAAAGACATCTTAAAAAAGTTATATAAGTTAATGTTATTAAAAGTTTCCGTTTCAGTCTGATGAAGAATAGAATTGATTTATATGGTGCATGAAAAAAATGATTTTTGCATTTATATTCTCAGGATGTGAATATAGAGTGCTCAGCCAAGCTAATATCCCGCTACCGGTACTTGTGGCTGAATTTGTCAGAACTGTTGCAGTTATTGGGGAATGCGTATGCTCGCACATACTCTACTTATTGTTTATTTATGTAAGTATTGCCCGAATACTCGTACGCTACTTATCTTTGGGAGCGTCTCACACATCGCCTTGTCACTTTAAATGTCAAACGTATCCTATTCACCTATAATCATATAAGCCGCATCACCTCTATTGCAAAGCGTAGGCCTCCTCCAAGGATCAGAACGACGACTAAGTGCTGCTCGTCCCGCGCCCACAGAATAAATAATAGTTACTAGTAACAGAACCTGCACTCTGCGAGACCATTTAAACAAATACCAACTCTAACTTCAACAGGATAAAGTAGAATTCAGCTTGTACGGCTCTAATTACGGACGGCTAGACGTTGTATCTCTTTCTATCGCATATATTCTATCGCGCTTTAGCAGATGGCCGGTCTTCGCCACCTCGAAGGGAGCTTCCACTCGTGCAGGTTGGGTCTCAAATAGTCTTCGACGATCACTATCGGTTTTAAACGCTAACAGCTGTCCACTGCCACTAGATACTTAAGC
Source organism: Crambus lathoniellus (assembly GCA_949710035.1). Taxonomy (NCBI): domain Eukaryota; kingdom Metazoa; phylum Arthropoda; class Insecta; order Lepidoptera; family Crambidae; genus Crambus; species Crambus lathoniellus. The sequence goes on along the minus strand of OX453303.1, from coordinate 20,128,515 downwards.
ATTGTTTTAGATCTCCGACGGATCGCTTAATTTCTCATTATCACACTATACGCTCTACACGCTACATATCAAATAGAGCTTTATTTCTCTTCATTATATTGAAGCCCCATTCCCCTTATCCATCCATAAGGAAGGCCTGTTGTATTGTATCCCAACAGTGGAGACATTAAATGGCTGATGATGAATGACTGATATTGAAGCATTCCCCTTTTTATTATGAACTAGCTGACCCAGCGCGACTTCGTTCCCGTGGCCCTACCCCTTACTCCACCCTACCCTACCCGTACTCTACCCCTACCCGTACTCTACCCCTACCCTACCCGTACTCTACCCCTACCCTCCCTACCCTACCCCTACCGTACCCCTACCCTACCCTACCCCTACCCTAACCTACCCTACCCCTACTCTACGCCTACCCAACCCTACCCTACCCCTACCCTACCCCTACTCTACCCCTAACCAACCCTACCCTACCCCTACCCTACCCCGACCCTACCCCTACCCCTACCTCTACCCTACCCTACCCCTACCCTACCCCTATATCCTTCCTTGGACTTCCACGAACATTTCAAGACCAAAATTAGCCAAATCGGTCCAGCCGTTCACGCGTGATGTCGTGACCAAGGGAAATAGGGATTCATTTTTATATATAAGAAGACTAGCTGACCCAGCGCGACTTCGTTCCCGTGGACCTACCCCCTACTCCACCCTACCCTACCCGTACTCTACCCCTACCCTACCCTACCCCTACCCCTTCCCCTACCCCTACCTCTAACCTACCCCTACCCCTACCCCTACCCTACCCTACCCTACCCCTACCCCTACCCTACCCTACCCCTGCCCCTACCCTACCCTACCTATACCCTACCCAACCTTTACCCTACCCTACTTCTACTCTACCCCCACCCCCTCTTCCCCTATTTTCTTACTGTAAGAACCTTCCTTGGACTTCCACGAACATTTCAAGACCAAAATTAGCCAAATCGGTCCAGCCGTTCACGCGTGATGTCGTGACCAAGGGAAATAGGGATTCATTTTTATATATATAGACTAGCTGACCCAGCGCGACTTTGTTCCCGTGGCCCTACCCCCTACTCCACCCTACCCTGCCCCTGCCCTACCCCTACCCTACCCTACCCCTACCCCTACCCTACCCCTACCCCTACCCTACCCCTACCCCTACCCCTACCCTACCCTACCCCTACCCTACCCTACCCCTACCCTACCCCTACCCTACCCCTACCCTACCCCTACCCTACCCCTACCCTACCCCTACCCTTCCCCCTACCCTACCCCTACCCTACCCTACCCCTACCCTACCCCTACCCTACCCTACCCCTACCCTACCCCTACCCCTATATCCTTCCTTGGACTTCCACGAACATTTCAAGACCAAAATTAGCCAAATCGGTCCAGCCGTTCACGCGTGATGTCGTGACCAAGGGAAATAGGGATTCATTTTTATATATATAGATTATTTCTTCGTTATTATCAGAGTTTTCCTTTGAAAGTGCTAGGATCTTCATATTGATTTAAGTATTTGTGATATCGTGTAAACGTAGCGATGCACGCAATATTTTCTAATTAAACTGCAGCAGAATACTTTGCTGTCGGAGTGGTAGCTTACTAGAACTTTCAAATTATTTAAATTTTTTTACGAAACTCGATCCGCATCTATCACATTCGCTACAATATGACAAGTCCATACATTCATCAACATCAATATCAATAGACAGTAACCGAAGTCCATTGCTCAATGGCAAACTGAAAGCGATTAGGAAGACGATGGAGTACCTAATACAGTAAGAAAACTGAAACGGACCTCACGGAGCATTATGTTCCAGGTTCACGAACATAACTATCGCCGTATACGGATCTCTATCAGAGATAGTGGACCACGGATTCGGATTTAGCTTCAAGGAAATGGGGCTGTTTGTCGACGCTGCCTACTGCTCAACACTCCTGTTCATATTTGCTGATTGTTCGCATAAATCGACTCAAAAGGTTTGTCGCACCTTTCAAAGTTCATCTTTATGTTTATCTAACGGCGAGCTTCACTGCGCTAACGAAGTGTGAAAAAGTTATAAAAGAACGTCTTCAGATTCTGTATTTGATGTTGCTCATAAATACCTATCAATATTTCTACTAATACACACCACGATGTATAAATTGCACCAAACTAAAGTACGCCTAGTAGTTTTAAGATACTACTTAGATAGGTATCGAAAACTGTATAGGTATCTACTAGGTATCCATTATTTAATATTCGCAAAAAACACTATTCAAAGACTTTCAGAAATGAAATGACTTTCAAAAAATGAATTTCAGAAAATATGCCGTATTGTAGGCGATACATACATGTACCTATGTCTACTTCAATTTTATTATTTCAGGTAGCTGACGGAGTCCAAGAAACACTTTTAACAATTGATATTTTGACCGTAGACAGGCCAACACAAAAAGAGGTAACAATGTACTATTTATTAACGAAGTTGTTCCTTAATATTCCAAGAAAGTTATGCTTTGGCCATAATGCGAATATTGGCGTGATTGCGACAAATATAATCTGTCAATTTGGTCTTACGAAGTTCAACGATAAATCCTTTTTGTTTTTGAAAATTCTAATAGAAAATAATTAGAGTGTCGTCGGTGACGTGGACAATTTCTCCTTTCCCTATATATAAAACCATGATTTATTATTTATTGATTATGAACATACAAAATGCGGACTTAATGACCTTAGGTATTCTATACCAGTCAACCGGAAAGAATGTAACGAGAGGCCATGGCGGCAATCAAAAAATATTAACAAAGAATGTTAAAAAGTAAATATTATACTCAAAAGAATAAAAACACATATTTCATCCACAGAGTGGGCAATTATCACTTATTTGCACTGCTATGATCCTTACCAACATTATTTATACTTTGCACATTAAAATTAATTTATGTATTTATAGATCGACCATTTCATCCAAGCCATTGAGATGAACCCAGCTGTGGTCAGTCTTAAGGGATATGCCAACGTCAACAGAGAACTTTTAACATCGGTACGTAGATATTTATTATGGCTACCATCTAGCTATAGCTACCGTATGAAATAAATCGATTCTGAAGTCGTTTGCCGTATCATATTGCCCAGTTTCACCCAATTTTAGCATAGAGTAATATCTCTAGAAGTTAAGCTATTCAATCGCGAGACAGGAGTGTACGTTCCCATCACTAACTTTTGACCGCCTCTGTGGTCTAGTTGTACATACCACTGGTATCAGACCCAGAGGTCCCGGGTTCGACTCCCAGCGGGTGTAGGGGAAAGGTGTCCATAATGATCCCACTAAGGAAAATCGGTTACTGTATCCAAAATATTATAGTAAGAGCAAACATTAAAAGAGTTTTGGGTAAGTCATTTAAGTGTTGTTATCTGGCATGCCATTATTGCAGTTTGATTTAATATTTTTAGATTTATTAGAGATTTTCCAAACCTCTACTAAAGGATCATTTTGTACACCTGGGTGTCTAAAACGATCCCATACTATCTTGTTTGGTTAACCCATACATTTTTTTTCAATATATTTTATGTGCTCAACGAGTTTTCTCTCATGCTTAGGTGTAAACACCGTTTGTTTACTGCCCAAAGTCTTAACTGCACCAACTGCGTTTTTGTTTTTAGACAGAAAACTGTCTTGTCGTACAGAAAACTCACTCCCAGTTTTGTATGTAAGTTTTTCTTTGATATGTACGTGGCATGACTGTAAAAAGTACAAATAGATAGGAATACAAAAAAATACCTATTTTATTTTATTTTTTTCAAGTTTGGTAAAATTATTCCTGGGATAGTTTTATACTTACTAATAGGGGATCGTTGTACCCCGAATTTCGAATTTACAAAAGTTGTCTAAGTATGACCTCAAAACATTATCTTGGTGAGATCAAAACGAGTTTCAAATGTTACTGAATATCAATAAAAACTACCAGGGAAACTTTCATTCACATATCCACCAAAGAATTTCAACAATGTAACTTTGATTGCAGGCTTATCTTAGATCGAAGACAGCTATTTTCATTTTTTTGCAATAAATCGACGCACTGTACTCACACCGCCATGACACTTGTCTTTATTGGGCTACTGAGTAGAGTACAGGGAAGACGTTAGCCAACAAATCGAATAGATGGCACTAGTATTTTCGTTGAATCATTTTACCTCGAGGGATCATATTGTACACCTTTCCCCTAAATATTGTATTCGGTATGTTGGTGGTAAGAATTGTCCATTGTTCTAAGTCCGTGTGGCTAGATATCACCATCTTAAATAAGTCTACCGCCATAAAAACTATGTTTCAGCATTGATGTGTTCCGTCAGTTAGAGATAAGAGTTCGTCAGTGGTTGAGGATTCCGGGAGTAGCGCGCTTCCATGTGTACCCCGTTGTGGATAAAAAAGGAATGTGTACCCCGTTGTGGATAAAAAAGGAATGTGTACCCCGTTGTGGATAAAAAAGCACCTCGTCCTGATCCAGCCCCAGTACGCGTTGGTATACGGCAATCGTCGTTATTCAACACTCACGTATTATATTTGACTAGCGGATCCTCGCGGTTTTACCCGCGTAGTACCCGTTGCCGTGGGAATATCGGGATAAAATATAGCCTATGTCACTCGGGAAGACTGTAGCTTTCTAACGGTGAAAGAATTTTCGAAATCGGTCCAGTACTTTTTGAATTTATTCGTTACATCTACATACAAAAATACAAATGTTTCCTCTTTATAATATTAGTATAGATGAAATGAACCCTGAAAGGAAAAAATACAGGAACTCAGGAACTCACTAAATTTTGATAAAAACAAACGCTTGTAGTGACGTAAATGGGATATACTGTCATCGTATCTTTATGACACCCATCGATAAAATAAGTAGAATTATCAAACTGAAAATGCCATCGTATATTCCTCTCGAATGCGTACCAGCTACGCAACCATTCCGAATCAATCTCTGCTAAAAGCTCTCTATTCTTATCAAGAGTCGATTGAATGGATTAATTTTTATTTGCTACCGTTAAGTGATAACGTAAACGTCATGCCATGTTATTATCTGCTAAAACATTCAAATTTGTTTATTTGTTTGACTTTCAGTAATAATTTAAATTTTTCTTGAAGTTGTGGCTAGTGAGATTAAAATAATAATTAAACAAACCGTTATTATAAGCGATTATCATCCATTGCTACTCAAAAAAAATTAAAATGTATTTTTTTTCAGGCAATAAGCATGATCGCTATCTACCTCATTGTTTTGCTGCAGTTCAAAATTTCTCTACCAAAAGACCCCCAAGCTATTACGTGAATTAATATTTTATAATAATCTACAGTATAGCCATATCAACACCAGTATAATAAGTATTATATATTATATTAAATAATATTATATTATATTTTATAAATAAATAATATGAAACTAGAGTTTCTTTGTTTTTCGTTTCGTTTGTAAGCAAGAAAAAGCTAAATAGTCTTCTTATACCTATCCTCCTTAACTCGCAATCTAAAAGTAACCTAAATAAATAAAGAGCGGATTAGAGATTGTGTAGAACACCATCTTGCTTAGACTATTAGACCTGTTATTTGCATTAACGGTTCATGGTTAACCCTTGAGTCCCATCAGTGACCATAGGTAAATAAAATATTTATTCAAAGCAAAACATGTTATTTAGGTAGTTAGGATACCAGTTTAGCAGATATATTAGAGAGATGGGGTAGGGAGTGTTACAAAGTGCAAATCGGACTCGCGCACTAAGGGTTCCGTTCCGTACCATCCAAAAATCACGTTTGTTTTATGGGAGCCCCCCTTAAGTATTTATTTTATTTTAATTATTTTTTTAAAAGTGCGTAATATACAACTTGATATTCTGTAAATATTTCAAGTGTCTACCTGGTGACGCTATTAAAATTACGAGCAAAAATCGGCAAAAAAAACACGTAAATATGTTGTATGGGAGCCCTCCTTAAATATTTTTTTTTCTGTTTTTAGTATTTTTTGTTATAGCGGCAACAGAAATATATCATCTGTGAAAATTTCAACGGTCTAGCTATCACGGTTCGTGAGATACTTACAGTCTGGTGACAAACAGACAGACGGAAAGCGGAGTCTTAATAATAGGGTCCCGAATTCACCCTTTGGGTACGGAACCCTAAAAATGGCTTATTAAAGATGATGATAAGACTACCACGAGTGCAAAATAATGCTGCTAGGACCAGTGACTTATCTGACGTAGGTATCCGAGCATGGAGGATCTAAAGAACTCACGACTGACCATAACTTTAGCTGCTTAATTTTTACATTGGCAAGCTGAACCCACTTACACGGTTTCAACGTTTTCAATCTTCATGTTAGATATGTAGGTATAGAATTTAATATATTTATCCACAAAAGCTCTCGAAACTGTTAATGGGTTTTTCAGAAAAGTTCAATGGAGGATTTTGCAACGAACATTGCGAACTGCGAACTCCGACCAATATCGTCTGTCTCGAGTGTCCCCAATCACTCGGCATGTCGGCACTCACAATGCCGTTTCATTAATCAACTTTTCCAATTATCAATCTACCCATTTCATAGACAAGTTTTCACCGATGTTTTTGAGATTTTTTTTCACGAGAACTAGAAGGAAATGGATTGGAAATTGAATTTTAAAACGCGGATTCTATTTTTGTAGCATTCATTAATCATCTTCGTAAAAATTCACTGGAATTAGAATGTACCTAAGTGTCATAATAATCGCAAGAGTAATGGAGTGAAATCAAATTAAAAGTGTCATATCACGCTAGTTTTTTAAATATTCCTCGAATCTTATATAACATCTTTCTATGATTTTACTAGAAAAATACTCGTCCTAGTCTTAGGTACAGTCCCTTCAAGCTGTTGGAAAGTTTTTTGCTGTCTGGATAATGTAAATGTGACGTATGAAAGCTGAATAAACAAAAATATTTTTGGATTACCTATTTTGCACATAAATGTGTAAGGTGCACCGGGGCTATCGTAACTAAAAATTTAAGTTGTTTAACTTTGAAGTTTCATAACTGTTACCTGTTAACTATTTTAGTATATATTTCGGATGCATATCATTGTATATTTAATGCAGAATGTTTTAATATTAATTATGTAACGAATAACTTGATATCTAGGAGTCAAATATATGATTAATTTGTTGAAGGTAGAAATAGTTACATTTACCCCACATAGGGGGTAAAAGCAACTAAATGCCATAAAACGAAATTCTAATAAGTTTTGCTAATAAAAATAAAACACAAATAAAACTCAAAACAAATTTTACAGGATTTGAAAATGAAAATGAAAAATGTTTTATTAAATAAAAGAAATTACAGTTCAAATAATTACTAATGGTTCCCAAACTAGGCAAAGCCTGTCTTTTGGGGACCCACATTAAAGTAACAATCAGATTTTACTAATTGGCTAACTTAAGTGTAGGTACATAATTGTGAATATTAGTACTTATGTTTTAATATTAACAAAATAACAAATTAACAAATTTGGCTGAAAGTAACTAGCACTGCTAAAGTGATGGTCTAGTGGAAACATTGTTATTTATTGAGTGGTTGTAAGTAACACTTCAATATCAGTATAATTGATTGGAAGAAGCCAGTCCCTTATCAAAGCCCTTGCAATAGTTGTGCGACGTGATTTGAAATCGCACTTACTTACAACCCTATTATAAAGGAATGGGTGAAGGAAATCGCTGTGTTTTTTGGCAAATGTTGTAAGTGGTGGTGTAACGGGAATTTTAAATATACGTTTCATAAGGAGGTTGTTATATTTGTCGGAATTTATCACTCGTTTGTGTGTTATTATTAAGGCTCTAAGGATATACAACTTGCGAACAGTCAGTACATGACAGTCTGTATATAGTTTATATGTTGAGTAGCGACGTGGAACATTTAGCATGACCTTGAGTACCGCTCTCTGTGCTCTCTCAACCTGCAACATATGTGTTTTATCTGTCCCTCCCCAAACTGATATGCAATACGATATGATGGATTGACAAAGACTCAAATAGACCATCCGTAGAACTGATGCACATGCTGCACCACGAAGCATATACATTACGTTTATTACTTTACGAACACGACTTGCCAGGGCCGTTAAGTGCTGGTGGAAGTTCAGTTTGTGGTCAATAAGTACTCCAAGGTACTTAATGGTCTCCGTCTGGCAAATTTCATCGCACATACACATAATTGGGAACTGATTGCCTGCAAGGTAGGGACAACAGCTTTTGTGAATTTTTATACATGGTATTGATTCTGGTTTTGAAAGCGCGGTTTTATGAAAAGTAAGGAATTTTGTCTTTGTGATATTAAGAGACAGAAGATTACTCTCCAACCATCTTGCAACAGCAGCCAATCCACTTTCTGTGTTCAAAAACGCTTCAGACCATGTCGAACCCCTGAACAGAATGGCCGTATCATCCGCATAACAAATTACTTCAGAATTTGTTAGAGGGACAGACGGGAGGTCATTGAGATAAATATTAAATAAAGTGGGGCCCAACACGCTGCCCTGAGGGACACCGAACTGAATCGTACGAGGATCACTCAGAAATCCGCCTACCCTAATGCAAAGTTTGCGTTCCGTGAGGTAGCTCCTGAACCATGCCAAGGCTGTACCTCTGACACCAGTTTTCTCGAGCTTTGACAAAAGAATTGGGATAGAAACAGTGTCAAAAGCCCTGGCAAGGTCCAAAAACACACCAACACAGTGGTGTCCAGAATCAAGATGTTGTGTGACAAACGACGACAAAAGACTCACTGCATCCTCCGTGGAACGGCCTTGTCTGAAGCCGAACTGTCGATCCGTTAACAAGTTGTGAGTATCCAGATAGCTAGTCAGGCGTTTTCGGACAATTTTTTCTAAAAGCTTAGATAGAATGCTTAGCAGGGAGATAGGCCTATAGTTTTCTGGTGCTTCTTTTGCCCCCGATTTGTAAATTGGAGAGACTACAGCAACTTTCCAGCAATCGGGAAATGCTCCACCTGCCAGACTGAGATTGAATATATGTACAAGGGGAGCCACCAATGATTTTCTGTTTTTCTTAAGTAAGTGGACCGAGATCTCGTTAAATCCAGGGGCGCTGTCGGTTTTTAGGTTACAAATCAGAGAGTCAACCTCCATATCATCCATTGGCGATAAAAAGAGAGATTCAGCTGGGGAGGTTGTACATGCATATGCTTTTGCCAAGGATTCTTGTGTTGTGTTAAGTCTAGAGAGTGTATCATTTGCCAAATTTTCACCCATCGTCGAGAAATACTTGCTACAAAAAGACAATGATTCCTCCTTAGAGCTAGATAGGGTAAGTAGTTCAGTAGGCTGCGATTTCTTTTTCGTTGTATGGCAGATATTTTATTTATTTATTTTTATTTTATTGGTACAGGCATAATAACAATCTATTGACTGTTGTTTTACATGATAAACTTTATTATATAGGTTTGCTTTGCTAGTCAATAAATCTTAAAAATTACGCACAACATTATAGAGTACTAAAATATTTATATAAAAAGAAAACAAACAATCCTAAACTAACAAAAAAAAAACAAACTACGTCATACAAAAGGAAAAACAAAAAAAAACGCATACCCAATTTAAAAATTAATTAATAAATAAAAGTAAGCAATAGTGGCTATAAGGTTAAGACTAATTTTTTAAACTGTTGATAGTTTTGATGGAATAGGTCAAAATCGGAGCCGAGATAGTGATATGCATGACACATTCTATATAATGGATTATTCTGAGTGACATTATTGTTTGCAGATGGTATGCTAAAGAGACGTGGGTTACGTGCGGAGCGAGTATTCACCTTAAACTTGAGGCAGTTCAAAAGATCTTCACCAAAAAAGCCATTGGCAATTTTATGTAAAAGCAAAAGACCACTGACTTGTCTTCTATGTTGCAAAGATTTCATTGCGAATTTTTCCAATCTGTCTTCATAGACGGGTAATAAACGTCTTATGCCTAATTTATTGCAGAGAAACCGCACAAAACGTTTCTGTACAGATTCAACCCGGTTAATGTGAACTAGATAAATAGGAGACCACACGGGGGAACAATACTCCAGCACTGATCGCACAAGAGCCCCATAGAGTATTTTTAATGACTCTATTCTTTTAAATGGTTTTGAGAGGCGAATTATAAAACCTAGAGCCCGGTTGGCTTTGCTAACCATATTGTCTATGTGAAGACGAAAGGATAGTGCACTATCAAAAATTACCCCTAGGTCCCTTATTGACTCAACTTTATTTAAACAAACGCCGTCAAGATTATATGTATGCTGAATGACATTTCTATTCTTTGTGAAGGTTAAAGTATAACACTTATTAACGTTCAGAGACATGATGTTTTCTTTACACCAATTATTTATAAAATTTAAATCCAATTGAAGTTTTTTACAATCTTCCTGCGAGGAAATTTTTGAGTAAAGTTTTATATCGTCCGCATATGCCACTGCTTCACAAGACAAGGAAGAGAGGAGGTCGTTTATGAAGACCAAAAACAGTAATGGGCCGAGGTTTGATCCCTGTGGTACGCCCGAGATTGATAGATATGGAACAGAATCATAACCACCAACTGCAACTAGTTGCGACCTATTCAATAAATATGACCTGAACCAGCGATACAGATCACCGTGGACACCAAGATGCTCAAGCTTTACTAGCAAAATGTTGTGATTTACGCAATCAAAAGCTTTCGCAAAATCTACATAAATGGCATCTACTTGTTTCTTACTGTTAAGTGCGTCACACAAATAATTAACATATACGAGTAAGTTACTACCAGTAGAACGACCTCGAATGAAACCGTGCTGACGTGAGCTTAAGATATGACGGAAGTGATTATATAGATGGTCATACATGAGACTTTCCATAATTTTTGCAAAACAGTTAAGGACGCTAATGGGCCTGTAATTCGACACATCTCCTTTATCTCCTGTTTTATGAATGGGGGTAACTTTTGTCAGCTTCCACAAGTCAGGAAACGTACCTTCACGCAAAGATTTATTAAAAATTATAGTTAGTGGCCGTGCCAAAGCACTTGCACATAAACGAATAAATATTGGCGGTATACCATCGGGTCCTGACCCTTTATGTAAATCTATTCTTTTTAGTCGTGATAGAATATCGTCATGTAAAAACTTAATGCTACTTAAACTATAATTTGATGGAGGGAATGAGGGTTTGTACGTGTGATTATCATTAACCCCGTATACAGAAGCAAAATATGTTGCGAAAAGATTGGCTGCATCAACTCCCTTATCAGCATTGGTACCATTGTAATGTACGTTCCTGGGTATATCATTTGTAGATTTTTTGTCCTTAGTATATTTCCAGAAAGCCTTTATGTTTGTGGACAGGTCGTCCTCAATCCTTGAGATATATTCGCGGAAGCAATTACAGATTAATGTTTTGCATCGTGCTCTCAGTAATGAGAAAGTATCGTAGTCTCGAGGGTCTTTATAAATACGAAATCTACGATGATATTTATTTTTTTCTTTAAGAGCTTTAATCAAATTTTTCGTGTACCAGACAGGATAGTGTGAGTTTTTATGCTGTTGTAAAGGTGTATGTTTGGCAATAATAATCCATAATAGTTCATAGAATTTATGTACGTACTCATTACAAGGCAGATATTCAAGTGAAGACCAGTCAATTTCATTTATTTCGGCAATACATTTCTCGTAGTCTGTTTTATAAAAATTGTAACGATCAATGGATAATTTGTTATCAAGCAGTGCGCGGTTCAAAATTTTGACACAAAATTCAATAGGTGGATGGTGGGAGTCTATAGGGCCCAAGGGCTGTGCGCTGAAGATTTCAAAGCTAGGTTCGATGTTACTTAAAACCAAGTCAAGGTATTTACCATTCGCGTTTGCAATTCCTTGTAACTGCTTTAAACCAGTAACGTTCAAGAAGTCCAGAAGTAATTGTGATCGCGCGTCAGCGGTACCATGATGAGTGATTGTACTCCAGTCAAGTGTGGGGAGGTTGAAATCGCCTACTATTAATGTGCGCGTTTTGTCACTAGCCAACGATATTACATTTTCGCAAGAGTCAAAGAATTTTTTTAATGAGTCATCACTTATATACGATGGAACATACACGACACAGACGTTAATATGGTAATTTTTTAACTTTATACGAAGCCATACATCCTCCAAGTCACTTTGCCACATAGGTTTTAATTCAAAGTCTAGTTTCTTCATAATCGCAATAAGCACCCCACCGCCATGTTGTTTGGAGTATTTTTTTTTAAATGTCACATCACGATCTCGTCTCACAATGGTATATCTTTGATCGAATAATTCAGAAGAGAAAATAGTGTCATCTAACCATGTTTCACATAGGCAAACAATATCATAGTTATTATTCAAAACATTATTTAAAATATCCTGCGTTTTAGTTTTTGTTCCGCGTATATTTTGGTAATAAACTTTTAGTTCCATAAAGCTACAAATCAACGCGCTAATGCTACACTAAACATATGTTGTATTTCAAAAAAGTAATGATTAAAATAATTAAATTATTGTAGTACAAATTGTAATTTTCACTGGCAACACTTTTAAGTTGAAATTGACAGAAAGCGCCGGCATGGCGCCACTGTGTTTTGAACGGGGATAGACAAAATGGCGGGAATCTGCCCGTAGGCGGACAGTCAGTTGTGTGGTCAATTCTGTTCGAGTTGTCGAGTCGAAAGGACGTTAACCAGTGATTGTACGAATGAAGCATAAATAAATGGATGCCTATACTGCTGAGTTATTATTTCGTCATAATTCAGAAGTGGCAACAGAAAACCCGCAAAGAAGTTCAGTTATAAGGTACGTGCAATTTTTCTCTAGAAGTTGTATAAAATCAGTTTGATTAGTTGACCTTATTCGCATTTACAAAATATTTCAAATTTATTCCGCCTTTCTGTGAAAAATCGGTACTTTATTTAAAAAGCTGTCTTTTATGACTCGGAGTCAATCGACCCGGACGTTTCAAATCTTTTTCAAAAGTTCGAATGAAGATTGAAAACATTCGAAACCGAAATTAAATTTTATATGATACGTGTTGAGGAATATTAGGAATGTAAATGCTATGATTGCGTAATTATTGTAGGTACTCAATATAGTTAATAAAGATAGCTTTGATTTTGACTTTCACATGCCATTGATGTGGGCCAAATATGTTGAGCATGTTTTAAAGAGAATGAGTGATTTTATGTTTTTGAAATTACAATGGAAATATATAATTTTACAGACAAGAATGCAAAAAGGGCGAATGGTTAGGTTATATGAACAATACTCAATTCTTTGTATTCTATTACTATACAACTAGTTTGTTGAGTTGGCCATGTGTGTCACTTATTATAAAACTATGTGTATGTGTGTCTAAGCTTGAGTACCTAGTGGTGGCCATTTGCCGTAAAGTCGTTAATGGATTTAGATAGTTTGAAGTTTAATTTTGCAGTCGCTTTACAAAAGTAATAGGTATTAGAAAAAGGCCATGTCTGCCTATAGCGTAATTGAGTAGCCATGTGAGCTACTAGTCCGCCATGTGTGTCAGTTATAATCCGGCCATGTGAGCCTATAGCTTAGTTGAGTAGTGATGTGTGCCTATAGCCTAGTTGAGTAGCCATGTGTGCCTATATCCTAGTTTAGTAGCCATGTGAGCTACGAGTCGGCCATGTGTGTCGCTTATAGATAGACCATGAGTGTCTAAGCTTGACTAGTAGTGGTCATTTGCCGAAAGGTCATCAGTGCATAGATAGTTTGAAATTAATTTTGCAGTCGCTTCACAAAAGTAATGTTAGAAAAAGGCGATGTGTTCCTACAGCTTAGTTGAGTAGCCATGGGAGCTAAGAGTCGGTCATGTGTGTCTATGCTTGAGTAAAAGCTAGGCTACAAGGCTAGATGCGCCTACAGTTTATATGGCTAGATGCGCCAACAGTTTATAAGGCTAGATGCGCTTACAGTTTACTAGGCTAGACGCGCCTACAGTTTATGTGGCTAAATGCGCCTACAGTTTACAAGGCTAAATGGGCCTACAGTTTACTAGGCTAGACGCGCCTACAGTTTATGTGGCTAGATGCGCCTACAGTTTACAAGGCTAGATGGGCCTACAGTTTACTGGGCTAGACGCGCCTACAGTTTACTTGGCTAGACGCGCCTACAGTTTACTTGGCTAGACGCGCCTACAGTTTACTAGGCTAGACGCGCCTACAGTTTACATGGCTAAATGCGGCAACAGTTTACAAGGCTAGGTGCGTTTCCAGTTCATAAGACTATCTGCATTTAGATACAAGGATAGAAGCTCCTTCTAGATTAAAAATCTAGGTGTATATTTAGGTTAAAAGGCTACACGCGCCTTTTGATTACAATGCTAGAAGTGCCTTCAGTTTGTCAGGCTAGACTCGCCTACGAGCCTTCAGCTTGTCGGTATATTATGTCTCATTGCTAACAATACCTAAAGCTGATTGATTAAATGTGTTTGTGGTTATTGTAGGTCGAAGGCCTATATGTAGCTATATTACTTTACTATTTTGTCCCTTGTTATCATAAAAAGTGAATTTAATTTTATATGCAGTTGTACTAGACAAGTGCATTAGTTTCAGAATGTACTAAGAGTTTTGACTTGTTGAATTTGATTCATAACGAAAGTTTTCGTATACTGGCTCCTTATACACTTTTTAATTAATTGGGCTATGTGTGTCGCTCGAACGTAATTTATGCGGCATACAATTATTTCAGTTGGTCAAGTTGGCCATTCTTAGAATAGAATAGAATAGAATAATTCTTTATTTGCAAGCAAACACGGTACAAAAAAAAGATAAAAACAAAAGGACATGCAAGACCTCGTGTCGCACCAGGTCATGAAACGCAAACAAGTCATTGAAGGAAGAAAGCGACGACCGAATAGAGGAACGCAGATCACCACTCTGTCACTGATGCCTCGTCGATGGCGCCGCGCCGGCCGCTGCGTCTCGAGGATTTCTGAGCCGTCATCTTGGTACTCCTTGGATCGTCGAAGTGATTTCAGGATATCAGTTAGCTTCATCTTCATCCCGAAACGGGATGACGGGCGGAGTGTGTATGTAAATTAATATCGGCATTAAATATTGGAACTTGATTATGTAAATTCGTTACTTTCAAATATTGCATTATTTTACTCTTCGATTCAAACTTTGCTGATGATGTGACTGTAAATGTTTTAAAGTCCAGTTTTGATATACTTATTTAAAAATATGCTAAAACTTTTATCAAAACCACTACTACTTAAGAGTAGGTACGAACAGGGAAAAGTCTAAGTTGGCAGTTTGGTTGGTAGCAGAAATATGAAAAAAAAAACACTTTTTTAAATGTAATGATAACTTACCAATTGCTTACTACGACAAGCTTTCTACTTATGGAAACCACTTGAATAACACCAATATCATGGACCTATTTGGAAATTGTGTTAACAAGCCTTGGATCGATAAAGTAAAAAGTTTGTCCTCTCGGATCGTTCAGCTCAATCAATGCAAATCTTTCAGCGAGGGATTTGATATTAGTACCTTTACAAAACAAAACATTTGTTGTTTGTAAATTTATTTCTAGATCGCATTTTCAACTGTGTTTTGCAAATGTTTTCTTGCATAATGATAAAAAAGCGTAAAGAGCTTTCAAAATATAAAAGAGATCGAAGTGGCAGTAAGGTACATGAAAACATAACTTAAGGGGTAATAAAATTATAGAATAATAGGTCGTATACGAATACAAATAGGTATATAGTTTCTTATTATGAAAAGTACTGTAGGACATTAAAATCCGTCACTCATTGTTTGTGTTGGTGACACTGCTATTGATGGCCGAAAGCCATAGCCAAGATACATAATATAGGCACTTTTGGGGCCTATTGGTTAATTATAGGACTAAAGAAAGACAAATCTTTAACTGTAGGTAACTGAACTGCAATAGTATTTATTCTAAGGCCCGTGGGTTCTATTCTGATAGGTTTGATATAAATTGTACAGGATTGAATTCCGAGTGGAGCGGTGACGTTTCGGTGTTCCGATGCATGAAATGTAATTGATAAGTCTATTGATTCATTATGTGCGCCTCTTTTATGAGTCGTTAACTTAAAGTTAGAAACGCGAGTATTCGCAGGTTAAATAAATGAGCGACATACAAATAAACTATTATTGACAAATAATAGGTACATGGAAATTCCAATGCTTGATATTTGAGAAAGTAATCTTTATGACCTTTAAGTATCTTACAATTTTACTGTTGCTTACTGACATAATAGTACATAAAAAAAGCGCAATTAACAAAAGAAACGCCTCGTGTAGGCTTATTCATAGACATGTTTGAAACTTTGAGGCTGTAGCTGATCACGTACTGCACAACCGACTGAATTTAACGGAATACGTAGTATTACATTAGAATTATTTTTTTTCCATTTTACCTAGTAGCGCGGGCGGTGCGTTCGTTTATAGTAAGTTGGCGAGGGGCCTCAGGGGTTAAAAGTGATTTACAAACTTAAAATGATGAAAGTCTGATGTGCGTAGTTAATCCCACGAATATTAAATACATTCAATTTGGTATTTTCAAATGTGAATTGTCGAACTTAATAATATGTGATAAATAATAGAAATAATGAAAATATTACTTGGTATATCTATAGACACTCATTTAAATTGGTAATCTTGTTGTTATTTTATAATATCGATACAAAGATCTCAATCTATTTTTACCACACTTTTATTAGCTTCACATGTAACTAAGTCACAATGTAAGAAAATCTTGGAATTCAATTTTAACCTACTTCTAAGTGACGTATTGATTTGAAACTTTGCAAGTCTATATGAATCCGATGACAATACAATAATTTGCAACCATCGAACTGATCTGATGATGGAGTCAAGAGGAAGGCAATACAACTCTTCAATGGCTGCTAGGAAACCCCTCGAGTTTAGGCTCATTTGTTTTGTTCTGATGAAACCTATTCGCTACACTTGATGGTGAGGGTTTGATGATGGAGCAGGGAGGAAGCCAGCGGCACTTCTTAATGACCACTAGGAAATCCCTCGAGTTCTAGCTCATTTGTTTCGTTCTGATGAGACCTATTCGCTACACTTGGTGGTGAGGGTCTGATGATGGAGCAGGAAGGAAGCCAGTGACACTCCTTAATGACCAATAGGAAACCCCTCGAGTTTGGGCTCATTTGATTCGTTTTGATAAGACCTATTCGTTACACTTGGTGGTGAGGGTCTGATGACAGAGCTGGGAGGAAGCCAGTGAAACTCCTTAGTGGCCACAAGAAAACCCCTCGAGTTTGGGCTCATTTGTTTCGTTCTGATGAGACCTATTCGCTACACTTGGTGGCGAGGTTCTGATGATGGAGCAGGGAGGAAGTAAGGGTTCGGCTCGCGCATCCGGTAACTAATAGACTCCACTTGAATTTGTAAAACTGAATACATACAATCAGGCCTTTAAGTTATAATGTTTACGGGGTGGGCAGACACATGAATGGACTGTGAAATCGATTACCATCCATCCATAGCTTGCCATTTATTGAACTAAAAAGTAAAAAATAAATATGTAGTTTAAAAAACTAAAAAACACACTTTTATAGGAACAAACTAAAAAGTACAAAATAAACGTCTCTTCAGTAACTGAAATTAAAAAGCGTGGTGCGCCCTTAGCAAAGCATGCATTCAAGTACTTAATATTGACCACGCGCACCACCCTTATTAATTTCAGTTACTGAAGAGACGTTTATTTTGTACTTTTTAGTTTGTTCCTATAAAAGTGTGTTTTTTAGTTTTTTAAACTACATATTTATTACGCTTTAAATCTATTTTTGCTCATAATAATTGCTTATATCAAGTAGTTTAGTAGTTTGTGTCCTCTTTTAACTTAGGCGTCATAAACCGGAGCAATTCTGTAAATCTAAATGTTGTAAAGTATGGTACATTTGTATTACCAAATGTTGCATTCACTTCATATTTTGTATCACGTTCGCATTATTTATCTGACGTTTGACCATGAAACGCTTGAAGGACTTTCAAAGAAAAGAAATCCCTTTCAATTCTTGCATATCTATAATCTAGCAATTTGTATCTACGTTATAATTCATATTTACTTGACATAACTTTTTATTATTATTTATTCAAGATCAATTAAAACTTTAATCGACCAACCAATAGAATGTTAATAATGAAAACTACTAGTGTCATAATAAATTAACAGCAAATATAATATAACATCGTTTTGAGACCTAAATAATAATATATTCTGGCAAGTTCTTTTTGCGCAGATCCTCGCTAGAGAACCAAGATACTTTCCCAGATTGATGCGCGAGGCTATTGAAATTAGCAAATACCCAAATTTCAATAGAGAAGATGGTTGGAAGATCCACTAGCTTGGGACCCTATAATCCATCAAGTAAAGTCACAACCTAAACCACACACTGCAAGAACTAAAGATACGGTTAGTTCTTTTTGCAAATAATTTTAATAAACGGAGATCGTCCCCCTTCGTGTAGTTTTCTTGCCAGTTCTTTCTCCGAAGGGCTCCAACTTTTGTGAACTGGTGGTCGAGTCAGTAACTTTTTGCTTTGCTATAAATAATTATTATCCAAATTACTTAAACAAATCAAAATATTAAATTAATAAATCATTTTGTTATAGTTAAATATAATGTTAAAACTACTACTACTACTACTACCTAACCGTATCCTGTTTCCGAACGAAAAACAAAGACAATTAGAGTGGGTATATTCTTTTATTAAAATAAAAAAATAGTGGGTAGTTTTCCGTGACCACGGCCCCTGGAAAGGTGCCGAAACGTCGGATAAACCAAAAAATCTCAAAAAACAACTAAAATTTAACCAAGTTGTTGAATAAATTGCGTGAAAAATCCGTGAAATGTTTTATTTGTATGGACGGTTCGCGCGGAAATCTAAGATGTGTTTAAGTTCTTTTGTACTTAGATAAGTAGAAAATTAAATTAAAGTACGAAGGGCCTCCTCATTTGTGAACTGGTGGTCGAGTCAATAGTTTGCCTTGATTTAAAATAATTATTTGTCTTGTTCTTTTCAAATAAATCTAAATATCAAATAGATAATTTTCCTTGCCTCAGTACAGTCATAACTTAAAAATAGTAAATTCCGTATCCCGATACCAAACAAAATAATAAAATGTTAAATCTGAAGGTCGAAATGATCTGAAATCAGACGGAAAGAGACATGAAATAAAAATTTTAAAAAACTAAAGAAAAAAATACAATTAAATGCTAAAAATAAGTGATACTGAAACGCTCGCAGAAATCTGAGATGTGCATAGGTACATTTATATTGTAAATTATTATTTTAACTATTATCATGTTTTTATAAATTTTATTGAGATTATACTTCAGATACTGTGATTATAATGCCGAAAGTTGTATTTATATTCCTTTAAAATTGTATTCTTAAACCTATTGAGTAAAAATAAAGAATCTGACTAGGTACTTGTTACATACAGTGCACCAGGAGGTAGCACTATGTCGGATGGCCGAATGTTGTATTTCAAAAAAGTAATGATTAAAATAATTAAATTATTGTAGTACAAATTGTAATTTTCACTGGCAACACTTTTAAGTTGAAATTGACAGAAAGCGCCGGCATGGCGCCACTGTGTTTTGAACGGGGATAGACAAAATGGCGGGAATCTGCCCGTAGGCGGACAGTCAGTTGTGTGGTCAATTCTGTTCGAGTTGTCGAGTCGAAAGGACGTTAACCAGTGATTGTACGAATGAAGCATAAATAAATGGATGCCTATACTGCTGAGTTATTATTTCGTCATACATTTATAGCACTATTGTAATACTACGAAAAAAAAACAAAAATACCATAAAAACATAACACCTAGGTAACTAATTTTAAAGAGTCCATATTTTTAACCACTATGTACCGAGACTTCTCATCCTTGCGTACGAAGATAGTGCCATTGTGTGTCCAGACGAATTTGTACTGCATTTCTTTGGCTTTATTACGAGCTGCTGCGTGAAGTGCTTTATTAGCAGGGGACAAATGTTCTGACACATAGATCGGAGTTTTGATCCCGCTTAGGCCAATGGTAGTCGAGTTGAGTTTGTTGTCAGGGTTGGATCTGTTGTAGCGCGTGACTGCAGATAAAAATTCGTTTCGGCAGCGTGGACTCCGCAGTTTGACTATAATTGTTTTTGGCAATTTGCTTTCCTTATTAAGCTTAGCGACCCTCGTGCAGTTAAGTATGTCTTGATCGTCGATCTTGTACGTTACAGCAGTTGCAATGTTTTTGACAATGTTCAATATATTTTCTGAACGACTTTCCGCAATGCCATGAATTTCGACATTGGAATCGCGTAGCTGCTGTTCTAAAAGGTTCAACTTGTCGTTTAACTTTCCAATATCTGCCTGAGCTACTCTGTGACTACTCTCAAGTTGCTTGTGGTCAATCATTAGTTTTTCAAGTTTTGGACAAAATTCGTCGTATTTGTCACTCAAAAAGTTGACGGAGTCTTGAAGTTGTTTCAGCTGATTGGTGATTGGTGAAAGTTCAGCGCTTAATTGTTGACGTATCAGTTTCGGTAATTCCATCTTCATAGCTGAGAGAATTTCCTTTTTTATAATATTGATAGTCTGCCTATCTATAAAACCTGAAGCAGTCTCCTCATCTTCTGTTTCACAGGGACTATTGTCATCATTATCTGTACTTTCCACTTGCGGTGGTCTCAACGGAGTACTCGAGTTATCTCCACCGCGTCTGGTCTTGGCCAAGCACTCTGGGCACACCCAACCCACTGGAATCCTGGATGGCGGCAGTGGTTTGTTACTTTTGAAGTTAACACAGGTTTGATGATAATCAATTTTGCATTTTGAACATTTCACCCGGTTCCGTTTTATTTCTGTGTTGCATCCACCGCATAATGAAGACATAATGGAATAAAAAATTGAATAGGAAAAAAAAATACAAAAAAAAGAAAGTCGGCTTCTGTGGATTTGAACCGTGACTCGTTGCGCTGACCGCACTGCACCGCGCTCTACGGCGCTACGCTCTCGGTTATCGGTGTTTGTATTTAAGTGACGAATATTGCGTATATAAGCGAGATGTTTGAGTAATATTTTTTAGCGGTGGTGGTGGAAGATGAAAATTGTTTTTCGTATTGACCACAACTAAATATTTCACATCACAAACTATACTCCAAAGATAAAAATTGTCACTATAGTTTCACAAACACAGCGCAAAGCAGTCCGATGTATTTGCGTAAATACCTATATCCTTTCGCTTTGTACCTAGCACAGAAACGTCTTTTAAAAGTCACTGATATGCCCCGTTATAAAAACGTAATTACTTTAGGTTTAGCGGCACCTCAGTTGATTTCCACAATAACACATAACAATCACCACTAATAACAACGAATTGGGCCGAGAAAAATAAAAAAATACTATTTTAACTATTTTTAAATAAATATTTATACGGAGCTTGATGTAACTGAGAAGGCAGCGCCATCTGTGATGTTTGTCTGTATATCATATCATTCACTGTTTTCCATAGCTTTATAGGGTCACTTAGATTTTTTTGTATTTGTTCTGAATCATAGTTGTTTTTTATTTTCCGTAAAAGGTCATTACCAAAATTACGATATCGGGTGTAAGTTATTTTCAAAATAGGATTAGTAGGATCATTACGCAATTTCAAATGTAACTTGTCGCGGTTGTTGATGCAGCGAAGAAGCCCCGGGGTTAGCCATGGCTTCTTTATATGACTTGAACGATTGTTTTGCACTTTACGTGTATGGCGAGATAAAATCGATTTTAAGGTAGATGTTAGTGTGTCTGCTGCTGCACAGACGTCAGTATTATTAATTACAGTGGACCAGTCTGTTGTTTTAAGTTCTGCAGTTATTGCTGAGTAGTTTACCTTTGTGACGTACTGAACTGTTTTAGCATTATTTTTGCTAGGAAGCGAAAGGCCGACCATAGCCAACGAGTGATCTGTATAACTACTTGGACATACGACACCAACACAGGGACGGAATGGTCTCAAGAATATATGATCAAGACATGAATTTTTTCGTGTAGGTTTCGTAATAGCTGGGAAGAACCCGTGTTCTGCCAGCAAACTCAGGTAACTATGGTGTGGGCTAACTGTATCACAGGATAGGAGGTTGATGTTAATATCGCCAGTAACTATGACATTGTTTTTATGCTTTAGCAAGCCGAGGTTTTGATCCAGTAATTCAATAAAATTTTCAGGGTTTTTAGAGGGAGACCGGTATATTCCTAAAATAGTAATAGTAATTTTCAATTCCGTTGCCAGCGAATACGGTTAACTTTCGATTAAATAAAACTTTTATTTCTATTGGGGGTAAATGCGACTATTTGTAAGGGAACTAGTGTTGGGACACCTTGCAATGCACCTACATTTACGAGTAAAAAAATGACACTGCAAATTTTCACCGATGACATTTTATTAAGTATAAAGGTTGACTTCCGTTAAAAATCACAATGACATATTTATATTGTCATCTTTAATAACATTTTGTAATTTTTTTCTTTTTATAGTTAGAACCATCAAAAACCAAATTAATGTATGTAGAATATTTTATACTTAACATTTTACCGAGATAGTACGAGATTCGAACATAAAATATAACAATGCACATGATAATATCAATACTTTATCTTCAAATAAGTGTATCAATCGATAATAACTATATCGACACAAGACATCACTAGTGATTTCGGTTTTATACAAAATTTCACGGGGCTATTGCAACTAACCTAAAAGTTGCAATTATCTCATGTATCATTTTTGATGAGGCAAATGTGACTATGCCTTTTACTGACTATAAACAGAACATTGGATCAAGAAAATACAACAAATGTTACTTACGTTTATCGTTTATCACAAACACAATCGATAACAAACGAAAAACTCAATAATAATATTTTTTTCGTAATAAAACACTGTGCCACGCATCCGAGTCGAAGAGATTCAAAATGGCGGTTTGACATAATGCTTTGCCGTTCGCAAAGTTTTGATCCTACTAACTACATCTATGGGTTATAGTGACAATTATTCATTGCAGCTTAAGATCACAGATATCGTTTTTCACCAAAACTTGTATATAAATAATTATTTAGATTAGTCGCATTCGCCCCCTAGTTACAATAGCCCCGGTGCACCTTATTTAAATAACATTATTTTGAAACGGGCTGTAGTTTCTGTCCGAAGTTTTGATTATTTTAATCACACAGATAGAAGTTAGATAGAAGTTAGATAGACAGTTAGATAGAAGTTCCGTGGAGTGGACTAAGGCCCGCATTCAGAGACAGCTTGCAGAGTAGGACTCGGCAGCTGCTCAGCTAAGCTTGAGATCCCACTCAGGTCAAACCGTCTCAAAATTCGTATTCACAGTTGAGTTACAATCGTGGCTCAACCTCCTCTTGGCTTAGCGCCGCTTTTGCTTTGTCTATGGTACAAAAAGTGATGTCTTTCACTTACGATTCATAATCGGTTTTTTCCACATGAGTATGATAGAGATGGCTGCAGCTAAACATCCATTAGAGGGAAAGAGATAGAAATCATAGACCAATTTTGACTTGATAACTGTCAAAATTTATTTGATGGTTCGTTGTATGACATTTACGAAGTTTTTTTTTAAAGTTAAAAGAAAAGTTTGCTTCCTGTGTTGAAAAAAAAAACAGACGTCAAACGTGTTTTCGAACAATATTTTTACAGATGGTACCACTCTCTATGCAAAGTAGGGGCTGAGTATAGCTTAAGTCACCGATTTCGACAACTCAATCTCAGCTCATGCTTGGCTTAGGCCCGCATTCAGAGACAGCTTGCAGAGTAGGACTCGGCAGCTGCTCAGCTAAGCTTGAGATCCCACTCAGCTCAAACCGTCTCAAAATTCGTATTCACAGTTGAGTTACAATCGTGGCTCAACCTCCTCTTGGCTTAGCGCCGCTTTTGCTTTGTCTATGGTACAAAAAGTGATGTCCTTCACTTACGATTCATAATCGGTTTTTTCCACATGAGTATGATAGAGGGCTGCAGCTAAACATCCATTAGAGGGAAAGATATAGAAATCATAGACCAATTTTGACTTGATAACTGTCAAAATTATTTGATGGTTCGTTGAATGACATTTACTAAGTTTTTTTTAAGTTAAAAGAAAAGTTTGCTATGTTTTGAAAAAATAAATATGCAATCCTCACTTGCGAGCATGATTTAACGTGGTATACTAATACCTCTATCCCATCATCAAAACTTGATAATAGCAATAATAGATACTAATCTATTATTGCTATTATCAAGTTTACTTGGCTAGACGCGCCTACAGTTTACTTGGCTAGACGCGCCTACAGTTTACTAGGCTAGACGCGCCTACAGTTTACATGGCTAAATGCGGCAACAGTTTACAAGGCTAGGTGCGTTTCCAGTTCATAAGACTATCTGCATTTAGATACAAGGATAGAAGCTCCTTCTAGATTAAAAATCTAGGTGTATATTTAGGTTAAAAGGCTACACGCGCCTTTTGATTACAATGCTAGAAGTGCCTTCAGTTTGTCAGGCTAGACTCGCCTACGAGCCTTCAGCTTGTCGGTATATTATGTCTCATTGCTAACAATACCTAAAGCTGATTGATTAAATGTGTTTGTGGTTATTGTAGGTCGAAGGCCTATATGTAGCTATATTACTTTACTATTTTGTCCCTTGTTATCATAAAAAGTGAATTTAATTTTATATGCAGTTGTACTAGACAAGTGCATTAGTTTCAGAATGTACTAAGAGTTTTGACTTGTTGAATTTGATTCATAACGAAAGTTTTCGTATACTGGCTCCTTATACACTTTTTAATTAATTGGGCTATGTGTGTCGCTCGAACGTAATTTATGCGGCATACAATTATTTCAGTTGGTCAAGTTGGCCATTCTTAGAATAGAATAGAATAGAATAATTCTTTATTTGCAAGCAAACACGGTACAAAAAAAAGATAAAAACAAAAGGACATGCAAGAAACCTCGTGTCGCACCAGGTCATGAAACGCAAACAAGTCATTGAAGGAAGAAAGCGACGACCGAATAGAGGAACGCAGATCACCACTCTGTCACTGATGCCTCGTCGATGGCGCCGCGCCGGCCGCTGCGTCTCGAGGATTTCTGAGCCGTCATCTTGGTACTCCTTGGATCGTCGAAGTGATTTCAGGATATCAGTTAGCTTCATCTTCATCCCGAAACGGGATGACGGGCGGAGTGTGTATGTAAATTAATATCGGCATTAAATATTGGAACTTGATTATGTAAATTCGTTACTTTCAAATATTGCATTATTTTACTCTTCGATTCAAACTTTGCTGATGATGTGACTGTAAATGTTTTAAAGTCCAGTTTTGATATACTTATTTAAAAATATGCTAAAACTTTTATCAAAACCACTACTACTTAAGAGTAGGTACGAACAGGGAAAAGTCTAAGTTGGCAGTTTGGTTGGTAGCAGAAATATGAAAAAAAAAACACTTTTTTAAATGTAATGATAACTTACCAATTGCTTACTACGACAAGCTTTCTACTTATGGAAACCACTTGAATAACACCAATATCATGGACCTATTTGGAAATTGTGTTAACAAGCCTTGGATCGATAAAGTAAAAAGTTTGTCCTCTCGGATCGTTCAGCTCAATCAATGCAAATCTTTCAGCGAGGGATTTGATATTAGTACCTTTACAAAACAAAACATTTGTTGTTTGTAAATTTATTTCTAGATCGCATTTTCAACTGTGTTTTGCAAATGTTTTCTTGCATAATGATAAAAAAGCGTAAAGAGCTTTCAAAATATAAAAGAGATCGAAGTGGCAGTAAGGTACATGAAAACATAACTTAAGGGGTAATAAAATTATAGAATAATAGGTCGTATACGAATACAAATAGGTATATAGTTTCTTATTATGAAAAGTACTGTAGGACATTAAAATCCGTCACTCATTGTTTGTGTTGGTGACACTGCTATTGATGGCCGAAAGCCATAGCCAAGATACATAATATAGGCACTTTTGGGGCCTATTGGTTAATTATAGGACTAAAGAAAGACAAATCTTTAACTGTAGGTAACTGAACTGCAATAGTATTTATTCTAAGGCCCGTGGGTTCTATTCTGATAGGTTTGATATAAATTGTACAGGATTGAATTCCGAGTGGAGCGGTGACGTTTCGGTGTTCCGATGCATGAAATGTAATTGATAAGTCTATTGATTCATTATGTGCGCCTCTTTTATGAGTCGTTAACTTAAAGTTAGAAACGCGAGTATTCGCAGGTTAAATAAATGAGCGACATACAAATAAACTATTATTGACAAATAATAGGTACATGGAAATTCCAATGCTTGATATTTGAGAAAGTAATCTTTATGACCTTTAAGTATCTTACAATTTTACTGTTGCTTACTGACATAATAGTACATAAAAAAAGCGCAATTAACAAAAGAAACGCCTCGTGTAGGCTTATTCATAGACATGTTTGAAACTTTGAGGCTGTAGCTGATCACGTACTGCACAACCGACTGAATTTAACGGAATACGTAGTATTACATTAGAATTATTTTTTTTCCATTTTACCTAGTAGCGCGGGCGGTGCGTTCGTTTATAGTAAGTTGGCGAGGGGCCTCAGGGGTTAAAAGTGATTTACAAACTTAAAATGATGAAAGTCTGATGTGCGTAGTTAATCCCACGAATATTAAATACATTCAATTTGGTATTTTCAAATGTGAATTGTCGAACTTAATAATATGTGATAAATAATAGAAATAATGAAAATATTACTTGGTATATCTATAGACACTCATTTAAATTGGTAATCTTGTTGTTATTTTATAATATCGATACAAAGATCTCAATCTATTTTTACGCTTTAAATCTATTTTTGCTCATAATAATTGCTTATATCAAGTAGTTTAGTAGTTTGTGTCCTCTTTTAACTTAGGCGTCATAAACCGGAGCAATTCTGTAAATCTAAATGTTGTAAAGTATGGTACATTTGTATTACCAAATGTTGCATTCACTTCATATTTTGTATCACGTTCGCATTATTTATCTGACGTTTGACCATGAAACGCTTGAAGGACTTTCAAAGAAAAGAAATCCCTTTCAATTCTTGCATATCTATAATCTAGCAATTTGTATCTACGTTATAATTCATATTTACTTGACATAACTTTTTATTATTATTTATTCAAGATCAATTAAAACTTTAATCGACCAACCAATAGAATGTTAATAATGAAAACTACTAGTGTCATAATAAATTAACAGCAAATATAATATAACATCGTTTTGAGACCTAAATAATAATATATTCTGGCAAGTTCTTTTTGCGCAGATCCTCGCTAGAGAACCAAGATACTTTCCCAGATTGATGCGCGAGGCTATTGAAATTAGCAAATACCCAAATTTCAATAGAGAAGATGGTTGGAAGATCCACTAGCTTGGGACCCTATAATCCATCAAGTAAAGTCACAACCTAAACCACACACTGCAAGAACTAAAGATACGGTTAGTTCTTTTTGCAAATAATTTTAATAAACGGAGATCGTCCCCCTTCGTGTAGTTTTCTTGCCAGTTCTTTCTCCGAAGGGCTCCAACTTTTGTGAACTGGTGGTCGAGTCAGTAACTTTTTGCTTTGCTATAAATAATTATTATCCAAATTACTTAAACAAATCAAAATATTAAATTAATAAATCATTTTGTTATAGTTAAATATAATGTTAAAACTACTACTACTACTACTACCTAACCGTATCCTGTTTCCGAACGAAAAACAAAGACAATTAGAGTGGGTATATTCTTTTATTAAAATAAAAAAATAGTGGGTAGTTTTCCGTGACCACGGCCCCTGGAAAGGTGCCGAAACGTCGGATAAACCAAAAAATCTCAAAAAACAACTAAAATTTAACCAAGTTGTTGAATAAATTGCGTGAAAAATCCGTGAAATGTTTTATTTGTATGGACGGTTCGCGCGGAAATCTAAGATGTGTTTAAGTTCTTTTGTACTTAGATAAGTAGAAAATTAAATTAAAGTACGAAGGGCCTCCTCATTTGTGAACTGGTGGTCGAGTCAATAGTTTGCCTTGATTTAAAATAATTATTTGTCTTGTTCTTTTCAAATAAATCTAAATATCAAATAGATAATTTTCCTTGCCTCAGTACAGTCATAACTTAAAAATAGTAAATTCCGTATCCCGATACCAAACAAAATAATAAAATGTTAAATCTGAAGGTCGAAATGATCTGAAATCAGACGGAAAGAGACATGAAATAAAAATTTTAAAAAACTAAAGAAAAAAATACAATTAAATGCTAAAAATAAGTGATACTGAAACGCTCGCAGAAATCTGAGATGTGCATAGGTACATTTATATTGTAAATTATTATTTTAACTATTATCATGTTTTTATAAATTTTATTGAGATTATACTTCAGATACTGTGATTATAATGCCGAAAGTTGTATTTATATTCCTTTAAAATTGTATTCTTAAACCTATTGAGTAAAAATAAAGAATCTGACTAGGTACTTGTTACATACAGTGCACCAGGAGGTAGCACTATGTCGGATGGCCGAATGTTGTATTTCAAAAAAGTAATGATTAAAATAATTAAATTATTGTAGTACAAATTGTAATTTTCACTGGCAACACTTTTAAGTTGAAATTGACAGAAAGCGCCGGCATGGCGCCACTGTGTTTTGAACGGGGATAGACAAAATGGCGGGAATCTGCCCGTAGGCGGACAGTCAGTTGTGTGGTCAATTCTGTTCGAGTTGTCGAGTCGAAAGGACGTTAACCAGTGATTGTACGAATGAAGCATAAATAAATGGATGCCTATACTGCTGAGTTATTATTTCGTCATACATTTATAGCACTATTGTAATACTACGAAAAAAAAACAAAAATACCATAAAAACATAACACCTAGGTAACTAATTTTAAAGAGTCCATATTTTTAACCACTATGTACCGAGACTTCTCATCCTTGCGTACGAAGATAGTGCCATTGTGTGTCCAGACGAATTTGTACTGCATTTCTTTGGCTTTATTACGAGCTGCTGCGTGAAGTGCTTTATTAGCAGGGGACAAATGTTCTGACACATAGATCGGAGTTTTGATCCCGCTTAGGCCAATGGTAGTCGAGTTGAGTTTGTTGTCAGGGTTGGATCTGTTGTAGCGTGTGACTGCAGATAAAAATTCGTTTCGGCAGCGTGGACTCCGCAGTTTGACTATAATTGTTTTTGGCAATTTGCTTTCCTTATTAAGCTTAGCGACCCTCGTGCAGTTAAGTATGTCTTGATCGTCGATCTTGTACGTTACAGCAGTTGCAATGTTTTTGACAATGTTCAATATATTTTCTGAACGACTTTCCGCAATGCCATGAATTTCGACATTGGAATCGCGTAGCTGCTGTTCTAAAAGGTTCAACTTGTCGTTTAACTTTCCAATATCTGCCTGAGCTACTCTGTGACTACTCTCAAGTTGCTTGTGGTCAATCATTAGTTTTTCAAGTTTTGGACAAAATTCGTCGTATTTGTCACTCAAAAAGTTGACGGAGTCTTGAAGTTGTTTCAGCTGATTGGTGATTGGTGAAAGTTCAGCGCTTAATTGTTGACGTATCAGTTTCGGTAATTCCATCTTCATAGCTGAGAGAATTTCCTTTTTTATAATATTGATAGTCTGCCTATCTATAAAACCTGAAGCAGTCTCCTCATCTTCTGTTTCACAGGGACTATTGTCATCATTATCTGTACTTTCCACTTGCGGTGGTCTCAACGGAGTACTCGAGTTATCTCCACCGCGTCTGGTCTTGGCCAAGCACTCTGGGCACACCCAACCCACTGGAATCCTGGATGGCGGCAGTGGTTTGTTACTTTTGAAGTTAACACAGGTTTGATGATAATCAATTTTGCATTTTGAACATTTCACCCGGTTCCGTTTTATTTCTGTGTTGCATCCACCGCATAATGAAGACATAATGGAATAAAAAATTGAATAGGAAAAAAAAATACAAAAAAAAGAAAGTCGGCTTCTGTGGATTTGAACCGTGACTCGTTGCGCTGACCGCACTGCACCGCGCTCTACGGCGCTACGCTCTCGGTTATCGGTGTTTGTATTTAAGTGACGAATATTGCGTATATAAGCGAGATGTTTGAGTAATATTTTTTAGCGGTGGTGGTGGAAGATGAAAATTG
Organism: Crambus lathoniellus; assembly: GCA_949710035.1. Classification (NCBI taxonomy): domain Eukaryota; kingdom Metazoa; phylum Arthropoda; class Insecta; order Lepidoptera; family Crambidae; genus Crambus; species Crambus lathoniellus. Next base: position 20,098,236 of record OX453303.1, on the reverse strand, counting down.
TTTTTCGTATTGACCACAACTAAATATTTCACATCACAAACTATACTCCAAAGATAAAAATTGTCACTATAGTTTCACAAACACAGCGCAAAGCAGTCCGATGTATTTGCGTAAATACCTATATCCTTTCGCTTTGTACCTAGCACAGAAACGTCTTTTAAAAGTCACTGATATGCCCCGTTATAAAAACGTAATTACTTTAGGTTTAGCGGCACCTCAGTTGATTTCCACAATAACACATAACAATCACCACTAATAACAACGAATTGGGCCGAGAAAAATAAAAAAATACTATTTTAACTATTTTTAAATAAATATTTATACGGAGCTTGATGTAACTGAGAAGGCAGCGCCATCTGTGATGTTTGTCTGTATATCATATCATTCACTGTTTTCCATAGCTTTATAGGGTCACTTAGATTTTTTTGTATTTGTTCTGAATCATAGTTGTTTTTTATTTTCCGTAAAAGGTCATTACCAAAATTACGATATCGGGTGTAAGTTATTTTCAAAATAGGATTAGTAGGATCATTACGCAATTTCAAATGTAACTTGTCGCGGTTGTTGATGCAGCGAAGAAGCCCCGGGGTTAGCCATGGCTTCTTTATATGACTTGAACGATTGTTTTGCACTTTACGTGTATGGCGAGATAAAATCGATTTTAAGGTAGATGTTAGTGTGTCTGCTGCTGCACAGACGTCAGTATTATTAATTACAGTGGACCAGTCTGTTGTTTTAAGTTCTGCAGTTATTGCTGAGTAGTTTACCTTTGTGACGTACTGAACTGTTTTAGCATTATTTTTGCTAGGAAGCGAAAGGCCGACCATAGCCAACGAGTGATCTGTATAACTACTTGGACATACGACACCAACACAGGGACGGAATGGTCTCAAGAATATATGATCAAGACATGAATTTTTTCGTGTAGGTTTCGTAATAGCTGGGAAGAACCCGTGTTCTGCCAGCAAACTCAGGTAACTATGGTGTGGGCTAACTGTATCACAGGATAGGAGGTTGATGTTAATATCGCCAGTAACTATGACATTGTTTTTATGCTTTAGCAAGCCGAGGTTTTGATCCAGTAATTCAATAAAATTTTCAGGGTTTTTAGAGGGAGACCGGTATATTCCTAAAATAGTAATAGTAATTTTCAATTCCGTTGCCAGCGAATACGGTTAACTTTCGATTAAATAAAACTTTTATTTCTATTGGGGGTAAATGCGACTATTTGTAAGGGAACTAGTGTTGGGACACCTTGCAATGCACCTACATTTACGAGTAAAAAAATGACACTGCAAATTTTCACCGATGACATTTTATTAAGTATAAAGGTTGACTTCCGTTAAAAATCACAATGACATATTTATATTGTCATCTTTAATAACATTTTGTAATTTTTTTCTTTTTATAGTTAGAACCATCAAAAACCAAATTAATGTATGTAGAATATTTTATACTTAACATTTTACCGAGATAGTACGAGATTCGAACATAAAATATAACAATGCACATGATAATATCAATACTTTATCTTCAAATAAGTGTATCAATCGATAATAACTATATCGACACAAGACATCACTAGTGATTTCGGTTTTATACAAAATTTCACGGGGCTATTGCAACTAACCTAAAAGTTGCAATTATCTCATGTATCATTTTTGATGAGGCAAATGTGACTATGCCTTTTACTGACTATAAACAGAACATTGGATCAAGAAAATACAACAAATGTTACTTACGTTTATCGTTTATCACAAACACAATCGATAACAAACGAAAAACTCAATAATAATATTTTTTTCGTAATAAAACACTGTGCCACGCATCCGAGTCGAAGAGATTCAAAATGGCGGTTTGACATAATGCTTTGCCGTTCGCAAAGTTTTGATCCTACTAACTACATCTATGGGTTATAGTGACAATTATTCATTGCAGCTTAAGATCACAGATATCGTTTTTCACCAAAACTTGTATATAAATAATTATTTAGATTAGTCGCATTCGCCCCCTAGTTACAATAGCCCCGGTGCACCTTATTTAAATAACATTATTTTGAAACGGGCTGTAGTTTCTGTCCGAAGTTTTGATTATTTTAATCACACAGATAGAAGTTAGATAGAAGTTAGATAGACAGTTAGATAGAAGTTCCGTGGAGTGGACTAAGGCCCGCATTCAGAGACAGCTTGCAGAGTAGGACTCGGCAGCTGCTCAGCTAAGCTTGAGATCCCACTCAGGTCAAACCGTCTCAAAATTCGTATTCACAGTTGAGTTACAATCGTGGCTCAACCTCCTCTTGGCTTAGCGCCGCTTTTGCTTTGTCTATGGTACAAAAAGTGATGTCTTTCACTTACGATTCATAATCGGTTTTTTCCACATGAGTATGATAGAGATGGCTGCAGCTAAACATCCATTAGAGGGAAAGAGATAGAAATCATAGACCAATTTTGACTTGATAACTGTCAAAATTTATTTGATGGTTCGTTGTATGACATTTACGAAGTTTTTTTTTTAAAGTTAAAAGAAAAGTTTGCTTCCTGTGTTGAAAAAAAAAACAGACGTCAAACGTGTTTTCGAACAATATTTTTACAGATGGTACCACTCTCTATGCAAAGTAGGGGCTGAGTATAGCTTAAGTCACCGATTTCGACAACTCAATCTCAGCTCATGCTTGGCTTAGGCCCGCATTCAGAGACAGCTTGCAGAGTAGGACTCGGCAGCTGCTCAGCTAAGCTTGAGATCCCACTCAGCTCAAACCGTCTCAAAATTCGTATTCACAGTTGAGTTACAATCGTGGCTCAACCTCCTCTTGGCTTAGCGCCGCTTTTGCTTTGTCTATGGTACAAAAAGTGATGTCCGTCACTTACGATTCATAATCGGTTTTTTCCACATGAGTATGATAGAGGGCTGCAGCTAAACATCCATTAGAGGGAAAGATATAGAAATCATAGACCAATTTTGACTTGATAACTGTCAAAATTATTTGATGGTTCGTTGAATGACATTTACTAAGTTTTTTTTAAGTTAAAAGAAAAGTTTGCTATGTTTTGAAAAAATAAATATGCAATCCTCACTTGCGAGCATGATTTAACGTGGTATACTAATACCTCTATCCCATCATCAAAACTTGATAATAGCAATAATAGATACTAATCTATTATTGCTATTATCAAGTTTTGATGATGGGATAGATGGACAGCAACTGAAGAAATGTTGTAAAGTTTGCATACCTGAAAGGATCCAGTTGCATATTAGCGTAGCGCTATTGCGGCTTGTATTTCTATTGGAATTGGCAGCCCCCTCAAGGTTTGGTGGTCACCTGGGTGTATTAGAGGCACAATCAATTCCTTTGCTGTGTTTTTCCGGAATCTGAACCGGTCTCAAAAATCTACGTCATTGAAGAACTCGTACGGATCCGTAATATTTCGAAGTTATAATCTTTGCCTTGGAGGCAAAGGAATTTCCGGAATTAGTTCTTCATAACGTCCAAGCTCATCCACCTCGTCCATAAAATCAATAACGTTCATTTTAATTAGATTTTGCGGGAGGAACAAGAAACTTTTCAACTTCTAACTGAACCAACAAAAATTACCTTGAACCTATTCAAAACAGACATCAAATGTGTTTTCTACCATTACAGATGGCACCACTTTCTATGCAAAGTAGGGGCTGAGTATAGCTTAAGTCACCGATTTCGACAACTCAATCTCAGCTCATGCTTGGCTTAGACTGCTTTCCTGCTCAGTTGGGTAAACTCGACTGTGAATACGAAAGTGTAGCTTAGCATCGACTTGAGCTATACTCAAGGCTCAAAATCGCCTATGAATGCGGGCCTTAGACTGCTTTCCAGGGGGCCAAGTCTGCTAACGTTAAGTCACAATCGTGTCTCAATCGTGTTTCAATTGTAGTTCAGTTGGAGTGCTTTTTTACACACTAGCTACAAGAAATGTGTGCTTTTTTCACAATAATACTGATGGTCACACCACACACTACATTCACATCACATCATACTGTCATAATTCTTGTAACTAGTGTGTAAAAAAGCACTACAACTGAACTACAATTATTGATACACGATTGAGACACGATTGTGAATTAACGTAAGCAGACTTGGCCCCCTGCTCAGTTGGGTAAACTTGACTGTGAATACGAAAGTGTAGCTTAGCCTCGACTTGAGCTATACTCAAGGCTAAAAATCGTCTCTGAATGCGGGCCTAAGTCCCTACATAACTCTAAAATTAACGCGTAGTAATTTTAGTATAAAATCAGCGTTTTACCCGCTAGGTACCGACCTACTTCATCCTCTTTAAGTCCCATAACCCATTGCAATTATTTATAAATTAACTAACTTACCTTGATGCCTACTTTCTGAATCGGCGAAACGGCAATTCCCTCTTCTTACTATTTTAATGCGATACAGTGAACTATAAATGGGTCACTTCAATTTTATTTTAATACACAAGAGAATGAACTAGAGGCAGAATATTTGAATAAAATAGGACCTCTATGTGACAGTAAAAATACGGAGCAAATGGAAAATCGCTGTTAAATCTCTTTTCTTTTGTCGTGACTTTTAAACTTTTGTTTCACGTAACGTGAAACTTAATACGAATCATGTTTCGTTAAAAATCTTATCTTTTTTACAGGTTTTTTCTTATTTAACTAACATCATCCGAGCTTTCCTACAAAGAATAGAGGTAGTCATCATCATCATCATCATCATCAACCATTTAGTATCCCCACTGCTGGGGAACTGGCCTTCCTTATGGATGGATAAGAAGAATGGGTCATGACCCACCACGCGGACCCAATGCGGATTGGTGGGTATCAACGACTGCAAATGCAGCCGGGCGGGACCAAAGGCTTAACGTGGCTTCCGAAGCATGGAGGAGCTCGAGATGAAAGCTTTTGGTCACCCATCCCGTGACGTGACCGACCATTGCCTCAAAGATCGCAGGCCGTGCGCGCTAACTACTACGCAACGGGCTCATCAATAATCTTAGTACCTATTTAAAAGGGAAATAATTTTTCCGAATGTTATTTAAACATTTGGTATGTTATATAGTTAGTAATGTAAGTATAGTTGAAAAATGATTTGAGCAGTTACTAAATCGTCGAATAAGAAGCGTCGAATTTATCCAATACTTCTTACGCGCTGTATAGTCAGCCTTAATTTCATCAATGTGGAGATATTACTACCCTCACACGCGAAAGAAATACCCACAGAACACGGAAAGATTTTTTTCTCTTGTAGACCATGTTGTGTGATTGCAACTTATTTTAATTTTTAGTTTTTTGCATTCACAATGCAATTTTTATTACTGAAAAATGGAAAATGAAGTATTTAGAAAAAATCGACCCGTCTCACAACTAGCTCCGATGGGACTCGAACCCAGGACCTTTCGCTTTCGATTTTTTCTAAATAGGTACTTCATTTTCCATTTTTCAGTAATAAAAATTGCATTGTGAATATTGCAAAAAACTAAAAATTTAAATAAGTTGCAATAGTAATTTCATCTTTAGCGATTGCCAAATACCTGGAAATTAACGCTGACTATACAGCGCGTAAGAAGTATTGGATAAATTCGACGCTTCTCGTAACGACTCCGTAGCTCAGTGGTTAGAGCAGTCGCCCGGAAAGCGAAAGGTCGTGGGTTCGAGTCCCATCGGAGCTAGTTGTGAGACGGGTCGATTTTTTCTAAATACTTCATTTTCCATTTTTCAGTAATAAAAATTGCATTGTGAATGCAAAAAACTAAAATTTAAAATAAGTTACTAAATTTTCAGGTGGTTGTAAATTTACTAAAGCAGTTAAACATGAATAGTAAGAAAAAGAAAATTTAGCGGTTAATTCATCCTAAAATGAAGGCTCAAAAATTATTCAAGCAGTGTAATAAATAAATGGCGAGTAAAATGATGGAATGGGCAGTTAGATACATAGTTCGGCAGTTCACTGTGAACATACCTATTATTATTTACATAGATTTTTCACATTTTTATTTTAAAAGTTAGAAGGGGCATATTACCACTATTAGCACATACACATAATATTACTATTTAGGAAGTGTCTATCTTTCAAAATAATTATTTTGAGAAAAAAGGGTTTAAGAAACCTTAATGCAATTTTGAAGTCCTATCTATAAGAACCTCACTCGTATGCAATGGACGAAAATTTTTTTTAGTTGCATATCCATGTATGGGGAGCCCCCATTTAATTTTTATTTTTTTATTTTATACCGTATCTCGTATATCGTAATATCGTAATGCGGTTTACAGAATCCATCTATCTACCAAGTTTCAACAGTGTAGTCAAAAGATTCGGAAGAAAGTGGTTGTAAATACGGACGGACGGACAGACAAATATACAAGGTGTACCTAAATTTACCGACTTATTTTTTAAGAACTGTTTAGAATGAGATTTCTTATCGACTAATTCCGATTTGTTAACTGACCACTAAGAACTGCCCATTCAGTCATATTACTGCTCAATATTTATTTAACTGCCCATTTCAATATTTCTTACTTATCATTTCTGTTTTGTTTACTGCTCAGTTTTTACTGCTGAACTTGTTATTAAAACATGCATTTTGTAGCTTTAAACTTACCAATGAGTCACACCAATGATTTTTGTTTTCAGCATATCTAAAAAATATGTAACTCGAGAAAAAAGAATCTGTTTTAATTTTTTCCTATCTTCAAAAATTACTGAGATATTAAACGTTGAAGTACGGCCTCTGAGGAAAATTCGGGTGAAACAATGGCATTAACGTGTGACGTCACATCGCGATTGAGAGTTGGCCCTTCCGTATACCTACATCATAGATATAATAGATATAGTATATTACCACCTACATTGAATCCTTTGGCTATATAGTTGCGCTCTCGCGGTTTCGCAATAAATTTATTTATTTTTCTTATAGTCGATCAATGAAATGGTTAAGAAATTTTGTATTGAGCCCATGTGAAAAAACAACCTTCAAATACGTATGTTTTATTTTCGTGAATGGTAAATTAAATCAACTTTCGTAATGGCGGGCGGTATTCTGTCAATAATACATAAAACAAAATGTACTTACAACCTTAACTGACTTTGTGGTCAAATATGCACCCTAAAAACTGACAGCCATTTCGATAAGTTTGTACTGCTAGTGGCGCCTCCACCACTGGATCAGATAAGTTTGTGGGATAAATGTCTTTCGGTATCGACAGTAGGTGACAGTTTAAGAGTGCGGCTGCGCGCGGTCGAAATCGAATACTAATCATTTACCATAACCTTAGAACGAAAAAATGTACTGTAACTAGCGCTAAAAACGCACCAGTTGCGCACAGATTCCGCACCGACGGACTCTATGTAGGTACAGTTGGACAGAAATCACCCGCAACAGTTGCAATCGGAGATATCAGTGCGACATGACGTCATCACAATAGCGGCCAAGGAAAGCACGAAAGTTGGTGAAACTTTACAATGCTGTAACTTTAGAAATCCTGGCCAGATTTCGATGAAACAAAAACTGTTAGTACTAGCACGAGTACGCGCATTAAATTCAGTAATTTTTATAGTAATATTTTGATGTGTTGGTGTGACTCATTCTACAATATACAACTGACGCTTTAAATCAATGCCTATTTCAAAGAGGTAGGTATGTAATACCTAAGTCTAATTTAATATTTAATTAACGCTCAGAAAGCTTATTACTTCAAACTTTGTGTTCTCAAAGGAATGAGGTAGGGTACCCACTTGGACTTTGATATAATTAAAATAATGAAATTAAATAGAGTCAATTTGCCCATGGCGTGGGTGTCTAGTGAAGCACAAGTATTAAATTCTCTTGTCTATTTTGTTGCACTTTTACCTGACAACTTTGGAGATGATAATTAAATCAGTCAGGTTAGTAGGTAAGTATTGTTGTAAAATGCAATAGCTTAGGTACATAGGTATAATAAAACTGTAAACGAGCCAATTCTGTACATTGAAAAGAAATACGAAAAATTACGTCCTGGGGTCTTACAAATGCCAAAAATTTGGTTTTTAAAGTTTTAGTATGTCTCTCTGTCAGTTGTCCTCGATTCACGCAAAAACTACTGAACGGATTTAGGTGAAACTTTTCTTTATATTTATAGCTCGGCAGTCCTCGGCAGAATATAGGCTGTTATTTATCTAAAATATCAAAATAACTGTTTTTATCTTACAAATTTATTTAATTCCCCGGGACGGGATGACGTCGTGTAGTCCACGCGGGCGAAGCCGCGGGCGGCCGCTAGTTATATTTTAAAGTTACAAAGTAGCGTCCTATCTAGATTCGATACCTATCTAAAATTCGACCAAAGTAGGTAATGCGTCAACTGAGTTAACGCTCAAAATTAAAAAAGAATTAGGAGTAAGTATAAATATAATATTTGTTATATTTTTTGAAGTGTTTTCCCATAAACCAGTACCTACTCAACATCATCGATACAGAATAATTACGTTAGCATATTTAATCCTAATCCTAGGACATGCCTAGCAATTGCAACAAAACATCGAACATGCTCTAGCCATATAGAGCCAAAATCATGTGTGATCTGACGCTCTAAATAATGATATGTTATAGAGACCGTCTTTGTAAATGAACATTTCGACCCATTTTCATTTGCCGCAGCGCAGTGACATCATAGCGTGGCATATCATCGGAATAGTGTTGAGATTTGTATCGCTCAAGTGCGCTTATTAACTTCCCGCCATCGCCACTCTAGATAATGAAATTGGTTAAACCACAGTCGCGGCTACTGAATATCCGTATTGATCAACATTATTGCGCTTTTAATGAATTTGACCTTATGATGCCGATATGCCGATGTTGACTAAATAAAAAAAAAACAATAAATAAATCAATTTTGCACACCCACCATCACATAGGTTGTTCCAAAACCAAACTATGAGTAACTTGAGCACTAGTATTATGGAAATTGGAAACAATGACGGGCATTAAAAAAAAATTATTTCCGTGTTCTGTGGGTATTAACCACTTACACCCAGACCCGCGGAAATACTGAAAAGTTCGTTTTCAATATTTACCCCAGCGGTAATCGAACCGGAACCTATAGGCTAGAGATAGCGGCACCTTGAAAACCGGTGCGTACACCACTCGGCCACAGAGGTCGTCAATAATCTATACTAATACTTATTATAATTGTGAAAATTTGTTTGTTTGTTTGACCGTCTTTCACATCGAAACGGAGAAACGAACGCACGTGATTACTGATATAGGGATACTTTGAGAGCATTAGCTTGCATTAGTCAGGTACTTACATTTAAAATTTAAAGATTGTTAATTAACTGAATAAAAATACTCTCGAAAAATAACTCTCCTTCAGTCGCAGTCAGGTTATCAAAGCTCTAAAATAATCTGTAAGAGATACTAACTATTATAAAGATTTTATATTACACTGTTGAATATAAAGTAACACTGAGCACACACACCACAGTCCAGCGGTTAAACAAACATTGGAACGTTTTCATGCTACGCTTATTTGAGAGAGTTCAAATATGGATATCATCAGAAAATAGTAGATTTATGTAAAATTGCTTTGAGTATTCCTACATTAAAAAGTCAAATATAACGGTAAAATAGTAAGACTTAATGTCAAAAGTAAAAAGTTAGATAATCAGGATCAGGGTATTATTTTAATAAAATAAAAAACAACACGGCTCGGCACTTGTTTATAATTATAATGGAACGCGAAAGTTTAAAAACTTGTTATATTATTTCGTATTTTAAAAATAAGGTGACTTTTTTCTATTCGAAAGATGGTTTGGTTAGCGGAATCGGACAAGTGTATATATTCTTTGCCCCTAGTGTTTAGAACCAACTTTTTATATGCAAGAAAAAATACTTTATTATTTTAATTTAACGCATAATTTATTTTAAAACTTTAATTGAATATTTGTTGGTGGTCATCTCAATTATTTTTAAGCTAAGACATGTAAAAATAATAATCATATCATATATCATAGTCTAGACTTAAAAATAATTGAGATTGGGCATCTCAATTATTTTTAAGTCTATAACAAACTACAAACTACAAACTACAAATTTCGAATTAAAATTTTAAAATAAATTATGATTTACTTAAACTAAAATTAAAAAAAAACTACTATTACGTTCTAAACACTTGACCACCATCCACTTAAATTTATTCGAATTGAAAAAGTCACCTTACATAATTTAGGTACCTACTTTCTGACATTTTGAATAGGTTTTGGGAAAAACCGTTTTACTGGGATCGATTTTAGTAAATTACGGGCTACATGCCCCTTAGTGTGTAAACACTGCCGCTTTGCTTTTTATCGTGTTATTATTAAAGGGAACATCTATCAACCCAATTAACTCCATCGCAGTAAAAAATAACCCGACACCGCACTAAAAGATCGTAAATTTAAAAATAATTACAGTGGACATATAATAATCATTTGATACATTCATTCTTTTTAACGTAATTCAATGTGGTCCTATTTGGAATAGAGTTTATACTCAATAGTTTAAATATTAATATTAAATAATACATACAACCTAGATTTTTACAGCATCAACAATTTTATTAATTCTTTATGTTTTTTTCTTTAAATCAATTTAAGTTAGTAGTTTTATTGCCATAAAACAAAATCCAATGAGTCGACTTTTTGAGTTAGAAAATCGTTACTACTGTGAATTAGGTATCTTGGCGAATTCTATTTGTGCTGCACCATTAAAAGAATTATGAGGTACTGTTTGCTGCTAATTTTAATTAGTGAACAAGACGTCATAGTGGAGCATTCCTCAGCTAAAATCATTATCTGTGGCCGGGCGTCAGACTTTCTGTACAATTAAGAGGACGGACATACTTACTGCGATGAAAATATTAAAATACACTGGACTAGATTAATATTTAAGTACCGAGAAGAAACACACTTAGGGCTAGCCTTTCAGAAGAGTCTCTAGAATGGAGGTTTTAACACACATAACGAAAATGAATCAGATTATGTTAAAACTTTAAGTAAAGGTAAATAGCCAGACGCTATTCTGAGACGTTAAATTGCGATTTGCGATTTGAACAGCTATTACATTATATGGTTCATCTTAATGTTGTTCTAACTGTTGTAATTATGTATTTCGTTAAAGCAGAAGAACTTCTGACTTAAATTGACAAACACTTTTGTATTAGACTGATAACACATTGGTATTGCAATGATTTAAGTTTATTCTTCATTTAAACACTAACCAAAGTCACTAACTGTTACCTACTTAAATAAATTATCAGGCTTTATGATTCCTTTATTTTAGTAAGTACATTTATTAGTAGTAGTACTTAACGATTCTTTAACTAAAACAAGAGAAAACATAAAAAAAATACTTGCAAAAGGACGAAGAAGAGAAAATATTAAAAGAGAAATGATTGCAAAAGGATGATAAATACGAGTATATTATGCGCTGTCAAGCGTCCGTTAGTGTACAATGTTCTTAAGTTGGTCGTGGTCTTAAATAAGAATACTCGTCTCATGTTAATAGAGATGAGATTATCGTGTTTTGCATACGGGAACACTCAAAGACTTGCAAATGGGAGAAATATAACCACCGGCTACTGTACCATGCAAATGACGCCTCCCAAAATTAAACACTTAATTTTCTACGTGACAGATTAGCAGATATAGTAAAAGAAAGCCTTATAAGATGTAAACAGTACTCTTGTCTAAGCACAGAATAATATAATGCTCTAAGCACGAATATGACTATCGTAATCGTATCAAACTGCGATGCGACGTCGCATCGCAAAAATATGCGGCGCGCCATGCTAATAGAAATCTATTGCCTAATAGAATCTATCTCAAATATTTGATACGCTTCCGTCGCAGACTTTTGGAATGCGATCTTCGATCATGATCGAAGAATTCGATGCGAATCCGCAGTTTTGTGTGAGAGCCCATATTCATAAACGTTATGTATCATCCGTCAAAATGCTACCAAAGCAGTCACAGTGTTGCTTAATTAATTTTGGTTCCGATAACGGTCGCTTCGGTCTGGTTTTCATACAAAATAACAATCATAATAATAATACTAACTATCACGATAAAGTTAACGAGAACGAGAGCTTTTCGTGCTTCGTTAAAGAAGCATGTCTTACTAGTGGCCGCCAGTGGTTTGACCGTTTGGAAACTTTAGCAATGGTCGGTCAAGGGATGGGTGATTGAACTCGCGTAGAGGATCGATGGGTGGCACATTCTCCTCATACCTCCTCATACCTCACACACCCATATAAGGTCTATGCCTTAGGTGCAGTGGGGACTTTAAACGGCTGATAATGGTAATAAAAAAAATCATTATACCTATTCGTATAGAAAATAAGCTATTCCTATACTTATTTATTTACCAGCATTTTCATTTTCGAAAAGAAACATTTAAAGAAAAAACATTTGAAATATGCTCTTGTCATATTACCACGTGCAAGATAATGTTTCATGTAACATTGTAAATAGGTACTTAAGAATTTATCGACGGTAAAATCACTTTACGAGGATGTTACATATCGCATAAAGTACTTAGGGTTCGAGATGCGGACGACGGCGACACGGTCCCTCGCAGTAATTGCATTTCGCCACTTATGTCGATTACTGTTCGACTACCAATATTGCCCATTCTTGGATGTTCGATTCGTAGTAAAGCCAGTTATTTGCCAATAATTATGCGCGTACTGATGATGCAAAAAGCCTGAAGGAATGGATTATATTGTGGGAGGCCTGCACCAACAAGGTTGAGTACTGTGAAAAAGAAGCCTAGTTTTTTAAGTCGTCCGTAATTAAACATATGACCAAAAATAATGATGTCCACTGACCTGACCCTTTCAATGATAGGTATTTTAGTTTAGCATACCTATTAGTTAGGTACTAAATTGAACATCGAAATGAAAAAATACATAGTTTCCTAGCAAACTATGTATTTTTTCATTTCAACTGTCATTTTCATTTCGACTTTCCCTTTTCTGGCGAAATATAAAAATGTACTTAGGTATCTTAAAAATATCATTGCAAAAGTAAAAATCATAATATAAAAAAATACTAAAGATGATGAGTTGCACTACCTACATACAGGGTGTTAGTTTGGTCAGCTGCAAGCCCTAAACCACAGCTTGTACTTACTCATAAAATTGAATAACCTTCTTCATGAAACATGGGTTGAAATCTAAAAAAAAAATGGTTCCTTTCATACAACATTGATTAGCTGACTGTGCAGTTTGTATGAGAGATCAAATTTTTTTTTTCACCTTTGGACCTTAATTTTCCTGGGAAAAGTTGTTCAATATTATGAGTACAAGCTGTAGTTTTGGGCTTGCAACTGACCAAACTAACACCCTGTATATCCATACTAATATTATAAACGTGAAAGTGTGTTTGTTTGTTTTTTGTCCGTCTTCCACGACAAAACGGAGCAACGGATCGACGTGACTTTTAGTATGGGGCTAGTTTATAGGGGCTAGAGAGTGACATAAGCTACTTTATCCTGGAAAAATATCACAATCCCGCGGGATTATATGGAAAATCGTATAACAGACGTGCTAACAAAACTGACATTAATTCCATGGCCGCTTTTAAATAGTATATAAATCATAGAGAAAAATAAATATATAATAGAATGTAAATGGGTAATTCTCATCGAAGCTAAAATTCAATGGTCACACAGTTATATTTCATAAACGGTATAAGTTAGAAACAGAACTTGTGGATCGGAGGATAAAACATTTAATAAGCTACAAAATGAATAAAGCTTGTCGTAATAGACGCAAAAATAACGTCACAAATTAACACGAACGATCAAAAACGGGACCATTTTTAACCGACTTCTAAAATATCAAAAAGGAGGAGGTTCTCTATTCGTCTGTATGTATGTTTTTTTTTTTTTGTGTATGTCCACCGATTACTCGAAGACGGCTGAACCGATTGAAATGGTTCAAACGTTATTACATCAGGTTGGTTTCCAAGTTGGTCCCATTTTTTGAAATTTTGAATTCGATTCAGTAGTTTTCAGGAAATCTTGAAAATACTGTCGTTTTCGTTACCACTTTATGTGAATTTAATACGTATCTTTAGGCATAACTCCTTTGTTTATAAACCGATTTAGATGATTCTTGTTTTGTTAAAAAGGGGATACCTCAAGGTATTTTAACCGACTTTGAAAAAGAAGGTTTTCGGTTTGATCACATACCTATTTACCAGAAAACACGTAAATTGCCTGCACGATGCACTAAAAAGAGTGAAATAAATATTATTTTTATAAAAAAATAAAACCGCCTTCAAAAAAACCACATCAAAAAAGTAAGAAATAATTCCTCACCAAATAAATAACGTAAGTACTTTGAAGTCGGGCGGGTTTTAACAAAAACAACAAAAAATTGTACATGTTTCACGCCCGACTTCAAAGTACTTACGTTATTTATTTGGTGAGGAATTATTTCTTACTTTTTTGATGTGGTTTTTTTAAAGGCGGTTTTATTTTTTTATAAAAATAATTTTTTCGCATTCTTATCGTGTCACACGACCCATTGCAGTAAAACATTTGGATACTGCATCCACAAATTTCAGTGTAACACTATGTTACATATACTAAAATCATCGTAATTATATACACTTTACACTCAATAGTTTTAAAATATCTTTTCATCATAATTTTGAATTGAAAACACAATATGCGTCGGTCACACGATTTGAGGAACTTTAGATTTGCGTAGTCACAAGGGCCATGCTGTTGAACACAACAGCGGCAACCAATCAGAGTTTGATTCAGTCAAATGTCAGTCGTATTCCGGCATCGCAGAAGTGAGACTAGCGGCTCATCGTTCTCCGGGGACAAAAATATATAAGTTTTTATATTTTTTCATACTTGTACCGATCACTTGCGTGGACAATTTTTTTCTGCATTGTAGTTTAGCAATTTAAATCAAAGTTAGTTGATTGAAACCTCAAAACATACGTGATATTAATGTAGTATATGATTTCAAACGTTGCGGCTAAACTTTGCAGGAATTTATAAAAAGAGGATAATTTCGTCACTTTCGTGGCATCACCTTCATGGCGTTTTATCCACGAAGGTGATTTTATGCCACGAAAGTGATTTTTGCATTGTTTTATTTCGAATTAAATGACAATTGGTGCGTATCTATTCACAAAATCAGCCAGTACGATGTTCTATGATACTGTTTTACCGACTTCAAAAAAGAAGGATGTTATCAATTTGACCTGTATGTATGTGAAATTGTTGGAATTGTATAATGTTTGAGTATAATTTGGATAGTAATATAGTAAGTATATTTATAGTATTTAAGAATGTGATCGTCTTTGTCATATATAAAGAACCCTCTTTTAAAGTAAAAATATTATATTCTGAAGTACCTGGTTAATAAAATTAAGTTCCTATTTGTTACCTAAATTACTAGTATTGTATATGTTACGGCTAATAGCCTAAGTGCGGCTACACCTAGTTTTAGCCGGCTACAGCTAGGTGCAGCCGGCCACATGCGGTTAAACCCCTTCATCCACTTGTCTCCCCCGTTGTCTACCCCAGTATGGACATGTCCACTGTTGTGCAATGTTATAGAATAATTTACCGCTGAAAAATAAAAATATAGTCTCGTTAAATATTAGAAACAAAATATGTACCTACAGCTGCTCTCGTATTTATTCTTCTTTTAAAATATTTACGACTCGTTTATGAATATATATATACATTAGTGTAAATAGTATTACAAAGATTATTATAACTTACATTATTGAACTTACAGATCGCAATCAAGGCCGGGCTATACATCAATAAACGCTCATTTATTAGTCGACAACGCTAACAGAATAGCTAACCAGTCTGATACGCATACTACTATTAATTCGTTGTAGTAGCGGTAACCTATTCATTGGAAACAAAGATCAACATTGGCAAATCTTACATATCTGCATGTTTGCTCGGTATTTATGTTGAATATATTTGATATGAAGGAACTGAAAGGGCCAGCTGACTATTTAATTTATATTTATTTAATTCTATTGGGCACGAACGATTATGTTCGTTTCGTTACTTAAAATTTTAGCCTAGATAGGTATGTACTTTTATAAACTCTCATCTACTTACGAGATAAGTAATACGAATACTATTTAGGTTAGTATAGTATTTATCTATGGCTACTAAATTTTGATCAAAGTTGGCAACGGTTTAGGCGTGAAAGCTAATAGACATACACAGACAACTTCTACATATGAATGTTTCAACTACTTATCGATAAAATATGACTAACGATAACAGTAAACGGGAATAACGTCGATAATTTGACTAACGATAAAATCGTCTTAATTAGGGACTTCTTGATTTTTTCAAGTGGCAACTCAAATATTTATTTACACCGCTGGGTCAGCAGTTTACTTTCAATTAACCCTTTCAATGTCGGTATCTTTTCAGAAGATAAAAGCATCTCAGGCATTTGTAGGCCCCTTTTAAAAGCCAAAAGGACCGTGCCGCACGTCCGCTTGCGAAAACTTTCTTTTAAAAAGTTGGAATTTACGAATATCGATGAATTACCTATCGTTATTATTTTCTTTGGATACTCTAACTTACTCTTCACTGCTTCAAATTACATTTGATATTTACTTTCGACAGTTCTATAAAAAAATATTAAGGTAAAAGCTCCTTTTTATTTAAGTAGCAACATTTGAAAGTAAATCAAAAATAAGCATTTGTAAGCATCAAGACACATTGTTTGTTATTAAGGAATTTAAAATAAAAAAATAACATTATAGTGCCCAAGTCGATTTTCCCTATTACGGAGGTAGGTATGGTTAAGGTTAGAGCCAATTACGGAGGTAGGTACTACCAGCTCCTAATACGGAGGGTAGACTAGTTAAATGTATTGTGGTTCCGTTACGACAAATTCTATCCCTTCTAACAAATTAGAAATGCGAAAGTGACAACGACTAAGTATTTGTTTACGTTTAATGTTTAAGTACGAGTCATAAGCTGTTGACTCGATTGTGAACTGTGAACACAGTGAAATTTTTACTGCAGTACCTATTACCACAGGGTCGGAAATTACGCGAGTGAAACCGTACCGGTATTTCAAAGAGCCTAAAATGGCCGGTAATACCGGTATTTCGGTAATAGTGAATACCGGTATCCAAGCCCTATCCGCAATGCGAGGTTGTGGAATATAATCTATACGTACTTTAATAGTATAAATATGAAAGTGTGATTGTTTGTTTGTTTGTCCGTCTTTCAAGTTAAAACAGAGCAACATCATATTTGTGCGGGATAACGTCGTGGAGTCGGCGTTATCCCGCGCAAATGTGATGTTTTTCCAGGATAAAAAGTAGCCAAAGTCACTCTTCAGCTTCCAAACAAGCCCCATACCAAAAAATGAGGTTGATCCGTTGCTATGTTTTAACTGTTATGCGGGAAAAGATGAATATACATACCCACATACATACATACATACAAACATACCGGTCAAAATCATAACCCTCCTTTAAGCTTTGCCATAGTCAGGTAATAATAAACCAAACAAACATCGCAAAATTGAGGGGTAGTTTTTAATGAACATACACACTGGGTTTTTCTTCGCAAAGTCAATCTCTCACCGAAATCAATCTCTACGTATTGTAAAACCAACCTTTCGAACAGTCGTCGTGCAGTTCCATTGTTTGTTGAATTTTTCAATAAAATGATAAAATGCAACCTCTTTCCACCGAGTGCCCGTTGCAGTCTTCATTGGATGACACATTTCATCCTTTTGTCGGAGCGGGTAGCCTCGATGTAAAAATATTGGCGCACTTGTCAATTACAATCTGTTGTACCGATAACGTGAGCACTGAATACTGAATAAACATCGGTGTCGACAAGTTTAGTTGTGTTTAATGTAATGTAGCAAGAACCTATACTTACATAAATTACTTTAAAAAAGTAAAGTAAATTTACTAATTTACTTTACTTTTTTAAATTAAATTAAAATACATATTCGGTAATTCAAACAATACAATTTCTCTTAAAACTAAACTAAAACTATAAAACAGCTGAATGGGCTGATCAGCTATCAAATTATTAAAAAACAAACTGTCAGAAAATACATGGGATACTCAAAAACTAAAAAAAAAAAACCTTCTATGGATAAAATATTATAAAGCTTCATGTTTTCAAAAAGTTTCATGAGTCTGCACCAATTTTCGAAACATTTTTTCCAGTCCGCCGAAGACCTCTTCCACGGTCTTCTCGAACGCTGATAGCGCGTCTTCCGGCAATGATATACTTTCAGCTGGTTTTTTATTTTAGGGAGGAACGGTAGATGGTTGCTTTTG
The DNA here is from genome assembly GCA_949710035.1 of Crambus lathoniellus. Classification (NCBI taxonomy): domain Eukaryota; kingdom Metazoa; phylum Arthropoda; class Insecta; order Lepidoptera; family Crambidae; genus Crambus; species Crambus lathoniellus. Next base: position 20,079,899 of record OX453303.1, on the reverse strand, counting down.
AAGGTCCTTTATCCATCAAAGCCATTTGAAGTCGATCAAATGACTCATCAGGTTTTAGGCCACATTTAAAATCGTAGAAAATCGTCGCACGAAAATGTTCTGTGCTTTCCTTCGATAATTTAATTTTATTTGGTTCTCGAAAAAATGTGAAGTGAAATTCGAAATTGGAACAATGGTAGTTTTACTTTCAAGTAACCAAATTTTCAAAATAATTACAAGTGGCCAGTGCCATGCCAGTGCCTTATAGATAAAAATTTTTTTTCGCATTAACTTTCTGAGTGGCCTGGTAGAGTGGCTTAAGAGGTAGTAGTATTTTTTTTTACCCTGTGGCTAGAGTCCGCCGCGCCTTTATCAGAGGACGCTGATCGTCGTGGTCGGTCGAAAAAAAAAACCTAAGCCTTATTCCCCTGGCATAATTATTATGCCAGGGGAATAAGGCTTAGGTTTTTATACCATACCTACTCTAAAAAGCTTATTTTATTCACGCAAAAAAAAAACAAGGCCTTTTATTCACTGTTTTGTTTTTATTCACTATTTTGGTGTTTGAATTTGGAACACAATAGTAGATTGTATTACAAGGGAGCAAAATAATATATTTACGGCGAGGGCGCTATTTTGAATCCAGAGCGCAGTGAAGGATTCTAGAGTAGAATCTCGAGCGCAGCGAGGGATTCTAAAGTAGAATCCTGAACGCAGCGAGGGATTCAATATACGCCGCCCGAGGTGAAAATAATTTTGCGGCCGAGTAATACACTCTGCTTTTCATCCCCCTCTATAAGAAAAGCAGTAAAGACAACTCAAACTACCTACCTTTCTTTGTCGTTCGGATACATCATAGCGCTAGTCGGGCAAGAAAAAAAAAATTGAGTTTCGAAATAAAAAAAAATTAAATAAAAAAAATATATGTCCATCAGATTCCTTATAAGTATCTCCGGGGTGGCCGTAGGGGGTTGAAATTTTTGTTAGATTTTAGCTACGACTCACCGTTTACGCGATATTCTCAATTTTATTAAATTTCCGTTTTTGAAAATTTCTCGCTCCCGAAAAAAGTCCCGGCCCCATACAAAATCAGTTGAATTTTTTTTTAAGTACTGCACACCCTTTGCTACACTCCAACCAATGCTTCTTTAATTATGTTCTAAATTCAAATCTCATAGTTTTGGACCCTGTTATGAAGCTGTTCAAAATTCAAATCTCATTTATACCCTCTTGTCATAACAGGTAAAGAATGAATCGTTTTGGACCCTGTTATTAGATAAACAACCATCGCTTTTCGAATCGATGGGATGAAAAAATTTATCCGGTCTCTATTTCAATGCTTACACAAACTCCTTGCGCTAAGATTCGAAATTCAAAACTCTTTGGTGCAAATAAATTCTCGAGATTTGATTGGTCGATATTTGCGACAAGGAGTTTGGCATTAGATTAAAAACTGTTTTGTGTTCTTTGCTGCCTTTATTGAAAAAAAAATGTGAATTGGCGTCATTTCAAATACTTACTGTAAATTGTACGGACACAAAGTTTAGTGTTACTTTATAATAAATAAATATTGTTTCACAAGTTGACCACCCTAATGATAATAATAAGAAAATTACACTTAATTTCAGTCATTGCTCTAATTTTAATGTCCATTTCAATTAATGTAACAATTCTTATTTCTTGATTAGATTTCTATTTTCGCTTAAATTATGTCTTTTCTCGTAGTCATGGTATAAAGTATAGTATGCAACTCCTGAATAAAGTAGGAATTTATATCGAGGGCCATGAATCACTCGCGTCGTTCAGGATTCTAACAGTTGAATTTAGAATCCTTCACTTGCTCGTGACTCATCTACGGCCCTCGCTTTAAATCCGTCCTTTATTCACTAGTTGCATAATATACTATTTTGCCTATATTGCCAGTGTCAATATCTGGAACTATAGTAGATTTCATTACAAGTGCGGAAAGCCTGTCATTGCAAAGAGTTCCGACAAATGTCTACCCGAGCCGAGGCGCAGCCGAAGGTGAGGGTTGACAGTCGGAACAAGTTGCAATGACGGTTCCGCACGTGTACTGAACAACTATTTTTAATACAGTTGCGAAAAAATTAAGCAATTTAATAAAATAATAAAACACAATAAACTCAACTAACTAATCGTAAAAGAATATAAGCAGAGACTTTTTTTTTGTTTTCTTCACCCATTCTGGGTTGGCAAAGGAAACAATGATCATACAGCCAAGGCTTCAGTAGAATTTTTTTATTGATATGAAATGAAAATTAAATTAAATGAGATGAAATGAAATGAAACCTAACAAAAGCAATCCGAATACTACAGGAGCGCCTTTCCTTATTTATCTCTTTTACCACATTGTTTTCCATTAAAGCCACATTATTGCACTAATTCCACCATACTAAGTACCTACCACAATAAAAACCAGAAAAAACTAATTTAGAAAATTAAGAAATACGAAGGGTAATTGTCTAACTCAACATCAATCGCAATCGCATTCAATTTGAAAGATATTGCACGGCCATTGCTGCTTTTGTCAACAAAAATTTTGACAACTTTCTTCAACAACAAGTGATGGATGCGTGATAGATGCAAAGATATTATAATATAACAAGATTGCGCACTCATGAGTTACAGCCGAGCCGAGCGAGATAGGCCTATTATGGTGTCCGTCCCTCTCTAATGAGAGAGACGTGAGTGACTACACGATTTGGTTTTTTCGAGGACAATTTATAGTTAACCAGACTTGGCTCACGTAGGATTCGAGCATCACGCTTCCTAGGGAGCTCTTGTAGCTAAAAGAAACATACATTTAAACATCCAACCTCACTTTCTATTTATAATATTAGTTAAGATGAGGACTCCGCGAGGCAAAGCATTTGCACCACTTATGAGGCAATAATGTGACAATCGACACATACATACATACGACGATACATACGACGCATACATATGCTTTATAAGCATACTTACTTTTGAACCGACTTCAAAAAAGGAGGTTGTCAGTTTGACCTGTATGTACTTATATGAAATGTATGTCTGTATTTCTGATAGGCGTATTTTGCTAAAATGGATAGAAATAGAAAGTCCACGTACAGTAATAAAAATCTGTTTATTAGTTAGACTATACATTGCTAAACAAAATTTTCTTGCGGATCTTTTGACACATGGAGGCTTTGTGTCCAATTAATTTTAAAGATTCGTTTTTTGCGTACCTACTTTTTTAACCTTAAATTAAGATACAGATGTTATAATACATTTAATAAGTTTTGTTTCATGCCTATTTTCTGATAAAGTTCTTCTTCTTTTTCTTCTTCCGCTGAGTATTGTGTAATTTTTTCAGATATGAGGTTAAGCCAACCTTTTTTAATTTCATCATCTTTAGGAAATCTGAAACAATGAAAATTAATGTTTGGGTTAAGTAAGAAAGTAAATTCCAGTCTATAGACTAAAAACGAAATGGACACCCTACTATACGCAAGAATAAAAGTTTGGCTAAATACTTACCTATGAAAAGATACACCGCTCCGTTTAAATGATTCGCTTTTGCATCCTTTCACACATCAAGTGAGAACCATTTTTATTGATTTAAACGTAATTTTAAAATGATAATTAAGATCCACACACTTAACTTTACACACATAAATTAATTTGCCGTCGCCATATTGATGATGTTTTTATTTTTATTAAAATTGTCCAGACGCAAAGTGTTGCAAATTTATTATAATTAAAACTACCATAACACCGACTCTTACATTAAAAAAATAGTTTTTCAAGGTTTTAAATAATACAAATGATGTGGACTTTATTATTATCAGCTTAACATTCCTTTTAATTAATAAATATTTTGAAAATTCTCGAGAACAGGAAATATGAATTTGAATTAAGTTCTACTACAACCAAAAATATTTCATGGTGGCAGCCCAGTAGACAGGGATGCAATCCTATTTAGGAGCCTCTCGCTCGGCTCGTTTTTCCGTTTATCGAAATGTCATACGAAAATAAACCTTATTGTAACTGCATAGAATCGAAATGACATTGCTTTTATTTTCATAGTGCACAATCTTGTTATATTATAATATCTTTGGATAGATGTCAAACTGAAAGCGATTGCGATTGATGTTGAGTTAGACAATCACCCCCACGGTCCCTCATTTTCTTTTCACTTACTTGCGCAAACTCCTATAAGCAGATACTATGGTAAATAGTGCACGTCATACCATATTTAGTAATCTGTGGTCATACAGCCAATTTTATGTATTTTTTATATTCATAAATTTAATTAGGCCGATACTAATATTAATTTAATTTAAGTATAATTAAAATTACTTTTAAATCTGATATTGAAACAAATTAGTAGCTTCTTTTTAGAAATATTTGCATGAATCATAAAAACTTCTATGATTTTTTTTTGTAAAAACTTCGTGGTTGGTTTTTTCTTTTTAATAGACAATATTTTGACAGTTGGGAAAGAAAACGCACGAGTTCGGGAAAGGTAAAGAAAAAGTTCGAGTGTGTAATAGCCCACATCCCGAACGCTATACGTCCCTGCAATACGCCACTTTTTGAGCAACTGTATTAAAATAGTAGATTTCATTACAAGTGCGGAAAGCCTGTCATTGCAAAGAGTTCCGACAAATGTCTACCCGAGCCGAGGCGCAGCCGAAGGTGAGGGTTGACAGTCGGAACAAGTTGCAATGACGGTTCCGCACGTGTACTGAACAACTATTTTTAATACAGTTGCGAAAAAATTAAGCAATTTAATAAAATAATAAAACACAATAAACTCAACTAACTAATCGTAAAAGAATATAAGCAGAGACTTTTTTTTGTTTTCTTCACCCATTCTGGGTTGGCAAAGGAAACAGCCAATGCTTCAGTAGAATTTTTTTATTGATATGAAATGAAAATTAAATTAAATGAGATGAAATGAAATGAAACCTAACAAAAGCAATCCGAATCCTACAGGAGCGCCTTTCCTTATTTCTCTCTTTTACCACATCGTTTTCCATTAAAGCACTAATTCCACCATACTAAGTACCTACCACAATAAAAACCAGAAAAAACTAATTTAGATAATTAAGAAATAAGGTCCCTCATTTTCTTTTCACTTACTTGCGCAAACTCCTTTAAGCAGATACTATGGTAAATAGTGCACGTCATACCATATTTAGTAATCTGTGGTCATACAGCCAATTTTATGTATTTTTTATATTCATAAATTTAATTTGGCCGATACTAATATTAATTTAATGTATAATTAAAATTACTTTTAAATCTGATATTGAAACAAATTAGTAGCTTCTGTTTAGAAATATTTGCATGAATCATAAAAACTTCTATGATTTTTGTTTTTGTAAAAGCTTCGTGGTTGGTTTTTTCTTTTTAATAGACAATATTTTGACAGTTGGGAAAGAAAACGCACGAGTTCGGGAAAGGTAAAGAAAAAGTTCGAGTGTGTAATAGCCCGCATCCCGAACGCTATACGTCCCTGCAATACGCCACTTTTTGAGCAACTGTATTAAAAAAATTATTTTAGTTCCAGATATTGACACTGGTAAGGGATAGGAACATATGGCAATCTATGGGGGAGGTCTTCACATGAGAGGGGTTCTTGCTAACTCATTAAAATAATGAAAACTTTAAAATTGAAAATTTTAATTATTCATTTTTACTTAATTAACTGTTTTATCTATTTAATTTTATGAAGACATTGTTATTGATTACCTAGTTTATGATTAGTTTTTAAACAATTTTATTTCGATTAATGGCAAGAAATGAAAGGCTCTATTATTTTTTTAATTTTTTTTTATTTATTTATTATTGACACACGCCAAATTATATGGCGCGTAAAGTACTCTACAGTGCCACAATCTTTTCTGTTCCGGTGACAGCGGCGCTATGTGGGTACTTGTTTTTTTTGTAGCACTACCCGGCCCTGACTTCTAAGACCTTCAGCCACCAGCAGCGCTATGGTTGGACATCATCTTGACAGCAAATGACATTAAAAAAACACGTTAGTTTCACATTTTGGCAACCGGAACAGAAAAGATTGTGGCACTGTTCAACGCTGATTTTCAGATTATTAAAAAACTTTCAGAAAATAGAGTGACGCTGATTTTCAGATCTGTCAAAAAATAGATTGGGCAAGGAGAAACTGGACGCGTTGATGGTGCACCCTCTGTGCCCTGGTGTATATTTCGAATAAGTACATAAGTAGGTACTAAGCATGAATTAGTTTTTTGTTAAAATAAATATTTTTTACGTTACTCTACTTAAATAATTTGCTGTCAAGTATTGTCATCCAAAACAATCGAGTTTCAGCTCAATCAGACACTGGGAAATGGGTTCTTGCAAGATTGGAACCGCATGTACATACATACATAAGCGAAGAGTTATTAATCTAAGCATACATACATACACTGCAAGTTAAATAAAAGTTTGTAAAAGTGAAAACATACATACATAAGCGAAGAGTTATTAATCTAAGCATACATACATACACTGCAAGTTAAATAAAAGTTTGTAAAAGTGAAAACATACATACATAAGCGAAGAGTTATTAATCTAAGCATACATACATACACTGCAAGTTAAATAAAAGGTTGTAAAAGTGAAAACTTTTTAAGAAAAGTTACATTACTAATTTGTTAAATTAATTAAACAAACCTTTAAGTATTTAATATTATGAATGTGAAAGTTTGATTGTTTGTTTGTTTGTCTTGTCCGTCTTTCACGTCAAAACGGAGCAACAACGGATTGACGTGATTTTTGGTATGGGGATAGTTTCGTTGCTGGAGAGTCGGGAGAGTGACATAAGCACTTATCATCCCGTAAAAAAATAAGGTTCCCACAGGATACGCCGTGTAGGCCACGCGGGGCGGAAAGGTAGTAACAAATAAATTTAACAATTCCTCTCTCTAATTGTCCATCTAGCAAGTTAAATTACTAATATTATCTATATCTATAAGTACTAAAATATTATAAAGGGAAAAGATTAGTATGTATGTAATCACTCACTACATAGTATAAAACAAAGTCGCTTTCTCTGTCCCTATGTCCCTTTGTATGCTTTAATCTTTGAAACTACGCAACCGATTTTGATGCGTTTTTTTTAATAGATAGAGTGATTCAAGAGGAAGGTTTATATGTACTTTTTATCCCGATATTCTCACGGGAACGGGAACCACGCGGGTGAAACCGCGGGCGGCCGCTAGTAATAAATAAACTCAAAAACTACTGGACCGCTTTAAAAATTCATTCCCTTTTAAAATGCTACATTATCCCTTATTAACATAGGCTATATTTTATCCCGATATTCCCACGGGAACGGGTACAACGCGGGTGAAACCGAGAGGATCCGCTAGTATAGAATAAAACGAGTAATATCATTCTAGACTTTGATAGAACCTCTCTAAGATTTCCTAGAACAAGGTTAAATTTTACCAATTTACTTACGTAAAATTTTCCAACATTCACGGCGTCATTTGTACCTACCTACATCCAGTGTATTTCAATTCTTCAATCAATTTATTAATGCATGGAATACCAATAGCGATTCATCGAGCTTTAACCGAATGTACGTGCTACAAGTTTCCGTATTCTATGGATTCTTGGAAATGGCTTTATGCAATGCATTGAATTATAATTTTGAAAAGTTATTCAAACCGTTCGGGGCAAATCTAAGTGTATTTTGCATTGTTTTTTTACTATTTTTACCACGTTTACATTAGGTTCCTTTCTTGTTTGTACGCAGCAACCGATTTTATACTTAGCTTCCCGATTCAGAGCTAGAGACTTCAAACTTTGAACATAGGTCAAAATTGGATGACAATGCAAAATTACGGTGTCATTGAGCTGATCTGATGATGGAGCCGGACGAACGCCACAAGAACTCTATGATGAAACCGTACTACCCCATCGTGTTTGGGCTCGTTAGAATTGTCTTGACACGTACTCTGACGGGAGACGAGGATCAGGGTCTGATGAAGCCGGAAAGCCATGCCATAGGAACTCAATATTGAAACCATGCAACCCCATCGAGATTGGGCTCGTTTGAATCGTCTTGACGAGTACTCTATTATAAAATATTTCTAGACTGTTTTAAAAACGTGGTTTTAAGAAATAAAATTTTAAAAGAAGAGATTATTTTTTTCTTATGAAGCAAACGACATCTTTGTACTTCCTTACTTTGTATTAGCGTCGCGTTCGCTTGCAATAAGGATTGCAAGTGGGAAGAATTCAAAATCCACATACAAGCGTGTTTTTTAAAAAACTAACTCGACAACTAAGTTATGATAACTTATGACTTATGACTTACACACACGACACACACACGCACACATACACAAAGCATGACCGATGGCCGAATCAAAAACAAAATATTTGTAACATTTCTTTGAAAGATTATTGCATCCATTTTTCGTGTCGTATGTATCTTTCAGCTGAAAATCACCGATTTGCTGGCGATGCAAGTGATTAAGCTGAGCTGCGACCAAAACATTTTCATGTAAAATGCTGTCAAGACGAAACCATGGCTTGCACTGCCAAAAAGTTATCAGATCTCATGTACACAGTGGCGTAGCGTAGTCCGGCACTTTTTAGGGGGCGGCAAAATTTCACACGAGCACAAAAGAGCACGGAATTTTTTTATTACTTATTCTGTGATGAACTGCAGGCAGTGGCTGGATGAGAAAGGCGAAAGATTGTGCAGTGTGGCGCTCCTTGGGGGAGACCTACGTCCAGCAGTGCACTGCAACAGGCTGATATGATGTAGGTTCTCAGGGTTCTGTACAAATATTTACGGTTTTCAGATTTTTCCCTATAGATAGTTATTGAATACCTAAATAAGAGGGCGGCAAAATTGTCTTCCGCCCCGGGCGGCCGACACCCACGCTACGCCTCTGCATGTACAGCCAAGCTTCTAACTCTGCACGACCTAACTCTACCCTAGCCCTAACTTCACAATCCCTACTCCTAAGTCAAATGTGTTAGTTCAGTTACTACCCCCCAATTTAAAGGGTTGGAGGGTGATTTACGAAAGATCATTAAATATTTATTTTATTACTTACAACAAGGAGTCTCTTTATAAATTTTCAGACCTCAAGCATCAAAATTTGCGGAAGTTTCATACAAAATTCCATCCCCAAGTTTAAGGGGTTGGGGGTAACAGTTCCAAAATTTGTTTTTTGTTTATTTGTGTACTTATACTTATTTGCTTGCAAAACCAAATTTCAGCATTCTAGGACTTCAGCTGTAGGTATTGTGCACTCATAGTTTCGTGGTGTGCATGTGCACTTTTTTGCGGACGGGCGGGCGGTCATCTTGCATGTTTTACTACAATCAATCAATCAATCAAATCAAATATTTATTTATTCACATAGACATGATAAGCATGTACTTATGAATCGTCAATATTTTCCTACCACCCATTCAAGACTTTTTTAACTGACAAGAAGAAATACCTATGTCTCTTTTTTTCACCATGGAAATTCGGGATGTTTACATATCAATAAAATCTAAAGTCAAAGAGCTATGCAATTAAAACTTTATATTGTTAATGAGTCCACTGTTGAAACTAAATCCCGGGAATTTCGTTATCTGGTATAATCCAAACCCAAGTTATGTGGGTTTAAAGTTACGACAAAACACTTCGAGAAAAGATAGGTACAAGTGCCCTTTTGCTTCGCTTGGCTCGTCTTGGCGGGACACTCCCGTGTCCCCCGATAAACCAACTGAAGATGAGCCAATTGCTTTTCATTATTTCAATTCAAATTAAAATAAATTCATATAAGTAGAATAAATTCAGATTTAATATCGACTCTACATCAAATTGATGGTTATCGAATGTCATTATTTGATCGTTATCGAATATAGTTTTACTTTGTATAGGTACTTACTTAGATTATCGTGCCTTCGAAATTCACCTTGACATTATATTTTCTGATATTACCATTCATGAACCAAATTTTCCCGAACTGTAAAAATATTTATGTTAACCGTCCCCGATTTCTGTAGGTACATACTTATTACGGCTATCTACCGAAGGCAAATTTAATCTGTAAACAAAAATATTTTAGTAAGACATTGATAGCTACATTTTGTCGGTTGGATACGTTGGATATAGACTCTAAAAATAACAGTCGATGATTTTTTTTGTTATTTGTCTTTTCATGAGAAAACAACTTAACAGGTTTATTTATGCCATGCAGTTGACTGAGTATCTATAAGTTACTCAGTTTCATGGTTAAAATGTAGGTATGATTCTGTTTACGTAAAACAAAAACAGGCTGCAACAAGATATTCACAAGCGGGCGCTCTCGGAACGATAAATAAAAGAATGATATGGATACAAACTGAAAAAAGTTTAACGCAAGTTCTAATTAGCTCTAATTGTAGTCCAGCTCATCCGTATCTCTCTATGAACTGTTTTGTAAATTTGTTTCGTTCAGAGCTTTAGGTAATGAGGTTCTTCATGTTAAGCAGCAATACAAGTTCCACAAATATATAATGTTTAGGCAACTTTTAAGAATTTGGTCATCGACTTTCGAACGAAAACAGAAGCGAAGCAGCCAGTCATTTGTAGATAAAGGTATCTTTAACATAAAAAAACATACACTAAAAACCTTCATCATTTAAATCAGCGAAAAAGGTTGCGTTAAAAACGCACGTGTGATTACGGGTATCTGATAACTGCGAGGGCGGCGCCTCTGCGAGCCGCCCGCCCAGCGCGTATAAAAGCCAGCGTCGACTCCACACCGGCACAGCCCGCCGCAACCTGACACACACACGTCCTCTCTAACACCATCAGGTAAGAATAAAAGTTATTAATAATTGGGAAATAATAAACTGAACCACTAAAAATACAGGGTCAGCAACTAAAATACTATATTTTTGTAGGTTAAGTCAGATTAGAGATAAATTAAATATATAACCCTTTGTATTTCTGTAATGTCAGAAAAAGGTTTTAAATATAAAACGTTTTTGAAAGTGAGTTAATAAAAATTAACAAAAACAAAATGTAACATCGTATTGCACTCTATTGCACTACGAATCGAGGAACATTACATTCACAATGATTTCTAAACAGTCTTTCGATTGCCCTTCATTACTTCGTGCGTTGACTTAACTTTAAACTAATAAAAACTAATCAATAATCATAAACCTAAATAGCCACTTCAAACGTTTGACAGTGCCAAATATCATTCAATAAACGTCATGTTTATACAGAAACTTGATTAATTTCAATGAACCCAAAAGCCCGGGAGGGATAAAACATAATCTAATAATACTTAAGTAACATCTAATGAATAGCTTCAGATAATCACCAGTATAATTAAGATGAAGTTGCGTTAAAGTAATTGTATTTGAAGCAGTAAGCAAGTCTTTTGAACTCTTACGAATAGTATGCAAATAAGCATTTTAAATCTATTAAGAATAATTTAGAACTTTTATATATCCATATGCCTCGAAACAAAAGAAAAATTAAAATTAAAGAAATAAATTAACACTGACATGAAACATTGACATAATATTATGATTAACCTATTTGACATGTTAGCGAATTTTATTTCCTTTTTACTAAATTTTAGCGTGTATTATAAATCATGTCAAGTCAATTTCATGTAATCATTATAACTTTGTTGTTTTGGCGAGTTTGCATGCTATCATATTAATAGCTAAATAGGTTAAGCAACTTATTTTATGAATGAGATGAACACCGTAATGTATACCCTGTTTAAAGCAAATAAATAAATTTCTGATTTCTGATTTCTGAAAAATAAAGCTATTATCCCATCTTTTGCGTCATTGTAGTCTTGACACAAGCTTTCTGGGTTGGTTAATCTTGACCACTACCTTAGGGTATCTTGACTACCTTAGGGTAGGTTTCCACATAGCCTCAGCGAGTGGAGCTGAGCTGTGTTTTCATACATTTGGCACAAGAAGCGGTGTCGGGGGACCAAAGGGACCTTACTGCGAACTGTCAAATAATTTTATAGTAATATTGTAAGCAAGATGGCGCTATACGCAGTGTGTAGCCACAGAATATAATAGTACTGTGTAGCTCTGTCCTGCAATCAACATTACTATAACTTGTTTGACAGCTCGCAGTAAGGCCACTGACCTGTGAAATGTCGACCGATTTGGCACAGAGAGGTACGTATAGCGGGCCTTATGCGCCAGAGGTCTCGGGTTCGATTCCCGTTAAGACAAATATTTGTGTGCAAGGACATGTCTATTTGTCTTGGTCTGGGTGTTTTCTGTGTATATTATGTATGTATTTACAAACTAAAACCATATAAGTATGTATTTATCCAGTATCAAATTTTCATAATTATAGGCGTATATATATATATATATATATATATATATATATATATATATATATATATATATAATTGGTGTGATTGCAAGAAAACTTATTGTTATTTCAGTGTATGGAAACACAGCTGAACTCCGCCCAGCTTAGCTTATATGGATAGTAAAAAAGGTATACAAAATCTGAAAGTGTGCTTGTTTGTTTGTCCGTCGTTCACATCAAACAGAGCAACGGATCGTCGTGATTTTCAGTATGGGGATAGTTTGGGAGCTGGAAAGTGACTTAAGGATACTTTTTATTCCAGAAATCATTACATTCCTGAAGTATAACGTTCGTGTAGTTCACGCGTGCGAAGCCGCGGGCGGAAGGCTTGTTTATTTATGATTGACACGTGCTACCTTAAAATAAATTTGAACCCAAGTGTATTAGGGTAAAATGCGATATATCTCCGATCTCGTTCTATAATTAACTTTCATTGTGTATTTACCTATTTATTTGACAGAAAACCATATAATCAAATGGAGTAACAGGATAATAACATAATTGTTAGCACGTGTATGACTTAATCTTAGAAAAAAAGTACATACTGAAAAGTTGGACAAGCTTCCGTACTACTGTTGACCGACCGGTTGGATAGCGCAGCAGCTAATTTACTTTGCCAAGGGTCTAGGGTTCGATCTCCTTCCATGACATCAAGTGATTCACATTCGTTCCTTGTCCTGTGGAAGTTTTTATATTGAAATATTAAATTGAATCACAAAAAAAATACTAAATCTTTAGGGGTGTATTTTATGTTTTTATACGTTAGGTTCGATTGGTGATCAAATTAAATGCAACCCTTTTTAAACTTGTAATCCATACAGAGGGCCTAGACAAGTGGCTTTCTATTATCGATATCGCCAGTAGAATAGAAAGAAAATGAACAAACAAAAAGAATTTAAGTATATAAATATCAAGTTTTCCATGAGACAGTTTCATGTGCTAGACGCTAGATAATTGGTGTGATTGGAGGCGCGGCGGGTTCGAATCCCGCCTGAAAGCTACTTATAGGACTCGTGGTTTTTTACTATCACATTTTTCCTATACTTACAGAATTGCATTGTAAATGCATAAAAATAACTTAAAATCTTCATTTTAAGAAATTCAAATTATATAAATCTTAAAGTGGGCATTTGTGGTGTCTTGAACAAAAGGCGCGCCCCGCTCACTTACTACTTTTATCTTTTTAATTGTGTTCTGTGTTGTATGTGATCTTGTCCGATACTAACACATGAAGGGTTGATTGCAGATAAAATAATGCTTCAAAGCAGTGGTGCCTTCGCGCTGGTAGTCACAGCATTGCTGGTGGTGTGCAGCGCCGAACCCCGACAGGTAAAATTATAGACAGGTACTAGTGGCCGCCCGCAACTTCGTCCGCGAGTAACTTGATTATATCGCTTTAAAATTTTATGTCAAAAGTAGGTAGATAGGCGTTCTCCAAGGTTTCATCATCACCATCATCAATCAATTTTATTTTCCCCGCTGCTGGGGCAAAGGACTTCCTTATACATGAATAAGGAGAACCATGACCGGCTTAGCGGGTCTTCCGAAAGACTTTTCTTGATTGAAATAATTTATTTTTTGACAGCTTTTCCTGTGACTGACCATTGCGAAAGTCACTTAACCTCAGCGATCGCTGTTCTCAGGACATTCTCCTACCCTTGAATTACCAAAATGCAAAAAATCATGTTCAAAACCATGAACATCAATCAAAAAGAAAGTAATGATATTGTCCATGTCCAGCCCCTAAAATATCACCATTTTAAATAATATCATGTTGATATTATTTAAAATGAACTTTCAGTGAACAGCAACTATATCCCACGGGATAATTAGTAGCTTGGGTGCAATTCCAAACTAAGATCCATCTTTGTGTCAAACATCCCGATGGGGTCCGTTTAAATTTAACTATTCCACAGTGTCATTGTTGATCGAAGATTCCACAGCATGGAATGGAATTCCCCGACTGCAATGAGAGCATGTTTATTACTTTTTTAGTTCGACTTTGGCAGTCGTGTTTTTTATTATTTGAATTATTACTACATTTTTTTTCTTTAATAATAACTTAAGTTGTTTCACTAACGCGGTAAAATAACACATCAACCTACGTTACATATTGTACGACGACAAACCTCACCCAAAACAGTTTTATCTAATTTTTTATTCATTAGTTTTCGTTGCCCCTTGAAATAACGAGCCTTCTTTCCAGCTACCCTTTTAAATTATGTTTCATATCACTAATAACGTATGGAAATGGACTGGCATTTTATAAATCAGTGTAATACCTAACCGGGTACTGAACTCATTTCAACCTTTTTTTTATAGTCCCGACTATTATAACGGGTCAAATGATTTAATTAAGTTTTGAGCTTTCGACCTACTTACCAGCTTGTGGGAGTATCTCGTCATTAAAAAGGGAATAGAATTAGTGTAACTAAACGTAGGTTAGGTACTTCCTTAATTAACCTAAGTTTAGATTGTGTTACTTTACAAACATAAAGTAATGATTAATATTTTTCGTGTCGTCGTGTTGCATAAAAAACCAAACAATGCACTACAACGCCATTATTCCGCATAATGATAAAGCTTAAGGTCTTAGCAATAAAATTATCATTTGTAGGTATCGGAATATTAATCAGTTCAAGAAAATTCTGTATTTCAAACCAAAGCCACTTAATGACAAGTAAGCTTCCAATCAAGCAGCTAATTCTTGGTCTTATTTTACTTATAAATAAAGAGAGCTATATTGTTCCCCACAATTTAGTTATTTTCATGCCATTCAATCATTAAACCTTTCTATTTTTAATATGTTTATGTTGAATATTTAGGTTAATAAAAGTTTCCGTAAAAGTATTTGATACGTCTCACCTTAAATAAAACTTATTTCTTGAGGGAATTTGTAAATAAACTATAAGTACACATATCGAAAACCCAAAAATACCAAGGTAGCCTAGCCACTACTATATTTATGAAACGAATAACATTAAAAGATAATTTTTATGCAGGACTCTGAAGGGAACGACGCTGACCGTTCCCGATATGAAGATGGTAAGTTTACACATAAAACTATAGAAAACTTTTAATACTCGTCCTTCACTTCTTTACAATGCACTTGAAACTTCTTAACACTTTCCTGGTACTTAGCACATGCATTTATTTGGCACTGCCGGATAAACGAGTGACTTTATGATAAAACTAACTTTCCCCACAATTGCACGTCTAACTCTAAAACACTTTATGATTTATTTATTTTATAATTTGTATGAAGCATAAACTTATTTCACGCAAAAAAGTTTCTGTGGTACCTTACACCTTCACTATTATGCTGAGCAGCTAAACTTCGCAAGCTTTTAATGCACCTCTGATTATTCCTTCTGCACCGTGGTAAGTAAAAGTTTAATATTTTGATTTATAATAACTGTGGATAATATTTATTTTTTGTTTTGATCTTAACAATTTGTTCCAGACTTAAGGCTAAAAAACGAGTACGATGATTTTCTGCGGTTCCTACTGAACTATGAAAATAGTATCGATGATCGGACTCTATCTGGAATTGGAGGAAGTACCTTATTGGGGAGAAACTTGGGAGGCATCGGGGGCTCATCGATACTAGGGAGGAATTTGGGGGGAATTGGGGGATCTTCCATACTAGGTAGGAACTTAAATGGCATCGGTGGAACGTCTCAACTGGGCAGAAACCTGAACGGTATTGGAGGAACGTCTCAACTGGGCAGAAATCTGAACGGCATCGGAGGAACGTCCCAACTGGGCAGAAATCTGAACGGTATCGGAGGAACGTCTCAACTGGGCAGAAATCTGAATGGTATTGGAGGAACGTCTCAACTGGGCAGAAATTTGAACGGCCTCGGAAGTTCCTCATTCTTAGGCATAGATACCGAGGGCGACAAGAGGTACTCCAGGTTTCTCGATTCTCTCGGAGGTGGTAATTTGGTACGTAACTTGGACTCAATTGGTGGGGGCAACTTGGTCAAGAAGAATCTAGACAGTATCGGTGGATCCAACTTGGTCAAGAAACACTTAGATTCGCTAGGAGGAAGCAACTTCGTCAGAAATTTAGATTCGATCGGCGGTGGCAATTTAGTCCGAAACTTGGACTCGATTGGAGGAGGCAACTTCGTGCGCGAATTGGACTCTATTGGAGGAGGAAATTTAGTTTAAAATATTTTCATTACATTTTTCATATTTTTGTTAATCTTAAACATAAAAATATAACGGTCTGTGCATAGATGAAACTGTGAAATAAATATTTAGCAATATTGTCTCTTTATTGTCCTGTTCTCCTCGAAATACTATGCTACTACTCTATGTTCTCACTATTGTTGATAGAACAAAACACAGTTATTTGTACAGGTAAGATAAAAAAAAATATTCAAATTATTATTTCTACTTTCTACTTTTGCCACGATATCTGCAATACTTCTTTGTGTTTATAGGTCAACAATCACAAGAAGCAGACCTTGCAAACAGCAACAGTTTAACAAGAAACGTGCGAGAAACACAGCCATACGGTCTACTGCCGTACCTCATGACAAGACGACACGACTACTTGAGGTAAGATAATAGTTACAAACCCTCTTTGCCCGTAGTCCGGTTGGATAGTCCGGTTAACCGGACCACGGGTAATATTATTTTCCTTAGTACACAGTTAACTGGACTACGGAAAAAACACTTTTTCCTTGGTCCGATTGACCGGACTCTCCAATTAGATGATCCATGGGCAAAGAGGGGTTAAAGTAAAACACTCATCAAAAAGCAACAGACTTGATACTTTACTCAGCTCAAAATAAAGTGACCTATAAGTTACCCTAAATAAAGTTCAAGTTTTTGAGCTCATTGTTGGATGAAATATTATACATTTATAATTGGATTTATTTAAGTGAGTGCAATAATATTTTAATAGCACATGATCATCCTCTTTTATCCAATACAAAATTATTTTCACGGACGGACGAATTTCGTAAGTATATTATATCACAGAGCTTCAAGATATTGGTAAATCATAAGACGTGCCTTCAAAAAGACTTCGCAGCCTCTTATTGCGCAACGCACAGTACGCAAATGATTATTTTTCTATGAACTCAATTGTTTCATATATCAGTCCATCGAGTAGCAGCGGCAGCAGCAAACAAATTCATTGGCCTTCATCCAGGTACACTGGCTATTACACTGGCGAAGGATACCTAAAACGCAACTTTGACGAGATCGACCTGTGAGTAGATGTTTTTATCGACAACGGGGTATCGCTTAACCTTATTATCACCAGTTTTACCCGCGTGGTACCCGTTCCCGTGGGAATATTGGGATAAAATAAGCCTATGTCACTTGGAGAGTATGTAACTTTCTACTGATCATTCATTCCTTACAAAAAAAAATACAAATCTTTTCTCTTTATAATTAACATCAAGTGTCATCAACGTCAATTCAAAGGACATCGGTATAAAAGCCAAATCCGTGGAAATTTAAATGATTGTTCAAAATATGTATATTTTATATTGTATGATAACCATGCTTCCTCGGTCCCTAGATCAGGGCTGAACAACTTCGTGCGCAAGAGGAACTTTGACGAGATCGACCAGTCGTGGCTTCCGTTCCCGCACAAAAAACGCTTCTTCCACAACGGGGCTTTCGCGGACTTGTCTGGGTAAGCAAAACTTAACCCCGGCTTAGACTCGACATGATTATTTTATTTTATTTAATAAAGTGAAAGTCAATAGTTTGCCTACTTTAGTATTACAACTGATGCGCAATTCGCGACGTCTCGTCGTCGCGCATGTTCGTGGCCAGGCCGTAGTATAGACTGCCCGGTCACACTTGTGATAAATACGACTACTACGGGCGGTAAGATGGTTAAAAGTTATTAAAAGAATTCAAGTATTTTTTGGAGACCTAAGGGACTCCAACTCAACATCAATCGCAATCGCTTTCAGTTTCACATCCATCACTTGTTGTTGAAGAAAGTTGTCAAATTTATTTGTATTATTGCAGCAATGGTCGTACATCTTTCAAACTGAAATCGATCGCGATTGATGTTGAGTTACACAATTACGCCCGCTGCATCTGTGTAGGTAATGTTGCGATTGACTAAAGCATTAGAATCAACTTATAATCAGCTTTTGACGAAATCGCATTAGTAATTTTTTTCATTAATCTGTAACATCAAAATTAAGGTCGTTAATGCAAGGAGATAAGGCAAAATACATATACGGTAAAATAACAAATTACAGTAAATAAATACTTGATAAACTTCTTGTCCCTGAAAAGACCGAAGTTAAGTCACAATTTACTTTCGTGATATTTCAGCTTTTATATTGAATGATGTACTAGATTTGTCTAGTGGTAGTTTAACCTTTGACTTTTTATAAACTTTCCTAAAGAAGAATATCTTGGTTTCTTTTGTAACTTGACACAGATTTTTTTTCTGGGCATTTTTGCTTTAGACTAAAATGCCTGCCTATACACTACTAAATTTTAACTAGTATGTTAGGGGATGAAAATGTCCATCAATACAAACAACTTTTCCTATGAGGCTAGCCACGTAATCGTGAAAATAAAT
This sequence comes from Crambus lathoniellus, assembly GCA_949710035.1. Classification (NCBI taxonomy): domain Eukaryota; kingdom Metazoa; phylum Arthropoda; class Insecta; order Lepidoptera; family Crambidae; genus Crambus; species Crambus lathoniellus. Next base: position 20,060,976 of record OX453303.1, on the reverse strand, counting down.
CTGGGGACTAACTCCTGACGGAATCGAGTTAAGATCAAAATCGAATCTAGAACGATTTTTTTTCGGGATTACATGGCTGTTCCCAAGGTATTCTTATTGATGGACACATACATCCTCTAATTTTAGAGAATATTAAATAATTGTACTAATTTAAATGTTTAGTGGTGTAAATTTCTTAAATAAATATTGATTGACTTACTAGTGAAAGCCCGCGACTTCGTCCAAGGGAACTCCGTCAATCCATACTAACGTTATAAAATGATGAAGTGAGTTTGTTTGTTTGTGTGTTTGTCTATCTTTCACGTCAAAACGGGGTAACGGATCGACATGATTGGATATTTACATAGGCTACTTTTTATCCCGGAAAAATGTCAAATTCCCGCGGGATAACGTCGAGTAGATGGCTAGTTAAATATAAAGAGATCATGTAGTAACTATTTAGTAATTTGTAATCATGGTTACTAACGTAACGACGACCTTTTTAACCGACTTCAAAAAAGGAGGAGGTTATCAATTCGACTGTTTTTTTTTTTTGTTATGTATGTTACCCCAGAACTTTTTAGTTAATGAACCGATTTGGATGATTTTTTTATTTGAAAGGTGACGCTTCTCGTGTGGTCCCATTCAAATTTCATCAAGAACTGACGAGAAGTTCTGGAGTTATCCTCAATAATGCGTATTAAAACTTTATAGTTTGGTTATTTAGACGACTTCTTATTTTCATCAAAGTGGGGATCATTTTCAAACTTTTTTTTCGAAAGTTTATACTTCTGACGTGATCTTATTTTCACTAAGTCAGGATCAGGAGATGAAATCCCAGGAAAATTGAGAGAAATTCTCTAATATAGGCAAGCCTTATGCGTTCCATTTATTTTTGAAGTTAGTCAAGTATTTGCATCTGGTAGTCATCATCGCATAGTAATGAGCTGGTGATGGAAGCTACAACTCCTTAACGGTTAGGAGTTGGAGAATAATTCCTTGAGTATTTATCGTACGTATGGACTAATAGTTATATTCTTTCAGGTTATTAGGGTGAGCTGATGATGATAGGTGAAACTCCTCAACAGTAAGGAGTTATTATGATGTTTTGTAAATACCATATGCACGAATGGACCTTCAGTTGTATTCCTTCAAGTTAGTTATCTAAGTAGCTAAAGATGGAAAGCTGAACTCCGTAACGGTTACGATATTTACAACAATTCATCATAATCACTACCTATGTTGGTAGTTTCGCTACGATTATTTAGACTAAAAATCGAAAAAATAAAACGTTTTTAAAAAAAAATGTAACCGCCTTCAAAAGGAATCTTCAAACAAAATTAACAAACACTAAAAAACGAAAAACTAATTAGAATTTTTAATTAAAACGATGAAAATGTGTGACTTTTTCTAACTTATCTTGGTACTTATTGAACTGTTTGAAGTCGGTGCCAAGCCAAAAAGAATAAGAACGAAATATACTTAATATACGAGTGAAATAATAGACATTAAAAAAAACCCGGTCCCAAGCGTGAGGTGTAGGACGTATTTACCTCAAATACCTATTAGACTTGGCATTGGCACTGACTTCAAACAGTTCAATAAGTACCAAGATAAGTTAGAAAAAGTCACACATTTTCATCCTTTTAATTAAAAATTCTAATTATTTTTTTCGTTTTTTAGTGTTTGTTAATTTTGTTTGAAGATTCCTTTTGAAGGCGGTTACATTTTTTTAAAAAACGTTTTATATATTTTATCCCACCAAAAACATCTTGTATTGGCCAACTAAAACATTTCTACGGTGGTGGCGTGTGAGGCGGGTCGTTGCGTTCCCTAAAATATGCTTGAGCAAAGCGATGGCTGGTTCATGCGTCATGCTCGTGAACGGGTGCTGCCAGTGGGAATGGGTCTGCTCTTACCTGCTTGCATTAAAATGTGTTTTCTTTTGTTTTTATTCATTTTATTAAGAATTACATTAAAATTTGAAACATGTATGGCGCAACTTACAGTATATAGTAGAATTGTCTTTTGTTTTTAACTAATATTAAAGCTTTAAGTAGAGTTCCTAAGTAATTGAAAATTGTTCACCGCTATGATCATTAGTTCGCCTATACTTAACTGTTTTTATCATAACTCATTGTGTAATTGTGATGGAAACTGACCTTAGTCATACCATGTTAAGGTCATTTTTCAATTTGACGACTCTGTATGAAATAAAACAGGGAGAAAAAAACAACCCTTGGAGTTTCTTGCCGGTTCTTCTCCAAGGCCTCCCGCTGTAGGGTTTGCGAACCGATGGCGTAGCTTCTATGACGTTTACAAGTATTGTAAATAACAATCTAAATTGAATAAACAAATTTGAATCTTGAATCTTGAACTCTCGCTGGAGCTGCTTATTTCTTTATAAAAAGTGATGAAATCTCTCAGTAAAGCCAAGCAAACTCTAATGTTCCTTGTTGCGATTTCATTATTGATATAGTTAGGTTTTATGTGACTTGGTCGTTGACTTGTGTCTACCAACATGTAAGAATGTTCAACGTCCAAGTCACATAAAACCTAACTATATCAATAAATAAATCGTAGTATGGAACATAAGAGTTGGCTTGGCTTTCCTGAGAGATTTTATCACATTTTACAAAGAAATAAGCACCTCCAGCGAGAGTTGGCCAGTTTTTTACAAGATGTTTTGGTGGGATTTCATATATTTATGCAGAAAGCTTCAGTTTTTTAAATATCAATAGAAAGGGCTCATCACACTGAATAACTTTTGTTAAGGCGACATTTTCATATCTCTCATAGTTTAAGTGAGCTCTCAGGGTACTTGATCAGATACTCTAGATCTAAATTTTTTGTATCTCAAGAGAAAGGTCCAACCACGCTGAATATATTTTGTGAAGACAAGATGCCAATAACTTTAGTAGTTTGGCTGGTCTGTTAAGATTTCTCCTCAGGGTCATCAGGTACTCAGGATCTTCCATGATCATAGTTTTGATATTTTTTCCTTTATGTGAGCATTAAACCCTACCCTTATACCCAATTTCAGGTCTCTAGATTTAAGGGAAGTACTAATTCTATTTTGATGATGGGTGAGTAAGTCAGTGTCGAAATAGCAAAACTTTGCTTTCGTATAACTTCAGAAATAAATTAGCTAGCTACTTGAAATTTTGGGGTCCTGGTTTATGCACACAGTTTACTTTTATGACAATTATGTCAGCGTTCTAAACCTATCCAAAGATCTTCAAATAGATCTTCAAATAGAGGCTTGAAAATACGCTGAAATGGTTCCAGTAAAGGATGGTACGGCAGTGTTTGATTCGCGCTCGACTTGGCGGGGGCACTGCCGTGCCCCAAATTATATCTCCCATACACCCGTATGTGAAATACCTGTCATTATTTCCAATTCATTGCGATTGGAGCATTATACGTGATGTTGTGTGTACCAATATTTCTTTAATTTTAAATGGGATGTCTTTTTTCATACAGGTATGGATTCGACAAGAAGAGATACAAGCCCGACTATCCCATGGATGAGATCGACCTGTCTTCTTTTCCCGTCGGTTCCAAAAGATCCCAACATAAAGTCATGGCTCAATAGTTGTAATTATTCACTAAGGCGGCATAAATACTTGATACAACGCATTACCTCACCACGTAATCATATGGTATTGAAATAATACTCAAATAGCAGAATAATTTAAAGAAACTCATTTTTTATTTTGCCCTTTTTAACCAAATTATGGTTTATTGTTGTATTAATAGTTTTTAGCAATAGCTGTTGATCATTATGTAAAAGTATAATGTAGGTAAGTATATCCAACTTAAATTTAAGTTTATGCTACAAACTCTACACCACGTGGGTGGTGTAGAGTCGTACCTAACTGTACGAAAAAGTTTGATACCATACGTCATTTGCGGTAATTTGTACGCCGCTTAATACCTTTCAATTTGAATTATGTCTTCTGCGATTTGCATAGATACATGTAGTAAGTACTATAACTAATAGTTCGTGTAAAATTTGCTGAAGTACTAGTACCTCACTACTAAATAAAATAAAAATAGCATTAAGACCTAATGGTCTTTCCAAAACATTACTTAGTTTATTAATATAAACTAAGTAATGTTTTGGAATACAATGGACAATCGGTACACGACAAAAGCCATATTAAAATAATGAGTTTTAAACTTTAAGACTCTCTTGTTTAACAACAGCTCTTCATCAAGAAACCAAATTGCTTAATAAACATAACATATTAGACATTTAACATAGGTACTTTAATAGATTTGTAAAAGTATTGTGTAATACTTACTAGTCAGTGTAATACTCCAAATAATCTATGGTGCAAAGCACACGATTAGTAAAACTATTTTGTGATATATATTAAATTGAATTTAAAGCATACATTTATTGTTTTTCTTTTAATTCCTGGAGTAAGTTCCGACAGCAGTTATGTGTTAGATTGAAACCCTAAATGTCAGAATATCTGATATTATTGAAAATATGTAGTTTAAAAAACTAAAACAACACACTTTTATAGAAACAGACCAAAAAGTACAAAATAAGCGTCTATTCAGTAACTGAAATTAAAAAGCGTGGTGCGCGTTGTCTATATTAAGTACTTGAAATGCATGCTTTGCAAAGGGCGCACCACGCTTTTTAATTTCAGTTACTGAATAGACGCTTATTTTGTACTTTTTGGTCTGTTTCTATAAAAGTGTGTTGTTTTAGTTTTTTAAACTACATATTTATTTTTTACTTTTGAGTTTAATAAATGGCAAGCCATGGATGGATGGTAATGGATTTCACAGTCCATTCATGTGTCTGCCCACCCCGTAAGCATTATAACTCAAAGGCGTGATTGTATGTATTTAGACTTACAAATTCAAGTGGAGTCTATTTGTTACTGGATGCGCAAGCCGAACCCCAACTTCCTTGCTGCTCCATCATCAGACCCTCACCACCAAGTGTAGCGAATGGTCACATCAAAATGAAACAAATGAGCCCAAGCTCGAGGGATTTCCTAGTGGTCATTAAACAGTGCCACTGGCTTCCTCCCTGCTCCATCATCAGACCCTCACCACCAAGTGTACCAAATAGGTCTCATCACAACGAAACAAATGAGCCCAAACTCGAGGGGTTTCCTAGTGGTCTTAAGGAGTGCCACTGACTTCCTCCCTGCTCCATCATCAGACCTTCACCATTAAGTGTAGTGACGAGGTCTCATCAGAACGAAACAAATGAGCCCCTCTCGAGGGGTTTCGTAGTGGTCATTAAGGAGTGCCACTGACTTCCTCCTTGCTCCATCATCAGACCCACACCACCAAGTGTAGCGAATAGGTAACATCAGAACGAAACAAATGAGCCAGAACTCGAAGGGCTTCCTATTGGCCATTAAGGAGTGCAACTGGCTTCCTCCCAGCTTCATTAACAGACCCTCGCCACCAAGTGTAGCGAATAGGTCTCGTCTGAACGAAACAAATGAGCCCAAACTCGAGGGGTTTCCTATTGGTCATTAAGGAGTGCCACTGGCTTCCTCCCTGCTCCATTATCAGACACTCACCACCAAGTGCAGCTAATAAGTCTTATCAGAACGAAACAACGGAGCCCAAACACGAGGGGTTTCTAGTGGACATTAAGAAGTGCCACTGGCTTCCTCCCTGCTCCATCATCAGACCCTCACCATTAAGTGTAGCGAATAGGTCTCATCAGAACAAAACAAATGAGCCAGAACTCGAAGGGCTTCCTGTTGGCCATTAAGGAGTGCCACTGGCTTTCTCCCTGCTCCATCATCAGACCCTCGCCACCAAGTGTAGTGAATAGGTCTCATCAGAACAAAACAAATGAGCCCAAACTCAAAAGGTTTCGTAGTGGTCATTAAGGAGTGCCACTGGCTTCCTCCCAACTCCATCATCACATCATCAGACCCTCGCCACCAAGTGTAGTAAATAGGTCTCGTCTGAACGAAACAAATGAGTCCAAACTCGAGGGTTTTCCTATTGGTCATTAAGGAGTGTCACTGGCTTCCTTCCTGCTCCATCATCAGACCCTCACCACCAAGTGTAGCGAATAGGTCTCATCAGAACGAAACAAATGAGCCAGAACTCGAAGGGTTTCCTAGCAGACATTGAAGAGTTCTATTGCCCACCTCTTGACTCCATCATCAGATCAGCTCGATGGTAGCAAATTATTGTATTGTCATGGGATTCATATAAACTTGCAAAGTTTCAAATCAATACGACAATTAGAAGTAGGTTAAAATAGAATTCCAAGATTTTCTTACATTGTGACTTAGTTACAAGTGAAGCTAATAAAAGTGTGGTAAAAAAAATCGGAAATACCGATTTGACATTGTTGACATTTTATTATCATGTTTAGAAAAACGTTATTGTTTTTAAGCAATCAAATAATTAATTAAAATAAAAAATTTGCTTTTAAGGTCATAAGTATAGGCAAAATCTAATAGGATATTTCAAACAATATTTTAAAATAACGTTATTTCTGTTTCTCTTTTTTCGGGTAAATCTCGAAAACTACCTCGAAAGTGGCAAATGTTCTTTTACATGGCAATACTCATTGTCTGTTTATATATTTGGTTCATACATGCCAACGTCATTGAAGCTATGGACACCGAAATAATCACAAAAAACTAATTTTTGTGAAATTTGACCTTGAATAACTTACGACGCAGACACGAGATTAATTTATGTGACTTTTGAGACAACTTTTAGAACACCAAAATGAAGGTGTACACGAGTTTATAGCTTACTAGCTGTTGCCCGCGACTTCGTACGCACGGTAGAGTGACTTTTGTATTAGTTTATTTTATGTGTAATCTACACATCCTTACAGTGACCGCAAAGTATATGTGTGTGTATGGTGTAGGTCTCGGAAGCGCGGAATTCAGTTTTGCGCTCGCGATTGCTTGTTAACCGAGCTTCACGGTCCTCATCGGTTTTAAGAGCACGAAGTAACCTCAACCTCTTAATATGAATTATGTAAGTACAACAGTTTTAGGGTTCTTTTGTCAAATAGTAGATTGTACAACAAGTGCATAAAAGGTACCATTTTACCCGAGACGTATATATCCATCCGAGCCGTAGGCGAGGGTGGATAGTCAATTCGAGGGTAAAATGGGTTTTATGTACGAGTTATACACTCAGCTTTTCACTTCGAGTGTGAGGAAAATAAATAACAATATTGCAAAAAAGAAAAAATAAAGACTTCGCCATATTGGCGGGAAGACTTTCTTTTTCTTTTTTTTTATACGGGCATTGGCAGCACAGTGACTTTAGCATAGGTCGTAGTCCATAATACTCTTGAAATACTTATTCCTTAGAAAACTCATTAATTTTGCCTAGTTTTATTAATTTAATAATTTAACATGGATTATGTACAAAATTTAAGAAACAGAATGAAATACGTTAGGTATTAATAAAGTTTATTTAACGAAATTTAATTGCGTGTGTGGTGTGTGACTGTTTACCTGACGACCTTTGTCTTAAAGTCTGAGACTTAGACGAAGATTTTACTTTATGCACTAGAGCATAAAAAGCGATTTTATGCCGCCTATACCCAACATAAACACGAACTTTACGAGCATGAGAAGTGAAAAATATATTATGTATGTATAATATTATAATATATAATGTATTAATTAAAAGCTTAGAAGTTGACAAGTAATACTTGACTAAATTATATAATACTAGCACATCCTCGTGGTTTTACCCGCGTGGTACCCGTTCCCGTGGTAATATTGGGATAAAATATAGCCTATGTCACCCGGGAAGAATGTAGCTTTCTAATGGTCAAAGAATTTTCCAAATCGGTCCAGCAGTTTCGGAGCCTACTCGATGCAAACAAACAAACAATCAAATCTTTCTTCTTTATAATATTAGTATACATAGTTAGAAAATTAAACAATGTCATACAAATTCTATAATCGTTCTTAGTAAGGTGAATTGCAATGATGACCAATCGCGTTTATGATGAATTGCGATTATGACAAAAGGCGTTTAAGACGTACTGCGTTAATGACTAATCGCGTTCATGACGAAACGCGAATGTGACAAACTGAGTAAATCAGAACGTTGATGTCGAACTGCGTATGTGACGAATTGCGTTTGTGACATACAGCGTGTAATCCTATTAGGACCCCTGTTGTTTGTACTTTTTATCAATGACCTGCAAACTATAATTAAAAAATACCATTGTTTTTTATTTGCTGATGACTGCACACTGCTATTTTCAAACAAAAATATTGACATAACTAATACACTCTCTGATGTAATAAACTGGATGGACAAAAATAATTTAAAAGTAAATATAAATAAGCAAAAGCTATACATTTTAATACCTACAAAAGTAAAAGATTAGATATTAATAATCACTGTAATAACGAAAAAGTAGAACTTACAAATAGTACACAGTTTTTGAGAATTACCGTAGATGAACACTGTAGTTGGAAAAGCCATATTGACAGCCTTTGTAAAAAGCTTAACAAATTTGTGTTTGCACTACAAAGAATAAAAAAACGCATCCTTTCAAATAGCTCTTCAGGCCTATTATGGATATATAGAATCCCTATTACGATATGGTATTATAATATGGGGAAATAGTGTTGCCTTTGATAGAGCTTTTAAAGCACAGAAAATATGCATTCGAGCATTATGTGGTCTTATATCTAGTCGAGATACTTGCAAACCCTATTTGAAAAAAAAAATAATAATATTGCCCCTACCCTGTATATACATTGCTGAAATGTGCATTTTGGTGAAAAAGCATACAGAATATTTCACTAAAATAGAAAACGTTAAAAAGAACCTACGAGGCTCTAGAAAAAACTAATGAATGATATCACAATGCAAATTAACCTGGTACAAAGAAAATGTTTACTTCATGGCTGTAAAACTTAATAATAAACTGCAATCAGATCTCGCACAATACCAATTACCAACAATAAATTTAAAAACTGTTTGTTACGCTGGCTTATGGAAAAAACATTCTACTCAGTAAAAGAGTACCTACATTTTAAGTAATAAAATGCATCTAATCAATGTAGGTAAGTAATAAAATGCACCTCTATGCAAAATTTAGTAACAGCGTATTTGAATGTACTATGTAAAGATATTATGTAATGCCACTCGATTTTATTGAATGACTAGCTGACCCAGCGCGACTTCGTTCCCGTGGCCTTACCCCCTACTCCACCCTACCCTACCCGTACTCTACCCCTACCCCTACCCTACCCCTACCCTACCCCTACCCTACCCCTACCCTACCCCTACCCTACCCCTACCCTACCCCTACCCTACCCCTACCCTACCCCTACCCTACCCCTACCCTACCCCTACCCTACATCTACCCTACCCCTACCCTACCCCTACCCTACCCCTACCCTACCCCTACCCTACCCCTACCCTACCCCTACCCTACCCCTACCCTACCCCTACCCTACCCTTACCCTACCCCTACCCCTACCCAACCCCTACCCTACCCCTACCCTACCCCTACCCTACCCCTACCCTACCCCTACCCTACCCCTACCCTACCCCTACCCTACCCCTACCCTACCCCTACCCTACCCCTACCCTACCCCTACCCCTACCCCTACCCGTACCCTACCCTACCCTACCCTACCCTACCCTACCCCTACCCTACCCTACCCCTATCCCTACCCTACCCTACCATATCTTTACCCTACCTTTACCCTACCCTACTTCTACTCTACCCCCACTTACCCCCTCTTCCCCTATTTTCTCACCGTTAGAACCTTCCTTGGACTTCCACGAACATTTCAAGACCAAAATTAGCCAAATCGGTCCAGCCGTTCACGCGTGATGTCGTGACCAAGGGAAATAGGGATTCATTTTTATGTATATAGATTACTTTAACTTGACTAATGCTAATGATTGTTAATATTTTTTTTATATTAATGTAATACAATTTGACATAATAATACTTCAATAATCAAGGTAATGATGTAATAGCAATAAATGAATATCAATATGTAATAGTAATAAATTCATACCAATATGACGCAATATTTGCACGCCTACAATATTTAAGGCAGAATACCGTAGATGTAAACACACGTTGTCTTCCATCTCAATATATAAACACTGTATTGAGCAAATAAAACATTTCATTTCATTTCATTTGAAATGACGACTTTGAGAAAAGCATTTTTTTTACATAAATCACATTGAAAGGGCTTTTCTTTGGTGTGGACACTTAAGTGTCTAGTTAACAGGGGGGCTACCGCGTAACTTTATGGGTATGAACTTCATACGTTTTACATTAAGTAAATTTTATAAAGAAAATAGCCGCTATCAGTTCCTTGTTTTGTGACGTCGGGTATAACAATAACTAGCTAGCAACGTCGTTTATCAGAACATAGCAGCAAAAAACTATCAAAATAAGGAATTCAAATGACAGTTGAAGCCCATACCCATATTCATATTTCTTAGCCGGTAGCCCCCCTGATTACCATCAGAAAAGCATTTTTCACATATGTCATATCTAAATGGCTTTTCTTTGGCGTGGACTGTTAAATGTCCAGCTAAATGACTACTTCGAGTAAAGCCTTTCTCACATATCGTCGGGGATAGTGCAAATCCGTGTAACTAGCATTGGTTAATTCCGCGTATCTGACAAATGTAGCCAATTTAAGATTTCGCGGGCACTACACGCAAGTATTTGATTGGCATCCACCTCTTTGACGTGTGTTTCGTTCAACCAATAGAAAGCAAGGAATCGCCTAATAACAATACTGCGTATCTACTTCCGGCAAGTGTCGATACCGCGTATGTGGATCAGGTGATTTGTAAATGTTAAATTTAGTACTAGGTCTTATGGAAAAAAAGCTGCACTTTGTGATAAAGGAAAGCCGCTTTGCACAGTGATACTAGGGACCAAAATAATCGATTTCACCCGCAGCAGCGAAAGTTTCATCCCTTAGGAACAAAGATGGCGCTACTTCTTTAAAAAAATAATTAAAAAATTCTACAAGCCAAACCACCTCACCGATTTTGATAAAGTAGGTGTCAAATGAAAGATAATTACATAATCTATCAAAGAAAAAATATGTTGTAAAATATAACATTTAAAAATGCCCAAATATTAGCTTTGCTTGGAAAAATATTGAGAAATTTGTCGGATTTTACTTATTTTAAACTAGCCTTCCGCCCGCGGCTTCGCCCGCGTGGACTACACGACGTTATCCCGCGGGAAGGTAATATTTTTCAGGAATAAAAAGTAGCCTATGTCCTTTCTCAGGCTCTAGACTATCTCTGTACCAAAATTCATTCAAATCGGTTCAGTAGTTTAGGTGTGATTGTGTAACACACAGACAGACAGAGACGCATTTATAATATAAGTAAGGAAGTAAGGATAAATAATTGTTCCGTGGGGTATCTTTTTATCCACTAATATTGTTGACAATTTAATAGAGTATTTGATAAGAAGAACTGCTTGTCGATATCTTTAATAATTATGGAGATATAAGATTACTAATGAGGGCAGTAATTTCTCGGGCGCACCGATTTGAATGATCTATGTATGAAAGGACTTTTTTTGTCTTTATGCATATTGCATATTTCTTATATGCATTTTAAAATATATTTTTAAAAGTTTGTGAAAGTTTATTTTTGTGAAGTTTAAAAAATATAATGTCAGAAGTTTTACTTTAGAAATACCTAATGCAAGTAAAATACTTAACAAAATAATTTTATTTAATCATAATCTTCTTTAAAACCGCCGATGGTACTGTTTGAACTGAAAAAAAAACAAAATGTTATTATTTTGTACAAAATGCAATAGTTGATTTTAATTTAAATAAGTATCTACTCAATGATAAAGGTAATTGTTAAATTTTATTGGAAACTAGCTTTCCGCCCGCGGCTTCGCCCGCGTGTACTACACGACACTATCCTCAGGGAATGTGATATTTTCCGGGATAAACTACGTCACTTTCCAGCTCCCAATTTACCCCCATACCAAAAATGACATTGATCCGTTGCTCCGTCTTGACGTGAAAGACGGACAAACAAATAACTACCTACCTACCTACAAAAATACCTACCTACTGGTTTTCCCGTAGGAATATGATACTTTCCTGTGGTAAAAAGTAAAAGTAGCCTATTATAATCCTTCCCAGGGTCTCAAATTATTTACTTAAATAGGTACCTACCAATTTCAAGGCGCAAATTAACCAGCGCTTAAAATGATTTTCGTATGGGAATGAGATTTTTCCCGCAGTAAAAAGTGTTATGTCTTTTCCAGGGCCTTAAACTGTCTCTATTCTAAATATAATCCTTTCCATTAACTTAAACTATCACTTTAAATACTAATTCCATTCCACAGCACAGCAAAACTTATTTTACCATGGGAATCATCCTTATTCCCGCGGTAAAAAGTCCTTCCAAATTTCATCTGAATCGGTTCAGCAGTTTTGACGTAAAAACAGAACATACAGACAGACAGACAGACAAACAAACATAAATTTTCGCATTATAATAATATTAGGGATAGTAGAAATATGAATATGATTGGCCGCGACTACGTCCGTCCGTGAGTAGGTAATTATAATTGGGTGCATCGCAAAATTTCATGTCAAAAAGTAGGTAGATAGGCGTTCTCTAAGGTCTCGTCAGCACCGTCATCAATCCATTTTAATGTCCCCGCTGCTGGGGTACAGGCCTTCATATTGATGGATAAGGAGAATGGACCATGACCTTCCACACGGGCCCATTGCAGTTATGGGGTATTAACCAATCCAAATGCAGCCAGAACCATCGGCTTATCGTGTCTTCCGAAGCACCATATATTTTTGAACAGCCATCCCGTGAAAGACCACTGCGAAAGTCACATAACCTCAGCGATCGCAGCCCGAGAACGCTACCTATACTTTATACCAAACATGAAAGTTCAAAAATTCGGACGTTCTCTTGAACTACCTACCAAAATGCAAAAAATCAAGTCAATACTTGGCTAAGATACTTTTTAATGTGGCATGGCATGGGTTCTATGACAGCTCTCTCGTGCTTTTTTTCTATAGTACAGTGCCACAACCTTTTCTGTGCCGGTGACAGCGGCGCTACGTACGTTTTTCTTTTTTTTGTAGTAATTTAACCGGCCCTGACTTCTAAGAACTTCAGCCTCCAGCAGCGCTATGGTTGGACATCAACTTGACAGCCAAATGACATTAAAAAAAATCACGTTATTTTCACATTTTGGCCACCGGCACAGCAAAGTTTGTGGCACTGTACGCTAGTTGATACATAACTACTACTACCTAAAGGTCCGCGCCAGATGTCTGCGCGCGACTGGTGGCGTATTTAATGTTGCCAGTAGTTGTAAATAATTTTCCCATCACGTGTAGATGAGGAAAAAATCTAACTGGCTTTTGTCCGGTTGCTATAATTGAGAATACATACATACATTCTCAATTAAAGCAACCGTTTTCTATTGCTATTGTTGATGGAAGTATCTACTTCGATCAATAATAGCAATAGAAAACTGTAAGTAACTATAGAGTAGAAAATAATAGTAACTATAATACCCCAAGCCAAAGCAAAATATCACATAATGGTCACCCTAAAAATGACCTGTCAAAGAAGCAGTCCGCGCCTGCACTTTAGCAAATGGTTTTAAGTAGGTAGCCTGTTATTGTCCTGTTCTATTTCGCAAGCACATTTCACCTGTAAAACAATTTCTCTTCCAGCACTTTTGATGACTTTTGGCATGACGATTACTTTTCGCCTGTCACAACAAATACCATGGCGACCTCCCAAATTTGAAATTAGTTCCAAATTCGACCGCGCGCAAATTTATCTGGCGAGCGCTCTACGTCGCACTGTAGAAACGGATTGAGTTTTCAAACATGTGTCAAAACAAAATGAAATTAAAAATCAAAAGCACTAAGGAGTATTGATATCAACTTCGATACATATGACCCCCAAAATAATTTTCTATCCCTTTTTAACCCTGTTAGGCGATGAGTTTCAATGAAATATGAAACACATCTTCGATTAATTCTGTTAAAGAATGTTTATACAAAATTTAAAGAAGATTGGACAAAGGAATCACGTTGTCCCATACAAACTTTACCCCCGTTTTTAACCCCCTTAGGGGTAGAATTTCGAAAAATCCTTTCTTATCGGATGCCTACAACATACAAGGAACACACCCTCCAAGTTTCAGGTCTCTACGATCAGCGGCTTAGGCTGTGCGTTTATCCGTCAGTGATTCAGGACAAAGAATTTTATATATATAGATAACTAGCTTTCCGCCCGCGGCTTCGCCCGCGTGTAATACACGACATTATCCTCAGGGAATGTGATATTTTCCGGGATAAACTACGTCACTTTCCAGCTCTCAGTCTACCCCCGGACCTACCAAAAATCACATTGATCCGTTGCTCCGTTTAGACGTGAAAGACGGACAAACAAATAATACCTACCTACTGGTTTTCCCGTGAGAATATGATACTTTCCTGTGGTAAATAGTGAAAGTAGCCTATTATAATCCTTCCCAGGGTCTCAAACTATTTACTTAAAGAGGTACAAATTTCTGGTTGCAAATTAGCCCGCGCTTAAAATGATTTTCGTATGGGATTGAGATTTTTCCCGCGGTAAAAAGTGTTGTCTTTCCCAGTGCCTTAAACTGTCTCTATTCTAATTATAATCTTAACAACTTAAACTATCAACTTAAATACCAATTCCATTCCACAGCTATGCCCGTGCTAAAACTCATTTTACCATGGGAATGATCCTTATTCCCGCGGTAAAAAGTCCTTCCTAAGGTCACAAAATATCTTCATTCCAAATTTCATCTGAATCGGTTCAGCGGTTTTGACGTAAAAACAGAACATACAGACAGACAGACAAACAAACAAACAAACAAACATAAATTTTCGCATTTATAATAATATTAGGGATAGTAGAAATATGAATATGATTTGGCGGCCGCGACTACGTCCGTCCGTGAGTAATTTAATTGTGTACCTACATCGCAAAATTTCATGTCAAAAAGTAGGTAGATAGGCGCTCTCTAAGGCTTCATCAGCACCATCATAAATCCATTTTAATGTCCCGCTGCTGGGGTACAGTCTTTCATAATGATGGATAAGGAAAATGGACCATGACCTTCCACACGGGCCCATTGCAGTTATGGGGTATTAACCAATCCAAGTGCAGCCATTACCATCGGCTTATCGTGCCTTCCGAAGCACCATATATTTTTGAACACCCATCCCGTGAAAGACCACTGCGAAAATCAACATAACCTCAGCGATCGCAGGCCGAGAACGCTACATGACGCTACCTATACTTTATACCAAACATGAAAGTCAGATACTTTACAGCTACTTTCGTATATGAATAATATTCGGACATTCTCCTACTCTTGAACTACCAAAATGCAAAAAATCAAGTCAATACTTCGCTAAGGTAGTTTTTAATGTGGCATGGGTTCTATGACAGCTCATTCGTGCAAAGCGAAGCTTTTTTCTCCTTCATAATATAATGGCAATACGCTAGTTAATACATAACACTCTTTGGTGGAAATGAGGTACAGTGCCACAATCTTTTCTGTTCCGGTGACAGCGGCGCTA
Organism: Crambus lathoniellus; assembly: GCA_949710035.1. Lineage (NCBI taxonomy): Eukaryota > Metazoa > Arthropoda > Insecta > Lepidoptera > Crambidae > Crambus > Crambus lathoniellus. Next base: position 20,045,389 of record OX453303.1, on the reverse strand, counting down.
CGTACGTTTTTATTTTTTTTGTAGCAATTTAACCGGCCCTGACTTCTAAGGACTTCAGCCGCCAGCAGCGCTATGGTTGGACATCAACTTGACAGCAAAATGACATTTAAAAAAACACGTTAGTTTCACATTTTGGCCACCGGAACAGAAGCGATTGTGGCACTGTACGTCGAAAAACGGATTGAGTTTTCAAACATGTGTCAAAACAAAATGAAATTAAAAAGGAGTATTGATATCAACTTCGATGAAAATCACCCCCAAAATAACTTTCTATCCCTTTTTAACCCTGTTAGGCGATGAGTTTTAATGAAATATGAAACACATCTTCGATTAATTCTGTCAAAGAATGTTTATGCAAAATTTGAAGAAGATTGGACAAAGGAATCACGTTGTCCCATACAAACTTTACCCCCGTTTTTTACCCCCTTAGGGGTAGAATTTCGAAAAATCCTTTCTTATCGGATGCCTACATCATACAAGGAACACACCCTCCAAGTTTCAGGTCTCTACGATCAGCGGCTTAGGCTGTGCGTTTATCCGTCAGTGATTCAGGACAAAGGATTTTATATATATAGATTTTGAATTGTGTATCTTTTACACATTAACCTTGGATTTTCACAGTCACGATTGCAAAATTTGCACTGTAGAGTACATGGTAGGCCAATGCATCGACAGCTATAGCGCATAGTATTGCAGGAAGTTCTGCACCCGCAATGATCGAGAAGGTTTGACTCTGACCTGACCAAATCGGCGTAGCAGTGAACCATTTAGGAGTCCATCCCCCTTGTGAAATTTTGTGCCATCCCCAAGAAGCTGAACATGGAATTGAGGCTCTTAAATTCAAAGCGTTACCCCATATACGGTCTGCTTGGTAAGCTGCACGCAAGGCATGTTTGTTGAGTGCGGCTAATGTCGGGGGAAGGCTTGTCACTAGCCTATTTTTGTGTCCAGAAAAAAGTGTGAGAAAATCCATCCAGGAATTTGAAACCAAGAAATTAATAGCAATGCTTTGGGTCCCAATATGTCTACTGCACTCCGAGGGTTTTATGATTCAAAATTATTTCCAATAAAATGTAACAATTACTTACTTTATCAGTAGCTTTCAGGCGGGATACTACTACTACGGTTTACTTATAGGTCTCGTGGTTTTTTACTATCACATTTTTCCTATAAGTACTTACAAAATTGCATTGTGAATGCATAAAAATAATTTAAAGTTTAAACCTTTATCATTGAGTAGATACTTTAAAAATCATAACTATTGCATTTTGCACTAATTAATAACATTTTGTTTTTTTTTCAGTTCAAACAGTACCATCGTCGGTTTTAAAGAAGATTATTATTAAATAAAATTAAATTTGTTATGTATTTTACTTGCATTAGGTATTTCTAAAGTAAAACTTCTGACATATATTTTTTAAACTTCACAAAAATAAACTTTCACAAACTTTTAAAAATATATCTTAAAATGCATATAAGAAATATGCAATATGCATAAAGACAAAAAAAAGTCGTTTCATACATAGATCATTCAAATCGGTGCGCCCGAGAAATTACTGCCCTCATTAGTAATCTTATATCTCCATAATTATTAAAGATATCGACAAGCAGTTCTTCTTATCAAATACTCTATTAAATTGTCAACAAAATTAGTGGATAAAAAGATACCCCACGGAACCAATATTTTTTTAAATTAAGTAAAATCCGACAGATTTCTCAATATTTTTCCAAGCAAAGCTAATATCTGGGCATTTTAAATGTATTATTTAACAATATATTTTTTCTTTGATAGATTATGTAATTATCTTTCATTTGAAATCTATTTTATCAAAATTGGTGCGGTGGTTTGGCTTGTAGAATTTTTTAATTATTTTTAAAGAAGTGGCGCCATCTTTGTTCCTAAGGGATGAAACTTTCGCTGCTGCGGGTGAAATCGATTATTTTGGTTCCTAGTATCACGGTGCAAAGCGGCTTTCCTTTATCACAAAGTGCAGCTTTCCGACGAAATATCGCCATAAGACCTAGTACTAAATTACAGTGTTTATTAATTTAATAAGTTTAGAACATAATTATCATACTATTCCTATTAAGGTAATTGATGAGTCTGAGGCTGAATAGAATGTAAGAATTGATTAAACTACTGTTTATATTGTTTTTCAGAAGCGATGTGATGCTGTTTTTCAAGAAGGGTGATGAAACTCTCTTGAAGAACTACAGACCCATCTCGCTTTTGAGCCAAATCTATAAGTTGTTTTCGAGGGTCATTATGAATAATCTCGCTCGCACGTTCGAAGACTTCTAAAGGTTAATAGTATCTATATAGTATTAGGGACTTCAGGGTTGGTTGGTAAAATAACCTCCTGCGGAGGCAGGTCTAATGTCTCATTTTGACATGAATTATTACTTATTTTGATACAACTACAGCTGCGTTTTTTCCTAATGATTCAAACCGATCTCAATTAAAATTGCAATCATATTATATGCAGCCATTTTGATCACTTAATTGTTTGCGAGAAAACTCCAACTTGTTAATCTTGTTACCTAATTGACTACCTATTATTTCACTTTATTTGTTCTTATTACATGTTTATCACATTTAATTGTTCTAACAATTGCGCTCTTTCCTCAATTGAGAATATTTATTATAATAATTTTGTTTTTTAATTCATTTCTGTGTTTTCTTTATGTATATTTGATATATTTCTTATTGTTTTTTGGACTGTTACATATAGGTAAGACTAACGCTAAAAGCGTTCTTTACCAGCCAACCTTTGGCAAAAAGAGCAACTATGAATAAGATTTTTCAGCGCCACACCTTGTAAATTCTAACTAGTTACTTGTATTAGTTTCACCACTATCCTGCTTCAATTTGTAGCTCATTCCGACTTATTTCCGATACTGTATGATGGAAAAATTAATCTTTCCTTTCACGAGATTGAATATCGAACCCATTTTAGGAGATAAAGGCTTCCATGAACTCTAAAGCTCTTCCTTTGAACTTAAATGACGTTTTGCTATGTTATCTTATAGGGTAACTTGTGGGTAATAAAATAAACCGAGCGAACGAGTTTAAATAATTTTGTTTTTTAATTAATTTCTGTGTTTTCTTTATGTACCTATTAGTTTTGATATATTTCTTAATTTTTTCTGACTAACATATACTTTTATTATTAACAAATGGTTTACTAACATTCCAAAGTGGAATTGTCATGTGTAGCAGAATTGCATTGCATCAACTCATCAATGAGGCTTTGAGAGTGCCTTTCTTCGATGATTCTTTTATTAACCTTTTCTAGATCAAGTACTGTTCTTTGAGCAATGTGTGTATTGACAAACTAATTTCTAAATCTGTAATGCGACTCAAAGCCTGATCATGAGTGTCAGAGCAAGCCCTTAATGACTGAATATAGTATTCCATTTGGTTACACTTGTCTTCAGAGTATTTTGTATGAATTTCAGCGAGTTCACTCTTGAGTTCAGTGTTGCGGCTTATGTTATTGACGATCTCTTGTTCGCCTTCCTCTCTTTCCTTAATTAAAGAGTTATTTAGGTCTCTTGCTGCCTTGAGATCCTCGAGAGCATTTTTGAGTTTCAGCTCCATGTCCTTTGCCGTTGCCATCCGGGTCATCATGGCTATAGATTGGGTTTTTAAGGCCACTATCACTAAAAATAAACAAAAGTGATTATTAACTAGTTAAAAACAACAGATTAACAGGTTTGTACTCTAGAATCAATAAAGAGTTATTTAATTTTCTTTAAATAAATTACTTTTACAAAAAAATAATAATAAATAATTAACAATAAACTTAAGTGTGTCGGGTACTGTTATGTTAAATCAATAGGTAATACCATCAGCATTCCTTTGAGTAAAGGAAAGCGAGGCCAACCAAATGGTTATAGTGTAGTTAGTGGTGTTTGCTTAGTGTATTAACTTTTAAAAAATAATAAGAACGGAGGAATTCATGAGAGTTATATAGGTGTCAATATCAAATTAACTTTTAATAAAGTAAAGAGAGGCTAACCATTTAGTGTGTGTTAGTGTTTGTGTAGTATAATTATATAATTTTGCATACATATATTGAATATAAAGAATCCTAAATAGCTAAGTAGTCGGCAGTACTTAACTAATATACAGGGCGTCTCAAAACTATGCCACATGGAGGGAAAGTACCTTAAATACTGAAGATATAAAATTTTACTGAAAGGAAACTTCATTTTTATTTTAAAAAGAAAACGAACTGCATTCAAAAAAATTCAAATAATCGCATGTCTGAACTGGGAATCAAACCCATTAAATGAGAAAATTTTAATTTTTTTAATTTTATTATACCGATTGAAAGGCTCAATATAAGCAACATATTATAGCATATTATAGCAATATAGCAACAACATTTATGCTGAGTAACATGGCATCTTAAAAAAATAAAAGGGAGACTACGAAATTTAACATTTAATGTTGAATAACAAGTTTGTGCAGCGTTCTGTGACTGTCGTGCTCAAAACAACTGACTTTAACATTTCAATGTATTGCCACTAATAAATGAAGATTGGAGCAATATTATACCTTATTTGCCTATCATAAGTGTGTGATAAAGTTATACATAATGTGATAAGTAACACCACCTCGATTGATTTAAAAAGGTTTGAATAATTTGGTGCTGTCTATTAGATGTATAGTCGTAAGACGCCCTCAGGGCGCTCGCAGGGCGTCCCATGACTATGTATGCCACATGGTGGCATAGACCGCACCAAATACCGTAGATTAAAAATTTTATGGATAGAAAAAGAAGACTTTATTTTTATTTAATAACAATACAAACTGCGTTCAAAGATTTTTAAATAATCGCCTGTCCAAACCGAGAATCGAACTCGCACCCAATTATTCAAACCTTTTGAATCAGTTTAGGTTGTGTTAATTATCACAATATGTATAACTTTATCACACATTTACGATAGGGAAATTAGGTATAGTATTATTTTAATTTTTAGTTTTTTGCATTCACTATGCAATTTTTATTACTGAAAAATGGAAAATGAAGTATTTAGAAAAAATTTACCCGTCTCACAACGCTGACTATACAGCGTGTAAGAAGTATTGGATAAATTCGACGCTTCTCATAACGACTCCGTAGCTCAGTGGTTAGAGCAGTCGCCCGGAAAGCGAAAGGTCGTGGGTTCGAGTCCCATCGGAGCTGGTTGTGAGACTTGTGAGACGGGTCGATTTTTTCTAAATACTTCATTTTCCATTTTTCAGGTATACTATTGCTCCAATCTTCATATATTTCATTGGTAATACATTGAAATGTTAAAGTTAGTTGTTTTGAGCACGACAGTCACAGAAAATGGCTATCCATAACTACACAAACATGATAATCAATATTAAATGTTAAATTTCATAGTCTCCCTTTTATTTAAGGTGTTATGTTACTTAGAATAAATAAATGCTTATAACTGAGCCTTTCGATCGGTATAATAAAATTTAAAAAAGAAAAAAAATCATATTTACCGGGTTCGATTCCCAGTTCAGACATGTGATTATTTGAAAATCTATGAATACAGTTCGTTTTCTTTTTAAAATAAAAATGAAGTTTCCTTTCAGTAAAATTTTATATCTTCAGTATATAAGGTACTTTCCCTCCATGTGACATAGTTTTGGGACGCCCTGTATATCCGTTCACAAGCACAATAAAATTATCAGATTTATTATTAGTTATTGTTGTTGCAAACTAGTTTCACAATATTTGTTCGAGATGATTTGGATTTATCTGTATAGATATAGTGCTTGAAAAGAGTAGCAGAGTAGGTGAATGTCTGTGACAGGTAGCGGTCACCGTCAGCTTCACTTCCACTGTTTGTCAAGTAAAAAGAGGTTGTAGCAATGCCATATCGTAATTGTTTGTGACGTTGTTCACTGGAAGTGAACTCTGTACATACAAGTAATGACAGATTAGTGTACGTACAGTAAGTGTGAAACCAATTTGACATACAATACAAGCAATACTTATCTCTTGCCAGTTCAGTGAGAAGAACAATAATAATCACTACATAGTATAAAACAAAGTCGCTTTCTCTTTCCCTATGTCCCTTTGTATGCTTAAATCTTTGAAACTACGCAACGGATTTTGATGCGTTTTTTTTTTATAGATAGAGTGATTCAAGAGGAAGGTTTATATGTACTTTTTATCCCGATATTCCCACGGGAACGGGAACCACGCGGGTGAAACCGCGGGCGGCCGCTAGTTAACAATAAAGTTACGAAACAAATACTTCCCCGGTTTTATTTTAATAATTAACAATAAAGTTACGAAACAAATACTTCCCCGGTTTTATTTTAATAATTAACAATAAAGTTACGAAACAAATACTTCCCCGGTTTTATTTGCTGCTTAATATCGATTTATAATAATTATTTGTTAAAAACAAAATCTAAATCAATTATTCAATCTAGGCTGATACAGCATTGTGAACGTCAATTAAGCTACGCTATCGGTTCGCAAGTCCTACGGCGGGAGGCCTTGTAACGAGAAGAACCGGCAAGAAACTCGCCAAGGGCTTTTTTTTCTCCCTGTCATATTTCATACTGAGTCGAAAATGACTTTAACATAATATAATATTATTATTTAAAGTCACTTTCTATCACAAATTCATCTTATATTTAAAAACAAAATAAATAACCCGGTAATCATAGCAGTAAAGTAAAGTAAAGTAATTCCAGATAAATCATTCACTGTAAAAAATTTAAAACGACGTAATAAAGTGTAAAATCAGCATTACGGAAACATTCGAAAAGCAATATGCAGACAAACCGCCCCGTTTTGTCTTCGAACCAAGTCATTTTCGGAGTTATTGCGAAAACGTAAAGCTGTTTTCATTCCGGATTGATGAATATCAGTTGAACCACCTATCATGAGGTTGTGCCATACCTATTATGAGTTACGTTTAAATGTTTTAACGAAATTATGATACTCCCAAATGCATTTTCTTTATCCTTTGTGTGGTGGAATAAACAATTTTATTATTTCAGAATATTTTTGTTAAATCGGTCCAGTCTGTGGAATTACCAGTCAGCTTTCAAGTACGTAGTTTTGGTAAAGAGAAAGATTGGAACAGGAAAAGCATGATGAAGAGCGCTGCGCTGTTACTCCATTATACCTACTAAACGAGACGCACTCCGACCCGATAAATTGAAAATGACTTACTTATTGTTCGAAAGTCTAACTTGTCATTTCTATGAGCGAATGTTTTTTTATATTTATTTTATTATTGTTTTCAGCTTGAATCATACTACTTACTGCAGGGCAAAGTCCTCTCCAACTATTATTCACTTTGTTCGGTTTTATGCAGTTGTATACCAGTCACTCATATACAAGTTGAGTTCGTCTCGCCATCGCCGTCTCGGTCTACGGCGTGGACATTTAGCTGTGAGGATCTATTTGGTAGCGATTTTTGCCCAGCCGTCTTTCGACATGCAGCAGACATGACGACGACGAGACGTCGGCAATAAGAGTTCTGGAGTGCAGTGTCGTGTTTCTTATGCGGTCGGCTAACTTAATGCCCAGTATGCTGCGCTCCATCCCCCTTTGACATACCTCCAGGGCTTCGGTGATTCCTCAGATCATATAATACTATAGTATTAATGATCTGAGGGTGATTCAGTCAAAACCAAAGGGCCTACTCTGAAACACAAAACCCGAAACTTCGTTACACCCGTCCCTCTCACTCTACAATCTTCACAGAATCGAGTGAAAGAGGCGGGGCTAACCGAAGTTTCAGATTTGCATTTCAGAGTACGGTCCCAGGTTTGGGCGCCGTATTTGAGCACAGCAAGGATGCACATATGCACACTCATGTCCAAGAGTTTACGCTTCAATGACATTAATTTTCACTTTATAAAAATATCCTAAACTGACTTGGTTACACGAGGTTACACCAAACCAGCCCTTTGATTGATCTGTTATATTGATAAGACGATATATCAATGTACACGCCTAAATTGGCAATAACCCTGAGGCGCTGAAAATAGTTCACCAACTTAGTAAATATAGACGCCCTGACTAATCCCAACAGAATTCTGTGCATACAACAATGAGAACTAACGATGCATGCACTAGTAATACACAATGCAGCGCAACTTAGGAGCAACTGGAGAAGATTATATGCGTCTTCCAACCAGATTTGTATTTATGGACCATTGCTAGTCTGAATTATATAAGCGTTATATTAGAAACAAAGCTATATACCCTTAATTGATAATAGGTATGTACAAACATTTCAGCATGGAAGTTTTCTATGGAACAGCATCTATTTTTCGAGATTTCGTTTCTTTCCTAATGATCAAACAACATTAATCTCACTATTGAATTTAAGCTCATTTTAAAAAATGCCTTAGGTAAAAAAAACTGTTCCAAGCAGTCAAATTTACAACAACCAAAGAGGGGTGCTTTGAAGCATTTATACTTAAAAATTTTAGACGCGTGTTTAATTATTTGATTTAGTTTGATAAATTGATAATAATTAAAAAATAAGAGATTAATGAACATGTGAGAAAAATACGACAATTTCTTAGGTAAAGACCTATTATTTAGGTTTCTACAAACCAGAATTTTGGATTAGACATGCAAATTAAAACACATAGTTACATGTACTTAGATACATGAAACAAATAATACATATAATTGAGGAAAGTCGACTTAAATGCTATTTGTTCAGGGAAGCTCTTTATGGCAGGAGATTAGCTTAATTCGTGCAAAGTGACTAAATAAGCAAAACATTTCACTTAGCCACGCGACTGTTAATAATTGAGGCAGTTCCCTGATTTACCTGCTACATAATCATTTGAAGTGGTTTCGCTAAAACAAAACACATAGGTCATTTGTGCACTACACTGAATTTTACCGATCCGGAACAAAACGGATGCTTGTATTTTAATAATTTAATCATTTATAATAGTAAGAATTTATTTATTTCGTGTAGTTTCAATGTTTCATACCCTAAACTACACGAAATAAATAAATTTTACTATTATAAATGATTAATTATTAAAATACAAGCATCCGTTTTTTTCCGGATCGGTAAAATTCAGTGTAGTGCACAAACGCCCAATGAGAGTTAATTCCGAATGCGATGATGGGATGATACGAAGTGTTTAACGCTTGGATTGCTCGATAGGACAGAGGGTCGTGGCTCAGTCGTACGTAGGTGTTAAAACCCAACTTTTACAAAAAAGGATCCCTTTTTATTGATGAAAGAAAAATTGTTTTAGGGGTTTTGAAATATAGAACTTCTATATGTTGTCAGTGAATAACACCTAGCGAATGTATAAATACCAGATAAATACGAAATCGAGTTAGTTTGCTTTCGACCTCAATTTTCCACTGCATAAATTTTACTATGATTGATCCTAGTACAAGTTGCAGAACTTACAAAATATATGTGAGAGAAATATGTGTGAATCAACTCACAAGTTGATTAGCGTATTTTTAAAATTCGGACCTTTTGCTTTTAATAAAGGCATAGAAGCTTGTTACGAAAATAAACATCAGTTCTACACTTCGCCTCACCGTTAGGGATGTAAAAATTTTAAAGGTTTTGAGCTTCTATTATTATACTTAGAACTGTTTGTTCATATTTGTTGGTAAATTATTTTCTGGTTACATTATATGACCACTTTTAGGATAATTATTGTTTGATTTGCCACATTGGTTTTTAACCCCGGACCACAAAAAGAATAAGAATAACCCGTAATAAGGGTGTAAAATATGTTGGGGGTCCCCCGAACGAGACAGAAATTTATTTTATTTACTTTTTAGTTGCAAGCTTTTATGGCCACTACATCTTTACAAGTATTGATAATATAGTATTGTTTAGATAAGGCATAAAGATTTACGTACAGTACATAAATAACACAAGCTCTTGAAAACTTACTTTGGGCAAGATAGATTGTGTCAATGCAATTTTTCAATTTGACGACAATCAACAAGTTTCTTGTGCCTATCTTAAGATCTACCGCTCCTTAGTACCTACTCTGCTACCGGCTACAAAGCGCTCTCCTGGCGCCCTGACATTCATCAGTTAGTCAGTGTGAGAGCTTAGGAGACGGCCACACTGCGGCGATCTAGCGGTCAGAATTCGTGTTCTGCGTTCCGTTCTCTGTAATGTATGCAGTGTTCAGTTTGGCCGCCACGGTCTGACTGCTTTTGGGTATGTAGGTTTCTAAAACACCGCATACATAACATAGAACGCGGAACGCAGAACTCGGAACTCTGACCTAGAGACAGCCACAGTGTGGGCGGCGCCGCTAGGCTTAAACACATTGTAAGTGTAAAACTCCAAATCGTAAGTGCTTATGACATGTGTACCATACTACTTACTTATTATCACGGTAAAGCCAACAAGTAGTTCAGACCTTTTAAGGCTCTTTTCCTGTCATGCGTATCACTTCATACTTACTAGTTTGTTCTATCACGCGGACCGCTCGCAGAGTGGACAAGAGAGAGAGTGTTATATCCTCAGACCATATAGTATAGTATTATGATCTGAGGTTATATCTGTGGTTCTATCACTCGCAACCGGACCATGTCCGCACGTGGCGTGGGCGGCAATCCTCATGACGTGTAAAGGGCCTCACTGTCAGGTGTTATCTATCATTAAAGTAGTTATGTTAATTAAAGGACGGGGCTATATACCGTGAATAGCGCTATCTCGCTCACAATATAACTTCGATATTGTTTAACAGCTCATGGTAAGGTCCCAGCGGTGTTGTACGTGGGGCTAGGCCACTAAGCCGCGTCGTTTGAACTAATTAAACTTCGCCGTGACGCGTCGCAATCTACGCAACAATCTGAACTGTGACAAATAACCACCGCCCGGTTGAATGTCCTGCGATTCGATCAAATTTTAATTGTTTGGCAGAGAAAATTATTTTACTTCGCTGTATTTTCAAGTAGGTAGGCGGATGGCAATACTTTTTGATACAAAATAAAATATTCCCATCTAATCTCTGCAGCTGATCCCCCTACTAATCGCATGGTCTTCAATATCTTAATTTATAGACATTCGTCCTTCGTCCCTCCGTACCATTTCTAAGTCGAGGCTTCAAAAGGTTTATTCTACTACTATTATAAAAAGAAAAGTTTGTAAGCATATATGTTTATTTTAAATATGTAGACTATAACCCGGAATAAACCGTTATAGGTATTTTTTATTTTTATATTCCAATGGGAAATAGAACGGACGTTTTGCCTGGATGTAACCTATGGTTCAGCTAGTTAAAAAATAAAAACTGCAATGTAGCTACTTACTTTGTTTTGTCAAAACTAGGTTAGCCTGACACATTTTTGATTATTTGCTCTGCGAAAATCGGCTCTATTTCTAGTGACTTGGGGTGCTCTGAAGGCCAAATTGTGAAGTGTGTAGAGTTTAGTAAAAATAACGAGCTTCTCCTCGCACCGTAAGAGTACACCGGGCCGCCTCATCACCGTTAGTAATGAACCGTATCTTGTTTCAAAGCCTCAATGACCCAAATTATCTTCCTTTTCTTTTATTACTGTTTAATAAAATCTCTTAAAAATCCCTCGAATCAATACCCACTTCCTATGTAGAGTACCTACAGTTTTAGTGTAAAAACGAGTCTCACCTCGCACCGTAGAGATGGTTTACATAATATTATACCGGGCCGGGACGCGCCCGAGGGCGTGTTCTGCACTTGTTGTGTGGTATAGCATATAAGCACGAGCCGAACGTCGTCCGGGCCTTGCAATTTGTAATGGATAAACTCATAATCTACTAGACCGATTTTAAAGATTGTTTCAACATTAGAAAGCTTCATTCTTCCTGAGTGCATAGGCTTTATGTTATATCCCGATATTGCCACGGAAACGGATACCATGCGAGTAAAACCGCACAGAGCCCCTAGTAATTTACATAATGGTTTTCGATAAAATATTGACTAAACTCCAGCTCACTAAGTCTAGAAGCGAAGACGTAGTAATTATTAGAACTTCGGGCTGCTATTGTTTCAAGTTCTAAGTACACCACCGTCTTGCCTGTACGTTGGCTGCCTTGCCTTGCTTGGTTAGAGCAAGGAGAAGTCACACACATCAAGCTTAATAAATTGATATACGAAATAATAGTGGTTTTAATAGTGAAACTGTTTTCATAGTATGTGATGTAATCTCACAATATCAAAACCGGTAATATTTTCTTACACAAATATGAGAAAAGGAATATATTTACAAAAGTATATAAAAAATCTCACAGATTCCAGGTATAATCCCACCACATTGCTTCGTAAAGCTTCGTAGACGTCCGTAGCAGCTACGACGTAGCACGTAGCAGGGTAATGATGAATAAATACCAACCCTCAGATTTTGCTAACATGTTATCATGTAGAGATAAATTGCTTATTATTTTAACATTTTTATATATACATTTAAGCTTCTTAATTTTTTCGGCACACCAAAAACGTTTATTTTATATTTTCTTTCATGCTACGACGTAGCACGTAGTAGTATATGGAAGCAAAAGCTACATTGTTTTAAAGAAGGACTTACTGAACTTTCTGAGGTTTGATATTATGTCTGTTAATACCCGTAAAATTAAAAATGAAACGTTTAATGTGTAGATAGTGTGAAATTGTAAAGCGCAAAACTAAAATACAACGTAATGGGTTTGGATGAAATTTTAATATCAGATAGAAATAGACCCGTAATATGTAGGAATGGAAACAACCCGGAAACAATGCCGACGTAGGGTTACGAACAAAATAAAATTACCCAGACACATACACAAATCAGAATCAAAACTACGACGCCTTCGCCATCGAGCCAGCCACAATCAAAACAACCAAGTATAGGTCGTGACATGTAAATTGAACCATAGACAAATTTATTGCTTTTTGGGCTGTTACATAAAGGTAAGGCTAACGCTAAAAGCATTCTTTACCAGCCAACCTTTGACAAAAAGAGCAACGGCGAATAAGATTTTTCAGCGCCACATCTTGTAAATTCTAGCTACTATCAACTAAAAAAATGGAAAACGAAGTATTTAGAAAAAAATCGACCCGTCTCACAATTGACAATCAGCTCCAATTGTGTCAGTCAATTGTGAGACGGGTAGATTTTTTCTAAATACTTTATTTTCCATTTTTTAGTAGTAAAAATTGCATTGTGAATGCAAAAAACTAAAAATTAAAATAACTTACTATCAACTAGTTCTGCTTAATAGTTTAACCACTATCCTGCTTCAATTTGTAGCTCATTCCGACTTATTTCCGCTAGTGCATAATGGAAAAATTAATCTTTCCTTTCACGAGATTGAATGTCGAACCTATTATAGGAGATAAAGGCTTCCATGAACTCTAAAGCTCTTCCTTTGAACTTAAATGTTTTGCTATGTTATCTTATAGGGTAACTTGTGGGTAATAAAATAAACCGAGCGAACGAGTTTCACCTCAGTCAGTTGTTTTTAGGTTATTACAAAGAATAACGGTTCTATATACAGCGCGTCTTAGAGCTATGGACATAAAAGAAAAGTTTTCTCTATGGAGTTAGAAAATATCACTTTTAAGAAGCATTTCTTTATCTTTGACAAACAAACAAAACTGCATTTATATACAATATATAAATATATACTAGCTGATCCGGCGAACTTCGTACCGCCTTATCGACAGCACGCCACCTATCGGGTCCAATTGTAAATCTAAACCATTCATGAATCCACCTAAGACAGAATACATACAAAAAAAACATTAAAATCGGTCCAGCTGTTTAGGAAAAGTTCAAGGCGTCATTTAAGAAACATTAAAACGAATTAAATCTGTTAAATTTCAATATAACGTATTTTAGAGTAATAATACCGAATTGGTTGTAGGTACTTAAGGAATGATATGCGACCATAACTACCGAACTACGTGGACGTAAATTAGAACATCCTCTATATGCTTTTATATCATTAAAGAGAAGCAAGTATCATTCATTATAAAATCCAAGGGATTAGTCTATTTCAAAAACGATCTATCTTCGCAGCTTCAAGTTCTTTGAGTTCTCTCAAATGGCCGCTTTTATTTCCTATCACTCGGAGGCCGATTGGCCTGATTATCTTGATTCGATGAGCCATACGACTGAGCAAGTATTTCCAACGAAACAAATAAATATATTTCAGACATCATCACACACGTTGACTTAATTCAGTTCGTAATAAGTTGATAAAGCACTGTTGTTGTAATACGTACATAACACCCAGACACAAAACAAATACAAATATTCATGACAAATATTTTTCGCTAGATAGAAATCGAACATTCGACCCTTGGCGCGATACCATGGGTAGCATGGGCGGCAATATGACAATATGGTGAGTACCACAGTATCGAGTACCTAATGGATAAACAAATTTTATTTTACCAATATATTTTTGTTTGTCTAATACAACTTTTAAGCCGCTAAGGGTTTCAAGGCGCGATCTCCGCTATCAATCACAAATTCATCTCTTTGATTGGATTTCAACCGCATAAATTTTCTGCACAATACACCCATCAGCGAACTTTGGTAAACTTTACTCACAATACGTCAATACGCAAAGTTTGATGCGATGTGTCGAATACAAACGCGCGAATTATTTGATAGGCCCTGAACAATAATTTATTTCCACTACTAGGCCTATGTTTACATTATCGTCATTCTCTCTAAGTGAAATAGCAAGCCAGCAGTGCAATACTAAAGCACTGGCTTTTACTACTAATTGCGCTGTTTGATACCCAGATTTTTTGTCTAGAACAGAATCCGATAAAGTTGTTTTACTTCATCATAACACTTGACAGACGACAGCTACCATTTTAAAATTAAAATAAATAATAAAAATGTCATTTAAGTTGATAAATGAGGCGTTACAAAATTTTACCTCAAAATGACCTGATTCAACAAGAAACAAAGGTATAGGTGCCCGTTTGATCTTAAGAACAGACCAATCTGTAACTTTAAAACTAGGTATAGTTAGTACTGCCGTTGATATAGAGACCAGCAAGACAACCATGGCTTACCTTATTTTTTCCTATGACTATTTTATATTAAAATTGGAAAAAGAAAATTAATTAAATGTTCTACGCGCACACCCGCTATTGCATTCCAATATATTTCTTTCTTATATTAGGTAATTTGAACTACCTTAAATATCTCAACATGCAAAATACTTACAATGTAATTTAATTTAATGCCATTAGTTTACAGTCTTGTATTTGAAACATAAGATAATAAGAGAGAAAATAAAAATTATGTAAACTTATTTTCCTCAATACCTACTTAGTTTATTTCTTTTCTAAGTTACACCCACTCATCAGGTGGTTTTAAATATTATGAGATTATTTATGGACAATAATCTCAACGTTTTTATGTGACATCAAACGTTTAGGTAGGTATTTTTGAAACGTAATAGGTATCGTATTAAGGTCATCGATTCCAATACTTCCATTACGATGGTTCTTTTCAAATTCCAATGAGCATTACGTGTCTAATGTCTCAACAGTAACGTAAATTCTTTCGACATTTTATTAATTTCTGTTTATTTCATGTAAGTAATGTAAGAAATTTGTACATACACATTCCATTTTTTCTCAGGGAGTTTTATTCTAATTGCAATAAATGTTAAAAAGCACTACTTCTAATAAACCTGAATCCATCAGATACTTTATTTTATTACCCTTTTACAGCTCTTTTTCCACGAAAAACCAATGTGAGGTTTCTTTCTAAACTCGTAACTACAACATGAGTGAGGTCCTCAACCAATTAAGCTGATAATCAAACTTCAGACCACTTTCTGAGAGACTCAATTATTCAATTGCCCCTCCCAAGAGAGCCAAAAAAACAGAATAAACGGAATACTTACCTTAAGGGATACTAAGTAAAGAAAATCTACACAAGCGTAAAATTAACTGTTACAAAATATTCGCTGAACGTTACGAAATTATCTACCTAGGGCTTTATTCGTTTGTTTGTTTAATTTTAATAAGTTGACCCCACGGGACTGCTTCGGAAATTTTAAGCTTCGGTAACTGAAGATATTAAGAACAAAAATTCGACTTTATTTTCTCTTTTGTGTTTTATTGGTGATGGTGACACATCACACAAATGTACTACATACAAAAACTAATAATGCTACTCTCTTTATTATTGTTCCTTTCGTCTCTTACCAAACACTCTTTCTTAGCGGATACCTACGTATCATTTTTATAGCTCTATCACTAAGTATATGCCCTCTCCTACACTTCCAGCTATTAGAGTGGTTCTATGATATAACTAAGTCAGTAGGCCAACAGGACATAACATTTTTTAATAATTTTTATATAGACTCAAACCTAAATAAATAAAAATGCAGATGGAAACTCAATTAGAGGAAGCTTTCTAAATCTGTAATGAGTCACGTGATAGCGTATCATTACGAGTTCATATTATCATTAGTACACTAATGAAAGAGCAACGATCTATTGCGGGAATTTAAATTCTAATTTATGTGTTCAAGTGCTGATATTATAATTAATGTGTTGTTGGTTGGTATGTATACTTTTTATCCACAACGGTGTAGCACTTAGCCTTCATAACACCTGCCCCCTGATTCACAAACCGTCGGAAACACTCCTGCCGGCCTAGCATGAGCGGCTTTTATCGCGCGATATGATATGGTACAGCAAGTTGTCTTGCTTACCCCACTAAGGTGTAAGCAAGACGGCATGCCGTATCATATCATATCGCGTGTTATAAGCCGCTCATGCTAGGCCGGCTGACAGCAGAATGTATGCCCTATCTCTGTCACTCACTATAGAATAGACAAAGACAAAACACAGAATTGGAATCAGATTCCGTTTCCGACGGTTCGTGAATCAGGGGGCAGATGTTAAGTGCTGATAAGCTTGTCAGTGGAAGCACACTACTCCCGGAATCCTCAATCAATGAGGAACTGGCTTTCTTATCTCCTAACTGCCGGAACACAATAATGCTGAAAACATCATTGTTCAAAAGGAACAGAAATCGGCCAAGTGCGAGTTCAATTCACCCACGAAGGGTTTCGTACCCACTTAACGTACCGATTGCCTATACCTAACCAAAATAACACTATGATTTTTCGTCAGCAAAAAATAACTTTGTTTTTCATAGTGACAAAGTAACATTTGCGGTTTTTGAAAATGTTGAGTAATACATTTTCAACTATCTCAAAAACTGGTAACCTAACCAATTTTTCAAAAGCTTTTTTTAAGATCTACAACATATATTTTTTAATAGATTTCTCACAGAATTTTCGATGTAAAAACAATTTTTAGTTCCCGATATGTCCTTAATTTTTTATATTCGTATAAAAATCATACTGCGGTTTACAGAATACATCTACCTACCAAGTTTCAACTGTGTAGTCTTTATAGTTTAGGAATAATGCCGCTACTGTGACATACGGACGGATGGACAGACAGACAGAAAGACATGACGAATCTATAAGGGTTCCGTTTTTTGCCATTCATCATCATCATTTTTTGCCATTCCGGAACCCTAAAAATTAAATACTGAAGAACTTAAATGCTTAAATGTTAAATGCCGTGCAGCGTGTTACTTTATTTACTAGCAATAAGCTCGGATTTTTTTTGCGTTTCCAGTCCTAAATTTCAGTCATAAATTTATCATCATGCAAAGTGTCTCAGTTAACCCAAAGCAAATAAAATTATTGCTTGGCAGTAATACCTCTTTTACTTATTCCTAAAATCTCAATCTACCAGATTACAATATTGTTTGGCCCTGAAGAAAATTAATTTATAAATACTCTTGTCGACAAAATGGTATTGAGTTTGCGTTGAGTGCATGTATGAGGAAAACTGATAAACTCAAAACTCGGTTAAGAGGTTGTTAGACTTAAGTAACACCATGTCAAGCAAGAATTTATGAAGCTTGACATCAAAAAGTAAAAGTAATTATGTTTTGTCCCATGATATTTTTGTTTAAAAAAAACACAAAAAAGAGGGGAGAAAATGGCAATTTTTACTTTGCACTTGCAGCTATTAGCGTAACAACCACTTCCCTTGAGAGTTTATGGTGATAAAGTATTCCCAAATTGCTCATAGATAGTTTAAAACCCATGTCACTCTTATTTATATGTACTTACCTACATACTCGTATGTCTAATTTAATTTTATGACAATAATTTAAGTAATCATTATATAATACCATACCATTACGTATATAAAATACGTAATGGTCTCTAAATCTTGTATTTTTACTACTCGTATTTTTATTGCATTTAGGTATCATTTAGTAACAAAATATACAAAGATGTCTCATAAAAATGAGTATAAAATGAACCTATATGTATGATTAGCCATATTTGAGAATTTCATTCATATTTAATTCTCAAGTATGGGGATTTTTTTTAACTTGAAAAATAAGAACCTTTAACTGGTTCCTCGGACTTCGGAGCATACTAACATTCCGTTTTACAGTTTACCCTTTTAAGTAGATATGTATTCCACATCTAATTTTAAATAATATAATTAAAACAAAGTGAAGGAGATCTCATAATAATTTATTAAAATATAATATACACGTTACAACCTAATTAAATAATCGTACACGCCATGCGTCACATAACATTTAGAGAATTTACAGGTACATTTTTGTAAGTTTAAATAATTTATAAGGACGTATTGATATCAATAACTTACGCTTAAACCTCTCTCTCCTAAAATATCTACTGAAACGACAATATATATTTTACAATCTAACATTCATTTAAAATGCTTTCATTTATTTACGAATAACTTGAATTGAGTATTTGATAGTTTACTTACATTTTGATATTTTAAGAATCAGGTGTATCAGGCTTATAATTATTTATTATTGGAGATAAGGAAATTCCAAGCTCTCAGAGATCTAAACTTATTAGAGATATATGTAGTTTAAGATGGAATAGGTTTCTATATTAGTCGGTTTAATGTTGTGACGGGAGGATGTCTTGAGTCCTTTTAGAGCCAACGGGAAATTGGGAGAGGTCGATCTCGTCCATGGGGTAGTCTGGCCGGTACCTCTTCTTGTCGAAACTTGCCCTGTAAACCAATGTATTAACATATGTACAGAAGAACATTTATTAACAATAACAATATTTAACAAATCGTATAATTTAGTGTATTGTTGACTTCCATTTAGGTTTTCTTTATATTTCCGTTAAGAATTCGTCGTAAAGATGCAAAATATTGGGTATTAAAGTGGATTAATATAGCATTTTTTTATCACTAATCATTGCATTGATACTTAGAAAATTAAGGTTCAGAACCTTAATTTTTCAAGTACCTACCTATAAATACAATGATTACTTTATATTCACGTTTCTCAAGGACAGTAAGAATAGTAGCAGGGTTCGTACAATAATGAAATAGTTCCCAAGTAGTGGCCCTAGATTTTTAAGATTTTTAAGATTTTTAGAATGTATATTTATGAGCAGCAACAAGTCAAAGATATATACGCGCGCACTTTACCTACGCACGCAGCCACGGACGGGCCATCTTTTGTGATATGACTTAAGAAAAACAGGGATCCAACTACTAATAATACTTTTACTAACTAATTTAGGGTTTTAAGTTCAAATTGCCGTTCTGTATGGAGAATCTCGGACATTTTTTCCCATGCTACCGAAGGTTTTTAAATTTTTATTTAACGAATATTATTATCTTACAAACTACAAAATTTAACTAAATAACACAAATGATAAGAAGAAAGTAATAAATTGAACTAAGTCACTTCAACTAATAAAGTATTAATTTCTGGTAACAAAAATAGTCGTAACTTTTGAGATAAGATTTATCTATGTAAATAATCAAATGTCTTGGTTAATAAATTGCTCAGTTGTTAAGTTATATGCACCAAAGAAAAAAACAACAATTTCATACTTCAACCCCCTATTATTAGATATAAAGAGGAAGGACTTTATTTATTTTGTTTCTTGTTTTGTTGAATAAACTCAAAAACTGCTTAACCGATTTTAAAAATACGGTATTTTACTGTTTTTTTTTTATTTCTTTAAAATGTTTTTCGAAATATTAGCTACACAAAACAAGTTTTTATTTCGAATTATCTTGAATATTTTCAAAGATATAGGACTTCAAACATTATAATAAGACAAGGACAGGACGCTATCCTAGTGACGTCAGTGCGTTAGTAGCGTCATAGTCACGCCATAGAAGATTTCGTTTTAGAAAGAGACAGCTATAGTCAAAATCAAACAGACTATAATTCTTTTATTATAAAACAGATTCAAATTATTTTTTCACATTTGGTATTCTTAATTGCAATATTTTTTAACGTCATCATTAAATATCTTCATTTCAACAACAGTAAAATACCCTATTATTGTTCCCTTATAAAGCTACTTTTTCATGAATATCAAAGACTATATTATATCCCGATATCCCCTCGGGAACGGGTACCACGCGCGAAAAATCGCGCGGGGCTCTAGTAATTAAAAAACAAAACCGAATCGTTAAATTTCAGAAGAGTAAGTATTTTTCTTTGAAATAGGGTCAATGCAATGTTCTCTTTTCGTATGTAGTGAAAGGATATTTTTCACCCGTCTGCGGCGAAGCCAAAAAAGGGTTATTCTTTGTAATAAAATAATAAAACACTTTTTAGCGTATCGGTTTTAAGTTATCACAAAGGATCCATGTTTAGGGACTCAACTAGGGCCACTACTGGGAACTTACATGGGCATATCTAAGTCAAATGAGTTGTATCCGTACGGGCGGTAGAAGCGCTTGGCGTACGGGAACGGCATCGAGCTCTGGTCGATCTCGTCGAAGTTCCTCTTCCGGACGAACGTGTCCAAGCTCGACCTGACACCAGGAAACCATAGATTATCACTTAAAATGCTCCAATGTTACTTAACTTTATCGCAGATTATCATTGATCCAGTCATCATCATCATCATCATCACCAGCCACTTAATGTCCCCACTGCTGGGGCACTGGCCTTCCTTATGGATGGATACAGAAAATGCGCTATGACCCACCACGCGGGCCCAGTGCGGATTGGTGGGTATTAACGACTGCAAGTGAAGCCGGGTCTAACGGCTTAACGTGCTTAAAGGTTTTTGGTCACCCATCCCGTGACCGACCATTGTGAAAGTTGCTTAACCTCGACGATCGCAGGCCGAGCGCGCAAACTACTGTGCCTCGGGCTCCTGCGCCATTGATCCAGGAGCTGGCGCAAATGTCACTTTCAACCCTTCGCTGGCTTCGTCGTGCCAGTCCAGCTCTGGCGCCAGACCTGGCATGGAGGAAAACGACTGCGTACTTACTGGTATCGTTTAGGCGTCTAAAATTGGCGTCAGCTGCTGGATCGATATAAGTCTGCCGTTAAGAGTTTTTAAAAAATCAGTACAACAGCATGAAAGACCCGCTATGTAAACAATCAAAATGCCTCTCAAAATTGACATAGGGATTAAATCAACATTGCAACCTTAACATTAGAGTATTACATCTTTAAAATGGTAGGGTAAGTAACTTGAAAATTCTTTAACATAGGTAACCATGTTATGTTATTAGAGAGGTATTTTTGTAAAAGGTTAAATAATATATATTAGATTTTATTAAAAGTTTTCTAAGAGGCCGCCTAGTAGTGGCTAGGGAAATGAAGGCAGTAAAAAAGAAATAAAGAATTTATTAATCTCATTCTTGGTTAACTGAGTTGCCTAGTGAAATTAAAAAGGGCTCCAATGTTACTTAAAGATGAGAGAGAGAGAGAGAGAAATACTGATTTGCTCCCAGATAAATATTGTTTTACCGTACCCAAAAGCTAATTGAGTTGCCAAAATAAATATAGGTACATAACCTACTTATTATCTGTACTGGTTACATTAACAAATAGGTACTTAAGTAAATACCATCATGGCCAGTCTCTATTTGTTAAATTATTATCTATAAATTTTTAATAATGATAATCTAAAAAATATGTAGTTTAAAAAACTAAACAAACACACTTTTATAGGAACAGACTAAAAAGTACAAAATAACCGTCTATTCAGTAACTGAAATTAAAAAGCGTGGTGCGCGTTGTCAATATTAAGTACCTACTTGAATGCATGCTTTGCAAAGAGCGCACCACGCTTTTTAATTTCAGTTACTGAATAGACGGTTATTTTGTACTTTTTAGTCTGTTCCTATAAAAGTGTGTTTGTTTAGTTTTTAAACTACATATTTATTTTTTACTTTTTAGTTTAATAAATGGCAAGCTATGGATGGATGGTATGGTAAAATAAAAAACCCTTAGTTTCTCCCTGCTCCATCATCAGACCCTCACCACCAAGTGTAGCGAATATGATTCATCAGAACGAAACAAATGAGCCCAAACTCGAATGGTTTCCTGGTGGTCACAAAGGAATGCCACTGACTTCCTCCCTGCTCCATCATTAGACCCTCACCACCAAGTGTAGCGATTAGGTCTCATCAGAACGAAACAAATGAGCCCAAACTCGTGGGGTTTCCTAGTGGTCATTAAGGAGCGCCACTGACTTCCTCCCTGCTCCATCATCAGACATTCACCCACCACCAAGTGTAGCGAATAGGTCTCATCAGAACGAAACAAATGAGCCCAAACTCGAGGTGTTTCCTAGTGGTCATTAAGAAGTGCCGCAGGCTGCCTCCCTGTCTCATCAGAACAAAACAAATGAGCCTAAACTCGAGGGATTTCCTAGCAGCTATTGAAGAGTTCTATTGCCAACCTCTTGACTCCATCATCACATCAGCTCGATGGAAGCAAATTATTGTATTGTCATCGGATTCATATAGACTTGCAAAGTTCCAAATCAATACGACACTTAGAAGTAGCTTAAAATTGAATTCCAAGATTTTCTTACATTGTGACTTAGTTACATGTGAAGCTAATAAAAGTGTGGTAAAAAAATAAAGATCTAATAAAGATTTTAGTAAGTATATTTAGAAAGATCAAAGACTATTTTTGTTTTACATATACTATACCTAGCAAGAGCCTTAAGGCTCATTTTCATTGGTCGATGGGGTCTGTATGCGGGATGCGGGAGATTTCTAAAAAGCATGCCATAGGTCCATATATCGTCGTTTGCCCGCATGCAGGGTGCTGGAGATCTCTGTATCGCTTATTTTTTTTATATCATTGACCGGATTTCATATGAGTGAGCATACACGTAAATAGTGCATAGCGTGTTTTGATCGTGTTTATTATTTTCAAATTGTCACAGTATGTTTTCATAATAAGGCAAAATAAAATATTACGCCCGCTGCCTGTGGTGACTTCATTAGTCGTTTCCTCGCGTACCCGTATGTTATATACCGACCGAGTTAACAACCAGTGAAAATGAGCCATTACAGAGGTAGGTGGTTATGGCAAGGAGTTCGATAAGAACTTAAAACTCTAACAACTAGTCGACGTAAAATATAACTAGCAGCATTGGTTAAAAGCATACTGTCTGTGATATTCGTCTCACTTACCGGTCAATCTCGTCAAAATTGCGCTTGGGATAGCCGTCCCCGTAATATCCGCCGTATGACATTGCCCACGGCTCGCGCTTGCTCCCGTATGGACTGGAAACAGACATTTTTCTAAAACTACCTACAAACTACGAACTCACTCAGCTTAGCTGCGGAGTAATTTTGTATAATCTGTATAACTAACTGTTAAAACTCAAAAAACACTACTTATTGGTGGGCGAGAGGAGGACAACAAAAGTCACAGGCTTTTATTTGGTAATTAATACCCGTCGTTGTTTCCAATTTCCGTGATACAGTGCTCAAGCAAGTATATTATAGTAAGTATTCTTTGGCTCAAGCTACTATAGTTTGGTATTGGAACAATGTATGTGATGGTGTCCAATATTTACTCTTTATTTCATTTTTATTTATTTATTTACCATAATTATATTAGTTTATGTGAGTGTCGCATAATGAGGGTTATTAAAAGATAGAGTGGGAGTTTTAAAAACGAGCCTTGGCGAGTTTTTTCAATAGGATCCCACGAGTGTTTTAATAACAAGTTATGTGCAGTCTCATAAACTACTTTATCTACACTCATATAAATTTTATCATATGTTTTAAAAATAACGCAAAAGAATATTAGTTAAAAAATGTGGATTGGCCCAAGATTGGCGCCAAGCCCAACTCATAGGAGTCTATACCACAGGCAAAGAATATATACACTAAACACAGGGTAAAAAAACTACAATCTATACGGTCTATACCGTCTTCATTCAAAATTCTAATTTTAAAAAAGTTTCCTA
This sequence comes from Crambus lathoniellus, assembly GCA_949710035.1. Classification (NCBI taxonomy): domain Eukaryota; kingdom Metazoa; phylum Arthropoda; class Insecta; order Lepidoptera; family Crambidae; genus Crambus; species Crambus lathoniellus. The sequence goes on along the minus strand of OX453303.1, from coordinate 20,021,119 downwards.
GTATTGCCAAAGTTGGAAGTGGGCCGGTAAATCATACGGTTGCCATGGAAACCACAATTTTGTTTTTATTATTTTGCGTACAAAGACATAAGCATTAACGTTCAAAAACAAAAAATATTTATTCGAAAATAGATAAATAAAAATGATATTATGTAATTTAATTGTCGTTAATCTTACCTCACGTAGTCAAAACGCCTGGTCATCAAGTAAGGTACGAACCCGTACTGGCCCGCCTCGCGGACCTGTCGCGTGAAGCTGCCTCCAGGGTGCTCCAGATCTGCGGGCTTGTGACCTATCATACCAACACTACACTTCATACAAAATACACACAGCTAGCTCCGTTTCACCAAGAAATACTGGGCCAGCATAGCAAAATGTAATGTTTAGTATAATACATCTTACCTCTGTTTTACTCTCTCTGTAATGAACCACTATTGTAATCACTTGCAATTAGGACAATAAGAGACAGTTCTGTTGCTATCGATTTATTCAAAACATCCCAACATACTTACTTAGTAAACAGCAAAAACTATTACGATAAGACTAACATGAGTTGAAGATCATTGATTAAGCTACTTTGAATTGTATTAAACTAAGTTGCCGCCTCCAATCGAATCCAAAGAGCGTGTGTATTTTCCATCAGATCTTCGCACTAAATTACTTCCTCCTATCGAATCTAATATCCTTTTTACCAAGTTCGGCCCCCCGATGTGATCTAAATTTTTCTTGACTAGAATCCCGCCCCCGATTGTATCGAGGTGCCTCATAGAATGGCCTCCGCTTGATTCCAAATTCCGTACTAAGTTACCGCCTCCAAGAGAGTCGACGAATCTTAAATATCTTTCTCCGCTAGTGCTTTTTCCAGGACCAGATCTGCCTAACTCCAAAGGACTGCGATTGCTCCAATATCCGTCAGCTGTTTTGCCAATAATATGTTTTCCTTGATAAGTATTGGTAAAACCCGAATTGATATCTTTCAATCCGTCAAAAACATTTCCATCGACGATTGCGCTACTGCCACCACGGTTGCGAACGCCAAAGTCATTTAGGTACGTCAGCAGATATCGTAGATAATCTTGATATTCCTCTGTATAGTTAGGGTCTGAAACAAACGAACACATTGCAGTTACAACTAAAAATATTTATCATACATTATTTTACACAAAAACGTACTCACCAGGAAATGTAGGACGTTGGCAAAGTGCACAAGAAGCTTGTGAAATATTCTGAAAGTGCACAACTCCAACCACCACTAGTGATAATATTGTGAGAATATGTGAATATTGTGAGAGTGCTACTGTGTGCCTCTTAGGTGAACAATAAATTAGGTATTGGTGAAAATGAAATATTAGAAAAAAACGATCCAACCTCCAAGTAGCTCCGCCGGGAATCGAACCCGGGACCTTTCACTGTCCGGGCGACTGCTCTGACCGCTGAGCTACGGAGTCGTTAGAGGAAGGTCGTTTGTGGACTACACTGAATTTTACCGATCCGGAAAAAAACGGATGCTTGTATTTTAATAATTAATCATTTAAAATAGTAAGAATTTATTTATTTCGTGTAGTTTCAATGTTTCAAACCCTAAACTACACGAAATAAATAAATTATTACTATTATAAATGATTAATTATTAAAATACAAGCATCCGTTTTTTTCGGATCGGTAAAATTCAGTGTAGTGCACAAACGCGCGAGGCGTCGAATCTTTCCAATACTTCTTACGCGCTGTGAGCCAGCGCTTTTTCATCAAGTATTGGTGTTTGGTGCAGTCTAATAGAAACGTGAAAAAGGTTCAGGGTTTTACATGGGATGTTGAAATAATTGTGTGAGGTATAGCTCGCACTGCGATTTTTAACTAGGCAATTTTTTATCGCTATATTTTGTAACACATAGAATTATAAGAAAACTAACGCATTTAAAAAATCGCGCCAAAAAAACATTAACAATAAAAAGTGTAATAAAAAAATTGCTGTGCGGGGTATGCCCTAATGATAACATTGTTGTGCGTTAGTTGTGCAATGTAATGTAGTAAAATGGTGCTGAGGTAAATAACTGCAGTTTGTCTTACTTCAATACGTATTATGGTCCTGTGCTTGGAAAAACGAAATCATTAGGAGTGTTTTAATAAGAGTGTTCTATAGAGATGTGCAAAACGACGAGTGTGATTAGGGTAAACAATACCAATGTGTTTTAATTAAAATTTTATTTTCGTGTATACTTACCGCCGGCGACAGCATCATAGCGTTCTCCCGTATGCTCATTACCAGTCTCTGATTCCTAATAAACAACAATATTACGCATAAATACACTTGTGGACAAATAATACGGGTCAGAACGAAAAATTAGAATATCTCTTAAAATAATAGAGCTAGCAGCATGAATGAAACTGTATGTTGTAGACAGGGTTGGACAGTATTTGAATTACTTGTAAATTAAAATACGCAATTGAAATACAAATACGTATTTGGTATTTGTATTTTAATTACTTGCTTAAAATGTAATTTATAATTCGTATTTCAAATACCTGACGCCGAGGTACTTTGTAGTAGTACCTATTTCAAATACTTTTGGCTACAAAATACATTTAACCTTCATTTAGGGATCTTATTTATGTGTGCCTTCTGAAGAAAATAGCGCTCGAAACTCGATGCATTTAAAAATCTAGTGTTCACGTCGTCCGCGTGAGAGGATAAACAATAAAATAATTATAATTAAGTTATTATTTTAAATAAATACAATACAACAATAACAATCAATAAATAAAACTTATAATTTTTATTTTATTTATTTTATTGAGAAACAGTGCATTACATTAAAGTACAAAGAATCCTCCTCTCTTTTTGATGTTGTTGCAGTGCCCAACAGGGTCTATAATGCTCCTCTATATTAATATTAGACCAAAATATGTACCTACATTATAGTTGCAATGAATAAATGAATAATATGAAAGGAAACTCTGTTTTTACTGAATAATCTTCTTTTACTCTGCTTTTTGCCCATGCTGGGCTGGATAACTTTTTATACTAGTATTCAAAATGAGTAAAATAGCTAAAAATACTGTATTTTATATTTCAAATACACTACTTGAAGATATATTGTATTTCGTATTTTAAATGCTTGCAAGATAGTATTTTATATTTAAATTAAAGCAAAGCATGTATTTTGTACATTTTTTGCGTTGAAAAATAAAAATCATTCACACACCACCTAAAATCGAACTTTAAAGCTATATTAATACTTCGTATTGCCTCCTCGGGCTCTTCTTACAGCTGTCGGCATGCTGGTTATGCGATGTTGCGGGATATTGTTTCATTCTTCCACTAACACGTTATGTTTCAGATCTCGTGTGAAGCTGGCGGGATTCAGATTTTTCACACGTCTTCCGAGCTCTTCCCAAGCGTGCTCAATCGAATTTAGATTCGGGTTTCTCGAAGGCCAGTCCATGCAATTGATGCCAACGTCCTGAGTATACTCATTTTGAGCACAATTTGAGCTGTATGTGACCAAGCATTGCCATGCATAAATATGGAATTTCCACCCATATTAATCAAGTATGGGCCGACATACTCATTAAGGATCTCTTCTACATGTCTTGCACTAGTTAGCGTACCATTTTCTATGTACCATTTACATGTGCATAGAGCATAAATCTAGATTCATCAGAAAACGTTACTCTTGCCCATTCTTCGTCTCCCCATTGTGCATGTTCGCGGGCAGTAACGTAGTCTTGCTACTCGATGTTCCCTTGCAAGTTTTGGGTCGTTTGCGGGTCTATGTGGAGTCAAATTAACTTCTCGGAGCCGCCGCCTAAGGGCGCTTATGCACTACACTGAATTTTACCGTCCCGGAAAAAAAAACGGATGATTGTATTTTAATAATAAATCATTTATAATAGTAAGAATAAATAAATAAATTCTGTAATTTATTATTAAAATACAAGCATCCTTTTTTTCCGGGACGGTAAAATTCAGTGTAGTGCACAAGCGTCAAGCGCCCTAACAGTCCGCTCGCTTACCTCGTCTCTTCGGGTCTCTCGAAAATAATTTGTTACTTCAACTGCCGTGAGGTGTCGATTTCGGAGCATGGTCGTAACAATAAATCGATCCTCTCGAGCCGTAATACATCTTGGTCTGCCAGTTCCTGCACGCGTAGCATGACGAACCCGAGAAAAGTTTTGTCTACCTCGAAAGTCTATAATTGACAGCTGAACAATAGGATGTCATTTTTGACGTTTCGATATAGACAAAACCTTTCTCGAGTTCGTCATAGAGTGTGTGTCAGATAACTCTGCACGTGCCTGGCGCGTTTTTGGCGCTAGTTACAGTGCATTTTTTTGTTCTAATGTTATAGAAAAGATTAGTATTCGATTTTTACCGCGCGCAGACTTATCTGACGAGCACTCTACTACCCGTGCTGGTCTTCTAAAGTTAAGCCCAGTTTCTCGGAAACGTTGCACTACTCTTTGCACAGTAGAAAGTGACACGCCTGCATGTTACTCTCGCTGTATAGTGCGACAAGCTTTTCTGTTCCGGTGATTATCTTTGAAACTAAAACAGTTTTCATACGACAGTCCATTTTGACAGCTAATTTCGTATTGCAAGTGGCTCCTCTGTCACCGCTGTCACCGGAACAGAAAAGCTTGTGTCACTGTACTTCTCTGATTTCTGCCTGCTTCTGACATAGTGACAATACGTGATTGGTCTGGCGTTAGCGACATGATAGTAATTCAATAAAGACCGTGAAAGAGTATGATGCCTACCTTTTATCATTTTGATTTGACAGTTTGAAAACAAAAGTGAGAAAACAAGCAAAAGTAAAACACGCGTGATTTAAATTTATTACCAAATTCAAACTTTTGTAAAAAAAAAATCAGAATACGTTGTACCTATAACATTTAGGGTTTTATGTCATACAATATTAAAGTTTCATGCATGTAACATTATTAATTTACACGATACACAGAATTTTGTCGCTGACCCGTATTATTTGTCCACGAGTGTATAAATCATTCATATAACAACGCTACAACTTTTGCAATTACAGTTAACATTGAACTTTAGAACTTAAATCGTTAAAGATATTCCTTATGCATGTAGGTACGTAACGCTATTGATTTTTGAGGTGCGATAACAAATTCACCAAAGATATAAAAATATTAAAACTACAAGACAAGCGTGTAATGGAAACGTAAAATAAATATTTTCTCAATTCAGAGCACAGGTTGATCACATTTTTTCCGAAACAATCAATTCCCCAGAATTTACAATCAACCGTTTCGTTTCCTTTTCAATTTAATGGGTCATTCGAAAACAAAATATTCGCTAGAGCTTTGAAGAATTCCAACGTTATCTTTTTTTCACTGACTTGAACAATAATGTGAGCTTCTGTACCCCTAGTGTAAGTTTAAGAAAACTGCATAAGCGCGCTACTCGCCGCTAGAGGCGCTGATACAGTTTTCATACAAATTGACATAAATACGTACTCGCGATAGTTTGCGTTTGCTTGACATAAAAACTTACACTAGGGGTACTGTGCCCGTAGTGTAAGTTTTTATGTCAAAAAACGCAAACTATTTCGATTCCATATTTATGTCAATTTGTATGAAAACTGTATTAGCGCCTCTAGCGGCGAGTAGCGCGCTTATATAGTATACTTTTTGTAAGCACCTACGTTGGTTGCCTGATTTGAGTTGGTCTTTGTTTAATTTTGATAGGTAGCTTTATGTTGTATGTTTTTCAATTTAGGGTTTTGTGGATGTTTGCAAAATCGAATGAGCAATACCTATTTAAAATACTTTTTATACAGAAAAAAAATATCATAATACCGGGTTTCTTGCTTGACTATCGTTATATACTATACTGAAGCATATACGTCACTCCCGGTATCGCATTTTACTTCGTGATGTGTGTGTCTGTCAGTTACCATTACTTCATACCAGATTACTCTCCAGAATTCACGCACATAATTGGGTGACGTGAACTAAAAAGTGTATTATTTTGATCATAGATTCGGAAAATATCTGCTGATAATATTCACATATTCACCTTGTACCTACTTTTGGTGTAAAAATATCAATAAACTCTGTGTATAAACCTAGTATAGTACCTATTATATGATTATCGGAGGTATAAACTTTGCGTATAAATAGCCCGTGGCCGAGAGCCACGATTGCAGGCCGATTACGCTAACCACTGCGGTAAGCGCATTCGGCCTGCAATCGCGGCTGCTAAGCAACTTTTGCAATAGTCCGTCACGGGATGGGTGACCCATAACTTACTATCTCGAGCTCCTACGTGCTTCAGAAGGCACACTCAGCCGTTGGTCCTAATAATACTAAACTAGGAGTGTACTATTTAACGTAGGTTGTGTTGGTTTTTATTAGATTAATTTTATGCCTGAAATTATGTACCTACCCAAGTATAAGAAAAGTTGTACTAGTTAAATAGAAAAACACCACTAGCCTCACAAGTAGATACTTCTTATCTATTTTACATAGGTACACATATTATAATATTTAATTTATACCATAATATTTCCTTAGTAATTCAATGATTTTAACCTTTTACAGATACAAGTCAATATTAGCATGGGCAATGTTTGTTTATATCAAAAGTCAACAACCCGCACATTATCAAATCTGGACACTAAGCTTCAATATATTATCCTAAGTTATAAGAAGAAATGATATTTGAAGTTGTTATAAAATCTTTTATGTTGTTATAAATAAATTTCAGGACTGACCATTGAACTTGGCACCCATTTAGATCTCACTTCTTTTCTCGTTGAAGTCAACAATTAAAGCATATATCATAATATTGAACTTGGCTCTCATTTCAAATTTATGTTTTTGAAAAATTGATCCATCTCACAATTGTCCTCTAATTTATTTAATTTTTTTCTGTCCAATGTATGTTTTTCATGGGAAATTATTTAAACCATAAGTACTTACGTAGAACAAACGAGTCAAAATGAATCTAACACATCTGTTACCAGGAGGGAGGTTACCAGCCTTCAAGACACTTTCAAAGTTGATTCAGAAGTTCCACAGTTTTTATTAGTTTATCCACTTTCACGATGTTTATCTCATAACGAAAGAACGCTATTGCCAAATTACCACTCTTGTGACATCTTAATCAAATAGGAGCAAAAGTCGTATTATTCTCCTAAGTTATACAGGGCGTCCCAAAACTACGCCACATGAAGGGAAAGTACCTTAAATACTGAAGATATAAAAATTTGCTAAAAGGAAACTTCATTTTTATTTTATACCAGCTTTCCGCCCGCGGCTTCGCCCGCGTGGACTACATGACGTTATCCCGCGGGAATGTGACATTTTTCCTGGGTAAAAAGTGGCCTATGTTCCTCTCCAGGCTACAAAGTATCTGTGTTCCAAATTTCAGCCTAATCCGTTCAGCCGTTTTGGCGTGATTGAGTAACAAACATCCAAACATCCAAACATCTAAACTTTTTATTTAAAATAAAATAATTATAATATTTTATAATTATTTTATTTTAAATAAAAAATTTCACACTCTCGAGTTCGATTCCCAGTTCAGACATGCGATTATTTGAAATTCTTTGAATGCAGGTCGTATTGTTATTTAAATAAAAATAAAGTCTTTTTCCATAAAATTTTCAATCTACAGTATTTGGTGTGGTCTATGCCACCATGTGGCATACATAGTCATGGGACGCCCTGGTGGAATAGACTGCACCAAATTATGTAGATTTAAATCAATCGAGGTGGTGTTACTTATCACATTATGTATAACTTTATCACACACTTATTATACGGAAATAAGGTATAATATTGCTCCAATCTTCACTCGTTAGTGGTAATACATTGAAATGTTAAAGTCACTTGTTTAGAGCACGACAGTCACAGAAAATACTATCCATAACGCTGCAAAAACTTGTTATTCAACATTAAATGTTAAATTTCGTAGTCTCCCTTTTATTTAAGATGCCATGTTACTCAGAATAAATAAATGCTTATAATTGAGCCTTTCGATCGGTATGGTAAAATTTAAAAAATAAAAAATTCACATTCAGCGTGTTCGATTCTCAGTTCAGACATACGATTATTTGAAATTCTTTGAATGCAGTTCGTTTTCTGTTTAAAATAAAAATGAAGTTTCTTTCAGCAAATTTTTATACCTTCAGTATTTAAGGTACTTTCCCTTCATGTGGCATAGTTTTGGGACGCCCTGTATATGTGGCAAAAGATTTCAGAAACAATGCGACAATATGACACACACAATGAATGAGGTGTGTAGAGTTAAAATAGTCTGTAACATTATCCAAATAATTTAGATATAAAAAATATTTAAGAGACTTCACCCCCGTGGTACCCGTTCCCGTGGGAATATTGGGATCAATTTATAGCCTGTTACTCAAGTAGAATGTAGATTTCTAGCGTCGCCACACACGGGCCACTAAAAAACGCCGCCACCGACCACTTTTCATACATAGTCGTCACTTGTTCCTTAATCTAGCTTGAAGCGGCGGCGTTTGTTCATAGTATATTAGACTGTGATAGTATTGTGGCTCGTGAGCGACTACGGGAGTCAATAGTTATTTTGTTATGAATGGGTACGAGTATATGCCGCAGCTAGTACGCGGTTACCCACCGGCGCGCCCTCGTCTAACTTGTATCCAGGCAATAAGCATAAACCTAGGACTGAGAATAGTCTGTCTACACAAACATTACAATACCTGATGGGAATCAGCACTGCAGCAGACCAACAGTGCAGCCACGGCCACCGCCAGCGCTCCACCGGCTCCACGCATCTCTGTGTCCTGACAATAAAAACATATAATATACTAGCGGGTCGTCGCGGTTTCACCCGCGTGGTACCCGTTCCCGTGGGAATATCGGGATAAAATATAGCCTATGTCACTCTGGAATAATGTAGCTTTCTAATGGTGAAAGAATTTTCTAAATCGGTCCACTAGTTTCGGAGCCTATTCGATGCAAACAAACAAACAATCAAATCTTTCCTCTTTATAATATCAGTACTTATAGATAGGATAATATTGAGATGCACCACAAACAAAAATTAGGTGTACATTTCAGTATTTTTGTTAGTTAGGTTAGGTGAGATTAATGAGCAGTTAAATACAGCAATAGGGTTGTTTTTTTCTCCCTGTTTTATTTTATACCGAGTCGTCAAATTCAAAAATTGTCTCCATCACATTACAAAATTAGTTAAGATAGCTATACAATAATTGATTAGGCAAAGTAATTATAATAGAATAATTTTCAATTACTTAAAATCTAGTTAAAGCAAAAAGTTATTACTACTACCTACCTAATAAGACTTAAACTTATAGACATCGCTCATTAAGCTAAAAAAACTGCTCACAACGCATTGTGGTCACTTTCAAAGTGCAAAGCATCCAAATCGCAAAATATATGCTCACGAAAACGTTCCCGACGCATATTGTGAGAATCATAGAAAAAACACATAGAGCCGGTTGCACCAAAATATTCATTTTACGAATTTGTAAAAAGTAACTGAATTTTGCTGTCAAAACTGTCAAATCCCATACATTTTTAAACCATAAACCCTGTAAAAGTATAATGTAATAAAAACTTGGTGCAACCGGCGGTTAGTGTCATGTCAAGGCTGTCATGTACGGTCACAATCACAACACTGGTTACAAGGCATAAAAACTTATAAAGAATCTACACTTCATTGAATTGAACAATTTACATAACATTTTCTACCAACTTTTTAGGGTTCCGTAGCCGAATGGCAAAAAACGGAACCCTTATAGATTCGTCATGTCTGTCTGTCTGTCTGTCCGTCCGTCCGTATGTCACAGCCACTTTATTCCAAAACTATAAAAACTACACAGTTGGTACTTGGTAGGTAGATGTATTCCGTGAACCGCTTTATGATTTTAATACAAAAATAAAAAATAAAAACAAATTAAGGGGGGCTCCCCATACATAGAACTGAAACTAAAAAATATGTTTTTAATCAAATATATTCGTGTAGGGTGTCTATAGATAGGTCTTTAAAAATAACATGGAGGTTTCTCATTCATAATTTTTTCTCAAACTCAATATTTTGAAAGATAGAGCCTTCCAAAGTGGTAAAATGTGTGTCCCCCCCCCCCCCCCCCTCTAACTTTTGAAATAAAAGAGTGAAAAATCTAGAAAAAATATATGCTGTAGATTTTAATATAAACTTTCAACGAAAATTGGTTTAAACTATACATAGTGAGTATTTTTTGAGATATAACACATTTTCAAAAACCGCAAATGTAACTTTGTCATTCATACAAACACTATGAAAAACAAAGTTACTTTTTGCTGGCAAAAAACGAAAGTGTTATTTTGGCTTAGTGTAGGTAATAATGTAAGATAATGATGTAAGGAAGTGATCAGTAAATGTTAAAGAAATCAGCTTACGATGTGTACCGTATTTCTTGATATTGATATCGGTAGGTACAATTTGATGATGTTGATGTATGTGCGAACCGGACGACGTTCCGTGGGCAGACCCCCTACAAGGTGGACCGACGATCTGGTCAAGGTCGCGGGAAGCCGCCGGATGCGGGCAGCGCAGGACCGATCGTTGTGGAGATCCTTGGGGGAGGCCTATGCCCAGCAGTGGGCGTCATACGGCTGAAATGATGATGATGATGATGATGATGTATGTGTGTGCGTGTGCCTATGTCTGTTTGTTACTCTCTCTGTCCCGCAAAAAATACTGAACAACACTGATATAGCTGATACATCGGAATAACACATAGCTTACTACAATTTATAAAGATTTGGTGTAATAATCATTCAAATGAAGACCTTAGGAGTTACCGCAAAAAACTACTTGGTCTCTAACAAAAAATGGGACAGTTAAAAAAAGGAAACGGGACGGGATGGCAATTTTAGTGTTCGGTGTTTTAGAAGTGTGCCACATGTTGAAATGGCTGTCAATTGGTATTGACCTTAAAACAGTAAAAAAAACCTTTGTGTTATGTTGAGAGCTTGGGTAGCCACCGTTTATTATTTGTCATTTGTTTCGATTTCTTTTCACGTTGTGAATATTTTTAAGTTAAATAAACTGAAATAATCTGAAACAAAGTTTTATTATTTGAATTTTATCAAAAGTAAACGTTATTAGTCATTAGTTTTGATTTCATTTTACATCCTGAATAGTTTTAAAGTTTTGATTAAGGTAGCATTTTTATATATTTATTAGTTTCGTGTTAACAACGACTGAAAGGTAAGTGTAGGTACCTATATGTTTTTTTTTTTGGTTGCTGTTGGAAGGTTGCAATTGTCTTAGTTTGGTATTTTGTATGTAGTAAAATAGTCATTAAGGTCTACAAGTAATTTGATATGATAAGTAAGTACCAAAATTATTATTAAAATTACCGTACAAAAAATAATGATGCCTTTTTAACCAAGTACCTAAAGACTGAAATGTTTCTTTTAGCCAATTGTAATTTTTCATTTTCACACTAATTAAGTACTACTATTTTATCAATCTGTGTGTTTTAGTAATTTCTTTGTATATTTACGTCGTTCTTACCGTAATTTTCATGTTATAAGTATTTTTTACAGCAGCATCAAATGGAAACTATTATAAAATTAAAAACAAATCTCGTGAAATATCTAACAACATCATTCCTTTAACCACCTTTTGATACATGCTATTATCAGTTTCACCATATTGCAGTCATATAGTCAGACGTTTTTATATCGTAAGTTTAAAAGGTATTTGTACAGCAACACATTGGTTTGCTTTCAAAGCAATATCTATTATTGCATCCTCAAGTCTCTGTCGCTTCTTTTACACAGCTAAATAAAATTTTATGGATGATTGCTTTTACGGTTCGCGGCATTCAATGAATTAAATACCTAATGAAGGTCGTATAAAAATCGAGCCTAATTAATTGAATAAAGACATTTTATGTTGCCAAAACACATAAATCTTTACACGTTGACCTACTCGTGTTAAACATTTTTGAAGTGAAAACTTCTTTAGCGGCGTTGTACACTTTTTAACCGACTTCTAAATCAAAAAGGAGGAGGTCTGTATGTATGTTTTTTTTGTGTATGTCTGCCGATTACTCGAATACGGATGGACCGATTGAAATGATTAAAACGTTATTACATCAGGTTGGTTTCCAAGTTGGTCCCACTTTTTGAAATTTTGAAATCGGTTCAGTAGTTTTCAGGAAATCTTGAAAATACTGTCGTTTTCGTTAAAACTTTATGTGAATTTAATACGTATCTTTAGGCATAACTCCTTTGTTTATAAACCGATTTAGATGATTCTTGTTTTGTTAAAAAGGGGATACCTCAAGGTATTTTAACCGACTTCAATAAAGAAGGTTTTCAGTTTGATCACAGACCTATTTACCAGAATACACGTAAATTGCCTGCACGATGCAATAAAAAGAGTGAAATAATCCCTCACCAAATAAATAACGTAAGTACTTTGAAGTCGGGCGAGTTTTAACAAAAACAACAAAAACTGGTACATGTTTTACGCCCGACTCCAAAGTACTTACGTTATTTATTTGGTGATTATTTTTTACTTTTTTGATGTGATTTTTTGAAGGCGGTTGTATTTTTTTATAAAAATAATTTTTATTTCACTCTTTTTGTGATGGGTAAAAATAAAAAAATGTTATACTCGCGTCAGGATCACGTGACCGTCAGATCGAAAATTCGTAAGACGGACACGTGACCTGATCAAAATACTGTTCAATCAACAAAATGTTTGAACATCAATTCTTGATAGTATAACAAACAATATTTGCCAAGACAGCTGTAAACTCAGTCAGAACCAAAAGTTAGTGGTGTGTAATATATGATATAACAACATTTCGTATAATACTCACAAAATATAACAACACATTACTTATCATCATTTCATATAACGTTCATTTAGTATAATCAAGGGGAGTTTGGCTTGGTAGCCGTGGCGAGCGCACGTGTGTTAAGCGGAGCTCCGTAGCCGGCGACCGCTGCTAGCCGTCGGCCACGGCGCGCACATCTGGCATCCAATTGACCATTTCTAAACAAAGGACTCGAAGAAACCCGTGTTTTTTTTTGACCGCGCTCAAGGCAAGATGCCCACCGCTAAGAACAATTTTATGTCATAGTGTTAATATTGGAGTGAATAAAATCAATTATAGTGACTGTGAACATCTAAAAATCAGTAACTATGGGCGACAGAGACGCTTATACCCTCGCGAAGGGCAGTGAGCCCCCGAACAAAGTTGATTACAAGTGCATAAAGTGTAACGAAAACCTCGGGAAAACTGGACCACTATCGTGGGTCGGGAATCAGACTAGACTCGAGAGTATAAAGTGTGAAAAGTGTCGAGAAGTTACGGCTTTCAAGGCATTTACCAACTTGGACATTATAATCATCAACGGTGAAACCAAACCCGTTACATCCTTCTTTTTGTATTCTGCATACGACAGAAAGGTGAAATCCGTGAAGTCGACATGCCCCGCGTGTCACACCGAGAATTTCATGAGGGTTATAGATCAATCCTCCTTCATAAACTCTGAAGAAAAATGCTGCGGCGAGTGCCTCTCAACTGTGGCTATGAACTGCGCTGGACCCACAGCTTCCGATCTGACAACGAATGCCGACAGCAAGGCAAAAGTTTTATATCAACCGCTCTCCAAAGTCGAAAGACGCAAGAGAAACCAGCAACAAAGAAAAGCCAACACCGATCGTGAAAATGAAATCGTAAAGCAACAAAACTTAGAACAATGGGTACAAAGAAAAACGGCAAATCAACAAATTTCAACCCTGATTGAGACTAGAAACTCTTTTGATGCCTTGGAAATGGATACTGAAAATGAAGACAACGCAAGTGTGACCAGCGAGAAATCAACGATCTCGCAAAAACGCAAGCACACAAACGAGAACAAAGAGATCGCACCCGCCAAAATTATGCGACATAAAACCACGACAGCCGACGTCCACGTCAAGTTACAGAGGTTGACGGTAAACAACAGTAACGTCGGCCCCGCGGCACCTTCTGCAAACTTAAGTGGCACAAACGCCAGTGCAGTGAACATCACCAACTTGCACAATGCAAACCAAATGGTTGCCAGCACCGTCGGCGCTAGTGAACTAGCCACAGCGACACGCTCTCTGGCAAAAAATAAGCAGAGCGAAACAAAACAAAAGGAACAAATGAATGGTGAGAATGGTCAACAACCTAAAAAGAAACTACCGCCAATAGTAATCAACGCTACAACATGGAATAGTAAAGATGCAATGAAACTTGCGCAAGAACATAGAGCAAATATCAGATTTGACGGAAAGGGAAATAAATTCCATATATACCCATACACACTGGAATCAAGAAATAAGATCATCAGTTCACTCGACGGGAAGCAAGTCGGCTTCTATACCTACAGCACAAAACAAGACTATAAACCGTCGAAAAAAATAGTAGCAAAGGGCCCACTGAACATTGACCTAACTTCGGATGAAATAGCGGCGGACCTATACGAAAAAACAGGAGTTAAATGCACAAAAATCGTAAAAATTAACGGCAGAACCACGTTGATCATTTTTCCGGGTGAACACGAAATCAGAGAAATTACACAGCTCCCCTACATCATACATCAGAAAGTTAAGTGGGAAAAATACAGAACCCCGAAAGACGCGGTGACGCAGTGTCGTAGATGCCTTGCCTTCGGGCATGCACAAGCTAACTGCTACGAACTCGATCAAGTGAAGCCCACGATCGAAAAAATTAACGAAAATGGAGAAACCATGGAAGTATGCGCTGGATGCAAAGCACAGGGACATACAGCTTTGCACAAATCTTGCCCGATACACATCGAGGAAGCCAAACGAAAAATCGAAAGAAAAGAAAATCTCAAACGCAACAACAGTAACAAACCAGCTAACACTCAACAAACAAGAACGTTCACTAGTAAAAAAACGGAAGCGGGAACCTCATACGCAAAAGCCGAACAAAACACGAGCGAACCGACCGTAAAAGATTTCTTCATGGCATTGCAACAAGTCATAAAAACCTTCGCACCATTGTTTGATGGATAATACAACTAACACCATTAAGCAACTGCGAATTATGCACTGTAATGCAGGTGGCATAAGAAATAAGATTAACGAAATTAGGGACCTGGCGGCCAGATACAAACCGACGCTAATAGTCATTAACGAATGCAAGCTGGATCTGACCAAACACAAACTGAACATTCAAAATTATCACAAGATATGGGATCAACTTCAGCCACATCTCAGCACAGTCATGTACATAAGAAGAGGCACAGGCTGGATACAGAGAGACTTCCTTCCAATGCACAGTCACAATCGCCTCATAGAAGGTATTGGCATCAGAATTAAAACGACAGGAAACAACTACCTGAACGTTAACGGAATCTACATCACCGCGAAAAAAAGGATTCCGATCCCTACACAAATTGAATCGCTGTGGGAACAGGGAGACACGTTATCCATAGGCGATATGAATATCAGATCCGTCATGTTAAAACAGACAAGCAGTGACGCAGTCGGCAGGAAACTCGAAAACCTTGTCAACTGTGGCTCCGTAAACATACTGCACACGGGCCAGGCTTCGAGACCGAACAGCATCGGTAATGGTATACTAGACATAGCAGTTGAAAACCACACCGGAATCGATACGCTAACCTGCCGAACAAAAACGCTATTATCCATTGGCTCAGATCACTCACCGTGGCTTCTGACCATACCCATTGAACTCGAGATCGATAATAAAAAAACAAGAAGAATCCGAGACCTACTAGAGAGCAAAGAAAATAAAGAGAAGTACAGGGCTTGCATTTACCACGAGCTTATGAGACGAGGATGGATCTGCAGAGCGATCGAGAGCAATGAGGATTGTGACGCGGCTATAGAAGCGCTGGAGGGCGCGATCACGACTGCATTAGACGAAACCATACCACTGAAAGCACATGACCGCAAAGATGAACTACCGGACGACCTAAGAGCACTATTAACACAGAGAAACAAGCTAAAAAACAAACATAACAGAACGAAGCTGCCAATAGACAAACATTTATACGACGTAGCGAAAAATGAATTCACTGTCAAACTGAGAGAGTTCTGCAACGAAAAATGGCTCAAGGTGATTAACAGCACAGACAATCAACGAGAAAAGATGTGGAGGGTGCAGAAGGCGCTGAAAAAACCACAGCAGCAACTCCCATACATACCGGGCTGCACCACTGAAAAAGAAACCGTAAACGTGCTCGTGCAATCCTCGATCGTCACGGATACTGAAGTAGAATTAACAGGGGCCGTTACCGGAGGCACTGCCACGCTAAACGAGGATGATAAGACCACGGCTAATCAAATTAAGAAAGCCATATTTACCCTAAAGAACAGAAAAGCTCCCGGCCCGGATAGGATACAAGGCTATGCGCTGAAAACCGCCGGTCCCCTGGTATGGAAGAACCTCTCAGACGTCATCAATTACGTGCTGGCGACTGGATACTTTCCAAAGCGATGGAAGACAGGAGAGTGTATTTTCTTGCACAAAACTGGAAAAAACCACACGCAGGCCTCGTCTTACAGGCCGATTACACTCCTCAACACGATGTCGAAAGTATGCGAACGTATCATGTACAAACGTATATGGAAGGAAACCAAACATCTCATTCCGTCGTACCAGCACGGCTTCACGAGAGGCAAAGGCACAGCAACTCAAATTCTGAGAACAGCGAAGATCATCACGGACGCCTTAGAGAACGGAGAGAGTGCTGCAATGGTCTGCACAGATTTAAGCAAGGCTTTTGACACCATTCACCATGGAGGCCTCACCCACAAGCTCATGACATCCAACGTCAAAAACCACACAATCAGAATGATACAGAACTATCTCAGCGATCGAAGGGTGCGTGGCCGCTTCAGATCTACGATCGGAGATGAGTTCGCCGTACCACACGGCGTTCCGCAAGGATCGATCCTAGGACCGCTCCTTTTCAACTTGTACATGCACGACCTGGGTAACGAAGACAAGATCGAAGGCCAGAGAATACGTGGACTATACAAATCGCAGTACGCGGATGATTTCTGCGTCATAAATACCTCGAAACAACCGGACTTCGCCACAATGAGAGCGGAGTGGGCTACCGACGCACTAATAGATTACTACAAGAAATGGGGACTTAAATGCAATGTCAACAAGACCGAGTGTATCCTATTCACCAACAGAACTAAGAACTACAAACCAACAGTCAAGATCAAAGACGAGGAGATCCCGTACAAAAAACAAATTAAATACTTAGGAGTGTGGTTCGACAGGAAGATGAGCCTTAACGCGCACTCCGAGTACGTTAAAAAGAAAGCCAGATCAGTTCGAGCTATGCTATCACCCATCATAGGTTGGTACTCGAACATCGACTTGGAAGTCAAACTTCTGGTAATACGGTCATGCCTTTTGCCCGTTCTCGACTACGGTATCGTCCAACTGCTCCCCCGAGTCAGTCGGACGAACATCGATAAGATAGAGGCGCAGTACCGCATGGCACTGAAATGCGCCGCGAAGCTACCCAGAGAGACACCGACGAGCTTGCTGTGGGAACTCCTCCAAGATGACCCGTGGCAGCGAGATATGCTGGATAAACTAGCAACAAACCAAATCGAAGACCTGGAAGATCCCGGCGCACCCTTCGCGCGCCACGGACAACATAACACGGCGCTGCCAAGCCGACGACTCGGCCACGTCGTACACGTGCCCAAACGTGAGAGGACTAAACCGCTCGACAAGCGAACAGTTCCTCCTCGTGCGAGTATGCTGTAATTAAATACACGCACCATACTATGCACAACACACCCTGGTGTAGGGCACGCTCGCAAAGAGAATGCAAAACATGTATATTTTAGTGATTAAATCTTAGCAGATAAATATCCTAGAACACACCCCGAACCCTAGGCGAGGGAGAAAATGTAACATAATAACACACAACTTTGCAAAATAAACGTTTTTCTATTCTATTCTATTCTATTCTATTCAAGGAATAACTATTTCTGGCGCTTCGCCGGCTCGCGCTTTGTTTTGTTCACAGTTCTTACCTAACCTAACCTATTATAAATTGTATTGTCACGGTTGTGGCTTTTTATGGCGGGGGGCTTCGCCCCCGAGCCCCCCTTTCGAGAGCACTGTACCCCCCGTGCCCCCTGCTCCTTTGCCTACACTATACATTTAAATGACTAAATTGATGATTATATAAAACAAAATTATATCAAATGCAATTATTACATATGATGATTATATGAAATAAAATTATATCAAATGACCGTTATAGCAAATGAGTTTTATATAAAATATTTTTATATAAAATGAGCGTTATGTTAAATGATATTATTTAAAATGATGATTATATGAAATAAGCATTATGTAAAATGAAATTAGTTGGAGTGTTGTTATGACAAACGTTTTTTATGTCATATGAACGTTATTGAAATGAAATTATATCATTCATTACGCACTCAAAAGTTAGAACCATTCGTCCGTATATAGAACATTTTTAAAAACCGCAAATATAACTTTGTCATTCATACAAACACTATGAAAAACAAAGCTTTGGCCACCGTTTCCAAAGTTGTGATAGCTCAGTTTAGAAAACGGGCGGCATTGAAACCAAAAGACCTCGGTTCAAATCTAGTCCGTATTTTTTTTGTGAAAAAGTCTAGGGAGCCCTTTTTACTTTTGCCGGCACTCCCGGAGTGCAACCCGTTGTTTTTTATCAGCTATTGCCTTTAGCTACAAGCTTTAGAAAAAAATATTTTTTTCACAATGCATAATTAAATTATGCATTGTGACCTGCTGCTAGACAGTAAACACTGTCTAAGATTTTAAACTTTCGCGTTCCATTATAATTATAAACAAGAGTAACGGGACTCAACATTAGTCTGCTTGTGACCACGGCTGTAGCAACACAGCCGAAACGTCAAGCCGTAAGTTCATAATAATATGTACTTCATAATAAATGTCACGTTGAGTCCCGTTACTCTTGTTTATAAGTAAACACTGTCATCAATTAAATTATTATACAATTTAAACAACGTGATTAAATTGTATTACATTATTACCTATTCAATTTAAACAACGTCATACATCTTGATTAGTGAAAAAAAATGTCTGTAAAGTCGGTTAACGGACGATAATTTTACGTGATAACGTCATAAGAAAACAAGAAAAATTGCATACTTTTATGAATTGAATTGAATTTGTATTATCACTGAATATTTGAATTTCACTCTGTGAAATACGTGCGATCGCTTCTGCTATGTGCCGCGACGCGGTGCCAACCGTTTCGCTGCAACTGCAAGAGATTTTTTTGGTGGCGTGAAATTTTAAATGTGTGAAAACTTCTAAAGTATTAATTTAAATTAAATAAGGAAAAGGACAATTTTTATCTTCATTAAATGGCCACGGTAACTAATATACTACTTATTTAGATAAGGGTTAATACTGATTAGGAGAAATTAGCTTTGCAAATAAAGCAATACTTAGGTATTTCAAAATTAATTACGTATTGATAAAAATGATTACTGTGAGTCAATCTTATGAGATAGAATATGCTATTGCAAACTTTTTATAGGCCTTTTTATGATATACAATTCCCTAGTAAGTACATTATTTTGATGTATCTCATACGGTTTATTAAATAAACGGATAAAAGTACTAAAGGAGCCTTCTTTTTAAATTTCACTATAGGTATTGCTTCGAAAATACATTACGGTTTGGTTACAAGATCAAAAAGACATCAACGCGATTCGATTTAAATTCGATTAAATTTGTGTTAAATATTTTGTGTCTTTATACAGTACTAGCCGGATCCTCGCGGTTTTACCCGTGTGGTATCCGTTCCCGTGGGAATATCTGGATAAAATATAGCCTATGTTACTCGGGAAGAATGTAGCTTTCTAATGGTCAAAGAATTTTCTAAATAGGTGCAGTAGTTTCGGAGCCTATTCGCTGCAAACAAACAAACTAACAATCAAATCTTTCCTTTTTATAATATTAGTATAGATTCATCATCATCATTACCTATCAGCAATTTTATATCCGTACTGCTGGGACAGATAAGGATAATCGCCCATGACCAACCACGCGGGCCGAATGCAGATTATTGGGTATTAAGGCGCTACTCGGAAAAAGTATGGACTCTTTTATCAATCCACTCTAACCGTCCTATAGTTTTCTATCTAAAACTATAGCAGTTGCAGCGAAACGGTTGGCACCGCGTCGCGGCACATAGCAGAAGCGATCGCACGTATTTCACAGAGTGAAATTCAAATATTCAGTGATAATACAAATTCAATTCAATTCATAAAAGTATGCAATTTTTCTTGTTTTCTTATGACGTTATCACGTAAAATTATCGTCCGTAAACCGACTTTACAGACATTTTTTTTTTCACTAATCAAGATGTATGACGTTGTTTAAATTGAATAGGTAATAATGTAATACAATTTAATCACGTTGTTTAAATTGTATAATAATTTAATTGATGACAGTGTTTACTTATAAACAAGAGTAACGGGACTCAACGTGACATTTATTATGAAGTACATATTATTATGAACTTACGGCTTGAAGTTTCGGCTGTGTTGCTACAGCCGTGGTCACAAGCAGACTAATGTTGAGTCCCGTTACTCTTGTTTATAATTATAATGGAACGCGAAAGTTTAAAATCTTAGACAGTGTTTACTGTCTAGCAGCAGGATTTAATTATGCATTTTTTTCTAAAGCTTGTAGCTAAAGGCAATAGCTGATAAAAAACAACGGGTTGCACTCCGGGAGTGCCGGCAAAAGTAAAAAGGGCTCCCTAGACTTTTTCACAAAAAAAATACGGACTAGATTTGAACCGAGGTCTTTTGGTTTCAATGCCGCCCGTTTTCTAAACTGAGCTATCACAACTTTGGAAACGGTGGCCAAAGCTTTGTTTTTCATAGTGTTTGTATGAATGACAAAGTTATATTTGCGGTTTTTAAAAATGTTCTATATACGAACGAATGGTTCTAACTTTTGAGTGCGTAATGAATGATATAATTTCATTTGGTATAATTTCATTTCAATAACGTTCATATGACATAATAAACGTTTGTCATAACAACACTCCAACTAATTTCATTTTACATAATGCTTATTTCATATAATCATCATTTTAAATAATATCATTTAACTGGGACAGATAAGGATAATCGCCCATGACCAACCACGCGGGCCGAATGCAGATTATTGGGTATTAAGGCGCTACTCGGAAAAAGTATGGACTCTTTTATCAATCCACTCTAACCGTCCTATAATTTTCTATCTAAAACTATAGGACGGTTAGAGTGGTTATAAATCTGGTAATAAGATATATATTTCTTCATGCCTTTATCTAGAATCGTATAGTTTCAAAAACACGATTTTATGATTTTGGCTCGACACTTTTTCTTTTCGAAAATACCTCTAAAAATACGAAATATCAAGATTATTCTTAAATGGGTTTACATATACTGTTGAAAATTGGTTTAATTAGTGGACACCAATAATATTTAGGGTCGTATAGAAGCATTTTTTTAAAATCGCTATAGTTTTTTAATACGAAGTGATTTTGTTTTTTTTTTTTGCGTAATCGGCAAAATCGGTCTCGCTCCCGCGCGCGTCATTTTCTCATTGCTATCTCGTTTTAGCATAATTTTTCCGAGTATCGCCTTAACGACGTGCTTTCTACTCGAGATAACCACCATATCACCTGTCTCAGGCCGAAAACTCAGATAATACAGGGTTATTTTGAAATAACTGGTCAAATTTTTAAGTTCGACTCAGAATCGATTCTGAGTGGGTCGAAATGTGAATTTTTTTTTCGACTTTTCATACAAATCATACTGATCACGTGATCGATTTAGTGTGTGAAGTCCAAAAATTTTTGTCGTATTTCGACCCATATTTCTAGGAGAAAGCTGTTCACTTACCGATTCTGAGTCGAACTTAAAAATTTGGCCAGTGGTTTCAAAGTAATACCCGACAATAACCACTGCGCCACAGGGCTCCTCACAGTATAACAAGGACCTAATTAGTACCTACCTACACTTTGGTCCGAATGCGTGTAATAAGATTTCATACAAAAAATCAATAGTATTTATTTGCTAGTAAAATAATAACTAGGTCTATTCATAGAAAAATGGAAAATAAAGTATTTAGAAAAAATCGACCCGTCTCACAACCAGCTCCGATGGGACCCGAACCCACGACCTTTCGCTATCCGGGCGACTGCTCTAACCACTGAGCTACGGAGTCGTTACGAGAGTCGTCCCATCGGAGCTGGTTGTGAGACGGGTCGATTTTTTCTAAATACTTTATTTTCCATTTTTCTATGATAAAAATTGCATTGTGAATGCAAAAAAGTAAAAATTTAAATAACTAGGTCTATTCATGTTACGTTTGTAATACAACGTTCATAACTAACATAACAAGATATTCAAACACATTGTGTCTACATTGACTAACTTTTTATGATAAAATAAGAAATAAAAATAATAACTGTTCATAGATCTACCAAAAGATGTTTCGTATTGATAATAAACTTAAAAACTGGACAGATGCGAGTAAAACTTGCGTGGAAAGGGTTCTTCCGACAGAAACCAGATAATCTTAGTTTCATTTTTATTGTTTCTTAGTGGTTTTATTTGATATGCCACAATTGCCACACGAAACAGTTGGAAAAAAAGCTTTTTTTATTTTCTTTCGCCCCGCAAAAGTCACTCCCCATTTCAAAATTCAGTTGTTTACGCTAAATTTTAACTCATTTGGTCCAGTAGTTTCGGAGAATTGAAGAGAGGGAAGTGAGAAATTTTGTCTTCAAGTACCTACTGGAAAAGCTTTAGAAAAAAATATATGTAATCAATTCTGGGTCGGTTAACCGACCCAGAATTGACGGAGAAATCGGTAAACGATGTCATGACACAGAATATTTATTAGTACTAACGGTAATGATGTAAAGCATAAACAACTGAATTTTGAATTGGGATCCAAATCCAATTCAAAATTCAGTTGTTTACGCTTTACTTTTGTCCTTAAAGGTCACAGCAGACTTATCAACTCGTAAACGGATCGTAAACGTATCAACTCGAGCGGTTCAGTATTCTTTGTATAAAACCCCCTACTGCAACGCACACTAATCGGAATCGTAACGTAATCGCCTCGCCTCGGGACCAGCTCACGAACCGCTTTGCGAGTCGCTCAACTTGCTATCCCCGCGCTTACCGCTAGTCGTCCACGCGCTCACGTCTCTCCGTACCCGAGCTTACGGCTCTACGCACAGTGGTCTGAAAATGAAAATGAACTAACCACATTTCAAAAAATCTGACTGAAATTCCGAGATTTGATCCCATGTCCACCTTTTTCGATATGGAACCACTGTGCGGCGAGGCGTAAGCACGGCGGGCGTCTCGCCTCGACGTACCGACGCTGATCCGGTTTGGTTACGTGCTTGCGTTAGGTTGACGCCTGGTTGACGGCGAGGAGAAAGGCGATACGGTGTCGATCCCTTTCCGAGTTGATATATCTGCTGTGACCTTAAGTCTTTTCTTACCTACTTATATGACATTTTAAAAAGAATCGATCTAAGTTCTAGAAAAACATATAGCTTTGAAATCCTTAATCTTTCATGGTAGGCTCTATTGACATGAAACGAATCAGTTAAGTATACAAAAATTTTCTCACTCATGATCTGAAATGTTAACATTCCATGTTAACAAAAAATTGTATTTCCTCGCATTTCGTGAGAAAATATACAAGCCTTGCTTGCATTGCCTCGAATAATTAAAGCCTTCGCCTGCGGCTCGGGCTTCAAATCCATCCTCGACATTGCAAATTACTAGCTTCCCGTACTCGGCTGTAATGTACTATTTTTAACTTCTTTTATTTCGCCTCCCAAAAGTCACCTCCCAATTCAAATTTCAGCTGTTTACGTTATACCTTCGTCTTTGGGTCACAGAAAATATTTGGGTAGGCGTACTTAACTTTAGGCAGCAATTATATAGATTTTCAAAACCATATTTATAGATTTAAACAAGACTATTTTCATTGTTAGAAAGGTTTATCAGGGATTATTATTTTATTCACGCCTGAAGGTTTCGCGTTATGAGGTATTCCTCGAAGCGCACCCATTTTGGAGCGCTCCCAACGAAGCGCCCCTAACTTGTCCTTGAAGCGCTCCTTTTAATAATTGCTAATAAAAGGAGTGCTTCACAATTAAAAATATTGAAATTTTATTCCTCGAAGCGCTCCCACGTTGAAAAATAGGGAAGAGCATGTGAAGTAAACGTGACATCGATGATCTCACATAGACAACATAGACTACAGGAGCTAATTTGAAAGTTAATTTTTAAGCATTGAAGCATTTGAATTAACGGCAATGTCGTTCACAAATAAAGAAATGTACAGAATTTGAATATAGAGTTTTAATATGGTAATACTGTTTTCTTTTTTTTTTGCACCGAATTATAAAACGTACTTTAGAGTGTTCGTGATGATGCACAAATGAGTTTTAAAAGATCATCGATATCTTAATATAATATCACGTTTACTTCATGCTCTTCCCTATTTTTCAACGTGGGACGTGAAGAATAAAATTGCAATATTTTTAATTGTGAACCGCTGCTTTTATTAGCATTTATTAAAATGAGCGCTTCGAGGAATAGTTCGTTGGGAGCGCTCCAAAATGGGAGCGCTTTGAGGAATACCTCTTCGTTATAGCATGAGTAATTACAAGATGTTAGTTTTCGAAAGAGTATATACTCCTGTGGTGGTCCCTACCAAATCAGGATCTGATGATGGGATCTCAAGGAAATCAAAGAAAACCCTCAAAGAAGACTGGCGAACTTCTATGTATTTTCAGACCTCGATTTATAGGTCTCGTTCATGGAAAAAATCGAATGGTACTTATAGAACTATGCTAGACTAACAAAAAAGTTAATTGTTTCTATGCTTTTAAAGTTGGGACAACAGAGATATGGTCAGTAACCTAAAAATATAGAGGTTAGGGTAAAAATCATTTATACATTTTATTTAAAAACAACGCAAATAATGATTTACTAATAAACGATGAATGATAAAATAGATGAATGGGTAGGTAATAATAATAACAAAGACAAATAACGAAAGGAATCATTATTTTAATAAAGACATAGGTAAGTATCGCACCGCTACCGCTGGCGCCATCTGCGCTAAGCTTTGCGTGCGAACCTTCATTAGTTTTTAAATTATGTTAAGTACCGTCTTTGATGTAGGTATCTAATAATATGTAAATAATAAATGACCTTGTTTTACATGACTACTGCGTCATATGAAACGGATTTATGAAGTATTTCAATGTTATTTTGCCCTTTTCAGTCAATTATTTGCGATTTGAAAATTATTTATCTTTTTATTCCATTCTTTAATAAATCAGGCGTTCGTAAAAGTTAATTGTAGGAATTTAAATTAATTTAATTTTCATGTTTCTGAAAGTGTACGGCTTCGTAAAATATTAGGGCGATTCTCGCCGGTCTCCGTTGATAATAATTTTACGTGTTTTATATTTTTTTTCTAAAGCTTTTCAAGTATTTGCGGCTGGTAGTCATCAGCTCATGTTGGTGAGCTGATGATGGAAGGCACAACTCTTAACGGTTAGGAGTTGGAGGATAATTATTTTAATATTGTACATACGTTAAGATCGCTAGTTGTAATCTTTCCGGTTATTCAGGTGAGCTGATGATAGAAGGTAAACCTCCTTAACGGTCAGGAGTTAGAGGATGGAGCTAGTATTAGTGTTCTAATTTAGATAATGACAATAGTTTTAATCGTTGCACTTTGCGCTACGCGGTCTCTTTGTGCGGTTTCTCAAGCTACGATTATTTACACCAAAAATGGAAAAATTAACAAACTTTTTATATAAAAAAAATTGCCTCTGAAAAAACTTCAAACAAAAACTCGCTACATAAAAACACTTAAAAACAAAAAATCAAATTAATTAAGTATTTATTTAATTCATAGGATCAAAATGCGCGACTTTTTCTAACTACACTTAGAACTTATTGAATGTTTGAACCGAAACAAACCGAGTCAAGCCGTTTTGGAGGAGTACGGCTACTAACACTGTGACATAAGAATTTAATATATTAGATAAATGCATTCCTAAAATGTGTTGCTAAGCGCAAAACTGAAGAAAAGCTGAACTGATTTGGATGAAACTATAGGCCATTGACTTGGAGTAGGTTATAGGATCCATTTTGTCCTGATTTTCATACGGGAACGGGAATGACGCGGATGAAACCGCAGGCGGTCACTAGTTTAAATAACTATTTTAGCTGCCAAAAAGTATTTCAAAACAAAATAGATCAAGCAAACTTGAGACTTGCAGATGAAATTAAGTCCGAAGAAGAAGAAAGAATGTCCTTCGTAGTACGGTATTAATTCTTTTCGACCAAAAAAATTGCACTACTAAGGAAATTACAACTTCAAGTAAGAACTCATTGTTTAACTTTATGAAAAATTTAAAAGATTTTTAGAATATTGTTTTTTTCTCACTTCAGATAAAACTTTTTAAAAACAAACATTTAAAAAGACACCTTTTTATTCGAAGATAAATTACGAGTTTATTATAAAATGTACCTTTATGTAATGAAAATTTCTAATTTAATATTTAAATAAAGTTGTCCTAACTCTTATCGCACTGACCTGTTTTCAGCTGTATGCGGTCGCGAGTTCGGAAGGCTGCGGCGAGCTATGCCGGCGGGCGGGCGGCGCGCGCTTTTATACGCGCTGGGCGGGCGGCACGCACAAGCGCCGCCCAACGAGGACAACACCTGATGCGTTTTAACTGTAGCAAACTAGCAACTGATGGTGTTCTAAAAGGAACTAATGTCATATTTTGGTATTCTTCTTCTTCAACATCTTGGTCAATAGTTCAAATACTTACTTGTTTTTTTTTTATTTAAATTTCTTTAAGTTTTTTTTAAAGGAACAAATGTCATATCTTCTTTTTCATCGGGTTAATAGTTCAAATATGTAACTACATATTCTAACTAAAAAAATCTAACTACATTTTTTTATTTTAATTTCTCATTGCTTATACAACACTTGATTCACTTCAACTCAAGGCGACTGACGGTTTTCAGTTATCCTAATAGTTTTTTTTTTATTTAGTTGTAGCATTTTAAGTCACACATGACGTATTTTGGCCCAAGGAAAACAACAGCTGATGCATTTTAATTTCCGTAGTTGTAGATTCCTAAGGTACAGATGACGTATTTTCGCCCAAGAAAGACAACATGTATTGCATTTCAACTTTATCAACTGATGGTTTTGGCCAAAATGTTTTTATGTAGTTAAAGATTTGCAGAAGGTACCTACAGATGACGTATTTTAGCCTAACGAGGAGAACACCGGAAACAACAGAAATAAGTGACTTATTTATTGTTTTCATTATTATCTATTAGTCTTATATTTTTTATTAGTCGTAAATCTGACGCCTTAGCAGCAATGTTTTCTGCATTTTTAAGTTCCAGCAGTTGGACATAAGACCCAGTTCATCATCGGTTAAAGATTCTAGGAGTAGTGCGCTTTCATCTTCAGCCTTCTTCACTCAACATCAGGTGTGATGAAGGCTAAGTGCTTCCCTGTTATTTGTATACAAACAAACATACTTCTCGTCAAGCTCTCAACCCATCCCCATCATAATCAGACGGTCGTCATGACACTGCAAAAAGTGAATAATATAGAAAATTAAGTAACTATTAGAAAAAAACGACCCGTCTCACAACTAGTTCTGATCGGTCACGAATCCACGACCTTTCACTGTCCGGGCGACTGCTCTAACCACTGATCGACGGAGTCGTTACGAGAAGCGTCTAATTTATCCAATACTTCTTACGCGCTGCGTGAAGATATTACCTACTCCCTCACACACAAAAGAAATACCTTTCCAGATATTTAAAAATCGATAAAGTTGAAATAGTTGCTATTTCAAATTACTTTTTTTTTGCATTTACAATGCAGTTTTTATTATTGAAAATGAAGTATTAGAAAAAAAATTGATTTTTTTTTTAAGTGAATCATATTTAAAGTCCTTGCGTCCTCCTTCTAGGTCACTCCAACCTCCTCCTTCAAACAAACAACGTTTAAAAACAAGAATTTCCCCATAAATTTAAATGTAGTTGTAAGTAAATAGGAATAAAAAACAAACATAAGTATGTAAGTAATATCTTTTCGTAATAGTAGGTCCATGCATACGACCTACTTCCGACTTAAGTACTATTGTGTTATCTCTGTTTCTTCGAATAACCGTTTTTATTCTGTGTTTTAATGAGAAAACACATAAACACAACTGGACCAGGTATAAAGGCTTAATTAAGGAGTTCCCTCTTTAATTACTTGTCGTGGCTTGAATAGTAGACCATAAAAGTGAATAAAATAATTAAACTATCAATTTAAAGCTCGTGTTCACTAAAGAGGGAGATAACTTTAAATAGGTTTAAGTATTTATTTTTTGGATTAGAAAAAAAATTCTTAGGTATAAAAAAAGGTATCATCTATCTATGGTTCTTCGTTCTTCTCCAAGCCGTCGTAAATGTTCACGACAGCAGAATGTATGCATAGTCGCTGTCAGTGACAGTCAGTCAGTGCCTGTCACTCACTACAGAATAGACAAAGACAAAGCACAACATCCGAATCCGATTCCGTTTCCGACAGTTTGTGAATTAGGGGGCAATGTCTTCCGCCGTAGGGTTTACGAACCGATGCTGGCGTAGCTTCTTTGACGTTCACAAGTGCTGTATTGTATCAGACTAGACTGAATAAAAGTTATTCATTTTCATTTTAATTATCAACCATACAGGCATGTAGTTATTTCGTTTACATTAGACGTGTGTCTCATAGACTTGGATCAAGCATTAAAGAATATGTATATACTTACGACCATGAAAGCGTTATGCGCTATCGATAAAACCAAGGAAGTTAACAATTACCCAAGTGTTTAATTTTCTTTACATTTGGTCCTATAAAAATTCGAACCAAACTGAACAAGCTCGCTATGCAATGCTTATCCGTTAACTTATCTAAGTACAATAACATTATCTTAAATAAATCAACAAAAAGGGAAAGGCATAAAATATTAAATCATCATCATCAGTCATTTAATGTCCCCACTGCTGGGGCACCAGGCCTTCCTCCTTATTAATTGATAAAGTGTAATGGCCTTGACCCACCACTTGGACCCGGCAGCCGAGACCAATGACGTGGGTCTTGACGTACCTTCCGAAGCACGGAGGAGCTCGTGATAATACATTTTACCGTCACCATGTAGTGGCTCTTACCCTGATTTGTATATGTGATCGTCTAGTTATAATGTTTTTCTATGTATTTGGTGGTCTTAGTGAAAGTCGATGTTACTGGCATCTAAGTGATCTGCGAATCGTATTTATGTTTGTACTATTTAGTAGCTGCGTGTGAATAGAACGGAAGCTCATCGAGATAAATCCATCATTCCGCAGGCCTATGGTTTTAAATAACATTGCGAAGCTTGTTAATATTAAAATGCAAATTGTTTTAATCTGATCGCGACCTTCGCCTCTCTTCTACTCTAATTCCTAAGCTATAACCAATAGATGTCTGCTCACGTAGTGGATTACACTCTGGTCGTTTAGTAGCGCCTACAAAACCTTCTAGGAAAAACCCTTCTGAGGTTTATTATTTGGGGAACGTCAGCCATCTTTGTTACGCTGCGAAGCGTATGTCAGACATCTCCAGGATGTGGACATTTATTTACTTTATTTTATAAGGTGTTCGCTAGACACCTTCCCCATAATACCATGGTATACTTTATTTATTCATATTTGTATTAATTGAGAAAGTTCGATTTGGCCAAATCGGGCGATGGCTGAACGCTATGGAAGTGCAAGTGTGACGACGACCCAGAAATGCTGCTACCCGTTCACTGAAACCCACACGCAGATAGCCTTTAGGCTCAATAAGGCTGAGCTCGCGAGTGCCGGCCAGAGCATCCCGTTCAGTAGTCTAAGAGGATAATCTCTTATAGTCAAGGGCCCTCATTCGATTAAAGTCAGTGGGTGGAATGACTAGCTCGCAGCCTCAAGCGGTCAAACACCCCAGGATTTAAACACCCTGTGCAAGTCCTATTTCATCACAGATCACCTAGTATACCTATCTCTATTTCCTATCCTAAATACAAGTCTATAAGTGCACCTAACAGCGTCTATGTCCTGTGTAGAGGCGAAATGAACTTACACATTATACCTATTCAACACTAATACATTATACTTCCTTCTGCTCTGCTCCTGTTGTCTCTCTCGTCCAAATTCAGCAGCTAGACCCCTTTACTAACACGTTTAAATAAACTACCTATACACAGGTAACCTCAACGGTTTGAATGTAGTCTCTCCCTTAAAGTCTTTAATCACTCCCTACTATCCCATGTTTATTTATTTAGGTATATGTATAGAAATCTACCTAGACCTAGACTGAAATCTAACGAATTTAGCTCATAGAAATCGTGATTCAACTGAAAGGTGTACATGTGAGAACGCAAGGTGTTAGGCGAAGTCAAACAAACTAGCTCAATGGTTCTCCTAAGTATTTCTTAGTATTTAACACGGATTTGACTATGCCTCACACTGTGCTTCCTCTTAGGAATCTTATATCTAAGCAGTAAAACATATAATTATGAAAAAAAATATTATTTATTCAACTTAAATGTGTTTTGTTTATCTTCGAAATAGCAAAAAGAAACTGGTTTGATTATTTAAGCTGTCACCTATAGGTTGCTATATAATGACAGCTAGATTTTCAGCTCCTATCTTAAGACCATACTACATAGAGAGAAAGCGAAAATCCAAAGAAAAAACTCTCTAAGGTCATCTAGATTCACACTTAAATTTAATTAAACACACACTAAAGTTTCAATAGTTATTTTACAACTTAAGTCTAAAGTGAGATACGAACACATTTATAGAACAAACCTGTTCCATTGATTGAAAAATGGAAAGGAAAACTATTTCACATATTAGTCTAATTTAGACTTGATTATTAACATTCATGGTAGATATTAGTGTTTCGTATTCCACCAGGCTACATAAAGTTACAGTCTCTAGAGCTTTAATTCATACTTTCACGTTAACCATCCCTATCTCTGAGATTAACTATGCATCGAGAAAAGACGCAATCCAATTCAGCCTCGATTGAGGTCTAACCCGGCTCTTTGCATTTCTATCTCATTCGGTAGACCATCTTGCAAATACCTCCGTCTATTTAATATTCGACGATTGCAATAACTGAATATCTTATATCCACAACACCCTAACACAACTATTGCGCATATTAAAGCCAACACAAAAATGAGATGTTCTATCGGGTTCCATTCGGTTATTAAAGCGAAACCCCCAGAATGGTGTTGTTCTTCGTATTGATACATTTCTACGTTGTATGTGATATACCGCTCGTTATTCTAGAGATTGTACCTTTATTGACACACGGAATAAGCCACAATGTACACAATTACATACCCCTCTCGACGTTGTTTAAATTCACTTTGTAAAATAGTTACACTTGTTTTAATATTCAAATCTACAATTTACTTAACAAAGTTAGTATTTAATTAATAGTTAACTCTTTAATCTTTATTTCTCACACAGTTAAGTTACAATGGAGTCACGAACTCCCAATCTATCACTGTCCTAAAATAATCAAATAGCGTCTCCCCAATGCCAGTTGCATCCCCGTTTTCTATCTTCCATCTCTACTGAAGTTATCTCCTCCCGCTCTACGCCCATCTCGATCCCTCATTGGTCAGCTTGATGCTTGCAATCTCCATGGTGACGCCTACGCACAACTTCTCACGATCCGCCCTAACAATTCAGAGAACTCAAGTCTTTTCCTTCCTTCGTCTACTTCACCCATCTGCAACACGTTTAATATCTACCAAACTCTTAGAAATCTGTGCATTTAAACTAAAATTGTCCATCATTCACCAGTTTGAATAGTTTGTCTGACAGTTGAGCGTAATTTACGGCCTACCCAAGACTTCATTTGTCTTAGTCCCCGCCGTGCGCTAATAAAACTTGTCGCTCTTAATCTATTAGAAGAAATATTCGAAACATTTTTTGAATTTTTTTTTTTTATTCCTAGTTTTGTTTTACGAGCCCGGCCCGCACATCTGCTAATAATACGAATGCCATCACACATTCCCCTAAATAGAATCTTAAACACCTACATCCGAATGTAAGGTCGTTTTAAATTATATTTCCTATCTGGCCACATTTCCAAACTCTCCCACGGTATTCGTTCAGTTCTCACGTTCCCTTTCTATAGCTCTTATCTGTCCATTGTATACCCAAGTAGGCAATAAACCCCGATACTCCGCCTCCTTTGTTACATAAGTATGGCGCCTCACAAACCATTGTCCCTATTTTTTTTTTTCTTTTATTATTTTTATCTATTCACATAATAGCGAAACAGGTGTATCGCATTGTAATTCCCTTTTATCTTGTTTGTTTGTTTATCTATTAGAGTGTACACGTTGCTACTGGGAATAGCACCAATGACGTATGGTGCTTCAAACAAACGTGCAAACTTCTTAGTCACTTTTTTAGATGCATCCGATTTCGCAAACTTTTTCAACTTCACTAGATCACCTATGTCAAAACACACTAGTTTATGATTTTTGTTATAATGAAATTCTCTACTCTCGGCTGACTTCAACATGTTCTGTCCCGCTCGTTCCCGAACTAATTCTAATGGCTTTTGTTGTAGGCCTAACCCCCCTCCAATAATTTTGTCGTTATCCGTAGATAAACGAGTTCCTGTACCCCATACTATTATAACTTGATTGTAACAATCCTCTATTTTCGGCAATACGTCAACCCAAGAACAATGTGATTTTTCACAATACGTCCTAAACATTCTTCCTAGCTCTCTATTGACCCTCTCCGTAGAATTAGGTCGCGGGTTTCTGATTGAGGTGTGCGTTAGTACGATACCTAACTGTCTAACACCTGACTCAAAAATCCTTGATGTGAAATTTGCACCTCTATCCGAACATAAAACCTTTATTTTGACCTGTTCGTGAAATTTTCTAACACAAGTTAATGAGGCCCTGCCACTCGCCTGTCGTAATGAGTATAATCTAATCAATTTGCTGAAGGCGTCCTGCATAACAAACACGTACTTATGACCAAAGCGTCCTGCCGGTATGGGTCCATAAATGTCACAAAATACTCGTTCCCCTATTTTGCGTGCCATCTCAGTGAAGTAGTAACGTCGCTTCATTAACGCAAGAACCTTGTATCGCCCAAAATGTCCTACTTCCTCGTGTATACTAGTAATCAATTCCGTTTGTAAGTTCTCGGGAACATATAATCGCGACCTACCCGAACCTATCTCTATCCTATAGAGAATCCCGTCTATTAGTCTGTAATGTCTAGCCTCAGACTCGCTCCCAACTTTTATACGCTTAGTTATTTCGCTAACAACACGATCGCGCCCCTGATGTTCTCTTATCTCTTCCCAATTATTCTTTATGAGTCGTCCAGTTGGTATTTCAAACAAATTCATTTCCGGTCCCACAGTTTTATTAGTCAAGATATCGGTGACTCCACTTATATGTCGTGACAACACGTCAGCTACAGTGTTCAGACTACCCTTGACATGTTCAATCGTATAATTGAACTGTCCTATATAACTTACCCACCGTATCATGCGAGCGCTTAGTAATTTACACGATTGTAGAAACGTCAAACTCTTATGATCGGTCCTAATTACTAACCGAGCATCCCTTAAATACGTTTCAAACTTTGATAGGCTATAAATTATGGCCCACAGCTCTTGTTCAGTGACTGTCCATCTGCGTTCCGTTTCTGATAATGATTTACTACAAAACCCTATAACTCTCTCTTCCCCCTCACTTGTTAGTTGGTAGATGTATCCTGCGACACCTATATTCGAGCTGTCCGTTTGTAAATAATATATATCCTTCGGGTTTGGATGTGCAAGAAGCACGGTATCTACAAATAAAGTTTTCACCCTTTTAAAACAACCATCTACTTCCTGTGTCCATGACCATCTTTTGTTTTGTTTCAATAGGTCACACAGAGGCCTAACCTCCTCACTATACTTTGATACAAATCTACGAAAATAGTTTATTAATCCCAGAAATCCTCTTAATTGTTTTATGGTTCGAGGTGCGGGGAAATCCAATATCGCCCTTACCCTATCCGGATCCATTTGTACCCCTTTGGTATTTACAATGTGCCCTAATAACTTTACCTCCACACATAAGAATTTACACTTTTCCTTCCTACTCGTTAGTCTAGCCGCCTCTAACCTGCTCAGTACTTGATCTAGGTGTTCTAGGTGTAACTTTAGGTCCCCCTTAGTGAACACTACTATGTCATCTATATAATTTATACAAAACTCGCGCACCCCTTCTAGTATCGAATCCATAGCCCTCGAGAAACCTGCCACCGATGTCTTAAGTCCTTGAGGTAAAACACAATACGTATAGGTTTTCCCCATAAAAGTGAACCCTGTATACTTTCTAGAATCGGGATGTAATGGTATCTGAAAATATGCATTATTGAGGTCAATAAGACTGATGTAATTAACCCCATAAAAGGATTGTATGATTTCTGATGTAAGTGGTGGCGCCCCCGCGTCCCCCACCATCTTCTTATTGAGTTCGCGCGCGTCTAATAAGAGTCTAATTGTTCCGTCTCGCTTTTTTGTAAAGGTAAGCGGACTACAACACGGTGTCGCCTCCTGACGGATAACTCCTAAGCCCTCTAACCCATCTAGTTCTCTTTTTATCTCCTCCCTATATGCTAAAGGTATTGGATAACTTCGCTTTATAAAAGGCGTGTCGTCGATTAATTCAATAACATGCTCGTATCTGTCCGTCAATCCTAATTCGTCGGTAAACACTCTACTATATCTGTTTAAAACGGGTAACAATAGTTTCTTTTGTTCGTCATTTAAACCCATCTCGTCCAAGTAGGTAGCCACCTTTCCGCTATTGTTTATTTTCTCGCTCGCCTCATTATACACCGCCGGTTGGGCGTCCGTCTCTAACATCGTATTTATCATGTTTGCATTGTCTCTCCCGCCTAACCGTTTTAATTCGCAACTCGAATTTATTTTGACACTAGTCCTAACTCCTAAGTGCTCAATTGATAACGTCCTTTCTCTACCACACTCCACTATCCCCTTGACATGTTCCAACCAGTCGTATCCTAATATCATTGACCTAGGAAGCCTATGCAGAATTAACATTGACGTTTCAATGATTGTGCCACCCAAACTTAGCTCTATTAGTACCATACGATTCGCACTTTCACTCCGTGATCCAAATGCTCCCTGCACCTGTATAGCCGGGATAGCGATCTCGGGCAAATCACCTCTCTCTTTCCGAATAGAATCGTGTAGTTCCCTAGTTATAGCGCTTATTTGGCTCCCTGTGTCTATCAATGCACTTATACGCATCCCGTACACATCCACTCCTATCTCGGGTAATCTAGGCAACGAATAATCAACACCTAAGTAATCTAACTCGTCTAGCTCATGTGATATCGACAAAACCTCTCTACCCCTGCTTGTACAAAGATCACACGCAAGCCCTTCTTCGTCACATTCTATCACATGATTGAATTGATTTTCCAATAAGACACCTATGCTACACGCTATTGCTCGCAAACTGTTGCTACTCACTGACACTCCCCCGGTCAATGGCCTCTTCAATCCCTTTCCGTCTGCTCCTAAACCCTGACCTGGCTCCCATCCATTTTTAACTAAAATCTTATATGCTATATCGTCTTTCCTATTTTCTGAAGTCCATTCATTCCCCTTCCTACACTTTGATAACCGATCGGACTCCGCTTGTGTAGGGGGTATTAGTTTTTTGTTTTATCCTCCCTCACAGACGTTGATAATGTTGACCCCTCACCTTCCTTCATGAATGTTATAGCTGGCCTAGTATTTATTTCACCCAACACGTTTGACCGTGATGTATTCCTATTAGAATATGATCCGTAACCTATCCTGCCTCGTCGGTGAGCCCTTCCCCGAGTTGAACCGCCTCTGCCTCGCCATCTTTCCGCTAAAATCGTTGCCGCAACTGGATAATCTGTCTGTGTCCTACTGTAACGACCTCTCTGGTTATTTCCTCTTTCTCTAGCATATCTACCTATCTCTCTCTGTCCCACAACTACATTTTGTTCGATACTCCTAAGAAAGTTCGCGCCTTTCATAATAGTGGGTTCCTCTGCTCTCGTAAACCACAACCGTTGAACATCTAAAGGATAATGACGCATTATCGAATTTACTAAATCCCTTTCACTAAAAGATATAGTCAAGGACTGCATCGACTCAACATATTCAGCAAAATGTTCGGACATCGAAATCGCTGATTCACTTGTGTACACCGCGTTAATCAACCTATACCTAACGGATTCTTGTATTTGTTCAGTCCAATAAGTCCGTCTAAAGTCGTCCTCAAAATCACTAAAAGTATTCCATCTCCTTGAGTACATCTCCATCAATTTTCGTGCATGTCCCATGATGCAACCTAGCGCTATATCAATTTCGCGGTCCTGTCCATTCACTTCTCTAATATATTTTTTTAATCGTTTCAAAAACGCAATAGGGTTCGCGAATGGTTTTCCGTCAAAACTCGGCTTCGCAACTGAAGGCTGTATGACGTATAAGTTTCTAGTTTCCGAATTCGCGGCACTACCACTAGCTGTTGTGCTAATCGACTCCTGTCTAATCGTCTGATGACTATTTTGCACATTCCCGCGCGACTCTAACCTCTCGTTTAATCGCTCCGCGCTCAACTGCCGTAATGTATTTTGAAATTCATCCATTCTTTGTGACATCTGTTGTAAAGTTATGTTATCTATATTTCCCGTTTGTTCCCCTATGCCTCCGTTACCCTCACGACTTTCCCCTGTCCTATCTTGACCCCTAACCCGTCTCTTACTGCGCCTAGGCATTATAACGTCACTTAACTCAACTGCCGACAAACTAGTTTTGATTTAAACTTTCCCCTACTCCTAAATGCACAGATCGTTCTTTATGAGAAAGGTAGATAGTACCACATGTGATTAAAATACTCATGATAACAGACTTACATTGAAATGTAACAATATCTTGAGAATCTGCTCCCGCCTTTGTCTCCACCTAAATCACACATCTTTATTATGCTAACCTTTTTACGTACAGTCAAAATCGTCAAGCGCGACGCTATGCTTTGAATAATATTGGAAAGTATTTTTATTTTACTCTTTTATTGTTTATTTTGTTCGGTAAGAATTCTCCACGTCCTTCTCTTTTGTCTTTAATGTACAGCCGTCAAATTTTACTTCAATGGACAACAGCAGTTAAGTTGCAAACCAATAAAACATTAACCCTAAGGTCTCCTTTGTCTCGCTTCCCATTCACAAGCTTGTCAGACAGGCTTTGTCTTCCGTGAACAAATAACTTGGCTATACAGTTGTCTAAAAATAGATTCTTTTAGTTTTATAATTTACGAAATAGGTATGTATATTTTTTTTTTTCTTTTCGATCTCGTTGATAACATTATGACAAATTCTGACTGTAACTGTGTCTTTCCCCTACATTCAAAAGACATGTAAACAGTTTAACACAATAAAATAATCACACCATGCACATAATTAAAATAATTATTCCATGCACAATTTATCTTGCCTCCTTGTTTCGCATCACGATGTCTCGTAACATCCCTGTAAAAGTATTCCTTTCAACTGACCACGATTTCTACGTTGTGTTTATTTTATTTATTTTTGTTTTATTTATTTATTATAATTATTTGGTCCTTTTGATCCAATCGTATCGTTATTTCGAATACGTATTTGGAATCCTGGTCGACACGACACCATTTTCTGTAGTGGCTCTAACCCTGATTTGTATATGTGATCGTCTAGTTATAATGTTTTTCTATGTATTTGGTGGTCTTAGTGAAAGTCGATGTTACTGGCATCTAAGTGATCTGCGAATCGTATTTATGTTTGTACTATTTAGTAGCTGCGTGTGAATAGAACGGAAGCTCATCGAGATAAATCCATCATTCCGCAGGCCTATGGTTTTAAATAACATTGCGAAGCTTGTTAATATTAAAATGCAAATTGTTTTAATCTGATCGCGACCTTCGCCTCTCTTCTACTCTAATTCCTAAGCTATAACCAATAGATGTCTGCTCACGTAGTGGATTACACTCTGGTCGTTTAGTAGCGCCTACAAAACCTTCTAGGAAAAACCCTTCTGAGGTTTATTATTTGGGGAACGTCAGCCATCTTTGTTACGCTGCGAAGCGTATGTCAGACATCTCCAGGATGTGGACATTTATTTACTTTATTTTATAAGGTGTTCGCTAGACACCTTCCCCATAATACCATGGTATACTTTATTTATTCATATTTGTATTAATTGAGAAAGTTCGATTTGGCCAAATCGGGCGATGGCTGAACGCTATGGAAGTGCAAGTGTGACGACGACCCAGAAATGCTGCTACCCGTTCACTGAAACCCACACGCAGATAGCCTTTAGGCTCAATAAGGCTGAGCTCGCGAGTGCCGGCCAGAGCATCCCGTTCAGTAGTCTAAGAGGATAATCTCTTATAGTCAAGGGCCCTCATTCGATTAAAGTCAGTGGGTGGAATGACTAGCTCGCAGCCTCAAGCGGTCAAACACCCCAGGATTTAAACACCCTGTGCAAGTCCTATTTCATCACAGATCACCTAGTATACCTATCTCTATTTCCTATCCTAAATACAAGTCTATAAGTGCACCTAACAGCGTCTATGTCCTGTGTAGAGGCGAAATGAACTTACACATTATACCTATTCAACACTAATACATTATACTTCCTTCTGCTCTGCTCCTGTTGTCTCTCTCGTCCAAATTCAGCAGCTAGACCCCTTTACTAACACGTTTAAATAAACTACCTATACACAGGTAACCTCAACGGTTTGAATGTAGTCTCTCCCTTAAAGTCTTTAATCACTCCCTACTATCCCATGTTTATTTATTTAGGTATATGTATAGAAATCTACCTAGACCTAGACTGAAATCTAACGAATTTAGCTCATAGAAATCGTGATTCAACTGAAAGGTGTACATGTGAGAACGCAAGGTGTTAGGCGAAGTCAAACAAACTAGCTCAATGGTTCTCCTAAGTATTTCTTAGTATTTAACACGGATTTGACTATGCCTCACACTGTGCTTCCTCTTAGGAATCTTATATCTAAGCAGTAAAACATATAATTATGAAAAAAAATATTATTTATTCAACTTAAATGTGTTTTGTTTATCTTCGAAATAGCAAAAAGAAACTGGTTTGATTATTTAAGCTGTCACCTATAGGTTGCTATATAATGACAGCTAGATTTTCAGCTCCTATCTTAAGACCATACTACATAGAGAGAAAGCGAAAATCCAAAGAAAAAACTCTCTAAGGTCATCTAGATTCACACTTAAATTTAATTAAACACACACTAAAGTTTCAATAGTTATTTTACAACTTAAGTCTAAAGTGAGATACGAACACATTTATAGAACAAACCTGTTCCATTGATTGAAAAATGGAAAGGAAAACTATTTCACATATTAGTCTAATTTAGACTTGATTATTAACATTCATGGTAGATATTAGTGTTTCGTATTCCACCAGGCTACATAAAGTTACAGTCTCTAGAGCTTTAATTCATACTTTCACGTTAACCATCCCTATCTCTGAGATTAACTATGCATCGAGAAAAGACGCAATCCAATTCAGCCTCGATTGAGGTCTAACCCGGCTCTTTGCATTTCTATCTCATTCGGTAGACCATCTTGCAAATACCTCCGTCTATTTAATATTCGACGATTGCAATAACTGAATATCTTATATCCACAACACCCTAACACAACTATTGCGCATATTAAAGCCAACACAAAAATGAGATGTTCTATCGGGTTCCATTCGGTTATTAAAGCGAAACCCCCAGAATGGTGTTGTTCTTCGTATTGATACATTTCTACGTTGTATGTGATATACCGCTCGTTATTCTAGAGATTGTACCTTTGACACACGGAATAAGCCACAATGTACACAATTACATACCCCTCTCGACGTTGTTTAAATTCACTTTGTAAAATAGTTACACTTGTTTTAATATTCAAATCTACAATTTACTTAACAAAGTTAGTATTTAATTAATAGTTAACTCTTTAATCTTTATTTCTCACACAGTTAGTTACAATGGAGTCACGAACTCCCAATCTATCACTGTCCTAAAATAATCAAATAGCGTCTCCCCAATGCCAGTTGCATCCCCGTTTTCTATCTTCCATCTCTACTGAAGTTATCTCCTCCCGCTCTACGCCCATCTCGATCCCTCATTGGTCAGCTTGATGCTTGCAATCTCCATGGTGACGCCTACGCACAACTTCTCACGATCCGCCCTAACAATTCAGAGAACTCAAGTCTTTTCCTTCCTTCGTCTACTTCACCCATCTGCAACACGTTTAATATCTACCAAACTCTTAGAAATCTGTGCATTTAAACTAAAATTGTCCATCATTCACCAGTTTGAATAGTTTGTCTGACAGTTGAGCGTAATTTACGGCCTACCCAAGACTTCATTTGTCTTAGTCCCCGCCGTGCGCTAATAAAACTTGTCGCTCTTAATCTATTAGAAGAAATATTCGAAACATTTTTTTGAATTTTTTTTTTTTATTCCTAGTTTTGTTTTACGAGCCCGGCCCGCACATCTGCTAATAATACGAATGCCATCACAACCACACTAGCACACGTGACAGCCACAAACGCCGCCACAAGCTAGAAGAAAGAACAAGTGGCGACTAGCTGCGGGCGGCTTTAATATGAAAACTACAGAAAAAAAATTAAAACTCCCGACACAAAAAAACCTCAAAAAAGTCAGAAAATAAATTTTCATCTCTCATATTCTGAAAGTAACTCATATCTTGCCTAAAATGCGGGTTGAAAGTGGTATGTGGCGGCCCTAGGGCCGTTATGAAATTTAAAAAAGGAATAGGAGGAGTCATGTCAAAATCTGTAATAGCATCTATACACGTTCCGATCCGACAGCCGATTTGGTCTGCTCCCAGACCAAATCTTCGCTACACACGTTCCGATTTGGTCAAGGAGCAGACCGAATCGGAGGTCGGATAGGAACGTGTGTAGAGTCTTTAAGTTTCTCTTTGGACGTTTATTTTCCATAGGTATGCAGGCAAAGGCACAGAAGCCTATACAGCCATGTTTTGCTATTATATAAAATAATTAATATCGAAGAATTATTATTTTAAATCTAAAATATTGTTTTTTAAAAAAATGCGTTTTTAGAAACAGATTAAACCAAATAAGTTATTTGTAACATAAAAAATCAGGCTATTAATTTCATGGAATTGCATAGAGTACGGATCAAACACCAAACAAGACTGTATGGACTTAGTTTCCCTTGCCTTCCCTAAAACAGAGAAAATGAACAAAAAAAGTCTTTCGAAAATTCCGCGGCCATAGGAAAATATTTTTTAGATTATTTCTGTTTATTTTTACTTTCCTCATATTCAAAATGAAAAGTAGAGT
The DNA here is from genome assembly GCA_949710035.1 of Crambus lathoniellus. NCBI lineage: Eukaryota > Metazoa > Arthropoda > Insecta > Lepidoptera > Crambidae > Crambus > Crambus lathoniellus. The sequence goes on along the minus strand of OX453303.1, from coordinate 19,979,471 downwards.
GTTTAATTCGGGCGTATGGACCCATACCAGTCTCGAACTATCGGCGCCCTCACTTCGTTCGTGCGCCAAAACACTCGACTGTTATGGGTGCCATACATCCCATGCTAAACAATCTACTATTTCTCTCTCGGTCAAGGGACCCCCAACGTATAAATACCCTTTTCATATCTCAGATTCGGAAAGTGATGTATATTTAAACTGAGCAGCGGGTCCAAAACTATCCGTTTCACCCTAGGGTGGAAATGAATTTTAAGAATAGAACTGAATTTGGTTACAGTCAACCATAGAGTTACCTCATCCGCAATGAAAAAGTTTTCAACTAATTTTGTATGGGGACGGGACTTGCAAAATAAAATAAAAAATGAATTTCATAAAAACGAGAATATCTCAAAAACGGTGCGTCTCGTAGCGTAGCTAAAATCTACCAAAATTTTCAACCCCCTATGGTACTCCGGAGATAGTTAGGAGGCATCCGATAGACATAAAAAATATATAAAAATTTTTTTACTAATTCAAAAAAATTTTTTTTGTTATTTCAAAACTAAATTTTTTTATATACCTATTAAAGAAAAAACAGAGAAAGCGAAGCCCCTCGCCACCTTTCTTTTATTTTTCTAGATAGTTTTAGTTGTCTTTATTGCTTTTCTTATAAGGGGGGATGAAAAGCAGTGTATTTACTTTCCTTATATTCGAAATGAAAAGTAGAGTGTATTACTCGGCCGCAAAATTATTTTCACCTCGGGCGACGTATATTGAATCCCTCGCTGCGTTTAGGATTCTACTTTAGAATCCCTCACTGCGCTCGGGATTCTACTCTAGAATCCTTCGCTGCGCTCTGGATTCAAAATAGCGCCCTCGCCGTAAATATGCTATTTTGCTCCCTCGTAATACAATCTACTATTTCATCTCTCAGATTCGGAAAGTGATGTATATTTAAACTGAGCAGCGGGTCCAAAACTATCCGTTTCACCCTGGGGTGGAAATGAATTTTAAGAATAGAACTGAATTTGGTAACAGTCAACCATAGAGTTACCTCATCCGCAATGAAAAAGTTTTCAACTAATTTTGTATGGGGACGGGACTTGTAAAATTTAAAAAAAAAAATTATAAAAACGAAAATATCTCAAAAACGGTGCGTCTCGTAGCGTAGCTAAAATCAAACAATATTTTCAACCCCCTATGGTACTCCGAAGATAGTTAGGGGGCATCCGATAGACATATAAAAAAATGTTTTTGTTCAAAAAAATTTTTTTATTTAAAAATTTTTTTTTAGTTCTAAATTTTTTTTTTGTTATTTCAAAACTTAATTTTTTTATATACCTATTATAGAAAAAACAGAGAAAACGAAGCCCCCCGCCACCTTTCTTTTATTTTTCTAGATAGTTTTAGTTGTCTTTATTGCTTTTCTTATAGAGGGGGATGAAAAGCAGAGTGTATTTACTTTCCTTATATTCGAAATGAAAAGTAGAGTGTATTACATTTACATTACTATACTGCCAGAAAAACGCCTATTTGGGCTTGTTTTTTGGATCTATCCAAAGCTTTCGACCTTGTTAATTACGACCTATTATGGAGCAAACTTTCTTCGGAAACAGATGTACCTAAAGAAATTATTGACCTGTTTAAATTTTGGTATGGTAGTCAGCGAAACTCTGTAAAATGGTCAGGATGTAACTCTGACATATACTTTCAAAAATGTGGTGTAAGGCAGGGAGGGTTGAGCTCTCCTCGCTTATTCAATTTGTATGTGAACCAGTTGATAGGCGGGCTTAATGGTTCCAGCGTTGGCTGTCATGTAGACGGTGTATGCATGAATAACTTTAGTTACGCGGACGATATGGTTCTATTGAGCCCGTCTGTTAACGGGTTGAGGAGGCTCCTTTCTATATGCGAAAAATATGCGGCGGCCCATGGACTTACGTATAATACCAGCAAAAGTCAATGGATACTCTTTAAGTCACCATGGTCGGATACATACAGTAACCTACCGACTATTTCCATATGTGGAAAGCCGCTGCAAAGAGTCCAGTCCTTTAAGTACTTGGGTCACTGGGTTACTGAAGACATGAAGGACAATGATGATATTGAGAGGGAACGTAGGTCATTGACTGTTTGCTGCAATATGCTGGCTCGTAGGTTTGCACGCTGTACTCCATCAGTCAAAGTTACTCTATTCAAAGCGTATTGCCAGTCTTTTTACACGTGCAGCCTATGGGTTAACTACACGCGGCGGGCATACAGTGGCCTAGGTGTCCAATATAACAATGCCCTAAGGGTACTACTGGGGCTGCCGTGGAGATGCAGTGCTTCCAACATATTTGCGGAAGCTAGAGTGGATGGCTTTACTGCTATTGTGCGGAAACGGTGTGCATCTTCGCTGTCACGCCTACGCAGCAGCTCTAGTGGTATCCTCGGGGTATTCATTGATATATGGGAATTACCCCTTCTACAGGGTTGGGTGCAGAAACACACAACCTGATTATCGTGATTTTTAAGTTTATTTCTGTGTAAGTAGTTGTACTTTACTAACCCTACTTTAAGGTTATTGTTACTAACAAATTTTATGGGCACTGCCTGAAATAAATTGATTGATTGATTGATTACTCGGCCGCAAAATTATTTTCATCTCGGGCGACGTATATTGAATACCTCACTGCGTTCAGGATTCTACTTTAGAATCCTTCACTGCGCTCTGGATTCAAAGAGCGCCCTCGCCGTAAATATGTTATTTTGCTCCCTTGTAATACAATCTACTATTTAGTACTTCTCACTTTGTGGTCCCCCGACCGAGAGAGGAAATTTATTTTCTGACTTTTTTGAGTTTTTTTTTTGTGTCGGGGGTTTTCAAAATTTTATTTTTATTTCATCCTTTTTAAATTACTCATAAAATTCAAAAACCGCATTGAAATCGCTAATTTCAGCCAAATCGGAGTAACTTAATTTTTGGCGGCCATTTTTTTCCGCCATTTTGTTTTTTTTATTGCACTTAATTTGCCCAGGGTGTACATTATTTTAGTCAAAGCACCACGTCTGTATCTTTTTCCGTTTCGGCAGGCAGTTGACCATCTCCATAAATGGCCGGATGGATTTTCATCAAACGTAGCTAAAAACCATCTCAATTGATATAAATAAATATAATATATAATAAATTTATTGAACTTGAGAACTATCCTATTAGGTACAATAATATTCTTATCTAAAACTTAATCTAAAAGACCGCCGCGAGTCATCTCCGGTTCAAAGGTTCCCATGATACCGGCTGCGTTGCCGCGCTGTATTGCCAGGGAAAGCCTTTGAACCAAGTATGACCCGCTGCAGCGATCGTGTCCGCGTTGACCTAACCTATTTCCGAGCTCTTTAATAAAAGCTATCGCCTCTGAACCCCACACGCCAGAGGTCTCCACCGCACAGGGGACAAAAAAGTAATTTTGTTTTAAAGCCTCATACTTTATGTGCTTTTGCCCAGCTGCATTCTCGGCAGCTGATCCAGCAGTCCGCGATGTGTATGCCAAGTGACTGGCCGCAAAAGTGCTAACGCAGGTCGCATCCCACAGCAGACACCGACCCCTCTCCCATGGCACCAAAGTAAGACCATCTGGTCTCTTGCCGTCTCTGTGCGACTTAAGCCTGGAGGTTCCAAAACGCAAGGAATGTTGGCGGCGATCAAAGCTCGGCGGATGATATCGTTAAGAGCATGATGTCTGGGGAATCTACCCGCGCATCTAGAGCAGCTCAACCCATGGTGCCCGTCAGCCTCAACCTGGACTCCGCAAATGCAGCGGTGTGGCTCAACCACATTGCACCCCAGTCTCAACCCTACAGCCAACCGCAATGAGTCGTCATCCATGAGAGTGCCTAACTGGGGAGAAGGCAATGCGTGTAGCCAAGACCCAGACTCTGGTCGTGCTACCGCCCTAAGCCTAGCCAGATCCGTATTACTGGCATCAAATAAAAGCTCTTCGAGGGTTAACTTGGACCGGATGTCTTCCCAATTCCTCTGAACCTCAGGATGCTCGGGAGGATCATGATTCGGGCAAAATATAGACCAGGCAGTCAAAGCCTCGTCCGCAAAGGGTGCCCGAAAAATAAATATTTTCTTACAATCACACTAATTATCTAAGCCCGTAGTTAATTTCTTAAGAAACTGTGTCTACGTGAACTTGATAACGGATAAATATATACTTAAATACTTTTTTCAACACACTTGCTCATAAAGTGAGCCTTATTCCATCGATCTTAGGACCATAAACCGAACTATAACACACGCGTGCATAATAATATTACAGTACTAGTTGCGTAATAGAATTATCCCTACAAAGTTAAGTAAGTACCTCACTGCAAATTTTATGCGAGTAAACAGAGACTTTTCAATTTAACCGGGTAATACAGTATCCCTACAAAGTTAAGTTAGTACCTAACTGCAAGTTATATGCGAGTCAACAGAGCATTTTCGATTTTACCGGGTAATAAGTACAGTTCTTTTTTTGTAACAACAAAGAGGTTTTATACGGCTGAAAATCCATTTACGTTTTTAGAATAAATAAATGTGTCCCTAATTAAGACAAAAAACATAACTAAGTATATTATTATCATATTATCCATACTAATATTATAAATGTGAAAGTGTGTTTGTTTGTTTGTTTGTTTGTTTTTTTTTGTTTGTTTGTTTGTCCGTCTTTCACGTCAAAACGGATCAACGGATCGACGAGATTTTCGGTATGGAGATAATTTGAGAGCTGGAGAGTAACATAGGCTACTTTTTATCCAGGAAAATTATAAAATAAAAATGGTAATTTTGTATAGAAAACCGTTAAACTGTCATACTTCACACAACTGTCATTTCTTAGCCGCTTCCAAAGAGAAGGTATGTCAAAGAGTATGTAATCATTGACATTTTTGCCGCTTAGGATTTTTTTTTAATAAATGACATTGTGTCAGGCATGTCATACGAAGTTGGTGTCCAATAAAATTTATATGGCAAAAACAACGTTTGCCGGGTCAGCTAGTATTTTATAATTCACAATAATTTGTTATAAAACATTTGCTTTTTTATCACTATTATTATAATTATTTTGAAGTAGGCTGTATGGCTGTATGTACCTAATCAAACACCTTACATTTGGTGCGTGCAAAAAAAAAACTTGCGCGCTTTTTCCCTTAGCTAATATTAAGTTATAATTATGTTATGTATTCAATAGATGTTTGTTTTTCCTCGCAAGTGTGTTGAAAAAGTGCGTATGAAACTCGTGAGCAACTTACTCACTAGACACTCGGCTGATTTACGCCCTCAGCCTCGTGTATAATGAGCAACCTTAGCACACTTGTATCATAATATACTATTGTTTGTAAATACATACTTAACATACAGAAAACACCCAGACCAAGACAAAAACACATGTTCATGCACACAAATATTTTTCTTGTTCGGGAATCGAACCCGAGACCTCTGGCGCAGAAGGCGGGTAGTATACCCCTGCGCCAAATCGGTCGTCAAATAATCGGTCGTAAAATATAGCTTTCAATTTTAAAAAAACTGCAATAAAATCGCCTGATCCGTTTAGGCACTACGAATATACGTACAGACAGACAGACATAGGCCTCAAACTTACAACACCCCTCTTTACGCTGCGTCCGGGGTTAAGGCGATACTCGGAAAAATTATGCTGAAGCGAGATAACAATGAGAAAACGACGCGCGCGGGAGCGAGACCGATTTTGCAGATTAGGCAAAAAAAACACAAAATCACGTCGTATTAAAAAACTACAGCGATTTTAAAAAAATGCTTCTATGCGATCCTAAATATTATTGGTGTCCACTAATTAAACCAATTTCCAATAGTGTAAGTAACCTCATTTAAGAGTAAATTCACGAAAATTCATAATCTTGAATTTTCGTATTTTTTAGAGGTCTTTTCGAAAAGAAAAAGTGTAGAGGCAAAATCATAAAATCGTGTTATTGAAACTATACGATTCTAGATAAAGGTATGAAGAAATATATATATCTTATTTCCAGATTTGTATCAACTGTAACCGTCCTATAGTTTGAAATCAAAAAGTCCATACTTTTTCCGAGTAGCGCCTTAAAAATAGGTCGGTGGTGGCGTTTTGTGGTTGTGTTCGGTGGCCCGGGCCCGTGTGTGAAGAGGTAGGTCACCCATCCCGTTACCAATCATTGCGAAAGTCTCTTAACTTCAACGATCGTAGGCCGAGCGTGCCATCCACTGCGCCACGGGCTCTACTCCTTTCAAATATTAATTGGTCGGTATAAAAGCTATTGGCTGGCCAAATTACTAATTCATTACAAGAATCATACAAAGAAGCCGCCTGCGTAAGGGGCTGACAAGGAGTAAGCTCCTTGTTTGATTGTTAGAGACTACGAGTGAGAACTTTATCACACCAAAATATTAAACTGTATTACTTCTACCATCGAACAATATAAAAAAGTGAAGTTTTTATACTCACAACAATTCTATTAAAAAATCTAGAGAAATGCCACCAAGCCTATGGAATAAAGTATTAGAGGCACCGTAATATGATTCAAATTCTTTACTTGTATTTTATTTATTAAAAATATATTAGTAGACATATTTTAGAGTTATCTCCACAAATAAATTAGATTATAACAAAAAATAAACTAAAATAAATGTTAAAATTTTCGTCTTCATTTCTTGGTCTGTTTGAAAACCTACTGAAAGGATTTTAACGACATTTTGGGGGGTGTAATTAACCATTGTGTTAACTGTTTGTCTCTCTCTACGGTTCAACAAGTCGTGTCATCATTAAGAACAATTTTTCATGTCTCATATTCTGAAAGTAACTCGTAACTTGCCTAAAATGCGGGTTGAAAGTGGTATGTGGCGGCCCTAGGGCCGTTATGAAATTTAAAAAAGGAATAGGAAGGGTCATGTCAAAATCTGTAAGTATCTCTTTGGACATAATATTTACCAAAGGTATACAGGCAAAGTCATATAGCCTTTACAGCCTGTTTTGGTATTAAGTATATAAAATAATTAATATCGTAGAATTATTAATTTAATATCTAAAACATTGTGTTTTTTAAAGAATGCGTTATTACAAACAGATTAAACCTAATAAGTTATTTGTAACATAAAAAATCAGGCTAATGATTTCATGGAATTGCATTGAGTACGGGTCAAACACCAATTCCCTTGCCTTTCCTAAAATAGAGAAAATGAACAAAAAAGTTAGTCTTTCGAAAATTCCGCGGCCAAAGGATATAGTAGATTGTATTACGAGGGAGCAAAATAGCATATTTACGGCAAGGGCGCTATTTTGAATCCAGAGCGCAGTGAAGGATTCTAGAGTAGAATCCCGAGCGCAGTGATACGTCGCCCGAGGTGAAAATAATTTTGCGGCCGAGTAATACACTCTACTTTTCATTTCGAATTTAAGGAATTTAAATACTCTCTGCTTTTTATCCCCCTGTATAAGAAAAGCAATAAAAACAACTAAAACTACTTAGAAAAATAAAATAATGGTGGCGGTGGCTATTATATTTAAAAAAATTGAAGTTTAGACTAAACAAAAAAAAAATTAAACAAAAAAATATAAAAATAAAAATTTTATATGTCCATCGGATGCCTCCTAAGGAGGGGTACCGGGGTAACGTAGGGGGTTAAACATTTTGTTAGATTTTAGCTACGATGCACCGTTTTTGAGATATTCAATCACTACATAGTATAAAACAAAGTCGCTTTCTCTGTCCCTATGTCCCTTTGTATGCTTAAATCTTTGAAACTACGCAACGGATTTTGATGCGTTTTTTTTTTAATAGATAGAGTGATTCAAGAGGAAGGTTTATATGTACTTTTTATCCCGATATTCCCACGGGAACGAAAACCACGCGGGTGAAACCGCGGGCGGCCGCTAGTTTTTTATAAAATTCATTTTTGAAAAAGTCCCGGCCCCATACAAAATCTTTAGAAAAACTTTTTCATTGCCGATGATGTAACTCTATGGTTGACTGTAACCAAATTCAGTTCTATTTTTAAAATTACTTTTCCACCCTAGGGTCCAACGCAGAGTTTTGGACCCGCTGCTCAGTTTAAATATACATCACTTTCCGAATATGTGAGATGAAAAATATTTTTTTGAATATTTCTGTTTAGGTATTTTTACTTTCCTCATATTCGAAATGAAAAGAAGAGTGTTTACTTCGGCTTCGGGTGTATGGACCCATAACAGTCTCGAACTATCGGCGCACGAACGAATAGGTGCCATACAGCCCTTGCTAAACAATCTACTATAAATTGCTTTAAAATCTTTTGAACTGACCATTGGAAAATGCAGTTCTAAAATCACGCATGCCATTTCGCAGGCTGATGAAAAGCAAATATTTAACGTTTAGAAGATGTTCTGATACGAAGTCTACTTATTGAAAGAAAGAAAAAAAAATATTATTGTATCACAATGTAAAATTTTATAAACATAAAAACACGTGAACCGTATTGATAGCTGTTTTTGTGGGTACTCTAGTTGAACCATTGTTACAAGAGATCTTCATTTCTAACTAGAGTTTCAACGCTTTTCCCATTTTTTGGCCGAGTCATTGTTACGTCCACTATCGATACAATATCGTCGTCGCTACGGATTGTTATATGTTCGGTGATATTCCGTGTACAAATACCAACCGTAACGTTAACTATTTTTGCGTTTTCTAAGCGGATTTGGACTAACGACAATGCGCGAGCCCGTATTTTTGCTTTTCGTTATCGTTTATAAGTGAATTGAAAATTTTCGATCTTTCACAAAATCATAGATTCATGGATTTGAAATGCTTTTAAAAGTGAAATCTTGTATTTGCGGATAGCATAAGTAAATAGCTTTTGGACAGATCCCGATTATGATAAGAGAATTTACTTAATTATTTCCACATCGACGATCAAGAAGTCGGCACTTTCAAGTGGCCTACTAATTCAAACAAACTCTCAAAGGCGGGTGAAAACCAATTATGCCGTTGAAAACAAAATTCTAATGGTAAATTGTCATAATCCATACTAATATTATAATTGTGAAAGTGTGTTTGTTTGTTTGGTTTTTTTGTCTGCCTTTCACGTCTAAACCGAGAAATGCAACGGATCGACGTGATTTTTGGTTTGCTGATGGATTAAAGAGCTCTAGTCTAGAGTGATTGGTAAGCCCGAAACTAGAGCGCTAAGTACTCAAAGGAGGTCTCGGACATTGCCCTGACACATTATAATCAAAGGTATGAAAGAGACGCCATGACGTTTAAGACGCTCCCAAAGTTGAGTAGCGTTCGATCGAGTACTTAATAGGCTACTTTTTATCCCGGAAAAATATCACACTCTCGAGAAAGAACGTCTCGTGTAGTCCACGCGTCGAAGCCGCGGGCGGAAAGCTAGTTTAACATATTAAAGAGCCTTTTCATAGTTAGAATATAAGCCTGGTAAGAAGGCGTCCTAAAATTAATTAGTCTACTGGACCCCTTAGTATAAATAAGTAACTTCTTTAGTAAAGCAATTTTTATTCATTAAACTAAAGTAATAAGAATAATTTCTAGACAAAGATAATGTTTTGTCCAAGCCAAATCAAGTTAGATTTGCTAATATTATAAACTAGCTTTACGCCCGCGGCTTCGCCCGCGTGGACTTCACGACGTTATCCCGCGGGAATGTGATATTTTTCCGGGATAAAAAATAGCCTATGTTCCTCTCCAGGCTACAAAGTATCTGTGTCCCAAATTTCAGCCAAATCCATTCAGCCGTTTTGGCGTGATTGAGTAACAAACATACAAACATCCAAACATCTAAACTTTCACATTTATAATATTAGTAGGATAATTAATAATTAATAATTATAATTATAAAGTAGGATGCGAAAGTTTGGATGATTGTTACTCAAGCACGGCGAAACAGCTGAACGGATCTGGATGAAATTTGCTGCAGAGACAGATAACGGTATAAAATACGTAGCATATAAGCTTTACCCCGGTTTGAGCCCGGTAATTTCTTATTACCACGGGAAAGTATAGTACCTACACGCGAGCAAAATGCTAGTGCTATTATAAAAATATCACTAACAAAAAAACCATAGTTACTTTTTTATGGATACTTTCCTTATTAAAATTAAGCAATAGAGGAAACGGAAGCGCTACTACATTATTTGTAGATTGGTCCCTTACGTTTTATCCAAAAGAAATTGTTTACAATGTTAGGTGAGGTTAATGTTATGTAAATTGAACTTTGTGTACTTTGGCAGAATAGAATATCGCCTTACCGTTTTCGTCGGACTAGGCACTGAAATTGATTATGTAAGCTCGTGGTAAGTCTCGTCCAGGAGAAGACAGTGAGGTGAAGATTAACTTAAAGTTTCATCAGTGTTATTTCCGATTGCATTGTATTTCACCATGATTATTTATTTCGTAATTAAGACAGTATGAACGTTTTCCTTAAAATAATTAATACAGAAATATTCGATTTCCGGTACTAATACAAAATATGTTGGTACCTACCTAATTGGATCCTCAACTATTTATAGATAAGTAGCGGAAAAATACCGAATACTTTGGTCGAATGAACGAATTGTGTTACATTATATGTTATTGAGCAAAACGCGAGTAACGTGATGCAATATGTTCTCTTTAGAAAGCTTTCGTTCGATTCTAAAGTTCGTCCCCAGGGAACTCTCCAGTTACATATATGTAGGTATACCCATTAACCCGTCAATGCGCTAGTGGGTGCCGAAAAAACAATATGATAACGGCATAATAATATACTGCGATCGGCGATTGTTTTGTGTCAATTTATCATAAATAAAGCCTGTTATTAAAAGTATCTACTATTTTTTTTGTTTGGGAATATGATATCAAACGCCTTTAACTGTTGTTGAAATGTAGATATTTAATTATGACATTCAGAAATATATCATTATTGAAAAACAAATGTGAAAAAAGAAATTCAACCTGTAATAAAACAAGCGATTTATGAGCTACTTATTGTGTCTCTCTCTTGATATCTCTTTCTAAAACGAGATTTTCTATGGCGAGAGCTGGCGCTACAAGCATGTGACATCACTGGCTGGTAGCGCTCTCCTTGTCTAATTAGAAAGTTTGATGCTCTATATCGCTAAAAATATTGCAAGATATTTGAAAATAAATACCTATGTTGTGTTGCTAATATTTCAATATACATTTTAAGTCAATAAAAAAATCAGTCAAATACCCTATTGCTTCTCCACCCAAACTCGGTTATTTGAACCGCTCTGCGCTGCAAGATAATACACAAAAATATAGAGATGTAATTTTCATTTAAGCTATCATCGTCCATCGCCATTCAGCGCGGCAATACCGGCAGTGTTGCGCCTGGTATGATCCGGGGTGGCATCTTTGAGTAGACAATGTTAAGATTATATATTATTTTTATGCATTCACAATGCAATTTTGTAAGTATAGGAAAAATTAAATAGTAAAAAACCACGAGCCCTATAAGTAGCTCATCCCGCCTGAAAGCTACTTATAGGGCTCGTGGTTTTTTACTATCACATTTTTCCTATAGACAATGTTAGGTGAATTTATATAAATTAGAATTAAGTTATGTGCAATTTGTTTAATTATAAGACTTTTGTTATTTTAATTTTATTTAAGAATTATTTGTAATGTTATTTTGTAAATGCCTAATTACTATTAATAAACTAATTCTTCGTTTCATTAAATAGAGTATTTAATAAAAAAAACTGTTGTTTAAGCTATTAACATAATGATACTCTTCCTTCTTAAGATTAAGATCTTAAGATTTTTATTAATAATCTTTCACCATATAAAACCGACCAAGTGCGAGTCCGACTCGCGCACGAAGGGTTCCGTACGAAAATCAGCCCCCTCATTCACGAACCATCGGAAACGCTCCCGACAGCGGAATGTCTGCCCTGTTTCTGTCACTCACTGTAGAATAGACAAAGACAAAGCACAGAATTCGAATCCGATTCCGTTTCCGACGGATTGTGAATCAGGGGGCACGTTTGTTGTATGGGAGCCCCACTTAAATCTGATAAGGGGCGAATGGCTATTCATAACGGAGTGCTGGTGCCGACACTGGTGTATGGAAGTGAGTCTTGGGTATGGCAGAAGAAGAATGAAAGCAGAATAAATGCGGTAGAGATGCGATCGTTGAGGAAAATATGTGGAGCTAAATTATGTGAAAGAGTGAGCAATAATGTGATTCGTGAAAGGTGTGGGCTGAAAGATGATATATATAGGTAGTGACAAGAATTGTGAAAGGAATGCTCCGGTGGTTTGGTCACTTAGAGAGGATGAATGAAAGGCGAATCAAGAAAGAGATATATACTGTGCGAATGTGGAAGGACCGGGTGCGCAAGTGCGTCCTAGAAAAACCTACACGGAACAAGTAGGAAGTTTAATAAAAAATACTGGTGTACACAGTGAAAAAATCACTAGGCATGTATGAAAGATTGATGGAAGTGAATGAAGCGAAAGAAATGTGCAACGATCGTAGCAGGTGGCGAATTGGCGATCCATAGTCTCTGCCTACCCCCGAGGGAAATAGGCGTGAGTATATGTTTGTATGTACCTATGTATGTAAATATTGAAGATGAAGTCTTCGATCAACTATAACATTGATCGAAAGTATTAGAAAATACGGGATACGGTTACGGGCTGATGATGATGATGATGATGATTAGAAAATATCGACCCGTTTGACAACTAGGTAGCTCCGATAGTAGTTTTTTTTCTAATAGGTACTTATTTAATTTTCAATGTTTTAATAAAGAATTATTATTACTTATTTATTATATTATAATATTTAACTGATGCCAATTTATTTTTCCATAAATATTAAAATTGTTTTAATTATTCCTTTGCATCCTTTGGCACTCTTTCCAGGAGGAGGAAATGCTAAAACATTAATGAAAATTCAATTCGTCAGGTTGGAGTGAAATAACGTACCTAATAAATTTCTAACGCAAATGGCACACTTTTCGAAAAGCTACCTTGCGCACAAAGAGAAATATTTTTCCCTTTACAAAATATATCCCTTTTTCCTAAATGAGACATGACAGTTTATTTGCTTTAGTATCATCTCCGTGACGCGCTCTCTATTGGAATGGACACATATTCGGTGTAAAAGATACCTTCATCAAAAATGATAACGTGAAAATTGTTAAATACATATATATAAAAATTACTAAATAAGTAAGTACAGTTGAAACAATTGAATCGTGCGTGACCCACTTTGCTATTAATTTGTTTGAAAGCGTTAAAACAATAAATGTCAGTGTTAATGTCAACAAGTTTAAATTTCGACCTTATTGAATTTAGATATCTGGGGGGGGCAAGCCTGCTAACTTTAAGTCATAATCGTGTCTCAATCGTGTTTCAATTGTAGTTCAATTGTAGTGCTTTTAACCGACTTCAAAAAAAAAGGAGGAGGTTCTCAGTTCGGTTGTTTTTTTTTTTTAATGTTTGTTACCTCATAACTTTGTCAATTGTAAACCGATTTTAGAAATTATTTTTTGTTCAAAAGCATATAGTTACAAATTGGTCCCATTGTCATACGGTCAGGATCTGATGATGGGATCCTGGTGAAATCAAGGGAACTCTTCAAATTTTATAGGCAAACCTATAGCGATTTTTGTATTTTCTTAAATAATAATGGAAATACACTAAATACACTAAAAATGGAAAATAATACACAATATCTCATGCGCGAAATGATACCTATCAAATACATATTATGATATGGCTTGACACCGACTTCAATCAGATCAGTAAGTTCAAGATTAATTAGAAAAAGTCCCGCACTTTCGTACTTTGAATTGAATGACTCAATTATTTTACACTTTTAGGTGTTTTTTGGAAAATGAGTTTTTTGTTTGTAGTTTTGTTTGCAGTTTTGTTTTGAAAGCGGTTTAATTTTTTTTTTTAAATTGTTTTTTACACACTAGTTACAAGAAATGTGTAGGTACTTACTTTTTTCACAATACTACTGATGGTCACACCACACACTACATTCACATCACATCATACTGTACTATAATTCTTGTAACTAGTGTTTTAAAGAGCACTACAACTGAACTACAATTGAAACACGATTGAGACACGATTGTGACTTAACGTTAGCTTAACTTAACTTGGCCCTCTGTTAGAAAATGAACTTATGGTGGGTCTCGTCACGACACGATTCGGTTGGTTCGACAGTACATACTTGGTTTTTCTGTCGCTCAAGGTTTCCTGGAAGAGATTGCTATTTAGCAATAAGACCGCCTATTGTGTGTTTTTCTTTATGTGTTTTAACTTAAATCGTGTGCAATATGTTTATTTTATTATAATTTTTAAGGTCTTGGGCCGTCTCTATGTGCTGAAAATTGATGGGCAGTTTTTTTCATAAGTTTAATTAATTAAGTACGTTTCCATGTTTGACGAAGTCGCGAGCATCCGCTAGAACGTTATGCTTACTTTTCAGGTAGGTACTACGTCTCTAGTCGACTTTTATTTAAGAAACAGAGAGCAATGAAATAGTAGATTGTACAACAAGTGCATAAAACGTACCATATTACCCGAGACGTATATATCCACCCGAGCCGTAGGCGAGGGTTGATAGGCAATTCGAGGGTAAAATGGGATTTATGTACGAGTAATACACTCTGCTTTTTACTTCGAGTGTGAGGAAAATAAATAACAATTATTGCAAAAAATAAAAAATAAAGACTTCGCCATATTGGCGGGAAGACTTACTTTTTCTTTTTTTTTATTAATTCGTTTTTTATTATCCGTGGCACGCATTTAATCCTTCCGTGTGCAGGTTTCAAGATATACCCTTCTTTAGTCAGTGAAATATGTAGTAGTAAAAGTGAAACCTTTTGTCTGCAGTGTTTCTTTGTCTGCAGTTGAAAAATGCTGAACACCCTTAATTTGATTCGTTAACCTTCGGACTCTGAGCAAAGTGAGCGATCCCTTTAGTTTCGTATACGTGATCCGACTATAATGTTTAAATAAATAAGTACTTACAGAATATCCAACAGAAGTTGTCAATAACTAAGTATTTGCTGCCGAAAAATCAGGTAGGTACCTAAGTAGGTAGGTAAGTAGTAAGTGGTAAGTACTAATAAAACTTAATTACTTATAGATTTTTTGTAATTTTGCAGTATCAAACGTCTGTACGACGCAAAGGAAAAGACTCACAATCATTGAAGTAAGTAGGTAATAGCAAAGATTGTGTTCAAAATAAAATATAAATAATGGACACCATCACATACACCATGACACATGGGGTGTCAGTTGTATATGTCGCAGGGATATATGAGGAAATCAGAGATTTCACGAAATCCACGAAATCACGGAAGATGTGAAATATTCTTATTTATGACGTCTTCTTCATAAACAAGTTCAGTGATATGTCATTTCACTAAACTGTCTAGTGAAATGTCAGAAAAGTGGATTTCAGAGGTGACAGTTTGCCTCGGAGTCCTGTAGAACACGTGATAGGTTAGATCGCAGCGAAGCGATCGTCTTAAATTTCGTAGTTATTTTTTTTTGTGAAAACAATCCTTAAGTTGTTTCACAAAAAAAATTACCATTATCTATTCTAACTAATTCTAACCTATCACGTGTTTTACAGGACTTCCCATACAAAACTCGCTCATTCCTGTCACCTGTAGTCGTGAACTTACTGCCTTTCTTCATTTCACTAGATTTAGTTTAGTGTCAATCAGCTGTGCTGTTCCATACGTTATGATTAAATATTTTTGCACTCTTGTAAGGACAGCTGATTTTTTTTTTCGTGATTTCAGATTTGGTCCTATAAGTAATAAAACTTATTTGTATTTACACCTATGGGTGACGGCTGAAAATCGGTGTTTTGCCGTCTGGCAAATTAACACACCGAGCCTTGACCCTTTTTGCTGCTGCACACATATGCATACTTCTTTTTTCTCTCTGTGTGTCATGTGCTCATAGCTTAAGGTTAATTATTATTAATTTTATGTCTGTTCTTTCTTATTCTTTTTATTTGGTATCTGTTGTAATGTCATGTGTGTGTTGTAGTAAATAAACTTTTTATCTATCTATCTATCTATCTATCTATCTATTTATGATTAGAACGATCCCTAAAATTATACGGGATGGTAAAAAAATACCCTGTAGATTTAGGTGATACGGAGTTCACCGGGTCAATTATGTAGTTTGTTAAATAAGAATAATGTTAATCATAACGATCGCTATCTCCGAAGAGACTTCCCACAGTTCCCACCCTGGAAAAAAAATATTCGAGGTCCAATGTAAAAAATGGGGTTTTCACGTTTTTTCAGCAAAACGGTACTTAAGTTTTATCGTAAAATTAGCAAAGACAAAATTATTGTAAATCATGTACTTACTTAATTAGGTACCTATAAAAAAATGGCTCAACACTTTTGTCCTATGAGCCACGGTTTCAGAGATAAGTAGTTATATCGATTCAAAAATATTGAAAAGTTGTAAAATTTCATTTAATTAAGTATAAATTATGTTTTGAACAATTTCACAAATTTCAGCTTCTTGCGAAATAATGTAGGTACCTTAGGTAGGTACTCTTATTTTTTGGTCTAATTTGACCGGACTAAAAGACTTTAGGTACAAATTAGAAAGAGAAAAGCTAGTAATCGCTTAACTTAATCTGTACAATACTTAATTTCTCATCAGGCAAATGAGAGCTCTGTTAATAGCTACCGCCTACTTATTTATTATAACCTTAGCCGTCCTTAGTACTATGTAATATTGTTCCTTTGAACTTTGATAGTTAGTTAGCATTGGTCCTAATTTGTAGTTTACGACAGTTATAGGGCGTTTGTGCACTACCACTGAATTTTACCGATCCGGAAAAAAACGGATGCTTGTATTTAATTAATTACTATTATAAATGATTAATTATTAAAATACAAGCATCCCTTTTTTTCCGGATCGGTAAAATTCAGAGGGCGTTTGTGCACTACACTGAATTTTACCGATCCGGCGGTCCGTGTTTTTACGGACCGATATGGCAGCTATGAAAAACATATGGACGCTTGTGCACAACACTGAATTTTACCGTCCGGAAAAAAACGGATGGTTGTATTTTAATCATATATCACTACATAGTATAAAACAAAGTTGCTTCCCGTCTGTCTGTCCCTATATATCCTTAAATCTTTAAAAACGAAACAGATTTTCATGAGGTTTTTAACCGACTTCAAAAATTGAAAAGGAGGAGGTTATCTATTCGTCGCTTATATATTTTTTTATATGTATGTACACCGATTACTCGAAGACGGCTGAACCGATTGAAATGATTCAAACGTTATAACATCAGGTTTGTTCCCAAGTTTGAAATTTTGAAATCTGTTTAGTAGTTTTCAGGGAATCTTGAAAATACTGTCGTTTTCGTTACCACTTTATGTGAATTCATAACGTATCTTTAGGCATAACTCCTTTGTTTATAAACCGATTTAGATGATTCTTGTTTTGTTAAAAAGGGGATACCTCAAGGTATTTTAACCGACTTCGAAAAAGGAGGTTTTGAGTTTGATCACATACCTATTTACCAGAAAACACGTAAATTGCCTGCACGATGCACTAAAAAGAGTGAAATAAAAATTATTTTTATAAAAAAATAAAACCGCCTTCTAAAAAACCACATCAAAAAAGTAAGAAATAATTCCTCACCAAATAACGCGCTTCACGCTGCATTAACGTCTCTGAGGCACGAGAAGAAGCGATTCGTTCCCGATTAGCAGCTAATCTGTTTTCTTTTTGCATATCTGTTTCCAAAAACAAAGATTCAGAGTAACGTCTTGCTTCTAAGCGTGTCTCATATTCTTCCTCAGTTTCTTGAGATCTATCTCGTTTTTTTCGTTTGGAGTCTCTTGAATACTGAGAAAGACTTGTTATTTTTTCGTATAGGCATTTCAGTGAATGTCGCAACAACCAAATTTAACAAAAGCAAAACAATGCAAAACCCAGTTAATGTTAACTAAAGCTCTAAAATATACGTTAAAAATAAAAATGCTGTCGAAAGTCACTATTCCACGCGGACGAAGTCGCGGGCACAGCTAGTAATAAAATAAAACCGCCTTCAAACAACAAAAAATAACAAAAAATTGTAGGTACATGTTTACCTAACGCCCGACTTCAAAGTACTTACCTACGTTATTAGGTGAGGGATTATTTCTTACTTTTTGATGTCATTTTTTTGAAGGCGGTTTTATTTTTTTATAATCACTAATAGGTAGCGTGGTTCTTCAGGAAGGTTTTAATAAATAATTTATGAAAGTTTTATGTAAATTGGTAGAAATATAACGATAATTGTCGAAAGTGCCGGCAAACGGCAAGCCGCCCGGGAGCTTTCAGCAAAAAAGCTGCCTAATCCTTTCGAGGTTTAAAAAAATAATGCATGTTGGGATATTCCTCTTCTATAGATCTACAAAAAAGTCCACGATAGCATATGTCTATCTTTTAAGGATAGCATATTATAGCCATATTATCTCTTAAAAAATGGTTACGAACAATGCGGTAATTTGGAAAGCTATTTAAACGGATACAGTATTAACCCTTATCAATCTAAACACGTTAGTTGCTTTAAGCATTTCATGCACATTATTTTACTCTTATACACCATATAATTTAAATGAATATCTTAGGAGTTATCGCAAATAAATGAACGCACGCCAAAATAAATTCAAGCGCCTTTCTCGTTTGACGACCGATTTGGCGCAGGAGTAGGCTACCACCTTCTGCGCCAGTGGTCTCGGATTCGATTCCCGAACAAGACAAATATTTGTGTGCATGAACATGTCTATTTGTCTTGGTCTGGGTGTTAACTATGAATAATGTGTACCTATGTATTTACAAACAAAAAGTATTTAAGTATATATTTATCCGTTATCAAGTTTTCCATGATACAGTTTCTTAATGAAATTAAAATGGGCTTAGATAATTGGTGTGAATGTAAGAAGGTATTTATTTATTATTATTATTATTGCTCACCAATAACACGTAATATATCTAGCACCAAAAATATGGTTTTTGATATTTTTGTTTGTCTGTCTGTCTGTTGTCCGTGTTTCACGTAAAAACTACTAAGCGGATTTTGATGAAACTCTTTTTGTTAAATAGCTAGCTGTAGACATTCGATAGTAGTTAAAAAATATTTTTCATCCTGCCTCAATTAATTGTGATTACGGTAAAATGACCCTGTCAGGTACCTTTCACTGATAAGAGGATGAACCCAAAATTCTTTCTGTCTTCTACGTCTTCGTACATTAAGCAATAAGGCAAGTAATTGCCGACGTTCCAAGGAACTCATTATTCCTCTCGTTTAAAACGCGTCCGTAGAGTGTAGTTTTCAAAAGATCACTGCGCTGCCCCGGCCAGTAAAAAACCGGACAAGTGCACAAGCCAATCATCCGTGTTTTTCATGCCACGCCGGTCCGTAAAAAAAAGCTTCTTACATTCACACCAATTATCTAAGCCCATACTGTATCATGGAAAACTTGATAACGGATAAATATATACTTAAATACTTTTTGTTTGTAAATACATACATATTATACATAGTTAACACCCAGACCAAGACAAATAGACATGTTCGTTCATGCACACAAATATTTGTCTTGTTCGGGAATCGAACCCGAGACCACTGGCGCAGAAGGTGGGTAGCCTACTCCTGCGCCAAATCGGTCGTCAATCGAGAAAGGCGCTTGAATTTATTTTGGCGTGCGTTCATTTATTTGCGATAACTCCTAAGATATTAATTTAAATTATATGGTGTAAAAGAGTAAAACCGCATGAAAATCTGTTTCGTAGTTTTAAAGACAGACGGGAAGCGACTTTGTTTTATACTATGTAGTGATTTATGATTAAAATATGATCTGAGATTAAAATAGAACCATCCGTTTTTTTCCGGACGGTAAAATTCAGTGTAGTGCACAAGTGCTACAATATGTTTTTCATTGCCGTCATCTCGGAACGGAAAAAAACGGTCCGGAATCAATGATATTTTATATGTAGATAAGTTATCTGAACTAAAAAGTGGCGACGAAAAAGTAAGGTAATTGCCCGAAGTTTACTCAGTCACATACAGTACCCCTAGTGTAAGTTTTTATGTCAAGCAAACGCAAACTATTTCGAATGCGTATTAATGTCAATTTGTATGAAAACTATATAAGCGCGCTACTCGCCGCTAGAGGCGCTAATACAGTTTTCATACAAATTGACATAAATACGCAATCGAAATAGTTTGCGTTTTTTGACATAAAAACTTACACTACGGGCACAGAGCGTTGTCGTGTCAACGCGCTGTAATTTTTTTTCGATTACGCCTCAAATAATAAACTTAATGCCTTCCTGTGTTTAGAGAAGTTGCAAAATCTATGCCGGATCTTTAAAAGACAAGAAAATTGATTCATTTCATACGTAATTATTGAAATTATAAATTTAAATTAAAAATTAAATCATTAGTGATGACTTTTGCGCTGTTGCCAGTTCGACATGCATGAGCGAGTAAGCTTGTAAAGTTTTGTGAATGCATGAAAGAGACAGAAAACTGACACATAAGACAGTGCTTGCAATAATTGTTTATCTCTTTTTGACAGTGGGGGACATTATTTTTGGTGAAAAAGAGCTGGATATGCGGAAATGCCTGTCGTAGGACGAGATAAATATATTTTGACTACTTGTGCTTGTTTTTTGTTTCTTGTACGTAATGAAAAACGCCATTTTAAAATGCAATTTATTCGAGTGTAACGTGTCTATTAATAAAACGTCATTGTCCGGAATGGGGAAAAGTAAAATGACGGACGGTAAAATTCAGTAGCGTCCATATGTTTTTCATAGCTGCCATATCGGTCCGGAAAAAAACGGACCGCCGGCGCCGGATCGGTAAAATTCAGGCCGTTTGTGCACTACCACTGAATTTTACCGATCCGGAAAAAAACGGATGCTTGTATTTTAATAATTAATCATTTATATTAGTAATTAATTAAATACAAGCATCCGTTTTTTTCCGGATCGGTAAAATTCAGTGGTAGTGCACAAACGCCCTCAGTGTAGTGCACAAACGCCCTAAAGGTGCGCGTCTACTTGTCCGCGCGCCGGGGTGCGTTCCGTGGCTCCACTTGAGATGACTTGAGTGCACTCGAGCGCACTCCGGGCGGGGCGCGCTCTAGCCGTTCCGTGGCTTACAGTCGTCACAAACTCACAAATTAAAGCCCCCAGTACAATATTATGCTGATTACATAACAAAGGTGTATGAAAATATTATGTTACATTTTTCAACGCATCGTAAATTAAGGCAAAGTGTATTCCGCGTATTATTTTTGCGTTTATTCTAAAGTAAACGCAGATTCGATTAACTAAGAAACGTCTCGAAAAACAGTTACGTTCTCAGTCTTTATTTTTTTAAATACTAGTGTTGTAACCGTTGTGTGCAGGATTTCTCCCGCTTCATTCAATTTTATCGAAATAATCGTTATAACCACTTTAATAGATTAATTTGTAAAATTGATCGTTTTTGTGTGAAAACTAGATTGGCGCTTAAAGCATTAGTGAAATTATGAATGAGGGATTTTCTGACAGATGATTAAAAAAGAAAAAAGTTAGTGCCAAAAAACTTTACAGATGGCGTTCATCAGACATGGGTTTGCTTTTTTTAAATTTGCTGGCAGGGGCCCTGTTTAACCATTTTTACAAGTCTACAATCGACATGTTTTCATTTTTAACAAGGTACCTTAAATCGAAAACCATTTCGAGATTTTTCAATTTCTAACACTGTACATATTTTTTCGGATTTTTAAATCACTTATTTATTGAAATATTCGGAAAAAAGCCCCTTTTATCTTGATGAAGGAACATTATGATGACATTCCTTTGCATAACATAAAAAACGCCTCTCATTAAAAAAACTGTCGCTGCCAAGATGAGTAATGAGTACAAAAATTATACCCGCCTCTTTCACTCAATTCTGTCATGCCCGGAGAGTGACAGAGATGGGTATAAACTGCAGAAGTTAGTTGTAGTGATACTCTTCGCTAAACCTAACCTGTTTTGTTTAATGTTAATGACATATTTTGACATAGATAGAACTATGGACTTGCGATATCAGTAAAAATAATATTGTGCCTCCTACTCCTACAGAAGAAAGATTAACATATTAAAGCTAACTTATCATAACTTTACTAAACTAACAATTGAAAATTATGAAGGTGGCTGAAGGATTAATATATGGCAGACATTCGCAACCTTCCCAAAGTTGACATGATGATGTTATTGGAATATGCGTGAACACGACTCATTTAACGTTGCGGAAATAAGGGGAGCTGAAGTTTTATTTTCATCGAGAGAATCCTAAGTAGAAACTTCAAACTTCTGTAGGCTATGTGGAAGTAAAACGAGAGCAAGCCATGAGTACCATCAAGGGCAGAGTAATTCCTGAACACAAAGTTCGATCAAAAATGTATATAGTTAAAGCAGTTATTGATGAGAGTAAAGACAGTTTAGTATACACACATACACAAGTATGCTTTATAAACCACATAGCCAAATAAATAGCATGTTTGAGAAATTCTCCAGTGTTGTTGTTTCGTTCATCAGGCTATAGTTTAGTGTTTAAGTACCTACTTATTTTTGTTATTTTAAATAGAAGTCTGTGTTTGATAATATTTAAAAAGTAGTCGTGTTTTGTCTGTTTAATAAAATACAATTTCATTTTGATATGCATTTATTTCAATCTTTATCTACTTCCTGATCTAGGAATCTACCTTTCTAAATTACTAAAAACTAGAAAAATGTCTGTACATTGAATATATTCCAGAAAAAAACAGTAGGATTAGAGACAACTGGGACATAACTAATGCAAAAAAAAACACACAACACCTTTTTCTTGTGTATTTGGGAAGGGATTTAAATGTCTTGATGTTGAAGGAAATGTTGGATCTTTATTAACATTTTTAAGCTTTCTTGGTACTTGGGGTTTTAGTCGAGGTCTTGTGACTTTATTCTCCATCCAATCCCTGTAATTTAGTACACACTACCACATGGTACTTTATTTTTATATAAAGCAGCACACCAACACCACTGTGAATGTGTGGACATGGGCACGTAAAAAAAAGTTTTTTTGGGCATTTCAGAACTGTATTTTTGCAGCCAGGAACTACACATAAAATTAAGGGATCTAATTCACGAACAGTTTTTTCCATTTTGATTTAAATTTACGAGTTATGAAGAGAAATAACATCAAATAAAACAACTTAAACCAAACGAGAAACCGTAACAACAACAGACAACAAACGTCATTAGTGTCACGTTGACTTGACGACGTCAGAATGTATTTTTTTAAATAATTTGCAAAGGTATGTCCGCCAACCTGCCTTCTTCCTGGACTTAGGCTCTTTTTGAATGAGTAAGTTTTCAAATTAATTTTACGTTGACTAAAAATAAAAATTTTGGAAAAGGAAAAAATACGAGTCTCCTCTTTTTAAATGTTATTACTAAATAGCAAATAAAAACACATGATAAATTTTATGAAATGTTGTCAATTATGTAAGAAAGCTAGTGAAGTACTTGTATTTTTACTCTAGTAGAACATCAGAATCACAAGTTGGCGACCATTTCAAATGTCAGTGACATTGACATTAAGATAATAGTAGATTGTATTACAAGGGAGCAAAATAGCATATTTACGGCGAGGGCGCTATTTTTAATCCAGAGCGCAGTGAAGGATTCTATAGTAGAATCCCGAGCGTAGTGAGGGATTCTAAAGTAGAATCCTGAACGCAGCGAGGGATTCAATATACGTCGCCCGAGGTGAAAATAATTTTGCGGCCGAGTAATACACTCTACTTTTATTTCGAATTTATGGAAAGTAAATACACTTTGCTTTTCATAATAAGAAAAGCAACAAAAACAACTAAAACTACCTAGAAAAATAAAAGAATGGTGGCGGGGGGCATCGCCTTCAATATTTTTTTATTATATTTAAAAAACTTGAAGTTCAATTAAACAAAAAATAAAAAAAATATATGTCCATCGGATGCCTCCTATGTATCTCCGGGATACCATAGGGGGTTGAAAATTTTGTTAGATTTTAGCTTCGACGCACCGTTTTTGAGATATTCTCATTTTTATAAATTTCATTTTTGAAACAGTTCCGGCCCCCCCACCCCATACAACATCTGTAGAAAACTTTTTCATTGCCGATGAGATAACTCTATGGTTGACTGTAACCAAATTCAGTTCTATTTTCAAAAAATACTTTTACACCCTAGGGTGCAACGCAGAGTTTTGAACCCGCTGCTCAGTTTAAAGGCCTGATCAGACGAGGGACTGTCCGCCGAGTACTTTTTTGTCCATCGATGTAGATCTCTTATAAATTGAATCGAATAACGCACACAAGGAACTAAAAGTACCGCGGACAAAAAGTCCCCGAAAGTACGGCGGACACCGAGAGACTGGACTGGACAAAAGTTCGCGGTAGTCCCCGAAAAAAATAGAACAAACGTAAATAGGCGTAACAACGCACACAACGAACTTTAGTCTGCATTGAGCGCCCGATAGTGAAGTACGTCTTCGGGCAACAAATGACCGCACACTATATGCGTTGAGTCCGCGACAAGTACCCGGAGGAAATATTTTGGACGTACAGGGACTTTTTGTCCCACGGGGACAACAGTCCTTCGTCTGATTAGGCCTTAAATACACATCACTTTTCGAATATGAGAGATGAAAAATATTTATCAGCCAATGCATTTATATGTCATTAGGTATTCCAATGACACTCTTTTTTGTTACCGTAAAAAACACTTGTTATTTACTTCGTGAAACAGAATTTACAAGTCCATGTTACATTTCGAAGCTTGTGAACTTGTAAACTTGTATCTTTCGAGAAATAGGCCCATCTCTGTGTGGTAATAAACAATAGAGGTGAGTGGATTCATGTCAGGTCAGCGACATCTATCGAGCTAATAAATAAACTTTTTTTTTTTTTTATTTGCTGGTAGAAAATCTCTCATTGGCAACAATGATTTCGATAAAACGGTTTCTAGGCAAACGCACACTTATCCAAGGAGAACGTTTCGAATGAACCGAATGAAAAAAAAAAACTTTAAATAAAACAACAAACAACTCGGCCGAGTAACAATGCTGTGAATTATGCTCCGCGCGAGACCACTCGACTCGCTTAGTACTCGGCCCAGTTTACTCGCCCTATCGTTTACATAGGTCGAGTTAGCCTGCTTTTTGTCTCTCGCTACTCGACTCGGCCGCCTACTCGACCAATGTTGTAAACTATGCTTTAAGGCGATTAATCCCGACCGAAATAGGCTTTATATATTTATCTTTCTCTATGGCTCAGCCGCGCGCGATACACTTCACGCGGACGCAGCGGCATCGGCAGCCGGCAGTGAACTGTGAACTCGCGAGCGCCCCGCGAATCGAAAATCACATAAAATTCAATTAAAAATTAAATAATAAAAAATTTACACTTATGACGGCCGGAATCCCTCGGCTAATCAAAGACAATTATTTTCGTATATTTTTCATTAACTAAAACCAAGTATACTGAAAGTAATACGATATTTGGATTACGTTTAGACGGATGTTTGGGATTTTATTTGACACAGTAAAATATCACCAATCGAAAAAACACGACCGGAACCACTAGATAAATAACTGTAAAATAACATATATTTTTTCCAAGTTTTAAGTAGGTACTTGTGTTTTGCAAGTAATCCATAATCTCATCAAAAACATAAAATATGTGAAGTGAGAGCCAACTTCAATATTAGGAAATATGCCTTGGTTGTTGACTTCAACGACAAAAGATGTGAGATCTAAATGGGTGCCAAGTTTAACGGTCAGTCCTGAAAATTTAGTACTTACATAAAATGTTTTATAACAACTTAAAATATAATTTCTTCTTATAACTTAGGATAATATTTATATTGACTTGGCTAGTTCTTGTATACGAATTATTATTAGGTACTTACTGAAACAGTCATGGAAGAGCCCTATGTTCATCTCTAGTTTCTAGTCTACCAGCAAGCCAAATTCTTGGAAGAAAATAAGAACTTCGGCTTTAGAGCTTTCTAAGGTTATAATAATATATATAATTCGTATATGAAAACTAGCCAAGTCAGACCTTAGGCTTCAATATATTATTATTATCCTAAGTTATAAGAAGAAATTATATTTTAAGATTTTAATATTAATTAGAAGAACATAGCAAATAACAAATTTAACAAACAAAAGTATAACAGATTATTTGACATTATTTTCCATAAGTACACTTTACTCTCTTTAAAGTTTATACTCTTCCATCAACTTTCAACAATATAGTATAGAAAAAAAGGATTTTTCTCTTCTTTTCTATACTGTGGGTGGGTGTATATGGAGTCATCTATCGTTGACTTTAGTGAACTATTTATGTGCAAAGTGTGCACCTACAGGGAGAACATATCAAATTTCGCATTTTTTGGCTTCTCGTTAGTTCCTATTTGAATGTATGAAGATTGCGCCCCCTGGTGGTCGGGTTATAAGTACTATGCTCCGTTTTGACATGAAAGAAGGACAAACAAACAAACAAACACACTTTCGCATTTATCATTACGACCCTGTAGCTCAAAGGTTAGAGCAGTCGCCCGGAAAGCGAAAGGTCGTGGGTTCGAGTCCCATCGGAGATGATTGTGAGATGATGGTCGATTTTTTCTAAATACTTCATTTTTCAATAATAAAAATTGGACTGTGAATGCAAAAAAGTAAAAAATTTAATAACTTTATAATTTATATTAATATTAATAATTAATTTAAGTGAAAGGTCGTGGGTTCGAGACCCATCGGAGCTGGTTGTGAGATGAGGGTCGATTTTGTCTAAATTCTTTATTTTCCATTTTTCAATAATAAAAATTGGATTGTGAATGCAAAAAAGTAAAAATTTCAATAACTTTATAATTTATATTAATATTAATAATGTAACAACCACCATATATACGCAGCCCATGAAGTTCCAAACCCCGTCAAGAGATGGCGCTGCTGGTATTGTTTACACTCATTCTAGCCGGCGGTGTCAAGATTCCTTCACGGTTCTATAAGACCCCCTTGTACCTATTGTACGTTATCTTCCATCTTCCAACTTCACCCTACAGAAGATCATATAGGTAGGCTGCAAGGCATAGTCTTCCACACCTGCTGGGAACAATGCTTGAACGCCTACAAACCAAGTAGATTCACGGCTACGCTGCTTCCACCTGGTGGGACAGTTATGCTGTTTTCTACGATTACGTCATCATTCTCTACTAATGTATTGATATCGTGTAATATACAACCGTACCCAAGCCCAGTCGTTTGATTCTCCGGCCACATTACGTCCAATCCCTGTTACAATAATTAATAAATAATAATATGGATATCGTGCTAGATGGCGCAAGCTTGTAATTTATTTAACGCGAGGACAAACAAGTATTTGGGTAATCTGGGGTTCGAACTTGGTTCTCTCGAGTCCTCACTATTGAATGGCCACTACGCCGTCGGCGCTAGCTGAACTTCAAGAGGTATGACGAAATATTGGTATATAACAGAATAAAAACTATTACAAACTTATACTTGTACTTCATCTTATACAAGATCTTATACTTACAGGATAAGTGCATAGGGAACGCAAATATAAGTTTGTCAACGTTTTATTTAAAAAAAAATACTAGTTTCGGATTTTTTCCTTTGTATTCACCAGATTACCTGTCTACATGCCAAATTTCAGCTTTCTAGGTCATCTGGAAGTGGGTTAGAGTTTTGATTATAGGTGAGTCAGTGATAAAAAAAAAACGATTTTTGGACGTAAATATCTAAATAACCGTTTGAGGTGAGTATATAAAATTTGGAGCACATATTTATCTCGCTAGTCTCAATACATAAGCCAAATTTGACATATTTCTGTGTAATAGTTTTTGAGTTATGAGGGGGTCAAAAGTGGCTTCAAATGGTTCGTGTTTAGATACACACGGTGCTGCTCGCCAGTTCTGTTTGCTTTTGAACTTGGCTGATACGCTGCCGCGTATCCAGATTTAAAATTATTTGGGGAAATTTACCCTATTTTGTGGAATGCCCGCCTTAACGTGATATCGTCTTACCGGCCCTGTACACGATGGCCCAACATGGTCGGCGACCATCGTACATTGACACTTTTGAACGAACAAGTTTAAAAAGGTTCTTTCAAAAGTGTCAATGTACGATGTATAGGTCATGGTCGCCGACCATGATCGGCCATCGTGTACTGGGGGCTTTAAAATACTAGATTGGGCCCTAAAAATTCCATGTAAAGTTTCAAAAATTCACCGCGGCGCCACTTTCGGTCGGGGTACATACCTCTTAGTTATTGTACATACATGGTACATATCGTCTCAAAATAAACTGTCTGTTATTTTTTTAACGGCACTAAAAATATTACATTAATTTGTGAATCATCATCATCATCATCATCATTTCAACCGTACGACGCCCACTGCTGGGCATAGGCCTCCCCCAAGGATCTCCACAACGATCGGTCAAATAATAAACAAAAGAATGGGTATATAATATTAATAATTATTATTTATAATTTGTGAATAAACAAGCAGAATAATTATTTCAACGTGATTTCTAAACGTCATGACTGTTGGCCATGAAGCTCGACTTAATACTGAGTATTAAGTCAAACTTCATGCTGTTGGCATTTAGGATATATCTCGACTAAATTTAGATGGTAGTAAATTCTCTATACGTCTCTTTTACACTCGCAGATAGTGCATATCACTGTCGCCATTATTAGACATGAAACAAGCCTTGATTTTTTTTCGTGGTTATAGCAAATGGCATCGCCGTCAGAAGAAATGGTGACAGATTATAGAGAAAACGAAAGGAAGAGCTATAAAATTGTATATTGTGTTAATTTATTGTTTAGTTTATTTGATTTTGGTTCTTTTGCAAGGTATTTAGCAGGAACATTATTCTTACGCCGTATATAAAATAGTTAAAAGTAAGAAAAAAGTTATCAGATGTGTGGTTGCAAAGTGCCTGTTTCAGTGTTATCACTATTTATGTTCTGCTATCAGTAAAAATATTTATTTGAAAACATGACGGACAATAAAGCTTTAGTGATGGCGCCTGCCAATGGTTTGATTGACAAATCCAAGGAGCTCCAGAAGGAGATCCTTATGGAAAAGTTGAGGTCCAAAACATCACAGTATAAAAACTTAGCTGAGACCTCCAAAGCAGTACGCATGGCCCTACTGGTAAGTATAATTATTATTTAACGTCTTTCTAATTTACCGACTCCAAAAAAAAACTAAACATGTCATTTCTTCCAGGATAAACGATGGGCAGTAGATAGTGCTGACCGAATGATTCTTCAAAAATGCCTTGATAGTTTGCAACACTGCATAAAAATTAGTTCACTACAGAGCTTAATTGAAAGACTTGAATGTCTGTCAAGGCAACTTGGGTTTGTATAACAATATATGGTCAATAATCTTTGTAAACAGATTATAGTAAATATTATTTAATATAACGAATTTATTTACAGTTTGAAGTTTGTTGTTGGGACTTCGGGAGTGAATCTGTTTATATCTTCAGATATGTTTTATTTGGAAATTTTGGTAGAGTCATCAGGCTCTATCAAAGATGTCAAGATACACCATGAAGGGAAGGTAAGCTGTTGCAAATATTTCTGCAGAAATTGAAGTAAAACAAGCCTTTATGTTTTTAAAAAGGAAGTTTTTAAATAATACAAGTTGGACACTTCGGTCAACAATAACACCTAGTTCTAGATACATAGCTGGAGTGACAGACATGGCCGAGCGATATACACCCACTTGAGCGTATATTCATAAGTAGTTCCTGTCAAATATGACGTAAGATCGTAACATTATTAACCTTTTTTCTCCGTTTAAAGGTGCCATAGAAAGTTTTGATTTAGTTTGAGAGCCTTCATTTAGTACTATTTGTTGATTGAAGGTTGGATACCCATTCTTTTGTTTATTTTGTATTGTAGATTGAACAACAAAGTTGTGAAGAACTGGTGTCATGTATATCCAGAGGGGACTTTGCAGATTTTACAGCTCAATTAGAAGGCCTCACAGCTGTTTACCAATTAAATGCAGAGAAAAAGGTAAGTGACTACATTTCCCTCCTTATTTGGCCACACTTTAATAATTTGTAGCATGCAACATTAATGCCATCCGTTAACTAATTATGAGTGACATTATTATTACTTTTTATGAATTAATATTTTGTTGTAAGTATTTAAGTATTAGACATGAACATACCTATGTAAAATCATACAAAGATGTCTATTTCAACAGTAAGTATGTTTTTTAGGTGAAATGTAAAGCTTTTAGTGCACTTCAAAGCTTGGAGGAAGATCTTTGTACTTTACGGCAACTGCAGAGCTTCATTAAGGACCCCTGGGCTCAAGTACATAAAAGTCCTATTGGATTCCTACAAAAACGACGAGGAGGTAATGACATGAAGATATCCTATAAAATTTATAAAATTAAAAAATGTGTCCTTTTATGACCACCGCAATATGATATTGCAATTTATCACATTTTTTTTGTGAAAATGCAAAACATTTGTTATTGAAAATGAAGTAATTAGAGAAAAACTACCCATCCCAACTAGCTCCGATAGGACTCGAACCCACAACCTTGGAGCTATGAACCACTGAGCTTATAGAGTTGTTGTGGTTAGACCATTCACCCGGAAAGTGAAAGGTCGTGAGTTTGAGTCCCATCAGAGCTAGTTGTGAGACAGGTTGATTCTTTCTAGTACCTAATTCATTTTCAATATTTACAAAATATTAACTTTTCTTTTGACTTATAAAGACTACTAAAAGGACAAGTTTATAATTAAATTATAAAGAGAAAATATTAAAAAAATGTAATGAATAAACTACTAGACCGATTTTAAAAATTCTTTCACTTTTAGAAAGCTACATTCTTCCTGAATAACATAGGCTATGTTTGATCCCAATATTCCCACAGGACAGGAACGGGTAACACGCGAACTGGTACCATGCGCGTGAAACGGTGGAGAGCCACTAGTAATCAAAAATATTAATTTGTTTCAGGTCATGCCATGCGTCTAACCTATATTGTATCTCCTTATGAGTTACTTGACAAAGAAAAAGGCCTTCAACCGTTGACAGCAGACCTCCTAACAGTTGGCAAACCATCAGCTTCCAGTGGATTAGCTTCTCTAGTAGCACCTTCTCATACTCCAATAGGACACTCAGCAACAGTTTTATTGGAAGGTTCAACTGCAAATAAACTGCAACTGTCACCCATTATTTCTGGAGGACAAAGACCTGGTAAAGGGTTAGTAATATTTATTAATTTTATTTGAAATTGTTTCGATTTTTTTTCAATATATAATCATATGCAAACATACTAGAGCCAAAGGGTACATACATGCCGATTCCTATTAGTTTCCCTTTTAACTGTCATTAAAAACCACGCCCCACTGATCCAATAAGCAAATCATGAATTATTGCTACCAATTTTTGGCCCAGCTTACCTTTGGCCCAGCTTACCTTTGGCCTATTTTGACCCATGCCACTAACTGCTAGAGGCACATTAATTTAATTTAATCTTTTTACCACTACCTTTTTACTCATATAATTACTCCATTCTTAATCAATTGTCCGTCAATGTGAAGCAAGTAAGTTCAATTGAATATTCATAAACTCATAATTAGAACAATTTATTAATTTATCTACTTTTTTAACTAAATATAGAATTTTGTGCAAAATTCACTTATCACTAATTACATCCACATGGATAATTGGTTTGGAACGGGGTATCGAGACTTTTATATAAAATTCATCAAATCATTGTTAGTAGTTAAGTAGAAAAAAAAGAAGAAAATATTTTTACATTTATATTTGTAATTTTGGGGGCAAAGATCTGTAATACTCAAATCTCTCTCTCTCTCTAATATCTTTAATACTCAAATATTGTACGTTTTTGTAGAAATGGACCAGTGTATGCACCACTAGTGCCCCAGAACAGCGCCATGTTGCCAGCGTGCTTCACACTCAAACTGTCGCAACCTACCCCGCTCTGTGCTGGGCTCTCCAAGCTAATACATGCTACCACTGAGGTAAGGAATTGTTAAAATATTCGGATTTGTATATCATTAGGGAAGCAATGGACTTATACGGCCTTATTAATAGTCAGTTTATACCTGGTTTAACCAAAAATATTGCTTGCTTAGCAATACAACTCCTTGCGTTTGACGTTTTAAAGTGTTATATTCCTAAGCAAACTTTTCGGTTAAACTAGGTGTAAACTTACTCTTCATTTATTAATAAGGGGGACGGTGTGGCCAGGGGTGTCCTAAATGAATTAACTTTATTCTGTACTAAAATAATTATATTCAGTGAAAACATGTATAGTTACGAACACTGTCCAGAGGACTACTGCGCTAAGTAACAAACAATGCGCCCACGCAGGGGCAAGGTGCAATGTCAG
This sequence comes from Crambus lathoniellus, assembly GCA_949710035.1. Classification (NCBI taxonomy): domain Eukaryota; kingdom Metazoa; phylum Arthropoda; class Insecta; order Lepidoptera; family Crambidae; genus Crambus; species Crambus lathoniellus. The sequence continues at coordinate 19,946,973 of OX453303.1, read as the reverse complement.
CACTTATCACACTACAGTTATGGAATTGCGTAAAGTCAATCGTATTCATTTGACAGTTCATATTGTATCATAATAAATGTCATTCCATACAAATTGCAGCCGATTGAATACAATATGAACTGTCAAATTAATATGATTACCTTAAGCAATTGCCCCCCTGACTAACCATTACGACGTCATCTGCGTGTAATCTAATCTAATTAGATCAAAAATTACTAGCCAGTCCTCTCGCTCAAACTTTTCTACCGGTATCTGGCCCACATTTTTTGGCTCAGGCCACAGGGAAAAGATAGCTCTTACACAAATAATATAAATAGATATTTGCTTGACAGGTGGAAGTGGCGGGCGACTGGGCAAATGCAAAACCGATGCTGGGTCTAGTAGCCCAGCAGGCTTACAATAAACTTGCTCCGGGCAAAGTTATAGAGTTGAATCTCAGCAAAGGGCTGTTTGTGGTGAGTTTTATTCTTGTTTCTTATCTTTATTGTATTTTTACAGTTTTACTATAGGTGCTTTGATCTTTTGTTATTTGATTGAAGGTGCTCGTTTTAAATATTGATGTCATAAAATTATTTTATATTGTCTCCACAATTCTGCACCTTTCACTTTGTGCATTATCGAACCAATGTGATTCCCGCATCTCGTGAACGTCATATACCTACGTACCTACCTACGTAATCGGGTTGGAACTCAAAACACCACTAATAATATCTCATGACATAATTCCACTCCCGCTCACCACTCAAGATCCGAACTGAAGAACAAGACTACTTAATTGTCAAAAATTATCGCATTCAGAATCTTCCGGAGCAGACGCAGTGCTACTTCCTTTGCGAGACGCGCGGCCTAGAAGGATGTATAGTGACTAGCGTTCCATTCACGCACCCGTCGCACGTGCCGCCGCTGCTGGCCTGCCTGCGCCAACAGGCGCTGTTCAACGCGCTCATAGCCAGCTGCGTGCGCCTGCAGACGAAGCAGGGTGAGTGTGCTATAGCAGGGTGTGTGGCCACCAGCGTGACGTCACGCACCCGTCGCACGTGCCGCCGCTGCTGGCCTGCCTGCGCCAACAGGCGCTGTTCAACGCGCTCATAGCCAGCTGCGTGCGCCTGCAGACGAAGCAGGGTGAGTGTGCTATAGCAGGGTGTGTGGCCACCAGCGTGACGTCACGCACCCGTCGCACGTGCCGCCGCTGCTGGCCTGCCTGCGCCAACAGGCGCTGTTCAACGCGCTCATAGCCAGCTGCGTGCGCCTGCAGACGAAGCAGGGTGAGTGTGCTATAGCAGGGTGTGTGGCCACCAGCGTGACGTCACGCACCCGTCGCACGTGCCGCCGCTGCTGGCCTGCCTGCGCCAACAGGCGCTGTTCAACGCGCTCATAGCCAGCTGCGTGCGCCTGCAGATGAAGCAGGGTGAGTGTGCTATAGCAGGGTGTGTGGCCACCAGCGTGACGTCACGCACCCGTCGCACGTGCCGCCGCTGCTGGCCTGCCTGCGCCAACAGGCGCTGTTCAACGCGCTCATAGCCAGCTGCGTGCGCCTGCAGACGAAGCAGGGTGAGTGTGCTATAGCAGGGTGTGTGGCCACCAGCGTGACGTCACGCACCCGTCGCACGTGCCGCCGCTGCTGGCCTGCCTGCGCCAACAGGCGCTGTTCAACGCGCTCATAGCCAGCTGCGTGCGCCTGCAGACGAAGCAGGGTGAGTGTGCTATAGCAGGGTGTGTGGCCACCAGCGTGACGTCACGCACCCGTCGCACGTGCCGCCGCTGCTGGCCTGCCTGCGCCAACAGGCGCTGTTCAACGCGCTCATAGCCAGCTGCGTGCGCCTGCAGACGAAGCAGGGTGAGTGTGCTATAGCAGGGTGTGTGGCCACCAGCGTGACGTCACGCACCCGTCGCACGTGCCGCCGCTGCTGGCCTGCCTGCGCCAACAGGCGCTGTTCAACGCGCTCATAGCCAGCTGCGTGCGCCTGCAGACGAAGCAGGGTGAGTGTGCTATAGCAGGGTGTGTGGCCACCAGCGTGACGTCACGCACCCGTCGCACGTGCCGCCGCTGCTGGCCTGCCTGCGCCAACAGGCGCTGTTCAACGCGCTCATAGCCAGCTGCGTGCGCCTGCAGACGAAGCAGGGTGAGTGTGCTATAGCAGGGTGTGTGGCCACCAGCGTGACGTCACGCACCCGTCGCACGTGCCGCCGCTGCTGGCCTGCCTGCGCCAACAGGCGCTGTTCAACGCGCTCATAGCCAGCTGCGTGCGCCTGCAGACGAAGCAGGGTGAGTGTGCTATAGCAGGGTGTGTGGCCACCAGCGTGACGTCACGCACCCGTCGCACGTGCCGCCGCTGCTGGCCTGCCTGCGCCAACAGGCGCTGTTCAACGCGCTCATAGCCAGCTGCGTGCGCCTGCAGACGAAGCAGGGTGAGTGTGCTATAGCAGGGTGTGTGGCCACCAGCGTGACGTCACGCATTAGAGCCAGCGCGCACTTGTGATTTTTAATCGGGCGATAGTTTGATCGTTCTCAGATTCAGTATACAGTTAAATGGCAGTGCGCTCTGACGATTAAAAATCGACCGATTAAACTATCGGCCGATAGTTGTTCGATCAAACTATCGCACAGCACTACTATCGGCCGGTCGGTAATGTGCATGAAGGACTATGTGAGCGCGCGCACTTCATTCAACTAAACTATCGGCCGACAGTTTAATCACGATCGTCTTACGATACCGACTAAACTATCGGTCAACTAAAAATCACAAGTGCGCGCAGGCTCTTAATGTACCTTTTGTAAATCCGTGCCCTCTATTCCTAGTCGATAATAACCTAGTGGTAGTCCTAGGAAACGTGCTAATGTTCTAAGTGAGCGCATGGCAGCACATCTCCATATCTCTCGAATACCCACTAGACAAGAGCATAGCTGTGGCATAGCTATTGTAGAACTAACCCCATACGAAAATACTGTCCTAAGTTTAGGTTCAAAGTTTCATTTCCCTTTCCTAAGCCCATGTTCTCTATTCCAGTTGTGGACCTTGAAACCGTGCTCATGTTTGAAGTGAGCGCGCTATCCTGGCAGCACATCTCCATATCGTTGGAACACCCATTGGACGAGAGTATGGCAACTGTGGAGCTAGAACTATCGGACCCGGCGGCGCCGCGCGCGTCGGTGTACGCCCTCAACGCACCGCCCAGGGAACAGATAGACGACTACATCAGCAAAGTGCTGCAGAAAAGCCATTCTATTCCGATCACGTTAAGGTGGGTTTTTGATTGACATTATTGTTGCGTTTTATTTCTCTAGATTAGAGTATGGTCACGGTGGAGCTGAATTGTCCGACCCGGCGGCGCAGCAAGCTTTGGTATACGCTCTCAACAGGTAGATGATTACATCAGCCGGGTGCTGCAGAAAGGTGGAGCTCGAACTATCAGACCTGTCGGCGCCGCGAGCTTCAATTTACGCACTCAACTAGGGAACAACTCGCCTAGGGAACAGATAGATGATTACATAAGCAGAGTTTTGCTATAAAGCCCCTCTATTCCGAACACGTTAAGGTGGGTTTTTGATTTACTTGCTATTGCATTTATTTATCTCGAGCACCCGTTGCAATCCGTCGGCGCCGCGAGCTTGTATACGCTGTGAACCCCACCCAGGAAACAGATGACTATATCAGCCAAGTGACTTTAAGTTAGGTTTTTAGACGCAGACTAGCCTACCACCCCTACATCGTTGACATTCCAGCTGTCCGTACCAAGCGCTTCGCAAATTCATTCCTCATACGAACCGCTAAAGAGTGGAATGAGCTGCCTGTCTCTGTGTTCCCTGATTCTTACAACCCAAGTCTCTTTAAGTCGAGAGTGAATAGGCTTCTCCTGGGCAGGCATGTAACATCCTAGACTGCATCCTGTTAGCCAAACAAGATGGCGGTCAAATGCTTGCCTGGTTTCTAATAAATAAATAAAATAATTGTTTAACATTGTAGTTTAGCGTTTATTTCTTTTGTGGTTTTCCAATGGTTTAACATATTATTTAATACCGACTATACCACACGCATAGTCTAGCTAGATTTAGGTTGAATATGATTCATTTCCATCGGTACTCGGTCGAGTTAACATGACACCTGGCTCATGTGACGTTTGACCAAAGTACTGTGTGAAAAAAAAATTGTTTTTCCATTGCATATTTTTACTAAAATTGCTCTACTTTTTATACTAAGTCTTAAAGTCAGTACTTCGGTACCCATAACATAATATTATAAATTAAAATTCCTATAGGCCTAAAATCGATATAGAGTAGTAACGCCTTTTTGCGACGATTTTTCTTTTGTTAGAAAAACGCGCGTTAAAAAAAGCGTTGAGAATGCGCCCGTGCGAATGAGGGCTAACTGTTTTTGAGACAATACAGTCAGGCCTATTTCACTCCCCGTGTCGGCTCGAAAACGCGGCGGCAACGCCGGCGGTGTATATCCATAGTTAATTAGGTCCGCAAAAGAGCTAGAATATATGCGATAAAAAGAAATGCAACGACTGGCCGTTCGTAATTTGCGTCGTACAAGCTGAATTCTACTTTATTGCGTTATTGTTAGAGTTGCTATTTATTTAAATGACTTAGCGGAGTGAACTATCTGTTACATAGTAACTATTTAGTAATCTGTGGTACAGTCAGAACTGTATTCGAATCTGCGTGCTCCTTTTTTTTTTCACCACTTAACATCAGGTGTGATGAAGGCTAAGTGCTACCTCGTTGTGAATAAATAAATAAATAAACGCGAAAAAATTACTCACAATACATTTCATCACATTTTTGATGCGCTAAAAATATTAAAAATTATTTTTAAACCTTTTAACTAATTTTATGTTTGATTTTATCGGTTTCGTAAATAGTTACACTCTAGAGTCATTCATTAGCTACTGCCAAAACGGGCCTTTTATTTGTTACAACTGTACAACCCGTGCAAACTAACTTGGCAGAAAAGTGTGCAAAAATATAGGTTTCCTTCCTTATTCTTGTATTTCTTTACGAAAATTGCTCATTATTTAAGTTTTTAAATTAAGTACCTACTTATAAGTTACTATTTTTTGGGATCTATTTAATTGGGATAGACTGTGCAGCGTCTTTCCCTCCATTTTGTTTAGAAAAGTCAACTTTTATTTTCTTTACTTTCATTTATTTTTTGCAACGGTTGTTGTATCTGAGTTGCTATTGCTACCAACAGGGCGATAATAAATATTTACTAGTTGACAAAAACATTTTCTTACTGTCTATAATACATTCATAATGATATTAAGGACCGGCTTTGGAGTCGCGGCGCGCGAAGTTCAGGTTTTTAGCGCTACTCTCACAACGATCGAGGCTCGTGCACCGCACACACATACACATACGTATGCACAGTGGGTCCAAAAGTAGGTCGTCGGACTTTGAATCGCCTACTAAATTGTAACTTTGGATTTTGTTACCAAATATAAAAATTGTTAAGCATGTCAAATATATTTCATCTAACAATACTTACCTACTAACTGGTCCCCACGAGTTTGTTTGCATGGACACATTTTTCTGTAAGAATCAGGTGGGAATATTTACCCGCGGTTAAATGTGGTTAAAGGTAGAAAAAAATGTTAGTGACTTTTGTTACACAAAATGAGAATATATTTATAAATAATAATAATAATAATTTTAAGAAATGAAGATTTCAAGAACTTTCTTATAGTTTTTAACTTTTTTATTTGATAAAATTCATTTAAAATTTTCTCATACTTACGTTACGACTCCGTTGTTATAATACGGGAGTGCGGTTTCCACGTTTTTAGTGTTTTTTTTAATTATCAGCATTATCTAAAATTCGAATGTTTCAAGAAAATAATAAATAAATAAATAATTTACTTATTTACTTACATTCCCGACCCTCGATTGCCAAACACTGTCCTTAAAGTTAAGTAATGTTGTCGTACTTCTTCATGCTACAACAATGTACGTGACAAGTCATTTATCATTTTCTATAGATCACTAGTGAAGATTTGGGAGCGCGAAGCAGCCACGAAGCAGATGAATGGCGGGTACTCGGCGTTGGATTCAAATTTTAGCTGCGGCCTGGGGGGCATCGACCCCGGGGGTGACCACGTCAAGCACGAACCCGGGACCATGCACGGCCGAGCTCTCTACCCCTCCAACGTCAGCCATCCGCACCAAGGCGGTGAGATTTTAGTCATGTTTAGTTTCGGTATAGTTTTAGCGTTGAGCGAAAGCAGTGAAAGAAGAGTAGATAAGATTTCGTGCCGAAATCTGATTTTCTGGAAAATTTGACAAAACTTGACAATGAACTTATAATAAATAAAAATCGGGTAACTGGACTGAAAAATAGTACTAAAAAAAAATATGCGTAAGTACTACTAGTTCTCGTTGTAGTTGCTTAGAATAATGCCAAATATAACCACCTAAAAAGGTTACGAGCAATGGTATAACAAACACTTAATATTAATTTTCATTATTCTCAGGAGCATATCTTTCGGAGCAACAGCACCATCTGTCAATGATTTGTCAAGATCCTAACGCTGGCGACAAGCTACAATCTTCTGAAGAACGGAAGTCCAAGAAGAGAAAATCCGACAGTGATCTTTGGCCCTCGTCTCAAAAAAAAGGCAAACCGGGGCTTACCGAAATGCCTGATTCTGACAGTGAGAGTGAAAACTCTGACGGCTACGTCAATGAAGACGAAAACACGATGAATAGCAACTCGACCAACGATGATATTGAAGGCCGTGAGTCTTCTGTTTCACAAAACGAGTTTGCGTCAGACTTAGAGCTATCTGGGATGGACGCCACCGATGCGATAGGAGTCCAAGACAACAGGACCAACTCAGATATGGATAACTCTAACGATGGAGACGTGGAAGACATGATGAGGTATTACTTACAAAATGCATCCATAATCCTTATGATTTTATTTTTTAAGATATACTTACGGACTCTGTTTTTTGCAGGAATTCTTTTCAGAAGTCTGACCACAAAAGGCAAAAGCTTAAAAGTAAAGATTCCGAGTCACGAAAAAGTACATCATCACTTCTAATGGAATTAACAGAAGGCAAAGCTTACATGCCGTCCTCAGTGAGCATTACTCCAATCGGAACCTCCACATCGGCATCTAGATCAGAATCCGGTTCCAGTATATCAACCATGCTCTGTCTAGATCGTCGTCCAGGTATCGAAATAATACCTATCACAGCAGCAACTCCTGCTGCGCTACCGAGTTCTATAACTATCACACCCATTACTTCAACACAGCTCAAAAGCCTCGACGATCGAAATCGCTCTGAAAGAAAATCCAGTAAATCGGGCGAAGAGCGAAGCAAAGAAAAGAAAAAAAAGAGGCGAAGGGACGATTCTATGGGCCCTCCTGAAAAAGTACCACCGAAACAGGACCCTTTAACTAAACCAGTGTCTGTGAGCATCAAACCTACCGACGGGTCTCCCATGCGGGCCACGTCCCCAAACTCGCTTTTAAGAAAATTTAGTCCGAGTCCCACCCACGGTAGGTCGGTGTCCATCACCAAATCGACAAGTCCCAGTACGGTCAAAGGAATGGGAAAGCCCTCCGGCACTTCTAGTCACCACAGCAGCCCGCGACACTCCCCAGTTCAAAATAGCCCAAAGCACTTGCCAGGTTACTCGAGTCCAAAAAACCACAGCATTTCCTCCCCGAAACATAGCTCCTCGGGGTCTGGTAAACCCAGTATGTCGGCTTTAAAATCGGCTACCAGCGGCTCCCCGTCAGGGAAATCCGGCACCACGGGATACGATCTTTCAAAAAAGCTTTCTAAAGACAGCTACGGATCTAGTTCTGCATCCTCTAGGGACAAAGAAAAGAAACATTCCAGTTTGTCTTTTTCTAGTTCGGATAGAAGTAGCCCTAAATTAAAAAACCCAGTGAAATTAAAACAGCTAGAAATTACCCCCGTCTCGTGCGACAGTCCTGTTACTGAGCCGTTAATATCTCCGCCTAATATCGAAGTAAACAAGTGTAATTCACAAGTGAGTCAAGCACGGAATAGAAAAGGTTCACTTAGTGCCGTGATAGACAAGTTGAAGTCCGCCCAGCATTGCGGTACAGACTCTGAACTAGTCGGCCCTAAATCGAGTAGTTCTAGCAATGCCAATAAATTCACCGATCCAAAAAACAGTTCATCAGGAACCAGTACTAAAGTTAATGAAAGTAAAAACCAAGAGTATATGGTAAAACCTAGTTCAGACGGCATGAAAATCACTATAAACAAGACTAGAACAAAAGAATCATCCAATAGCAGTTCTAAATTAAATTACAGTAGTTCTAGTTCTAATAAGCAATCGTCCCCGCAGTTGACTCCCCAGAGCCAAGGCTCGCCTAAAACCCACACGGGACTCAAACCCGGAGTCATCAGCGGCCCCGCTTCGAAAAAGACACAAGCATTGCAATCTTCAAAATCGGGCAATGTCACCCCTGGTTCCACTCCACCAAAAGCCAATATGAGTCCCTCTGATCCCACCTCTGGCAGCAATAGCGTCCCCAAAGTGCCTTATTCAAAGTCGTCTAGCACTAGTAACACGGGAATTAACTTATCTAAATCGGCCTCGAAGTCTAGTTCGGGTTCACCCAAAAGTAGCAGTACTGATATAGCTAAAATAATAAGAGATAGGGAACGAGAAAAGGCAAGGACTAAATTGACCAATTCTGAAAAATCTATTTTTTCTTCTAAATCTGAACGGCACTCGAGCCCAAGTGGTTCAAAGGACGATGTCGATGGGGACAAATATAAATCCAAGGAAGCTAACTTTTTAGTCGAGGGCTTGATCAAACCTCTCGACAGAGGATTTCAAATACCAAAACTAAAAAATCAAAGTACTCCCGATAAAAACAGTCCCATATCACAATACGACAGCAGATCGATGGTGAACGACTTCACGAGAAGCTTAGATCAAAACAAATATCCTTTCCAGCACTACGACAACCCGAATTCTAGATCTTCAGATTTAACGAAATCAGCGTATCCTCTTAACGTTCCAAAACCCCTTTTAAATATGGGTGGTTTGAGTCCGAAAACCGTTCAAATGAGCAAAGGAGACCAATCAGACAGGCCTTTGGAATACACTAAGGCGATGGCGGAAAGTTTAACGAAAGGCGAAAGTCCGCAACGAAAGGACGATTCGAAAGACGGCTACCCGGGTTCGTATCCACTGTTGCCGCTAGATTTTAAAACCGACATGGCTAAGGGGTTTCCGGCTCCGAAGGGCAGTTCGGAGGATAGGAAAGGGGCGGACTCTTGCATGAAGCCGCCGGCGAGCGGGTCGGTGCCGCGCAGCGGGGCGACGACACCTCAAGAGGCGGCAGAGATGTTGCTCGACTTCTCAGCGTCGTCGGGCAGCAAGGTGTCGGGCGTGGTGGCGGTGCGGCCGGTGTACCCGCAGTCGCCGGCGCTGGCGCTGCAGCTGGCCAAGAGCCCGGCGCCGTCGCCGCTGGTGGCGCCCTCGCCGCACTCCAACTCGCCCGGCATCACCGACGACGAGCTCATGGACGAGGCGCTCGTCGGCCCCGGCAAATGAGCCCCGCCCGCCCTGCCCGCCCTGCCCGCCCCGCCGCAGCTCATAGATTGTAACTATTGAGTTATCAATAGATGATGAACACTATGATGCCTTCATTGCACGACCAAAATAAGCAGAGCTTACAAACTTTATTATGAAATCGATAACTTAGTGGTTACTTTCTGTATAATCGAGTACAAGTGACCTGGCCTTATTAATTACGAAGAGCGTCGTCACGTTCCTCCTTCGATTGTCTTGTCTGAGCGTAATTAATGTTAACTTTAATCTCTTCTAAATATTATGTATAATTTATTTCTATGGACGGAGTTCCACGCTATGTTAAGTGATATTATTTAAATTATGTATTGTATTTTTTAAGACCACATTTATCGTACCAAGACATATTTTGTGATTTACTCAACTGTGTATATGTTAGTATATTATCGTGTTATAACCTTGTTGTGTCATACGGTCGACGTAAAAAAGACTATGGGCATAGCCTAGCTAGGCTCACTTAGAGAACCACGTCAGAACTGCCATGAATACAATTTTAGTGTACAACGTTTGTCCTAATAAGTTATGTAGTGATAGTGAACAAAATAATGTTTATAATTAATTGTAAATATAATGAATTGGTAATAATATATGATAAAGAAATTATCTGATTGGTTAGGGAATTATGCTTATAGATGAAAAAAGTTTTTTAGAAATACATGTCTCAAAATTTTATTGGGTGTATTATTTTCATATTTTTATTTGTTTCTTAAATCTCACAAAATATTAAAGATAATTTTAAAATCTTATGCTAGAATAAATAATACATTGCTACAAAATTGGCAAGAATATAAAATTCAATAATAATACCTCAGAGAGCTCGGATAATAGTAGGGGTAGTACGGATATGGATAGTAATAGTGCACTCGTCTATAGGGGTTCCTTTTAAACTGGCGTCGGGTCGCATATTTTCTTTTTGGTTTTTTCCTCCTTATGAAAGGCACGGGCACGAAGCCTGCTGCCGTATCCATTATTTCGTCAGGATGCCTCTCAATGATTTCGTTGGCGAATTCGTCGACCTCTAGAGATAAATCGCTGTCGTCGAAAACTACATCTTCAGACTCAACTGGTGGCGGTAACAGTTCACTTGGCAAGTCGGTAATCTCTTCAATTATCACTTCAACGTTTTGATTGCCTATGTCACCCAACAAATCAACATTTGCAATAACTTCTTGATTCTTTTGTTCCGTTTTGTTGAGAATTGCATCGTGTTTTGTTTCTGACTCACTGTTTTCTGTCTGATGTGGATTATTGTTATCGGTCGGTACTGTTTGTTTTGAAGTAGGTACTGCGATGACGAACCCCAATGTCAGTAAAAGACGCCGCTTCATTTTCTGTGGTTCTGCAATATATTACTTTATTAGTCGTACGTCCAAATGTCAACTGTGAAAGGTCCTCCATGTCAAGGCCTTTTATTGTTAGAAAACTGGGTCGAGGAAAGGTGCTAATCGCGGAAGCTCTAATTGATAAGTTCTACAGATGAGTCATTCTAATGTGTCTTTTATCAATAACCTACTGAAACAAATAGTTTAAAAAGCTTTTTCATTTGGAATTTCTTCCATTCTAAAGTACGTTTATTAATTCGGTGCAAAAAAAAAATAATGTCACTTTCACATTTGACTTTGGCAACAGGGTGTCGTAAACATTTTTCTTCATTTCTCTTTTAAACCAAATTTATTGTGAGGTTTTGGTTTTACAGATTTTGTTAAATCTTCTTATAAAAACTATATCCTGGGGTAAAGCGCATAAAATAATGCAAAATGGGTTAGATAGTAATAGTACAGACACAATAGTAACAAGTAACAACAGTTCAAACTTAACAATAAACAAAAACAATAACAGAAACAAGAAGAAATCTACAAAATAATGTAAAAGAAGCACTGTACGCGAAGCAGAGACGCGGAGCCCACGTAAAGTAAACAAAATACAAATCAAAATCAATCAAATAATCACACACATGTTAAAGTAGGTTTGTCACCCCTGCGTCACAATTATTTTGTGCCTGCGTGCTGCTAGTACGAGAAAAAAATATCCATCTAACATCCCTTCGAAAAATTATTTTGTTGTTTACGTAGGTAAGAGTAATTTCCATTTTTTTAGTTTTATTAATAATATTAAACAAATATCTATCCAGTCCAAGCATGTTTTGAATTAACGGCAATGTCGTTCACAAATAAAGAATTGTACAGAATGTGAATATAGAGTTTTCATATGATAATACTGTTTTCTTTTTTTTTGCACCGAATTAAAAAACGTACTTTAGTTACAGAAATCCCTGCCAGTAGTAATAATAAAGGGAGTTAATAAAAAAAAACAAATGAGACACCATATAACAAATAAATAGGTAATAAAAATAATGAAGGCAAACTAATCGCGTACCCTCCTCGCTGTTAAACGTTTTCGCTCTAGATTCGATAGATTTTATATAATTCTGTATAAATTAAAACTGAAGTATTTTTCAGCGCTTAAGTACTTAAAGACTTCAAGAGAATAAAACAGAAGGAATTGAAAGCGTAAATATAACTTTTAGAATAACTTAATTTAAATACTCACATGATACCAACGACGTAAATTAGTATTTTGATTGCAATCATCTTTTCGTTGGGGTTGAGTATACATTTTCCTGTTAGTAGGGTTATTCCTCCTCTGCGCTTGCGCTCGCAATCGCTTTTCCTTCAACTTCTTCATGGCGAAACGCGGCAAAAATGGATTTTGGGATTCTGCTGTTTCCATCATCTCATCGCTTGGGTTTCCTGCTGTTAATTCAGTTTTTACTGCTGGCTTTGCTTGAATTCTAACTACTATACTCATAAACAGTAGCAGTAGTATACTTAAAAACTTAAAATTGACCTCCATTTTGAAAAAGAAATCTATTAACTTAGTAATCCGTGGTCGGTGCTTAATCCTGATATAATGGCTGAAGGAGGGTTCGTCATGTTTTATAGGGCCGGTGTGTTTGGGTGACACACATAAGCAGTGCATTTGTTTACAAGACCGAGATGTTTTAGGAAACGTAACGGGTAATTCGGTCGCTTCCAATTAACACGTCCTCGAGCCTTATTTGTAGTCATTCTTCTCCTCGAGTATAAAATAAAAACAGCAAGTCGCTTGCCGTTATGAAAAAAAAAACAGTTTGTGAAAGTCCCTTTTTAGGGTTCCGTAGTCAACAAGGAACCCTTATAGTTCGCCATGTCCGTCTGTCCGTCCGTCCGTCTTACCCCAGTCTAGCTCATAGGGTAAAGCTGTTATTTGCTGGCATGAATATACATATTTATTACGCCAACAAAGTGGTAAAGTAAAATTTAAAAAAATATTTTTTTTAGGTTACCTCCCCTACACGTGAAGTTGGTATGTAATTTTTTTTTCTTGTCGACCCCATAGTTTGGGATGTCGTTGGCAACTATTATTTATTCTGTGTCGTTGGATAGCAATTTCGTTTGGATAAAAATTGGGCACCTGTTTGTGAATTATTAAGCTTTAAAGAGCAAAATTTTGTTAGAGTCAAGTTGATAAAATCTCGAAAACGATATACTTTCGGAGATATTCATTATTTTTATTTTGATTTTTGTTTAAGTATATTGATGTTTTTTCGAAACAAAAATAATTAATATCTCCGAAAGTATATCGTTTTCGAGATTTTATCAAAATACATTTTTAGTTTGTATGGACTTTATCTATCGATTGACATATGTTTCATCACTGGCCACCATATTTTGATTTCTCCATAGTAGGGCTCTCTTAGGGGAAACTTTAGGCTTTATTTTCTGCAAGGAATTTATATACGTAGTACTTATACGATTTTCTGATATGTATTTTGAAGTGCAATAGAGAGTATAATAATATTGTGAAGGAAATGAGCAAAACTACGAATTTTAGGGAATTGTTTATATAGGGAGGAATTGCCATTGATTGCAATAGGCGTACATCAATTACCTACATGAGGCATTTAGTGGGGAGAAAGGTGACGAGCCGAATGTCGTGTAAGCTCACGTTCGGGGTTCCCAAATATCACGTAAGTATTTTTTTTCGCAGAAAACGGTGTAAAATTTTAGAAAACTGAGTTTCAATAAGTAAAACTTCAAAAATTAAAATTAATCTTGCACATTATAATAAGCTAATCTTACACATAAATGATATTTATCGTGGCAGCCACCTAAAGTCATCGTGAGATTTAAGCGAACAAAATCTCACGATATCTCACCAAAGGGGGAGGGGCAGTCGGAAAAACGCCTTCCCCTCAATCAACTTTTTTTAAAGTACCTATGATCTTTGGTAGGGGAAGTCCAGGAAAGTGGATAGATACCTTAAGCTTTGACACAACAGCAGATACTTTGTAGCGAGAGGAACATAAGCTACTTTTTATCCCGAAAAAATTACACATTCCCGCGGGATAACGTCGTGTAGTCCACGCGGGCGAAGCCACGGGCGGAGAGGTAGGTAGGTACCTACCGTCCGGACTCCGGACTTATCCCCTACTGTTTCCGCAAGCCATAGTGCAGTTGCTGCCTAAAATCGTGTAGGTAGATTAGAATACATAATATGGTTTTAGTTTTTGTATTTCCATTGATATTTAACTAGCAAGTGATTGCATGAACATCTGAAGTCCAGACTATGAATTATGAACACATAAACAGTTTACAGTCATAGGAAGGTCGTCATGAATCATTTTACGATGGTATAAAGCAACAAACTGAATGCAGACAAAGTAATACCTTATTCAGTAAACTTTTTCCGAATTCTAAACAACTGATTCCTTGAAAGAATGTTTGAAAAATAATGTAAGTAGGTAGGTACTTTTGTAGCTCATAAAAAATAAGATGTTATATTGTTATAAGTTGGTGCTATTCCTTTTGAAATCCCATTGTTAGTTCTGTAACCTAGGTTTTATAATGCACCTATCTCTAGCTTACTTTATTTACTATTAGCTTACTTTACTTACTTTATTTACTTATATTATATTTACTTTATAAAAATCTAACGCTCAAAATCGAATGTATGTAGTGTACAGTGGTACAGTAGGTAGGTATACCTACCTATAGTAGGAAACAAAACTAGGTAAAACATTAGGATGTAGATATTATTATGCATGGTACTGGTAATAGAAACGATAAGAACCTACACACATTTAAATTAAATCGGGGAAAATATGAATAATGCCTATTCGCCGAATAACTACCTACCTAATGACTAGGTGCATTATCCGTTTTGCATTTATATTTTTAGGTTCTGACTCGTCATCGATCTTTACTATAATAATACATAATTATGAATTTGTACAAATACTTATTTAAGATGCTAACGCAACTAAAATACTTATTACTCATTATTTATATATAGGTACCTACGTTCACTATTTACATGTTTGACTGAATTGAAGATAAAAATGTGACGAATCGGGCTCCACATCATAATTTTAAAACAAACAACTTTTTACAGTCGGTCTCTGCCTACCACCATGCACAAATTATATAGACTAGTCTCCTTGGGAAACAGGCGTGAGTATTTGTGTGTATGTAAGTCATCTTGTTAAGGCTGCTCTACACGAGGTAGAGTGAACTAGAAACTCTACCAGTTCTCAGTACTCTACCATTCAAGTAGAGTAACTGTATACACGTATATTTTCATTTTTAACCGACTTCAAAAAAAGGAGGAGGTTATCAATTCGACTGTATATTTTTTTTTTTATGTGTGTTACCTCAGAACTTTTTAGTTAATGAACCGATTTGGATAATTCTTTTTTTATTTAAAAGGTGACGCTTCTCGTGTGGTCCCATTCAAATTTTATCAAGAACTGGCAAGAAGTTCAGAAGTTATCCTGAATAATGTGTAATCAGACTTTATTTGGGTATATGGACGATTTCATAGTTTCATCAAATTGGGGATCATTTTCAAAATATTTTTTTTCGAAAGTTGGTACTTCTGACCTGATCTTACTTTCTCCAAGTCAGGACCAGGGGATCAAATCCCAGGAAAATTGAGAGAAATTCTCAAATATAGGCAAGCCTTATGCGTTCCATTTATTATTGAAGTTAGTCAAGTATTTGCATCTGGTAGTCATCATCTCATAGTGATGAGCTGTAATGGAAGCTACAACTCCTTAACGGTTAGGAGCTGGAGAATATTTCTTTAAGTATTAATCGTACGTATGGGCCAATAGTTATATTCTTTCAGGTTATTAGGGTGAGCTGCTGATGAGAGGTGAAACTCCTCAACAGTTAGGAGTTATATTAAGATGTTTTATAAATACCATATGCACGAATGGACCTTCAGTTGTATTCCTTCAAGTTATATAAGTAGCTAAAGATGGAAAGCTGAATTCCGTAAGGGATAGGATATTTACAACAATTTATCATAATCACCATGTAGTTTCTTCAGCTACTTCACTAAAAATCGAAAAATAAAACGTTTTTGAAAAAAAATGTAACTGCCTTCAAAACGGATCTTCAAACAAAAATTAACAAACACTAAAAAACGAAAAAATAATAAGATTTTTTAATTCAAAGGACGATGATACGTGACTTTTTCTGATTTATCTTGGTACTTACTGAACTGTTATTTTATTATTTTTTCGTTTTTTATTGTTTGTTAATTTTTGTTTGAAGATCCGTTTTGAAGGCGGTTTACATTTTTTTTTTCAAAAACTTTTTGTAGTAGAGTAACGCTTCTATGTCATTCGGTAAGAAACGCTTGAACAAACAAAATGTACGCCACTCATCGTGAAATTGTATGGAAAGTCTGAACTACTTAGTTAATCCACTAACTATTTACATGGGTCGAGTAGTCGCGGTAGAGTAGAATGGACGTCGGTCGGGGTGGGGGTAGGGAAAGTGGTAGAATATGTACCTAGCCCGCGGTGCTAGCTACTCTACTCTACCAAGATTTCAGTACTCTATCTAGATATCAGAGGCGGATTAAACGTGGAGAGCGCCCTATTAGTGTAGGCAATGAACAGATTCTTTGTATGGAGACCCATACACTAATTCCTCAGTCGATGAAACTTTGCTGAGTTATAAAATAGCATGAGCCATAAACTTTTGAATGATTATCCAAAAAAAACTCACACGGAAGTTAGGTATTTATACATAAATATACAAATCTGTTTATATATTGAACCGAGTAATTTCTCAGTCCAAAATTATTTTACCAAATGAGTTATTTATACTAGTATGTGATACTTGATGAAAATCCAAAACTTTTTTCAAACATGAGTATGCTTGGCAAAATGGTATAATTCCGTTAAAAAGTTAGACAGAGACATTTTCAGTCCAAGTCACCCCATTTTGTTTTATTAAAATTTGCTGTTTCTGCTGGGATATTTTTTTGGATATTTCATATTATTGTTTTTATACGTTACATGAATATGTCCGGTTAAGAAAGTTTAGACGGAGCATTTTTCCTAAAAAAGATATCAATGAAATAAGACTTTCATTAAAAAAAACCTAATCTTCTATTATTATTATTTTTTGGAAATTTATACCATACTTTTAATTTATTGATACTTTATCATGATGTAAAGTTATTTTACTAACTTGGAAAGAACGAGGAATAGTTGCATAGGCATAGTTGGTACACACACACATATAGTTAGTGATTAGATTATATTAATATGTGAACGAGTATGTAAAGAATATCATTTATTATTTGGGCAACATTCGAAAGAGAGCTCTTTTCAAAGCTCTCGTACGAACTCGCACGCTCATAGACCATGTCACTGAAATAACGCAAAAGATCAGGCACCCCAACTGATACATATCATTATTATTATTGTTGAAGATATTCATATTTTTTATTTCGTAACTATTGGTACAGTCCTATCGATTTATAGCTCTAGTTCAGACTTATCAATGAATTTTGAATATTCTTAGCTTATTCTTAGCATGAAAAAATAATTTCAAAATTAGAAAATATAAAATTACCTACAATATGGCACACTGACAGTTCTGTGATCCTGGCCGCTAATAAATGTTTTATTTTCGAATGTTATATTTTTTTAAACTTAGGAAACTCAATGATTGATTTAAAAGAAATTGGCGCGAAATCGTGTGTCAATTGTTTGTTATCAAAGCACTCACAAGTTGCGAAAAGATTTTGGGGCGGGCGATGATGTTTTATGACTTTTAAAGTTCACTGTCTTCGCAAGACTTGCACTGCTCGTCTTCAAAATGCTTTTGGGAGGGAAGCTAGGAAATCTAGTAGATATACTACCAATGATGGCTATATTAGTATATGTAGTTAGTAATCTACCTCTCTACTTTACCGTTTACTCTTCCCGTGTACAGCAGCCTTACTGTTATTGTATCCAGAAAGATGCCGAAACGTCGCGATATCCAATAACCGGGAAAAACGCAAAAGTTTTAATAGGCGGGTCTGAATCCTTACAAAGTTGTTTTACATATCAGTAAAATTTGCTTTTTTTTGTAGGTATAATCAGAATGGGATGCGGCAGTCTCCTTCTGCGAGATGACATCCTCGCAGAAGGAAGCGTCTGAGCGGATCCGCGAGCAGGAGGCTCATGCGGATCGGCTTGGACGCTATGCGCGCTATCTGCGCTTTGCGCGCCTTATCCCCCCTTAGCGGGGCGGTGCGCTTCGGGCGACGGCCACTTGGCTGTCGCCCGGATCGCACGGTCCCCCCTTGGTAGTCTTGGGAGTTGGCCCCGCTTGCTCGGCCATCTCCCGCCGCGCAGGGGCCCGGAAACGGACCCCCGTCAGGCCGCAGGGGGTGCTTCTCACCACGACCCCCCCATAGTCGGTGTACCTAAAACTGACGGCGGAGAGACTGCTCTCGATCGCCCCATCTGGCCAGCCCACCTTGAGTGGGTAGCCTTATGGGGAGATTGTGAGGAGGCTCCCTCCCTCTGTCCTGCCCCCTCTCAAGCTTTCGAGCTCGGTAGGGGGCCGGAGCAGAGGTTAAAACCGCCCAGCCTGACGCGAAGCCTATTAGGCTTGGTGGGAGGGCTGGGCGCGGCGAGGGACAGGCCCTATGTCTGACCGAGTCCAACATGCCGTGTGGTATACGTAAAGATAGTATTTGCCCTCAGAATGTGCAAAATACCACGGACATTGCGGATTTTCCAAATCTCCGCTTCTGGCCTCACGGTTGATAACAGAGATATTTATAGAAAAAAGAATCCGTTTCCAATTCTAAAGATAGATTCTTTAGTATTGCCGTAAAGACTATCATCACCAGTGAGTGTTACGTTGGCAATAAATCTTACCATTAGTAGGTAGGTAATAGGTAACACTATAAATACTTAATAGTACATTATGATATAAGTGCGGTAAGTTGAAAAATGCAGCCGAGGCGATATTGCTAGCCCGAGCCTTAGGCGAGGGCTACAAGAAAGCAGAGGCTGTAATTAATTATCAAAGCGCACACGTATGTCATACGACGTTTTATAACATACTTCGATTTATATGATCGAAGCATACCTACCTAGGTATTTGCGAGGAAATAAATGAAACTTGGACTTTCTTAAACCACTGAATATATTTATTAGTACCTCTTAAACTATAATTTTAATGCTGTCGAGTTATTATTATTAGTTACAATTTCATAGTAGCACCACAATGAGCTTGACTTATATTTTTGAGAAAGTTCCTTAAAATAAGTAGGCTAAAAACACACTTTCTGAAAATGAATTAATTGACGAAATTTTCAAATAAAAACAATAAGTACAGCGAAAAGAAAAATCGCGTGAAATAATTTTTTACTTGTTCACAAATTAGCGATGCGCGCACATCAGCGCGTTTTTGCTTGGGCATAGGCATAAAAAACAGCCAATAATACTAATTAATAGTGTAAATTTTTTTTTTTGTGTTTTTGTTACAGATAAATAGTTGTAATTTATTGTCAAAATTAACTAAATTAAAGAATTAAATGAGATACTTGTGTTTATCACTACATAGTATAAAACAAAGTCGCTTTCTCTGTCCCTATGTCCCTTTGTATGCTTAAATCTTTGAAACTACGCAACGGATTTTGATGCGTTTTTTTTTAATAGATAGAGTGATTCAAGAGGAAGGTTTATATGTACTTTTTATCCCGATATTCCCACGGGAACGGGAACCACGCGGGTGAAACCGCGGGCGGCCGCTAGTTTATTATATTTTATCTCTCAAAGTTAATTTTATGCATAAAATGTTGACCTCTTTTCTGACATAAAAACTCTTTGCTAAGATTTAAAAAAAGTACTGGGTGCCTACCATCAACTTTAAGAGAGCGATTCAAAAATAGCGCGATGCAGAATAGGTTCCTAAAATGAATTGCTTTCTTTCGTACTCTGACCTTCTAAAAACTGGATCGCAAATGAATTGCTAAATGTGAATGACCGAACGATTTGTGTCCTTATTTCTTCTACCCGTCTCTTTCACTCGATTCTGTCATGCCCGGAGAGTGAAAGGGACGGGTATAACCTGCAGGTGTCATGTTAACTTTGCCGAGTTATAAGGGTCAGGCCGTAGATTTTGCCACATTCGAGGGTACAAAAGTCTCCGCCTCATATAATTTTAAATATAGTACTCTTAGAAATGTCTCAATCTTATCATCGTCTTTCCTAAGAAATAGCAAACCAAGGCAATATAGATATTTGGATAAGTTTATATATTTGGAAAACTATTTGACATTTCCCTCCCAAAAGTGACGGATTTTTTATAAAAACCGCGAATCCGCATTGGTAGGTGTACAGCTTAAACATCGATAAAATTATCATTTTTTAACTTATTGATGAGCTGTTTGATTTGACGTTATAAAATAATAATAAGGTTGCCATTCCTTTAATATCTTTGCGTCTTTCCTAAGAAAAAAGATAAGTTTTCGGCAATAAGATTTTTTTTTTGAAAAACCATTTCTTTGCGCTACTTATATTGCGTAACCATTTTCACCCATTTTATGGTTTTAAAACATTTATTAAGATTTTGTTTGAGTGCTGGCATCACCAAAGTATCGTATTCTATGGTCAATGCAGCGTTGACGACCATATTTTTTGACATTTCGGTGTCAACTCCGATCAAAGTGAAAAGTGTCGCCTACTTTGCAGAGTGCATTTTTTGAGATTTCAAGGTAAGTTTTTGATTAAAACTTATAATTTTTGTTGCGCATGGTTTAATTAGATGTGTGTGATCTGTATATGTTAAACTAGCCTTGTAAAATAGTATATTTTAAGAGTTATAATCGATTTCATTTGCGCCTCGGTTCCGCAAAACTGTCTTTATGTCACTTTGCGATACCGGTTGCGTAGAAATTGCGCCACTTATTTTACGCTATTGAATAATAGTGCATGCACACAAGGTTTTCAAGTTTTTTATTATTTTGAAATTACTTTTAGCTGTAATTCCGCTAAAAACATGACTAGCATTACTATTAATTGATTTGTTAGCTTTTATTAATATTCTATAAGTACAGGGTGTTCGGCAGAACGTTAAACATACAAAAATAGGGGTAGGTGCGGTGGTCTGCTACCTAACCAGCCTCAAAGATTTTACCTAGGTCCAAAGTTTTTTTTTTATTTTGTATTTTATAAGTTTTGGAATTTCGTCACTTTCATACTAACTTTTAAACCCATGTAACTTTTTTTTTATTTTTTTATTTTTGGCATCCTTATGGTTGGCAGGTCCTTTTAAAAGTGATACTTCAAGCAGGTTGTTGCTAGAGTTAAAGTAATGGACTCTCAAACATTGAAAAGAGTTGAAATAAATTTTAAAGTTGTATTATATTTATATAATTAATAATGAATAATACCAAATACCTCCATCTAACGAATTAAATGTATTTTTTTTGTAAATTGAACAAATCATACATAGGTACTTACTAGTTTTTGTCATCCTGTTTAACTTTTCATTGTGCGCAATATATAAAAAAGAATTACTCATAGGTACATTATTGTTAATTATTAATTAAACATACTTACATACCAACATCGTGTTTCTTTTTCTAGTTTGATGCAATACCTCTTGTTAGTACATGTTTGTTAAATAAAATCACATTAATGTACGTGCTCCTTAATAATTTTGCGCTACCATTTTGCACCACTTTGTGCGACCGACTCGTAGAAAATTTTGCGTCACCATTGCGCTATTTGTGGCAAAATCTACGGCCTGACCCATAAGTCAAATAAGAGTTGATGACAGCTCAGCGGCTGTGAAATGTCATTGAATGTTCACTGAATCGCTGTCATTGATATTAAGCTGACGTGGTAGTGATCTGCTTCGCCTATTCGTACCACGCCGTGGTACGAATAGGCGAAGCAGATCAGTTTATGTTCCTAAACAAAACCGCAATAAGAGTTGATGGTAGGCACCCTGTTCGTTTTATGCTGCGTACACACCGGTCCAACGAAGGCCAATGAACGCCAGTCAAGGGGTTCTGTTTTCCCCTCTGTCTCAATCGTGATCTGAAAATCCGAATGTAAACTGGAATCGTTCCCAGTGATCCTTTACCTAGCTTTAGGGAGTAAACTACGTTACGCGGACGCCCGCGCGGGGCCCCGTCGTCGTCGCGCGTAACTACTAACTAAAGTATTCTCCGTGCCACTATAGTTATTTTCCCATGCGAATGAGCTTTATTCACGCGGTAAAAAGTAGCCTATGTCCTTCCTAGGGCCTTAAATTATCTCCATTCTAAACTTCATCAAAATCGGTTCAGCCATTTTAACGTGAAAACGGAACAAACAACAAACAAACAAACATACACATTTTCACATTTATAATATTAGTAGGATTTAGGTCAACGTCTAACTAAAAACTAAAGAAGAAGAAATGTTCCTTACTTTAACTTAGTACTATAGTATTATATTATCTGTGGTACTACCTACCTACTCTATATTTTCTTAAAAACAAATTCAGGGTTGTAGAGTAGAAAATATTTCACAATGTTCATCGAAATGTTGCAATTAACTATACGTTTGCCTTACTACCTACATACTTTGATATCAGCACAAGCAGCAACAGCAAATGTTTTACTTTACCTAGGTACCTAGACCTACCTTCTTATTTTTGATCAGATAATAGTTTTATATTTATTACAAAATAAATATGTTTAGGTATACCTATAACTTTGTAATTGTGTTAATATGTAGGGATACATATTACCCATTACAATATTTTTCCATAAATATTATTTTTGTCTCTCCTTTTATTCAAGGACAACGATCAAGAGTCAAACATACCTACCTCTACATCCTATTCACTAGTCGTGGCGAAGTTTCCGTCTGAGTTTCCTTGTCGTATTTCTCTCGAAGTCGAATACGCAAACGCGATAGTAACGTTTGCACATTGACAAACTTACACTCAGGGTACAGTGAATTTCAGTGATTTGAGGAATGTTGCGATCTAGCAATAGAGTGCATAGGTACAGTGCAATAAAATTGTTCTCAACCTAGTTTTCTCAAAGAAAATTCAAAAGTTGTAATGTCAGCTAAAAATGTTGGACGATTTAAAAGTATTTCATTTTGCAGCAGGTATTTGAATAAAGAGTTTTTGACTTTGACTGGCTTTAACTTTGACTTTCAGACTTGACTGACTAACCGTTCTAAATGGGACCCGCAGGCTTATTACCGATCTTAAAGTGACAGTTGCAATCGCGACAATTAACAATTAATCGCTCCCAAAACACATATTCGTATTACGGAACGTAGATCGCAACGATAGCGCCACAAGCGAGCGATTTGTGAATTAAAATTTGCATGAAAGGTACCGTACCGTACTGTACCGATTGCAAACCAACCGCAACTAGTAGCAGTCGCGTTGCAATTGTACAATTAGCAACTGGTTGCTTGTTTTGGTAATAAGCCTGCCTGTATATTAGAGTATAGGTACGGTCACCAGCACGTTAGGTTACTTTTTTTTATATAAAACTGGGCAGGCATTTCACCACCATCTTGTTTGTTAACAGGATGTGGCCTAAGATGTTGCATGCTTGTCCAGTGTCCAGGAGATGCCTGTTCACTCTGGCCTTGAAGATACCAAGGTTGTAGTTATCGGGGAACACATAGGCAGGCAACGCATTCCATTCCTTAGCGGTTCGCATAAGAAACGAATCTGCGAAGCGTTTAGTGCGGTCAGGTGGAGTGTCAACAACGTAAGGGTGAAAAGCTAGCCTGCGTCTGGTTCCCCGATGGTGGAAAGGGGCTGCGGGAACAAGGTCGTGCAGTTCTCTCGCACACTCCCCAAACTGTATTCTATAAAGAGCTTCCTGGCACGGTTTTCGATCGATTCCAGAAGTTCTAGCTGATACTTATCAGAACCATCCCATAGGTGACAACAGTACTCCAGGCACGGACGAATCTGCGCTTTGTATAATAAAAGCAGTTGGTCCGGCGTGAAGTACCGCTTAGCCCTAGAGAGGACGCCCAGTTTCTTAGCAGCACACTTTGCAATGGAATCGATGTACTCTCCAAAATTCAGGTTGGATGATAAGTTTACGCCAAGAAGTTGCAGATTTTCGGTTATCGGCAAGGATTCACCCTGGAAAGTCGGAGTCAGTTGGAAAGGACTCCGTTTTGCGGTGAATAAACATAAACAAGCCTGCGTTTTAGTGGCATTGAAACTGACAAGATTGGCCTCGCCCCAATCGGAGACTGCCTGAAGTGCCAGATTCATTTGCGCAACAAGGGACTCTCGACAAGACTGGATTTCAACATTGGTAGCCTTTGCAGTTGGAATATATCTGTTAGTTATGGTGGTGTCATCTGCATACCCGATAGTAGTGTTCACCAGCAGGTCATTAATATGCAGAAGAAACAGTGTGGTAGTACTATAACATGTCAAAATTTATTAATTGAAACTGAACTCTTTCCGTTGGAGATAAGGTTGAATTTTATTGAAAGAAATTTGACAGTTTGTAGTAACCTGGCGTGCTGGCGACTGTACCTAGACTCGTTACGTTGCTATGTGTTTAAAATAGATGTACCTACCTAACCACGTGATTTTTTGTTTAGAATACGAAACGTATTTAAATAATCATAATCAAACACATCAAACTTTTTACTTAGAAGTTCTACAATACCACAGAATATATTGACAATACTAAGAAGTAATATGCTGATATTAGCATAGCAGACAGCATGGTACAAACTTCGATGTGTTATTGTTGATCGAAGGGTAAAAAGCTTTGATTCCTAGAGCTATTTCTGAACATTATTCTAAATGAAATAAAAAAGACTCGGTTACTAACACGTTAGTACCTAAGTAGGTAGGTATCCAATAGTAGTTGAAAAGAAGCACTATTGGTTGGTACCTAGGTATGGTGTAAATAAAACGCATGATTACGTGTGTTAACTAGGGATTGCTCCCGGGAATTCCCGGTACTGAATTTCCCGGGAATTCCCAGGAAATTTCATCGCATGTAGTACCGGGAAATAAAACCCATTTCCCGGGAATTTCGGTACTACAAAAAGATTTAATCCTACTAATATTATAAATGTGAAAGTTTAGATGTTTGGATGTTTGGATGTTTGGATGTTTGGATGTTTGTTACTCAATCACGCGAAAACGGCTGAACGGATTTGGCTGAAATTTGGAACATAGATACTTTGTAGCCTGGAGAGGAACATAGGCTACTTTTTATCCCGGAAAAATATCACATTCCCGCGGGATAACGTCGTGTAGTTCACGCGGGCGAAGCCGCGGGCGGAAAGCTAGTAATTTTAATATTTTTTTAACTATTATCAAGCTGTAAATGCTGTAATAGTCGTCGGTTATTTAAAACATAATCTTTTATTAAGTTACGGGATAAACCTTTTTAAAGACACCGTGGCTAGTACTACTGATGACTGTAGCATGATGATAAAAACTGAAAGACACGACACCTCCCAACCAACACTTCACCAAAAATGTATTGCTTATGCAGTACAGCTTTCAATCTTCGACATATTTTACAAGAAGAGTCCTATTGCTTTAGATACGTGTATAGAACAGGAAGAAGACAATGATGATGATATACTTATAGTTGATCTGGTGCGTTTGCAAAATCAAAGATTCATTAGAATTCCGAATGAAGAGGATTCCTCTGGCAAAGAAGATGGTGGTGTAGAGTTCCCAAGCGAGATTTCCGAATCCCAAACAAGATATTTCAGATATCACGATATTTTATCTTAAACTAGAAAAACTATTGAAATTCTCAAAAAGTAACCAAAAAAATGAAGAATGTCTTTTTTTATTCTCTACGGGGTAGCACTTAGGCCCGTATTTTAGAACGGCTGATCTCTTTTCAAGTATAGTTAGAAAGGGATGAATGTATTCATTGCATGTATTTGCATACCTTTCTAACTGTACTTGAGAAGAGATCAGTCTTTCAAGAATACGGGCCTTAGCCTTCACCTCACCAGCCCCCCTAGCATGACCAACAAAATTCGATATGATAGGATAAGTTATCCGGTTTAACTGTCAAAAGACTATGGGTTTTGACGTTTGAATGTCGATAAGTCGCTCTATCATGCGATACATATCACGTTTTGGGTGGTCATGCTAGGCTTACTGATGTTAAGTGGTGATAAGGCTGAAGGTGGAAGCGCAGTCACTGTAAGTAAGTAAGTAAATAATCTGTATTATTAATTATATTTAATAGTTAAGATTTAAGAATAAAAAGAAATTTTATGACAAGTTAATAATATTTTGTTAAAGTTGTGTTAGTAATATTTAGTTTGTTGAATAACAAAGATTATTATTGATATTTGAGACTGATTGTAGGTAATATTATTTATTAAAAAAATTATTAAATTTTTATTCAATTTGGTACCTACTTACATACATCGGGTAATCACCGATTTGTATTTGTTGTGCTACTAAAACATCTTTAAAACTATTCCCAACGTTTTATTTCATGCTCAACAAGCATATAAAAACATATTTTCTCTAGTAGTTCTTGGGGTTCTTGGGGTAGAATATTTCGGAGCTCCTGTTGGACGTCGACACCAGTCAAATGCCGATTTCGGAGAGAGGTTGACACGATAAAATCATCCCTCTCCGATGTGCACCGGCGCCGTCCAGATCTTGGTCTCGGGATAAAGCCACCGGTCTCCCGAAAGCGTTTATAAACTTTCGAAACACAGGACTGGCTTATGTGGAGCCGACGTGCTACACAGACCGCTGGCTGAGCCCTTCTTGCAATTTGCGCTGCTTCTGTAGGTGTAGTATCCATTGTCGTCCAAGTTCAAGGGTCAAAATTGAAAGAAAGAAAGAAAGAAAGAAAGAAATATAGTTTTGAAAGACATAGACAAATAGCGGAGATGTGTACCGGTCAACGTGTGAAAGCCGACTGATAAAGAAAATGCGATAACACGTGCTTTTATATTATATTTTTATTATTCTTAACTAGTTATTAAGTACTCAAGATCGCGCGGAGTCAATTCCAATTAAGTGATTCCATACTTTTGCTCGCGAGTGTAGTTACATCATCACTATGCTAAGAAAATATTGTCGTATCAATTTATTGAGGATAACATATTAAATATACTTAACACATTCACTGCCGAACGCTCGGATCCGAGTGTAGGTATGCGTTGCCACTGGTGCCGTTTACTCGGATCCGAGTGTCCGTCACAGTATTTTTGTTTGGCCTATTGCCTGCTGGCGCTTCTGGCAAACGAGCGTCGTTTCATATGGCAATATAGGCATGAAATTAAGTTCTAAAAAATTGCGTTGGTTTTGATATACCGTTTAATACGTGCGAGTGAGAGCGCCGCGTTCACGTATTGTTTCCGCGCAACCGCTCACTCGGATCCGAGTTGTGATACGGTACGTTTGTATAACGCTGGCGCCAGTCTGGCGCAACTTCCATACAAAAAAGTGTTGTATGAAGTTTGTACCAAAAATATCGCTGCCTTGCTTTCACCTATTTGACTCTCACTCACTCTGACTGACAGTCAGCCGCCAGCCGCCAAATTTGACATTCTTGTCTTGTTGACTGTTTGTAAACGAAGCTTGATTTTAGTATTATTGTGTGAATTTGTGCATTTTGTGAATTACTCGCAAAATTTCGCCTTAATTGTACGTTTTCGTGGTCCCGTGTGATCTGTTGAGAGATGTATTACAAAACTTGTGAAATATATTATGTGGTTTACGAGCCGGCCGGTCAGAAGGCCAAAAGCGAATATTCATGGCCAAATTTCCATTTAATGAAGAAAGGTAAGCATACATTCACATTTTGTTATAGCCATTACATTAAGGATTACGTGATTTAAAAAGTTTAAAAGTTTTCTATTAAAATTTAAAAAATTGAGAAGATAACCTGATAAATAGTGCTTGACATTTTTTTATCGACAGTCGATAATTTTTTAACCGACTTCAAGAATTGAAAAGGAGGAGGCTATCTATTCGTCGCGTTTTTTTTTAAGTATGTACACTAATTACTCGAAGTCGGCTGAACCGATTTAAATGATTCAAACGTTATAACATCAGGTTTTTTCCCAAGTTGGTCCAATTTTGAAATGCCTATTGCATAATGAAGTAAAGTCCGTTCGGATAGATAGTGTCGGTACACCCGCACGGCATTGTGGCTCTTTTTTAGTGCATTCGTGCATGCAGTCGGGCGGGTCTAAACAAAAACACAAAAAAATTTAAATTCATGTTTCACGCCTGACTTCAAAGTACTTAAGTATGTATACTTAAATACGTATTAATTACGTACCTACGTGAATTTTTTAAGGCGGTTTGTATGATTTACATTATTTATTCATTTACATGCTATGCTATATTAACATGTTTCTTGTGAATATTCCAGAACCTTCAACTACAACTGCAAAAATAGCACCTGCAGCCCCTCGGAAAAGAAAACAGGTTTTTTTATAGTATCTTTATTGCCAAATGCATGTATATATATTATAAGTTCGATTAAATTAGACTTTGACTTTAATAACGGAGTTTACTTTTAGCCCCATTTGCGCCAACGTGAAATTCTTGTTAAACTTGGTTTATCTTTTTGAATGAAATTTTTATTGTCACATAACTCTTGTTTAATTTAAACCGAGAATTAACGTTAGCGTAAGTAAGGCATCAATTAGACCCTAAAGTTTGCAAAATGATAGAAATGGAATCCTGATATTTTTTAATATCGCCATCGATAAAAAATCCCATGACTGGTACATCACTATTTCGGTTATTATGTTGGGAACCCTGTACGTCATGTACGTCATAATTTCAGCTATGTGGTTGGTATTCCGTTTTAGTATAACTTCCATACAAAACGATAATTTACTTTTTTTCTATGAAAGACCCGTCTCTTAAACGTAGTGATTACATGCTCTTTGGCTGGCGCCTGGGGAACGATTAATCAATTGCAATACTTATAAATAATATATTTTTTGTGTGGAACGTTTCGTGTGTAATTTTAGGTAAAAATTATTTTTATAAAAAAGTAAAACCGCCTTCAAAAAAACCACATCAAAAAAGTAAGAAATAATTCCTCACCAAATAAATACCGTAAGTACTTTGAAGTCGGGCGGGTTTTAACAAAAACAACAATACATGTTTCACGCTGTGTGGTGTGGTCATGATGTGGTTTTTTTGAAGGCGGTTTTACTTTTTTATAAAAATAATTTTTATTTCACTCTTTTTAGTGCATCGTGCAGGCAATTTACGTGTTTTCTGGTAAGTAGGTATGTGATCAAACTGAAAACCTCTTTTTTCGAAGTCGGTTAAAATACCTTGAGGTATCTCCTTTTTAACAAAACAAGAATCATCTAAATCGGTTTATAAACAAAGGAGTCATGCCTAAAGATACGTATTAAATTCACATAAAGTGGTAACGAAAACGACAGTATTTTCAAGATTTCCTGAAAACTACTGAACCGATTTCAAAATTTCAAAAAATGGGACCAACTTGGAAACCAACCTGATGTAATAACGTTTGAACCATTTCAATCGGTTCAGCCGTCTTCGAGTAATCGGTGGACATACACAAAAAAAAAAAAGAAGCAGTGTTCAAAAGTATCTTCGAAAAAAAAGTTGGTTGGATTGAAAAATCGAACGAATCGGACTTTTCGTTTAAAAATTCTAGTGATGAAGCTTTTCCAACGCTCACTCCTAAATTTTATTTCATTTACCTATTCTGGTAGATATTTACTTTCAGAATAATATTTTCAATGCTAACCTCAATTATTAATTAATAATTGTTGATTTGTTGTGCAATTAAAATAGATCATTTACTTATACGTTGTTTTATTTTAATTAGCAGACAACTAATTTACTATACGTTTTATAAGAGCACTCGGATCAGAGTGTTTGACTCCCTATGTGCCGATCACTCGGATCCGAGTACACCCTTTTTTTAAGCGAAATATACAGTTATATAATAATTTTTATTAATACTTACTAAATACACACATACAACTTTAACATTATCGAAAAAAAAATTGTGGCACATGGCGAGATTTTTATAATAAGCTCTTGGCAGTGAATGTGTTAACTTCCGTACCCACTTCACGTACCGATTGCTTATACCTAGCCAAAATTCCAATATCATTTTTCGTCAGCAAAATATAACTTTGTTTTTCGTAGTGTTTGTATGAATGACAAAGTTACATAAATTGCGGTTTTTGTGGGTGAAAATGTGTTACTTAGGTATATCTCTCTACTACCTATATCTCGTTCAAACCAAGTAGTTTAGGCGTGATTACGTAACACACAGACAGACAGAGTTACTTTTGCATTTATAATATTAATAATATAATATAAGTAAAGGATTTATCTACATTCAAAGGTACATTTTTCAAATTTAAAAAAGTACCACAGTTTTTTGTATATAACACAAAATGTGT
This sequence comes from Crambus lathoniellus, assembly GCA_949710035.1. Classification (NCBI taxonomy): domain Eukaryota; kingdom Metazoa; phylum Arthropoda; class Insecta; order Lepidoptera; family Crambidae; genus Crambus; species Crambus lathoniellus. Next base: position 19,916,635 of record OX453303.1, on the reverse strand, counting down.
GAGAAGTGCCTAATGCCCCGGTGTTGGTCACTTATTGATATTCAAACTTTTGTAAGTAGGTAGGTAGGTAGGTATAGCAAAAAATCAAAGCCAAACCCAGGTTAAACCAATATTATTTAAATGTGCTAGAAACCAATCAATTACAAAACAACAATTTAATTGTAAAAAATAAAGGTTTAGGTAAGTGTAATAAATTTTATCCATAACAAATTTCTTAAAATTTTGATACAAATAAAAATAAAACTAAAATGGCGTTTATTGAAGAAAAAAAACGTACGACATAAGAAATTCTTACGATTGTTATTATTAAGTAGGTACTTACCTTAAATTAATTGCCTTTGGAAAAAAATTCGAAAAGTTATTTAGAAAACTTTTAGAGCAAAAAGTGGCCAAAACCGGTGCGGTGGCCAAAACTGGGGCATCTGCCAACTACTTTTGGTATCGATACTTTAGAACTGAGTACCAAGTAGGATCGAAAAAAAATACTTGTATTATATTACTCGGTCAGTCCCACACCCACGGACACGTAGGGCAGGCGTACCGGTTTTAGCCACTGTACCGGTTTTGGCCACTTTTTGTTCTAAAAATTTTCTAAACAACTTTTTGCCATTTCTGGTAAAGGCAATTAAAATAATGTATTTTAAGGTAATAATAACAACCGTTAGAATTCCTTGTCATAAGATTTTTTTTCAATAAATTCCATTTTCTGTTTAAAAAAATGTTTTGTATGAAAATTTTAAGAAATTTGTTTTGAATGAAATACTTTAGAAACCTTTGTTTTTTGCAATTAAATTGTCGTTTTGCAATTGACTGGTTTCTAACGCATTAGAATATATTGATTTTACCTGGGTTTGGTTTTGCAATACTTACAAAAGTTTAACTATCAGTAAGTGGCCAAAACCGGTACATTTGGCACCCCTCACACATTTTGTATTATATACAAAAAACTATTTAACTTTTAAAAAATTGAAAAATGTACCTTTAAAGCTAGATAAATTATCTATAATTTAAGAAATGATTTGTGTCTTAAATACCAAAGACCATTTAGTACTTAGTGCTTAAAACTCAAATAATCCTTAAAGTGACCACAAAGGGTACCTCTGCCCTACTTACTGTTGATGAGTGATTGATTACCTGTCAAATAACTCCTGTTTCTAGAGATTGTTTTCGTTATCTGGCGCGAAAATTACTGCTTATAGAAATCGTTTAATCGGAAAACATCTAGAAATGAAAAAAAAACCTGCAATATAATTAACGTTAATACACAGTGCTCGGCCGAACCCTAAAAAGGCCAAATCCGCCGAGTACCGAATCCAAACCGAGTACTTACCTACCTACTCGTCCTATGTTAACTGACATAATCTAATACTTATCGATTCTTCAACAAATCACGAAGATATTTACGTAATAAATGTGAAAATCTGCGAAGATTTTTGCTATCATCAGAATTTAGATTAGGTACAATAACCCTATCACAGAAGGCACTATAAATCATTGATTGCATCATAAAGTAATAATTCTAAGACGTAACCTAAATTATTGGTAGGTTTATGAACCTGTTAACTAAAAATAAGTTCACCAAAGAAAAAAAAATAGGTTTCGTTAAATCGTATTTTTGCATAATGCATTAAAAGATGTCGTAACTCGTTGTCGTAACGTAATCTTACGCGTCCAAGACCATGAATTCGCAATTTTTACGATCGCATCTTCTCCCCACGTGATTGACATTAATTAATCATTGTTTTGTTTTGGTAAACTCGGCGGGCGGCGGGTCAACTGGAAGTTCCGTGACACAGCAGTTTGCTTAAGCGCGTCACATACGGTGAAGATGCTATAATATTTTATCTTAAGATATCGTAAGATAAAATATTATAGCATCTTAAACTATCACACACGGTTAAGATACGATATATTTTGGAATCTTTTCACTCTCTTGATATCCGTCCTAGGTAGCGGACGAATATTCTGTAAACCATCTTATACAGGGTGATCAAAAATGAGCAATTCGGATTTGCTATTAGACTTATTGGACAGTTCATCAGAAGATGATTCTGACCTGGAATTTGATATAAAAATTGCTATAGCTAATTCGAACTCTAGATCAGTTTGGATAGAAAATCTTACTATCATCATTAGGTAGGTACCTACTCCTTACGTTTGACGTTTCAAAGCGTCATTATTTCTAAGCAAACTTTTTGGTTAAACTAGGTGTAAACTTACTCTTCGTTTATTATGAATGTGTTACGGGACCCCCTCGTCGGCCAGCGGTACACTAGCCGGAACGTCGGAAGTCACCGCATAGTATTCAATTAGAAGATGTTGTAGAGAATAAAAGATTGTTTCAGCACTTGGAGAGTTGTTTTATCATATAATTGTAACTGGAACTGTTACTATAATTAATTAATTGGCTATTTAATAGTTATTACATTTCACTTATAAATTTTTGGTACGCTAGCTCGCACGCGAGCTCTGTTCAGCTTGATTGTTCTGGTAGGACTGAATCAAAATGCTGAATAGGGCACGTGGAGCGAAGAATTTGTATTTGAATTACGAAAGAACAGTGGTACAGCATAAAATTGATGGCCAGTACGTAAAACTATTAAACTTTCCAGCCATTATGGAGTTTCTAACCATCCATAATGACTGGAACGAAACGGCATCGTTACAAATGTTTTGGCTTTTTCGTATTTATCCCAAAATGTTTAAAACATAAATGTCCACCCGTGCGAAGCCGGGGCGGGCCGCTAGTTCTCTCTATGCCCAGCACCGAAAACGGGACAACCTGTATACACATCTTTTCGTATCCAAAATATATATTTCGTATGTTAAGATAGTATCTTAACATGCAAAATATATATTTCCGTATCTTAACATACGAAATATATATTTTCCGTATCGCTTAGCATCTTAAGATACTTAATATGAAAATATATGTTATCTTCGTCGTGTGTGATGGTCCATTGAATTGTATGGCGAGCGATATTCTATGTTAAGATAAAATATTATAGCATCTTCACCGTCTGTGACGACCTTTATCCATCAGCGAGGAGGTTGGTCATTGATTGCGGATGACGTCAGTCAGATCAGCCGCTCGTTCAGCCAGTAGTGGCGAGGCGACCGACCCGCAGTCGCGGCCGCGTCCTAACCGCGCTCGGTTCCAATCATTCATACAGTATACCTCGCAGCTCTATCGATCCAATAATACAATGTTTTTGCGAAACATAGTGGAATCGTAAACCGGCGTACGTAATACTCAAAGCCGCCCATAGTTACACTTCTGCGTTTGTATGTTTTGCAATCCAACAGTGAAAGTTCGGGTTGCCATTTCTTTTTATAGGTGCTAAAAATACAAGTGCAGAACACCATGAAGGATAAAAAGACAAGGTAATTTTGATTTTAACAACGTGTTATTTTTCCCGACTGCAAAGGAAGGGTCATTATTACTTGTATATTATATACTTACCTCTTACTAATACAATATTTTTAATCTGTCAAGTCTCTATTACCCACTGATAAAAATATATCATGTTAAGGATAACCTAGAAATCTACTCACATGTAGCAGTACTTACAGTTTTTAACTAGAATTAAGAACCAACATAGAAGTTTAAACTGCTTAGTTAGGTACTTAAAGCTCTACATTGTTTAGTCCAATTAACTATGTAGGGAAGCCCCGGTTTTGGCCACTGTACCGGTTTTGGCCACTTATTGCTCTAAAAGTTTTCTAAATAACTTTTCGTCATTTTCGCCAATGGTAATTAAAATAAGGTAGGTACCTACCTAGGTAATTTTTTTTTCAATAAATGCATTTTCTGATTTAAAATTGTTTTGTAAGAAAGATTTTTTTGTCGGTAATGAAAAAAAAAATTGGACTAACTATTCATACAAATTTAGCAACTTATCGGGACATTTTGTATGGAGAGTCAAAATATTTTTTTCATTTCTGACAAAAAATCTTGCTGTGCGTTGTTCAGCATGAAGGCCTGAATGAAGCCATGGTTAAAGTTTTTGCAAGGGTGCCCCTAACACCCTGCAGGTACTTACAAAAGTTTATCTATCAATAAGTGTCCAAACCCGGGGCATTTGGCACCTCTCACACATTTTTATTACTTATATACAAAAAACTAAACTATTTTACTTTTTAAATTTGATAAATGTAACTTCAAAGGCATAGATAAATTCTAAGTAGATATACATATAATTTAGCCGATGAATTTAGGATATAATTTGTGTCTTAAATACCTAAGACCACAAAATATAAAAGTGGCCACAAAGGGGTCTCCTCCGACATCCTTTATGTCAGTAAACGAATCTTATTTTCCATTTGACTAAAACCGCCTCGTACAGGCATCTCGTCGGTAGATAATTAGGTCATAATATGACGATCTTACTGAGTTGTGTTTTGTAACTACGAAAAAATTTTTAATTGAAGTTCTCTTAAACTGACAATAAAATACATAGGCATTTTGTTTTAACGCTAGTATTGTTTATATGACTCTCTGTTTATCGAGACCATAAGCCTACAACTAAGTAGTCAAATACCACGTCAAATAATTTTAGTACCTACCTTTATCACAGCAATTATTGTAAACTTGAGTTAAAAACGTGTCGATTATTAAGGTCAGTTTCAACATGAGGCATATTTTTCTCATTTCTGTCTGTTGAATCGTTTATTATTAACTTTTGACTTTAAACTATTGTATTTCTTTTATTATTGTGTATATTTTCCATACTTGTATTGAATGGCATCAAAATGCAAAAATAAACTTACGAAATATACGTGTTTAAAATTTTTATGCCACCGAAATTAAACAATTGCTCACGGAAATGAAATGTTTACCCACCGAAATTATAAAACCTAACACCGAAATTACATGACCTGACACCGAAATGAATGATAAGTACCTACCTACTTACTATAATATTCAATAATTTTTTTGCAAAAAAATTCCAATCCTAAACTTTCAACTAATATTCATTACTAGCTGTGCCCGCGACTTCGTCCGCGTGGAATAGTGACTTTCGGCAGCATTTTTAATTTTTAAGGCTAATAAGCTATTTTGTTTTATTTATTTATCCTACTTATCCTACTAATATTATAAATGTGAAAGTTTAGATGTTTGGATGTTTAGATATTTGGATGTTTGTATGTTTGTTACTCAATCACGCCAAAACGGCTGAACGGATTTGGCTGAAATTTGGGACACAGATACTTTGTAGACTGGAGAGGAACATAGGCTACTTTTTATCCCGAAAAATGTCACATTCGCGCGGGAAAAGGTCGGGAAGTCCACGCAGGCGAAGCCGCAGGCGGAAAGCTAGTTTAATACTAGTTTAATACTACACTACGTTATCCCGAGGTAAAGTGATATTTTTAGTCTATGTCACTTTCCAGCTCCTAAACTACCTACATACTAAAAATCACGTCGATCCGTTGCTCCGTTTTGACGTGAAAGACGGACATAAAAACAAACACACTTTCCTATTAATAATATTCGAGATAGTATGTCAAAAGAAAATACTTATTACGCTAAACAACTTCTCTTAAGATGCTATATTTGTATCTCTTATAGTTTAGCTGGGCTGCTAGGGTTCCACATCAGGCGTGCCAGACCTTCGATATTTTTCCGTCAATAGAAAATGTTTATTACGTGAAACAACTTTTCTTAAGACGCCATGTTTGTATCTCATATAGTTTATCCTGGCTGCTAGGAAACCCTCATCTCAACCCATCAGGTGCACCAGACCTTCAAACTTTGTACGTCAATAGAAAGTGCCCATCGCGTTTAACAATTTTCCTTAAGACGGTATTTTTATATCTCTCATAGTTTGGCTGGACTGCTATGGTTCCACATCAGACATTACGATCTTCAAAATAAATTATAGCCTATATGTTGGCGAGGGCCAATAGCTGTATAATAAAATATGTTTCATCAAAATCCGTTCAGTAGTTTTTGTGTGAAACGCGGACAACAGACATACAGACAGACAAAAAATTCAAACACTATATTTTTGGTATCTGTTTCGATTAAGAAGACCCCTGGTGGTATTTTTTTCTATTTCTTTTCAATGTACAGAATTGGATCGTTTACAGTTTTATTATAAGTATAGATAGATATAGATATAGATATAGATAGATTGTATCTCTTATAGTTTAGCTGGGCTGCTAGGGTTCCACATCAGGTGTGCCAGACCTTCGATATTTTTCCGTCAATAGAAAATGTTCATTACGTGAAACAACTTTTCTTAAGACGCCATGTTTGTATCTCATATAGTTTATCCTGGCTGCTAGGGTTCCACATCAGGTGAACCAGACCTTCAAACTTTGTACGTCAATAGAAAGTTCCCATCACGTTTAACAATTTTCCTTAAGACGGTATTTTTATATCTCTCATAGTTTGGCTGGACTGCTATGGTTCCACATCAGACATTACGATCTACAAATTAAATTATAGCCTATATGTTGGCGAGTGCCAATAGCTGTATAACAAAAAATATTTCATCAAAATCCGTTCAGTAGTTTTTGTGTGAAACGCGGACAACAGACAGACAGACAGACAAAAAATTCAAAAACTATATTTTTGGTATCTGTTTTGTTTAAGAAGACCCCTGGTGGTATTTTTTTCTATTTCTTTTCAATGTACAGAATTGGATCGTTTACAGTTTTATTATATGTATAGATTTTATTATAAGTATAGATAGATATAGATATAGATAGATTGTATCTCTTATAGTTTAGCTGGGCTGCTAGGGTTCCACATCAGGTGTGCCAGACCTTCGATATTTTTCCGTCAATAGAAAATGTTCATTACGTGAAACAACTTTTCTTAAGACGCCATGTTTGTATCTCATATAGTTTATCCTGGCTGCTAGGAAACCCTCATCTCAACCCATCAGGTGCACCAGACCTTCAAACTTTGTACGTCAATAGAAAGTGCCCATCGCGTTTAACAATTTTCCTTAAGACGGTATTTTTATATCTCTCATAGTTTGGCTGGACTGCTATGGTTCCACATCAGACATTACGATCTTCAAAATAAATTATAGCCTATATGTTGGCGAGGGCCAATAGCTGTATAATAAAATATGTTTCATCAAAATCCGTTCAGTAGTTTTTGTGTGAAACGCGGACAACAGACATACAGACAGACAAAAAATTCAAACACTATATTTTTGGTATCTGTTTTGTTTAAGAAGACCCCTGGTGGTATTTTTTTCTATTTCTTTTCAATGTACAGAATTGGATCGTTTACAGTTTTATTATATGTATAGATTTTATTATAAGTATAGATAGATATAGATATAGATATAGATAGATTGTATCTCTTATAGTTTAGCTGGGCTGCTAGGGTTCCACATCAGGTGTGCCAGACCTTCGATATTTTTCCGTCAAAAGAAAATGTTCATTACGTGAAACAACTTTTCTTAAGACGCCATGTTTGTATCTCATATAGTTTATCCTGGCTGCTAGGAAACCCTCATCTCAACCCATCAGGTGCACCAGACCTTCAAACTTTGTACGTCAATAGAAAGTGCCCATCGCGTTTAACAATTTTCCTTAAAACGGTATTTTTATATCTCTCATAGTTTGGCTGGACTGCTATGGTTCCACATCAGACATTACGATCTTCAAAATAAATTATAGCCTCTATGTTGGCGAGGGCCAATAGCTGTATAATAAAATTTGTTTCATCAAAATCCGTTCAGTAGTTTTTGTGTGAAACGCGGACAACAGACATACAGACAGACAAAAAATTCAAACACTATATTTTTGGTATCTGTTTCGATTAAGAAGACCCCTGGTGGTTTTTTTTTTCTATTTCTTTTCAATGTACAGAATTGGATCGTTTACAGTTTTATTATAAGTATAGATAGATATAGATATAGATATAGATAGATTGTATCTCTTATAGTTTAGCTGGGCTGCTAGGGTTCCACATCAGGTGTGCCAGACCTTCGATATTTTTCCGTCAATAGAAAATGTTCATTACGTGAAACAACTTTTCTTAAGACGCCATGTTTGTATCTCATATAGTTTATCCTGGCTGCTAGGGTTCCACATCAGGTGAACCAGACCTTCAAACTTTGTACGTCAATAGAAAGTGCCCATCACGTTTAACAATTTTCCTTAAGACGGTATTTTTATATCTCTCATAGTTTGGCTGGACTGCTATGGTTCCACATCAGACATTACGATCTTCAAATTAAATTATAGCCTATATGTTGGCGAGTGCCAATAGCTGTATAACAAAAAATATTTCATCAAAATCCGTTCAGTAGTTTTTGTGTGAAACGCGGACAACAGACAGACAGACAAAAATTCAAAAACTATATTTTTGGTATCTGTTTTGTTTAAGAAGACCCCTGGTGGTATTTTTTTCTATTTCTTTTCAATGTACAGAATTGGATCGTTTACAGTTTTATTATATGTATTGATTGTGTGAAACGCGGACAACAGACAGACAGACAGACAAAAAAATTCAAAAACTATATTTTTGGTATCTGTTTTGTTTAAGAAGACCCCTGGTGGTATTTTTTTCTATTTCTTTTCAATGTACAGAATTGGATCGTTTACAGTTTTATTATATGTATAGATTTTATTATAAGTATAGATAGATATAGATATAGATATAGATAGATTGTATCTCTTATAGTTTAGCTGGGCTGCTAGGGTTCCACATCAGGTGTGCCAGACCTTCGATATTTTTCCGTCAATAGAAAATGTTCATTACGTGAAACAACTTTTCTTAAGACGCCATGTTTGTATCTCATATAGTTTATCCTGGCTGCTAGGGTTCCACATCAGGTGAACCAGACCTTCAAACTTTGTACGTCAATAGAAAGTGCCCATCACGTTTAACAATTTTCCTTAAGACGGTATTTTTATATCTCTCATAGTTTGGCTGGACTGCTATGGTTCCACATCAGACATTACGATCTTCAAATTAAATTATAGCCTATATGTTGGCGAGTGCCAATAGCTGTATAACAAAAAATATTTCATCAAAATCTGTTCAGTAGTTTTTGTGTGAAACGCGGACAACAGACAGACAGACAGACAAAAAATTCAAAAACTATATTTTTGGTATCTGTTTTGTTTAAGAAGACCCCTGGTGGTATTTTTTTCTATTTCTTTTCAATGTACAGAATTGGATCGTTTACAGTTTTATTATATGTATAGATTATATCTCTCATAGTTTGGCTGGACTGCTATGGTTCCACATCAGACATTACGATCTTCAAATTAAATTATAGCCTATATGTTGGCGAGTGCCAATAGCTGTATAACAAAAAATATTTCATCAAAATCCGTTCAGTAGTTTTTGTGTGAAACGCGGACAACAGACAGACAGACAGACAAAAAATTCAAAAACTATATTTTTGGTATCTGTTTTGTTTAAGAAGACCCCTGGTGGTATTTTTTTCTATTTCTTTTCAATGTACAGAATTGGATCGTTTACAGTTTTATTATATGTATAGATTGTGTGAAACGCGGACAACAGACAGACAGACAGACAAAAAATTCAAAAACTATATTTTTGGTATCTGTTTTGTTTAAGAAGACCCCTGGTGGTATTTTTTTCTATTTCTTTTCAATGTACAGAATTGGATCGTTTACAGTTTTATTATATGTATAGATTTTATTATAAGTATAGATAGATATACATATAGATATAGATAGATTGTATCTCTTATAGTTTAGCTGGGCTGCTAGGGTTCCACATCAGGTATGCCAGACCTTCGATATTTTTCCGTCAATAGAAAATGTTCATTACGTGAAACAACTTTTCTTAAGACGCCATGTTTGTATCTCATATAGTTTATCCTGGCTGCTAGGGTTCCACATCAGGTGAACCAGACCTTCAAACTTTGTACGTCAATAGAAAGTGCCCATCACGTTTAACAATTTTCCTTAAGACGGTATTTTTATATCTCTCATAGTTTGGCTGGACTGCTATGGTTCCACATCAGACATTACGATCTTCAAATTAAATTATAGCCTATATGTTGGCGAGTGCCAATAGCTGTATAACAAAAAATATTTCATCAAAATCCGTTCAGTAGTTTTTGTGTGAAACGCGGACAACAGACAGACAGACAGACAAAAAATTCAAAAACTATATTTTTGGTATCTGTTTTGTTTAAGAAGACCCCTGGTGGTATTTTTTTCTATTTCTTTTCAATGTACAGAATTGGATCGTTTACAGTTTTATTATATGTATAGATGAATCCACATTACTCTACTTAATGCACCTCAATTCCTTTAGTTATAAATTAACTACTTACAATAAAAATAACAAATAAATAGGTACTCACAAGTAGCCACATCAGTAACCACAGCCCCAGGAAAGGCGTCAAACCGTCTCGGGAAAATAAAAAACCCAAAGGAAATAAAGTACTTATTACTTTACAAAATACATACCTACAACCATACTTTTACTTCATCCTTTTTAAATTACACACAAAATTAAAAAAACCTCATTGAAATCGCTTGATCCATTTAGGTAGGTACTACGAATATCGGAACAGACAGACAGACATTTTTTGCCGCCATTTTTATTTTTTTATTGCACCTAAATTTGCCCAGTGTGTACATTATTTTAGTCAAAGCACCACCTCTGTATCTTTTACTGTTTCGGCAGGCAGTTGACCATCTCCATAAATGACCGAATGGATTTTCACCAAACATAGTTAAGAACCATCTCGATAAATTTAGCTTTCATTAAAAAAAAACGCATTGAAATCGCTTGATCCGTTTAGGCACTACGAATATACGTACAGGCAGACAGACATAGGCTTCAAACTTATAACACCCCTCTTTGCGCTGCGTCGGGGGTAAAAAATGATAGTAAATGCGCATTAGTTATCCATAAAAGTTGAGATTTAAAATTATTTTTATGCATTCACAATGCAATTGTGTAAGTACTTATAGGAAAAATGAGATAATAATAGATAATCCACGAGTCCTGCAAGTATTCAGGCTAGATTCGAAGCACAAACTTTCGCATTTATAATATTACTTAAGTAATTAATATTAACATTAATTAAGTGAAAACAGTAATCTCTACAACGTGTTAATGAATAAGCGCAAAACCTCTTAGGTGCACCTCCATCTAGGTGTTATTGTTGATCGAAGACCTCCATACATTCTGGTCGAGTAGGTATTGACAATTTCAAAAAAATACAAATATTCCAAACAATAATCTTCACTATTCAAAATAATAGAAGAATCTACTGAAATAATAAAGGCGTAAACCAAAATGATAAAAGAACCCACCGAAATGATAAGAGAGCCCACCGAGATGAAACCATTATAGGAACACTATTTTAGTAAGATTTTTATCGAATTATTCCATTAATCCCCACCGTCAAATCCCCACCAGTGGGTATTGTTACTTTTTTTTCTAGAAATCCCCACTAGATAAATTTAATAAACTCGGCTTAGTGGGGATTTCTGAAAAAATAAGTAACAATCCCCACCATGTTGTTGATTCTAAATTATTAAACAAAAATACGTAATTAAAATCGTTTAATTGGATAAGTAAAATCGGAATTGTAAAATTATCTCATTTAAAAAAAAAGCGTCACTGTAATGTCGCCTTGTGTTAACTCTAGTTCAGCATCTAAGATAAACTGGTCTTTTTCTTTGCTTTTTTGTGATCGCGGGTTCCGACAGTGACTTTCGTTAGCACTTCGTTAGCACTTCGTTCATAAAACAAAGCGTCTTCATGCAAAAAATATAGGAGTTTCAGTAAACTTGTTTTTTCTTCGATACAGCTGCATTAAGCTTATTATGCCACCCTTCCAATAAGTTAGTGGTTCTGTGTCTCTCTCCGTGAACACATACTACTTTTATAAAATCCTTTGCTCTCTGTATACCTATAAAGCAGTGTGCCTAAGTCGCGTTATGCATGTGTGTCATTTCAAATAAGCGTTTGGTCTATATCTCACATTGTCCATTTCGCGATACGACTATGTCGCTATTGGACTATATCTCACATTGCCCATTTCGCGATACGACTATGTGGGTGGCTATAGGACTATATCTCACAATGCCCATTTCGCGATACGACTATGTCGCTATTGGACTATATCTCACATTGCCCATACCGCGATACGACTATGTGGCTATAGGACTATATCTCACATTGCCCATTTCGCGATACGACTATGTCGCTATTGGACTATATCTCACATTGCCCATACCGCGATACGACTAAGTCGCTATTGGACAATTTTCTTACATTGGTTTTTACTCTCATTTACATTACAATATAACTAGCCTTACGCCCGCGGCTTCGCCCGCGTGTACTACACGACTTTATCCCGAAAAAAATCTTTTTTTATACATTGGATTAACTTGCTGCAGTACTACCACTTTTACCGGAAAATGTTATCATGGAAGGCTGGTTCTATGTTGCCAGCCAAAGCCCAGACAATCAAAACAGTGACCGTTTTCGCCGTTATATGTTAAGCCAATGGATAAAAGAAGATTTTATAAAAGTAGTACATATGTGTTTACGGAGAGAGACACAGAACCACAAACTTTTTGGAAAGGTGGCATAATAAGCTTAATGCAGCTGTATCGAAGAAAAAACCAAGTTACTGAAACTCCTTCATTTTTTGCATGAAGACGCTTTGTTTTATGAAAGAAGTGCTAACGAAAGTCACTGTCGGAACCCGCGATCACAAAAAAGCAAAGAAAAAGACCAGTTTATCTTAGTTATTATCATTACAGTGACTTTTTTTTTAAATGAGATAATTTTACATTTCCTATTTTACTTATCCAATTAAACGATTTTAATTACGCAGTTTTGTTTAATAATTTAGAATCAACAACATCAACACGGTGGGAATTTGACGGTGGGGATTAATGGAATAATTCTTTTTATCATTTCGGTTGTCATTTAAGTGACTTTAAGTGACCGAATGAACTGAACTGAGAACACCGAAATTAAAATCTTAGACAAAAATAAGCATTACAAGAAAACGATAAAAATAAATTATTACAACTAGCAAACTCACAAATATTTGGTGCTTTTTTTTTTGCTCAGTGCAAGTCGATACAACGTAAAGCGGAAATGACAAAAAAAATGAACAGTGTCACCGAAACAACATTATTTTATTGCGGGAAAACGCGGAAAACAGTGCACTTAATTTCACCATGACGATAACGGTTTCGTAGGCTACGAGCGCATGTTATGGGAGCCAAAATCATTCTAGAACAGGCTGGTTCAAAGTTGCGACTTGCGACACCGAAATTTCTTGGAACGCATTGTGCTGTCCCTGTTTACAGGGTGCCTACCATCAACTTTAAGACAGCGATTCAAAAATAGCGCGATGCAGAATAGGTTTCTACAATGAATTGCTTTCTTTCGTACTATGACCTTCTAAAAACTGGATCGCAAATGAATTGCTATTGCTAAATGTGAATGACTGAACGATTTGTGTCCTTATTTCTTCTACCCGTCTCTTTCACTCGATTCTGTCATGCCTGGAGAGTGAGAGGGACGGGTATAACCTGCAGGTGTCATGTTAAATCGACAGGGTTATAAGTCAAATAAGAGTTCATGACAGCTTAGCGGCCGTGAAATGTCATTGAATGATCACTGAATCGCTGTCATTGATATTAAGCTGTTAGCTGTCGTGGTACGAATAAGCGAAGCAGATCTACCCGTAGTCAAAGAATATATACACTTAGCCGTAGTGTACACTAGGGGTACAGTTTAGGTCCTAAACAAAACCGCGCAATAAGAGTTGATGGTAGGCACCCAGGTATAATTATTGAGGTTATTCAAATAAAACAAAAGTGTTTCAGATAATGCTGCACTTGCAAGTCTTGCAACCGCCTGCTACTCTCGCAGCAGTTGTGTGGTGTGTCAGACTAGATAAACAGAACTCGCGTCACAGAGCAGAGTACGTAAACAGTTATTTTAGAGAAATAATTAATTGTGCCACAAAAAAATAATAAGTAAGCATCTAAAATACTGAAATGGACGCAAAGTCCACCACTTTGCGTCCATTTCAGTATTTAAGATGCTAAGTTAGTATTTTTGTGGGTTAGGTTAGGTTAGTTTGGTGATCAGTTAATTACAATTTTACTTAAGTACCATTTTTCAGACTTGCTAACTAAAATTATAAAATTACCTTGGGCTAATACTACCACTATTCACCGACCGCCGACTTGCCGTGGATAAGATTATTACCTAGTTTAGTTTGATTCTGTAAACGCGATAGTACGTGTGTACATTGGCGAACTTACTGGTAGTATTATACGTCGCGAAAATTTACAGAATTATTTTAAGTCAATACACAGGCAAATTTTTCTCAAAAAAAATATTTCTCAAAAACTATTATTGTCTGTTTCGTTCGGCTCGTTTTGTTCGTACTCAAAAAGCTTAGATTAAATACTGAGGTAACTGGAGTTTTCACCCTGAATAAAAAAGGGTGCCCAGCATATTTGACATTTAGTACGTAGTGGCTGTCAGTTGTCTCATATGACCATACGTATTTTTTCAAAGTGTAGGCTTCGATCAACAATAACACCAAGTTCTAGATACATACTTGGAGTAACAGATATGTCCAAGCCTCATACAATAAGCCCACTTGAGAGTATCATTATTTTGACAGTGTCAATAATACTAAGGTATTTCAAACTTGGAACCATGAAGCTCGACTTAATACTGAGGTAACTGGAGTTCTCACCCTGAATAAAAAAGTGTCCGTAGCAAATTTGACATTTATGTATGTAGTGGCTGTCAGTTGTCTCATATGACCATACGTATTTTTTTAAAGTGTAGGTGAGACGGAAGACAGCCACTGTGTAATTTGTGGTGGACAAAAAATTGTTCGTACTGCACTCTCCAGTTACCTCAGTATTAAGTCGAGCTTCATGCTTGGAACGCTTCCTGTCATTTTTAATGTAAGATCGTAACATTCGTAACCATTTTTCTCTGTTTAAAAAAAAGTCAGTCTGTCCATATAAAGTTTTCATTTAGTTCGTGAGCCTTCATCTAGTACTATTGTTGATCGAAAAGTGTAGGTGAGACGGAAGACAGCCACAGTGCCACAAAAAAGTGTTAGTACCTACTGCACTCTCCAGTTACCTCAGTATTTAGTCTAAGCTTTTTGTTCGTACTCGTAGCATTCGCAAGCATTCGTAGCCCGTAGTCACAGATTACTAAATCTACGTAGTAGGTTAGTTTAGACCACAGAAAATAATGAATCACTTTGAATGAAAGCAGAACCAACTTAATTACCTGTGTTGAAATTAAACACAGGTATTTGGTTAAATTTACGTAAATAACACAAAATCTTAAAAAGTGTGATGATAAAATCTTAAAAAGCTTAGGAGTTGTAAAGTAATGCCTATGCATATGCATGCATGCAGAGTTTACACGGGCTTAGTAGTACCTAGGTAAGTACCTACTTGTCATTGAGTAAGTACATTAATTTTTAACCGCCTCTGTGGTCTAGTGGTTCATACCATCGATTTCAGACCCAGAGGTCCCGGGTTCGATTCCCAGTAGGGGTACATATTGTATTCGGTTTAGTTGGTTGGTACCATCTTATCTACTATTACTACTGTTGTTACTATTGTTTGTAATTTCTGGAAGTAACAAAATTTTGACAGCCGACAGTCCATTTTGACAGCTAATTTTGTATTACGAGTGGCTCCTCTGCCACCACCGCAGCCACCGATGTTTGTGGCATTAATGACAATGACTGCAAATGCCACCGGAGATGCCTTCCGAAGCACGGAGGTGCTCGTCATAATAAAATATATGCAAACACCCATGTGCACTCATAATATATTGAATTGAATACTAGGTACCTACGAGTGGTCACGACAAACCACATGACTCTACAAACACCTACTTATCTATTTGACTTAATAAAAAAAGCATAGTTCACTGCTTCACTGCTTAATATAGTATCCCTATCCAATGCAACTTTATCTTAAAAAGATCTCTGTGCCCAGCAGGTAAATCCCAATCCCAACTGACCCATGCCATGCCACAGGTAGGTAGTTTAAAACCCGTTGGAATATTTATTGTTAGAATTTTTGAACTTTACTTTAATAGTAGACTGAAAGTTTAATTACAAGTAACAACATAAAAATACTCACTCTACATTTGTTAGAAACACGCTTTCTTTAATGACCGATTCAATTGGAACTATCAAAATGTAAGCATACCAGCTTACATTTCAGTACCTATATCTAATTATTATAATTAATTGGTCACAATGCTTACTACCTACCTAAAATATTTATAAAAAATACGAAGTTAAGTTGTTATGCGGAAGCGATACATAAGATACATTGATCAAAATGAAACTGAACTTTGAACCCGGCTACTAACATCTGGCGACTACCTACTTATTAATAATCTCTGTGATTAACGCTTCACTACATTTTAAAAATATACTACTAATATACTATACTACTATAAATTCACTACACTATAAAAAGTAGGAACCTATAATAATTGTTTTTTTTTTGTGTAATCTACTTGTAAGCAAACCGGTAATTTGCAGAAATAAAGAGTTTTTATTTGACTCTTTTTTTCAACGTTACAGACATACTATTAACCCACTATTAACCCAGTAGGGCAGAAGCCCCGGCATGATTATGATTATGATTGGCCACTGTACCGATTTTGACCATTCTCTAAAAGTTTTCTAAACAACTTTTCACCATTTTTGCTAAAGGCAATTAAAATAAGGTATTTTAAGGTAATAATAACAACATTAACAACCGTTAGAATTCCATAAGTCATACGATTTTTTTTTCAATAAATTCCATTTTCTGTTTTCAAAAATGTTTTGTATGAAAATTTTACGAAAAAATTGTTTTGGATAAAATACTTTATTTAAACCTTTGTTTTATACAATTAAATTGATTGGTTTCTAGCGCATTAGAATATATTGATTTAACCTGGGTTTGGTTTTGATTTTTCGCTATAGTACTTACAAAAGTTTAACTATCAATAAGTGGCCAAAACCGGTAGGTACATTTGGCACCTCTCACACGTTTTGTGTTATATACTTACATACAAAAAACTATTTCCTTTTTTAAATTTGACACACACCCACTTGCAGGAAGCTCCATTAAAGTTAATGCTTCATTAAGTCTATTGCTGTCACTTTCGTTGTCAAGAAATAAAAAGTGACAGCAATAGATTTAATGACGCATTAACTTTAATGGAGCTTCCTGCAATTGAGTATAAGTAATGTAAGGTACCTTTAAAGGTAGATAAATTATCTATAATTTAAGATATACTTTGGCTCCTAAATACCTAAGACCATTTAGTACTTAGTGCTTCAAAGTAAAAAAATCCTTAAAGTGGCCACAAACGGTACCTCTGCCCTACCTACTGTTTTTTCCTTATTATAATTATGTTATAATAATAAAACACTGAGAACGCAAAAAAAACAAAATTTTAGGTTTGTTAACCCTGCAAATGTCTTCAGTTTTAAAAAGTTTTTGGACATTATATAGCCATAGTATTCGTATAGGTATTAGGAGTACCTAAGTAACTATATGAAAATTGCATTTTCTTTTGGTGTAAAAGTTAAACTTCACTAACTAATCATTTTATGTCAACGTTTGTTTCAATTCAAACGACGACGAGGTAATATCTATTTGGTTACAGTCACACCTGGATACCAGAAAACTATCGCTTAGTCGCTGCAATAACATAACGTTGATAGGTAGGTAGGGGTAGGTATATGTTATGTTGGCAATGCGACAAATCGCATCTTGATGACATTGCACTTACTGACCGCAGGTGCCGCAGCAGTAGGCGATATTGATTGGATATGGTGCTACAAAGTAACTTAAATGAAGTGAAATTCCAACGAAACACGTAACTGAAATTGCAGAAGGTATCGGTAGAACTACTTACCTATTATTATTTTGTAATACAAATTGTGGTTCTCATGAACCACAAAATGACGTAACATGAATTACGTAACATCATCATGTCAGCAGCTGTACGATGCCCACTGCTGGGCATAGGCCTGCGCTGCCCGCATCCAGCGGCTTCCCCAGCCTTCACCAGATCGTCGATCCACCTTGTCGGTGACAGCCCCGTGACAAAGGATCCACTTGCATGACAAAATTAGCTATCAAAATGGACTGTCGGTTATGATTTTTTTCTTATCCACAACGGCTTAGCACTTAGCCTTCAACACACCTGATGTTAAGTGGTGATAAGGCTGTAAGTGGAAGCGCACTACTCCCGGAATCCTCAATCACTGAGGAACTGGCTATCTTATCTCTTACTGCCGGAACACAATGCCGAAAACATCATTGTTATGGCGTCAGACTTAGATAAGATGGTAAAATATTTTAGTCCCAAAGATTATCACCGGAACAGAAATGCTTGTCGCACATTAAATGGGACGAATCACAGAACAAACAATAACATTTTTTTTTTAAATTCAGTGATTCGTACATTATTGTGCATTGGGAATGGATATTGGGACTGAACGACTTCTATATACACGGCCACCCTACCGTGTCGGTGCGTGTCGGGCGTATATTGCCAGTATAGTTTATTATTTATCCTGGGCAAGGCTCTAACAACAAATCGAAGCCCCTGCGGTGTTTTTAGATGAAATCACCGTAGATATTGATCATGCCGAATAAAAAATGAGAAATATCAAAAGGCTTTATTTCTCAAAAATCCCACCCACACAAGAAAGCGACCCTTACCATGATAAACTAGAGACTTTATCCTTAAGCTAATATTACACAGTTCAACCAAATTGATTCAATTTGGTTGAACCATGCAGAAGTGAACACGGTTTACTTCTGCATATAAACGACTTATCGCCATTACAGTTTCATTTCTGTCCGCCGCCGTGGATTTTTCTTCCATACTACTACAATATAAACTACCTAGGTACCTATTTACCCATTGACCTTTCTTTAGTTAGCATGTTTATTTGTTTTGCGCGTAGTCTCAGAAGGATTACCTACACGTTATTTAGAATCGAAAAAAAATCATAATCTATAAAAATAACCATGTAGGTAGGTACTTAAGAGTTTTTTATTTTCTGCCAAAAAAAGTAAAAATGTAAAAATTTTAATAAGTAAGGGTATTTTGTAATTATTTAAAAAAAGAGAATTACTTACTTACTTAAGATTTTTTTTATTTTTTACAATTAAAATAAATGAGTTAAGTACTATAACATATACAAAATCAAAAGCATTACTATTATAGTTCTTATTCTATAGAATTTACAATAATAACGGAAGGCCGGCGGAGCGCGGCGCGCGGCTGTAGAGTATAATATAGGCTCGCAAACTCACTAATAATGTCACAAAAAATGTCAAAAGTGCAACTGCGAGAAGTTCGGGTAAGAAAAGTAAGCGGCAACTTTTAAATATTTCCACGATATCTCAGCATGTGAAGATTCATTGAGAAAAGCGCGGGATAGAGATGACTTCAATTTGTCTTGTATATTTTTTTAACCATTTATTAATAAGTGAACTATATGTATTAATTAACTGTGTATGTACTTTCTCTGAAATATATGGATTAATAAAAAATATTAATAATCTATATAATTATATAAAAATGAATCCCTATTTCCCTTGTAGTACATGGAAATCGTACCAAATAAGTGGTGTTGCCTTGCATTAAATGAGGTAGTTCTGATTTTTTTATATGTTAGTAGTGATGAGATAGTAATGACAAATCCAAGTTTTCCACCTCGAAAGCCCTCCGGATCATTGTTAAATATTTAAAAATCCAATAAATTTTCAGTTTTTTTCAGTTTTTGACAATTTTTACCACCAAGGACCTGTGTTACGGCAAAAGTTTCTATGCACGCTTTAAAGTAGACTAAATTTGCAATAAAAAGAGAATAATTTGGTTCTTGTAAGTCAAATAGTTTTTGAGATGGGGCTATTCAAAAGTTGGCAAAAATTCAAAAAAAGGAAGTATTACAGATTTTTTAGTTTTCGACATTTTGACCCATAGTAGTAGGTTTATTGCAAAAGATAAATTATTAGTTATTAAAGGCCATTAAATTTCCAACAAAATGAGACCCATTAGTAATATCAACTTACACTTGATAGTTCCTGACACAGCTGTTCAAAGTTATTGAGGTAGGTAAGTAAAAATTATGTAAAAGAAGGCTTTGCAAAAGGTAGTAAGCCCTAAAGGAAGAAGGATCTGGGAGACGTTCCCGTTCTACCTTGTTAGACACAAACCTTAATCACCTTGAAAGCATACCAAAGATGTAAGGTTGTACCAGCAGATGTGGTTGCAGGAAAGCAGAACTCAGATGTTTCGGTGTTTGCAGCTACTGCATTGGCCAATCATGCGAGAACATACCAGACCTGATGTGTGATGACATTGATGAACCATTGATTGATAACCCACCATCAAAGGACGATTTTGACCGTCCTGAGCAGTTCGATGAAGAAATTATACCTCAGCAAGCTGCCCCCAAAAAGTGTGCTGTGGATTCAGAGGACGTGCCTGGTCCATCAAAATTATACATACAATGTACATAATTGATCCCACCACCTCCCAGATCCTCCTTCCTTTAGGGCGTACTTCATTTTGCAAACCCTTCTATTACATAATTGTTCACTTACCTCAATAACTTTGAACAGCTGTCTCAGGAACTGCCAAGTGTAAGTTGATATTACTAATTGTTCTCATTTTGTTGGAAATTTAATGGACTTTAATAACTAATAATTTATCTTTTGCCATAAACCCACTACTATGGGTCAAAATGTCGAAAACTAAAAAAACTGTAATACTTCCTTTTTTGAATTTTTGCAAACTTTTAAATAGCCCCATCTTAAAAACTATTTGACTTACAAGAACCAAATTATTCTCTTTTTATTGCAAATTTAGTCTACTTTAAAGCGTGCATAGTAACTTTTGCCGTAACACAGGTCCTTGGTGGTAAAAATTGTCAAAAACTGAAAAAAAAACTGAAAATTGATTGGATTTTTAAATATTTAACAATGATCCGGAGGGCTTTCGAGGTGGAAAACTTGGATTTGTCATTACTATCTCATCACTACTAACATACAAAAAAATCAGAACTACCTCATTTAACGCAAGGCAAAATGTACGATTTCCATGGACTATTGGTCACGACATCACGCGTGAACGGCTGGACCGATTTGGCTAATTTTGGTCTTGAAATGTTCGTGGAAGTCCAAGGAAGGATATAGGGGTAGGGTAAGGGTAGGGTAGGGTAGGGGTAGGGTAGGGGTAGGGTAGGGTAGGAGTAGGGTAGGGGTAGAGTAGGGGTAGGGTGGGAGTAGGGTAGGGGTAGGGTAGGAGTAGGGTAGGGGTAGGGTAGGGTAGGGGTAGAGTAGGGGTAGGGTAGGGGTAGGGTAGGGGTAGGGTAGAGTAGGGTAGGGGTAGAGTACGGGTAGGGTAGGGTGGAGTAGGGGCACAGAATAAATAATAGTGGTGCTAAGGGTAGGGGGTAGGGCCACGGGAACGAAGTCGCGCTGGGTCAGCTAGTTAATAATATAAATTACTAGCTAATAAATATACAGATTTTTATACCCGTCGGTCGATTGACCTCTGGGTACTACAGTACCCAAAAAAGTTGGCTTGAAAGTGATCCTTGGGACTGTAGTCCCATTTTTTAAAGTGAGTGTATATAAAAATTGAAATAACTTGAATACGGTATTTTACTGATTTTTTTTTATTTCTTTAAAATGTTTTTCTAAATATTAGCTACACAAAACAAGTTTTCATTTTGAATTATCTTGAATATTTTCAAAGATATAGGACTTCAAACTTTATAATTAGACAAGGACAGGACGCTATCTTAGTGACGTCAGTGGGTTAGTAGCGTCATAGTCACGCCATAGAAGATTTCGTTTTAGAAAGAGACAGCTATAGTCAAAATCAAACAGACTATAATTCTTTTATTATAAAACAGATTCAAATTATTTTTTCACATTTGGTATTCTTAATTGCAATATTTTTTAACGTCATCATTAAATATCTACATTTCAACAACAGTAAAATACCCTATTGTTGAGGTACAATAATGATAAATAAAATATCTGTTTTAGGTAAAATAATATGACGTGATTTTTAATTAATTAAAAAAAAATTGTTCGTCGAATTTTAACGAAATCGTTTTCTTTCATTGATTTGATAGTTAAGTTAGTCAAGAAGTTTTATTTTCTTTCTTTGGTTTATTATAATATAAGTAATAGGTAATAGTAATAGTAATATTATTATAATAGGATAGGATAGGAGTTGTTTAGTTAGATTTTTGGTTTATAAGTTTTATTTTTTAGGAGGCGATAATAATAGGAGTTGTTTAGAATTTTGGTTTTTCGTGAAGTTAACGACCAAAACTCCCTACAAGAATTGACACGTCTGCGAGGTCTTGCTCATGTACATAGAACATTTAACTAAAAAGCTTAAAATAAAAAAAACGAATTTAAAAAACTAAAAAAACCCGTCTGCGGTGCAATAAACTAAAAAGAAAAAAACAAGCAAAAAAAGATCGATTGTGGATTGAATATGTTCTTAGTTCTTACTAGTAAATTGTATGCAGCGTTATATATATTAGGTACTTAATACAAATTTTAAGTAAGATAATTCTCGGAAGCAGGCGGGATCCATGATATTTTTATAGATTTTATACGCAAATGGATATATATAGATAAGTAATATGACACTATGTTTATTAACAATTTCTTTAGAGTTGACATTGCACTGATAAAGAGGAATTTACAGTGTGACCAAATAATACGATTACTAATTAAAAGTACGCCTACTATTTCGTACTTACCACAGCAGATGACAGAAAAATTACACACAAAAAAATCTAGCAATCTCAATTAAAACAGAACAAACATTTATGGTAGGTACTCACATAATTAAGAAACATGGTATTGTGATGAGATGTCAAAAAGTTCAATTGTCATTATTCGTACTCAAGTAGGTACCTAGATACAGTGCAAATTAAAACAGCATGTCCTGATAGAAATTTTCCAGTGTCGTCTCAATCATTGTGATGTGAGCAAATCACGAGCAAATTGACATAAACGGACTTGTTGTTCGCGAAGTTCTTGGTTCTGCGTCGACACGCTGCGCTCTGGTTTGGTTGGGGCATTTGACATGCAGTCAATACGATTCTCGTAAGATTTATATTTGTTGCAGGGATATGAGGAAATCAGGGATTTCACGAAATCCCTAGGGATACCACGAAATCACAGAAGATGTCGAATATTCTTATTTATGACGTCTTCTTCCTAAACAAGTTCAGTGATATGTCATTTCACTTAACTAAATCTAGTGAAATGTCAGAAAAGTGGATTTCAGAGGTGAGAATTTGCCTCGGAAGTCCTGTAGAACACGTGATAGGTTAGAAATTTAAGACGATCGCGAAGCGCAGCGAAGCGATCGCCTAAAATTTCGTGGTTATTTTTTTTTGTGAAAACAATCCACAAGTTGTTTCACAAAAAAATAACCATGAAATTTAAATTTCTAACCTTGCACGTGTTCTACAGGACTTACTCGTTACAAACTCGCTCATACCTGTCACCTGCAGCCGTGAGCTTACTGTTATTCTTATCTACTTCAGTCATTCTTCATTTCATTAGATTTAGTTTAGTGATATCACATAAAATACCTCTTAGCATTCTTAAGTGTATGTACAAGGCGTTAGTGGAGAGTGTGATGTCATACGCTCTCGACAGTTATGGCCTAACTTACTCAACTCACATTCAAAAAATAGAATCGTTGCAGATCCGCTTTCTTAAATTACTTGTAGACAATAAAACAAAAAATAAATACAAACACAATTATTATGAACTATTTAAGGTATGTAAAATTCTTCCCGTCAGTCTCAAACAAAAATCCCTATTACTGATCAACAACTATAACTGTCGGGAGCGCCTGACACCACTGCACCACGGCCACGCAACGCGAGCCGTGTCACGCGGCAAGTACAGTGTACCACGCGTCACCAGCGTGTACGGCGATAGAACCCTATCTAAGCGCGTGCCCTATTTACTGAACAGTCTGCCTGCTGATCTCTTAGCAATAGACAATTTTAGGATATTTAGTAACAGGCTTAAGAAACACTACCTGAACACACAGTAATGTAAGTAATTTGATAAATGTATGTAACCTAAGTATTTTTTTTTTTTGTAACTAGATTAAATATTATAAAACATAAGATAATATACGTCAGTAAATAACTTACCTACCAACTCGCAGACAAACCTATCATTAGGTTTTGCGAAGAAATGTAATTAAAATTGTAAATTGTTTTTGTGTAATAAAGTTTTTAATAAAAAAATAAATCACTGAACTTGTTTAGGAAGAAGACGTCGTAAATAAGACTATTCCACATCTTCCATGATTTCGTGATATCCCTAGGGATTTTGTGAAATCTCTGATTTTCTCATATCCCTGCGACATATTGAAACCGAAGAGAACTTCGAACGCTACGCTGTTACCTAGACATGAGAAATAAAATGAAACAAAATAACCTTGTTTTCGATTAACTTAAGCATTTTTGAACGTCATTTTTTTACCCTACTACCTAAATACCTAATCTTTTAGTTGCTAGAAAAATGGGGCCTTTGGTAAAAATGTAATACGATAAGTAATACGATTTTGCGGAAAACCCTTGGAAAAACAGTTGAATCATCATATTAATTTTTAAGTACGTTTATTAAAAAAATAACAATAATATCCCAATATCATCGTCAAGTATGGTTACACCTAATGACCTGAGGGTTGCAACTAGCGATATCGTTTATTATCCTCAGTCGGAAACAATACATCAGGAACAGAGTGCTATCCTTGATTTTAATATTTTACTATAGTTAATTAATTATTTAAAAAAATGGTTAAATATTTGTGTGGCTACGCTTTCTACTTTAGAAAGAAATTGAAAATCGTCAAAGTACAGAGGCAAGTGAAGTAAAATACCTTTTATGAGAAGTGATTTCCTAGTCAATCTTGTCGATTTTGTGTTTAATTTGATCCAGTTCATACCACTTTAGAAGGTAAACAAACTATGTATAATATATTACAAAGGAGTATTTAAAAAAATCTTAATAAGTATTTAATTAGCAGAATATTAGCAACACTCGTGGATATTGTACGCATAATCCATACTAATATAAATGTGAAAGTGTGTTTATTTGTTTTTTGTTTGTTTATCCGCCTTTCACGACAAAATGGAGCAACGGATCGACGTGATTTTTGGTACCTATGGAGATAGTTTATGGGCTGGAGAGTGACATAGGCTACTTTTATCCCGGAAAATATCACATTCCCCTGGGATAACGTCGTTTAGTCCGCGCGGGCGAGCGAAGCCGCGGGGGAAAAGCTAGTTCTGTTATAAAATTTAATTGGTTCTGTTCCATACCTATCAACCATAGCAACTAGAGACTTCGTTGTAGTTGTCAATGACTTCGGGTTTCACCGTTCAATATTATTCGATTTATCAGTGGACTTGCAATCGTCTGTTATATTTTATTAACAAAAAGACCTTTGTCGCTAATCAGGCCACTGTTTTTATAGGAGTAACAGAGATTTCTTTTACAAAGCTAGTTGTTTATTAACTTCGTTAAAGTAGGAATGCTTTGGAAAGAGTATGTGATGAATTATTCCTTCAGTTAAGAAAGCTCAAGAAAAATATGAAATAATCTAAATCATCGGTGAATCGCTAATTATGTAATTTTATACTTACTTATGAACCAAAAACCTTTATTTTGACTCTGACATTATGTGAAAAAAATCTATTATCCAACTAATTTAAAATAAGTGGAAGTAGGTACTTATACACGGAGATCTGTTGCGCTGGGTACGATCTTACCTGACCAACCGCTCTCAGGCAGTTGTTCTTGGCGGGTACAGGTCAGATTACATTTCTGTCCCCTCTGGAATACCCCAGGGGTCCCACCTCGGTCCTCTCTTTTACAATGCATACATTTATGACATAGGGAGCCCACTCGTGAGTTCTAAACACCTCCTATATGCTGACGATAAAAAAGTTTATATAAAGGTGGAAACGATCAACGATTGCGAGCTGCTGCAACAAGATCTCAATAACTTATATAATTATTATGCTAAGAACAAAATAACAGTCAGCATTCAAAAATGTAAATGTATAAGTTATACTCGAAAAAAGAATCCTATTGTCTACAAATACCACTTTGATGGCGTCGAGATTGAGAGGGTCGAGGTGGTCCGCGATCTAGGCGTGCACTTTGACAGTAAGATGTTAATGTCGAATCATGTCGACATAATTAGAGGCAGGGCTTACAAGAATCTTGGTTTTGTTATACGCACTTGCAGTCCCTTTCATGATCCCCTGAGTCTCAAATTAGTATATTATGCATACGTGCGTAGCATCTTAGAGTACGCCGCCCCTGTATGGTCGCCGCGTTACGATGTTTATATCAAGCGCCTCGAAAAAATACAACATAAATTTGTTAAACATCTGAATTTTAAATGTAGAAAAACTAACACGAACGTTGAATACGAGGAGATTTGTCGTGCTTTCAATCTCCTTACTTTAGCGGAACGGCGAAATGTGTTAGACATGAGCTTGTTATATGACATTATCCGCGGCCGCCTGGACTGTCCGGAACTGGTTGAGAGCATCTCAATAAATGCATGTCCGCGGCGCACGAGGAGTACTCGCCTGCTGCATGTACCGTACCGCCACACTAATTACGGACAGAATTCCGTGTTTACTAGACTTCCTAATTTATATAATTTAAAATTTAACGACATTGATATTTTTACTGGCTCTAAGAAACTTTTTCAAAATAATATCAGACGACATTTTTTTGACCCTGATAGTAATAGTGATAGTTAGCTAATACAACACGGTAAACAACGTATACGCTAGGTAATTTTATGATATATTTATATATTTAGACAATCATTATAAGTTAAAGTATGTATGTACCTATATATTTATTATTATTTTATCAATACCACATCTTTTTATATGGTAATATATAAATAAGTAATAATATAAAAAAACTAGTATTGACATAATCCTTAATCCTTCTCTTGGGCACTATTTCTCTAAAATATGTAATAATTAGTTAATAAGTTAAATTTTTTTTTCTCTTTCTTTACATTTACATGAATTGATAGTAAGTACTATGTTTGCTCTTCGACACACTTTTAGTGTTCGCTCTCGTACATAAAAATGTAATATGTTGGATAGTCGTAATTGGCCCACAGAATCTTTTATTCAATATGTAATTCAAAATTATTTTGAGCTGTGTACTATCCCTATTATAAATAAAATAAAATAAAATAAATAAAATACCTACCTATCTACTAATGTTATTCTTTACAAAAAATAACTTTCTTTTGGTTTGAAATTATTGCTAACGTAGGTAATTAAATAACTGATTCATAAACTTATTAAGCAAACTGTTCAATATGTCCTTAATAACCTTTCTTGAAATCCCATACCTAGAAAAAGATATTAACTTACTACAAATTACACCTACTACTACTACGTGTAATAACGTACTTTAGAGCGGACAAAGTTGTCGATATTCCGAGCTCATGTTCATTAGCATACAATGCTAGGAACCTAGGTAGGCATGGTATAAGCTAATCAGTCTAATCAATCACAATCAATCACACGCCGCGCTATCGATATGTGATATCGAATCAAGTTCGTGATTCATTGTCAACATTTCAAGTTTAGTATTAACTAGTAGGCGCGTGAAGAAAATAATGTTACGACAAAGGCTAAACTGACAAGACAAGATAAACTATTAAGTATATCTATATTTGATAAACTAGGTAAGTAAGTACCTATATTTATTTTGAAAACTGAGATTTGCAGTAGGTATTGATTGACTGACACTGACACCCTAAGATAAATGAAAAGAATCGAATTAATAGGTAAGTAGGTAAGTACGTACTAGCTTTTTTACCGACCACTTTCGAATTTATACCTACGAGATCTACTTATAGAAGAATTTTTATACTTAAGTACCTACCTACCTACCAAATTTTTGACTGAGATGTGATGTAAGTAGGTTCGTCTTCTGAATAAAATTATATCATTTTATTCACAATGTCTGGTAATAATAAATCACTGTTTAATCCTAATAAATAATAATAATAATTCTAATAGGCAAAACATAGAACATTTCTATGATCAACCTTCATCATCATCATGTCAGCCGAACGACGACGTCCACTGCTGGTCATAGGCCTCCCCCAAGGCAAGGATCTCCACAACGATAGGTCCTGCTCCTGCACTGCCCGCATCCAGCAGCGGCTTGTAGGCGGCCTGTGCCCACGGACGGAACGTCGTCGTCCGGTACGCGGTCACCATTCGAGAATCAACCCTAAAGGCCCCGAAATAATCTTCTCTTCCAAAGTCACGACATTTTGCAACTTCGGACAAATCACGAGATTTACCTAGATACAATCGAACCAATTGAATCGTGACCCACCATAAGTTCATTTTCCAACAGATATTAAAATTCAATAAGGTCCAAATTCAAACTTATTATCATTGACACTGACTTTATAGTTTTGACGCTTTCAAGCAAATTATTACGAAACTGCGTCAGTATTCAATTGGTTCGACTGTACAAGGAAAACCATTAAAGTTGGGACGATACCTCTATGAGGATAGTCTAACACAAAATTCTTAATGCTACATTTAATTATTAAAAAAATTGGATCTACAAAAATACCTATTTGTCCTTAGCGATGGTGCACACGAGTCCATGCTTAAGGACGACATCAAGCCGACAGTCACCAGCAAGGAGTCAAGCAAGGATATCGAGTATGAAGCCCTGCAGAGCTTCTTGCGCAGCATCAGCTCCACGGCGACCTTGCCGCCCTACGTCAAGGGGGAAACCTACTCCTCGATGAAAGGAGTTTTCAACCAGGTAACTCTAGTTAGTCAGTTTATGTTCAAGGACGACGTCAAGCCGAAAGTCACCAGCAAGGATTTAAGCAAGGATTTCGAATATGAAGCCCTGCAGCACTTCTTGCGCAGCATCAGCTGCACCTGCACGGCGACCTTGCCGCCCTACGTCAAGGGGGAAACCGCTACTCCTCGATGAAAGGAGTTTTCAACCAGGTAACTCTAGTTAGTCAGTTTATGTTCAAGGACGACGTCAAGCCCAAAGTCACCAGCAAGGATTTAAGCAAGGATTTCGAATATGAAGCCCTGCAGCACTTCTTGCGCAGCATCAGCTGCACCTGCACGGCGACCTTGCCGCCCTAGGTCAAGGGCGAAACCGCTACTCCTCGATGAAAGGAGTTTTCAACCAGGTAACTCTAGTTAGTCAGTTTATGTTCAAGGACGACGTCAAGCCGAAAGTCACCAGCAAGGATTTAAGCAAGGATTTCGAATATGAAGCCCTGCAGCACTTCTTGCGCAGCATCAGCTGCACCTGCACGGCGACCTTGCCGCCCTACGTCAAGGGGGAAACCTACTCCTCGATGAAAGGAGTTTTCAACCAGGTAACTCTAGTTAGTCAGTTTATGTTCAAGGACGACGTCAAGCCCAAAGTCACCAGCAAGGATTTAAGCAAGGATTTCGAATATGAAGCCCTGCAGCACTTCTTGCGCAGCATCAGCTGCACCTGCACGGCGACCTTGCCGCCCTAGGTCAAGGGGGAAACCGCTACTCCTCGATGAAAGGAGTTTTCAACCAGGTAACTCTAGTTAGTCAGTTTATGTTCAAGGACGACGTCAAGCCGAAAGTCACCAGCAAGGATTTAAGCAAAGATTTCGAATATGAAGCCCTGCAGCACTTCTTGCGCAGCATCAGCTGCACCTGCACGGCGACCTTGCCGCCCTACGTCAAGGGGGAAACCGCTACTCCTCGATGAAAGGAGTTTTCAACCAGGTAACTCTAGTTAGTCAGTTTATGTTCAAGGACGACGTCAAGCCGAAAGTCACCAGCAAGGATTTAAGCAAGGATTTCGAATATGAAGCCCTGCAGCACTTCTTGCGCAGCATCAGCTGCACCTGCACGGCGACCTTGCCGCCCTACGTCAAGGGGGAAACCGCTACTCCTCGATGAAAGGAGTTTTCAACCAGGTAACTCTAGTTAGTCAGTTTATGTTCAAGGACGACGTCAAGCCGAAAGTCACCAGCAAGGAGTCAAGCAAGGATGACGAGTATGAAGCCCTGCAGAACTTCTTGCGCATCATCAGATCCACCACCGCCCTACGTCAAGGGGGAAACCTACTCCTCGTTGAAAGGGCTTTTCAACCAGGTAACTCCAGCTATAGTCAGTAGTCAGTCAGTAGACTAACCGACAAACTGAAACTAAAGGTAGGTACAGGCTGACTCAGTATCCCTAATGTAATATTGTAAATGTGCAAATGTGAAGATTGACTTTGAGTTTATTTTTGCCAGATACCTAAGTTACCATAATAATTGTAAGAAAAGAAAATAATAGTCTAGTCAACAAGTTCAAAAACGTAAGCTCCTTAAAATATGAGCGATAGCTTAATGGATTCGGAATGATGTCTAGAAAGGTATTCGATGGATTTTCTGCACGCAAAAAAATGCAAAAGTTGAAAAAAATACCATTTCGTTTTTTGTTAAAGCAAACAAGGTCCCAATAAAAAAGTCCCACGTCCCGGAGTTCTATCTCCATTATTGAACACTGAATAAGTTTTTAGTAAAAACACAGTAAGAACTTCATTTTTAAGACAAGCTTTTTTGCTGACTGTACTCAAATATTGTATTGTAATCTAAATCTAAACCAAACCTGTATACATAATTTCAGCTCCATCGGACACTGCGAAGTGGGTCAAATTAAGCTTGCAAGATTTGTCCCCCACTAACTAACAAACTAACTAACTAACATGGCAAGTTAATAAAAAGCTTGTAAAATAGGTCTCCGCGCGGCCGTAATACGCGCGCCACCCAGTGAGTAAGCCACAGAATAAGTAGTAGATTGTATTACAAGGGAGCAAAATAGCATATTTACGGCGAGGGCACTATTTTGAATCCAAAGCGCAGTGAAGGATTAGTGAGGGATTCTAAAGTAGAATCCTGAACGCAGCGAGGGATTCAATATACGTCGCCCGAGGGGAAAATAATTTTGTGGCCGAGTAATACATACACTCTACTTTTCATTTCGAATATAAGGAAAGTAAATACACTCTGCTTTTCATCCCCCTCTACCTATAACAAAAGCAATAAATAAAAACAACTAAAACTACCTAGAAAAATAAAATAATGGTGGCGGGGACATAACTATTTAGTAATCTGTGGCGGGGGGCTTTGCCTTCTCTGTTTTTCCTATTATGTATATTTAAAAAGTTTGAAGTTTAGATTAAACAACAAAAAATTTTTTTACAAAGAAATAAAAAATAAATAATTTATATGTCCATCGTATCCTCCTAAGTATCTCCGGGGTACCATGGGGGGTTGAAAATTTTGTTAGATTTTAGCTACGACGCACCGTTTTTGAGAAGCACCCAGTCATACCTGAGACACAGTGTAAAAAGCACAAGGCTGTGCCAGGGGTCACTCCGCAGTTTAGGTACGTTCGGACGGCGCGCCTGCCGGGCAGGCGTAGGTATGACATAGAAATTTAGTCCGCAAAAGAGCTAGAATATATGAGCTAGAAAGAGATGCAACGACAACTTTCGCGTTGCATTTTATTGAATTTGATTACACGTGATGTTAGTGATGGGCATTTACACCGATAACCTAAATAAAATAGGAAAGTGACACTTTATGTCTGTTATCTTTTCACGCTAAATAGGGCTCGAATTTGTTACATTTTTTTGTTTATGTGGGATCATGAGGGACCTTTCTCCATCATACCATAGGGGTAATATGGAAGTTTTAGAACACTGTACGCGGCGGACGAACACGCGGGCGGCCTCAATTAAAATATTACAATGGCTAAATTTACCACAGCACTAACTAAATACCTGACATTAACTACACAAAACAGCCAATTTGTATAATGCTATGTCTATCTATCACCTACTTTGTGCAAGGTCGTCAAGACCCTGACCCCTCTTGCCTATAGGTAGGGACTGAAGAATAGTGGCTTCCGTTTATTAATTATTTACAGAATTGCCTACGTACCCATGCTTACCATTGATCTGATATATTGTCGTAGAATAAAACTACTTGTGTTAAGGCGCCGATTCCCGAAAATAGGGTATTTTAAATTATGGATTACTCGTAAACCACAGCTCCTACTCCTACCTACCTATATATATGTTATTTTACAGTTATTTATCTAGTGCTTCCGGCCGTTTTTTTTCGATTGGTGATTGCTGTGTCAAATAAAATTTCAAACATCCGTCTAATCGTAATCCAAATATTACCATTATATTATCCACCTATTACTTGCAGTATACTTGGTTTTAGTTACTTAATGAAAAATATACGAAAATAATTGTCTTTGAATAGCCGAGGGATTCCGGCCGTCAAAAGTTTAAATAAATTTTTATTTAATTTTTAATTGAATTTTAAGTGATTTTCGATTCGCGGGGCGCTCGCGAGTTTACAGTTCACTGCCGGCTGCCGATGCGTCCGCGTGAAGTGTCCTAAGGGCGTTTGTGCACTACACTGAATTTTACCGATCCGGTAAAAAAACAGATGCTTGTATTTTAATAATTAATCATTTTTAATAGTAAGAATTTATTTATTTCACGTAGTTTAGGGTTTGAAACATTGAAACTACACGAAATAAATAAATTCTTACTATTATAAATGATTAATTATTAAAATACAAGCATCCGTTTTTTTCCGGATCGGTAAAATTCAGTGTAGTGCACAAACGCCCATAGGGCGTTAAAATATACATATAGATAAGTTGAGATTTTTAAATTATTTTTATGCATTCAAAATGCAATTTTGTAAGTATAGGAAAAATGTGATAGTAAAAAACCACGAGCCCGGAAGTAGCTTTCAGGCGGGACTTGGATGGATAAATAGTAGATTGTACAACAAGTGCATAAAAGGTACCATCTTACCCGAGACGTATATATCCATCCGAGCCGTAGGCGAGGGTGGATAGTCAATTCGAGGGTAAAATGGGTTTTATGTACGAGTTATACACTCTGCTTTTCACTTCGAGTGTGAGGAAAATAAATAACAATATTGCAAAAAAGAAAAAATAAAGACTTCGCCATATTGGCGGGAAGACTTTCTTTTTCTTTTTTTTATACGGGCATTGGCAGCACAGTGACTTTAGCATAGATCGTAGTCCTTAATACTCTTAAAATACTTATTCCTTAGAAAACTCATTAATTTTGCCTAGTTTTATTAATTTAATAATTTAACATGGATTATGTACAAAATTTAAGAAACATAATGAAATTCGTTATGTATTAATAAAGTTTATTTAACGAAGTTTAATTGCGTGTGTGACTGTTTACCTGACGACCTTTGTCTTAAAGTCTGAGACTTAGACGAAGATTTTACTTTATGCACTAGAGCATAAAAAGCGATTTTATGCCGCCTATACCCAACATAAACACGAACTTTACGAGCATGAGAAGTGAAAATATTTTAATTAAATCTTTTCAAAGAACTCTCCACCAGCCTCTATACAAAGTTTTATGCGTCTGAACCAATTTTCAAAACATTTTTTCCAATCCGCCGCAGACACCTCTTCCACGGCCGGCCGTCTCGAACGCTGATAGATAACGAATGAGTAAATAAAACTACTACGTCTGATAGCGCGTCTTCCGGCGATGATAACTGTATCCCTTTCAGCCTTCGAATGATCGAAGCTTTCAGCTGATTTTTTATTTTAGGGATAAACGGTAGATGGTTTCTTTTGAAGGTCCCTTATCCATAATAGTAGATTGTACAACAAGTGCATAAAACATATACCCTCGACTTGACTATCAACCCTTGCCTACGGCTCGGGTGGATATATACGTCTCGGGTAAAATGGGTTTTATGTACGAGTTATACACTCTGCTTTTCACTTCGAATGTCAGGAAAATAAATAGCAATATTCCGAAAAAAGATAAAATAAAGACTTCGCCATATTCAATATTCATGCCATATTGGCGGGAAGACTTTCTTTTTCTTTTTTTATACGTGGCAGTGGCAGCATAGTGACTTTAGCATAGATCGTAGTCCATAATGCTCTTACTAATAACTTAATACTTAATTCTTCGAAAACTCATTAATTTTGCCTAGTTTTATTAATTTATTAATTTAATATGGATTATATGTACAAAATTGAAAAAACAGAATGAAATAACAAGTTTATTTAACGAAGTTTAATTGCGTGTGTGACTGTTTACCTAACGACCTTTGTCAGAGTCTGAGACTCACGAAGATTTTACTTTATGCACTAGAGCATAAAAAGCGATTTTATGCAGCCTATACCCAACATAAACACGAACTTTACGAGCATGAGAAGTGAAATAGTAGATTGTACAACAAGTGCATAAAACGTACCATTTTACCCGAGACGTATATATCCATCTGAGCCGTAGGCGAGGGTGGATAGTCAATTCGACGGCAAAATGGGTTTTATCTACGAGTTATACACTCTGCTTTTCACTTCGAGTGTGAGGAAAATAAATAACAATATTGCAAAAAAGAAAAAATAAAGTCTTCGCCATATTGGCGGGAAGACTTTCTTTTTTTTTATAAGTGGCAGTGGCAGCACAGTCACTTTAGCATAGATCGTAGTCCATAATGCTCTTGAAATACTTATTTCTTACAAAACTCATAAATTTTGTCTAGTTTTATTAGTTAAGTAAGTAATTTAAAATGGATTGTGTACAAAATTAAAGAAACAGAATGAAATAACAAGTTTATTTAACGAAGTTTAATTGCGTGTGTGACTGTTTACCTGACGACCTTTGTCTGAGTCTGATACTTAGACGAAGATTTTACTTTATGCACTAGAGCATAAAAAGCGATTTTATGCAGCCTATACCCAACATAAACACGAACTTTACGAGCATGAGAAGTGAAAAAGCTATTTGAAGTCGCTCAAATGACTCATCAGGTTTTAATCGTAGAAAATCATCGCAATCCAATTTTATATGAGACACGATAATTTAATTTAAGTACATATTAGCTAACGAAAAAATGTGGAGGGAAATTCTAAATTCGAACAATGGTATATTTTACTTTTAAATAACCAAATATTTCAAAATAATTACAAGTGGCTAGTGCCATATAGAAAAAAACTTTTTTTCTCAAAACTTTCTGAGTGTCCCCCATGTATTGCGCATAAAAGAAAACTACCAATGTGGGTATCAACCTAAAATGTTTTCTGAGAAGAAAAACATCTGCAAGACGTAATTTTGAAGTCTGTATGTTGCATAATGTTTTAATTAAATTGTTCAAAAGTCAAAGAATACAAACAAAACATAAAATGAGAGCTGGCATTTACTGCTGAGATGTCTTGATATTAGCAAGGTTGTAAGGTCAGTTTCATTGCCAAAATAAAACTTCTAATTGGCCGCGCAAGAACCGGTCTTATATCATTTTAGAGCTGCACTATTTGGCAATTTCTTCATCTTATCTAGCCAATGTACAATGTCATTATGTAGACTTAATAGGCCAGTCATATGTTACATTCGAAAATGCAATAATTATTATTGCGGTAAACTTGCTTTTTTGGTATGTTGTTTGGGTCCACCTAGATAGTATTTATCCAGATTTGCAGCAGTCTAAATAAATGTACGCGCGCTGAGGTATTGCTGAAAAACCTCCAATTTCTTTTCACTTTTTTTAGTTTTGTACAAAAGAACGACATAGAAAGGCTCTGACGAGAAATAACAGTAGTTAGGTACCTATTACTTTTTTAAAGTGTACAAAATTTCTGACAGTTTGATCCCTAATATAATTTTTAAGGTCTAATAGCTCCCAAGATTGAAAAATGGGAAATGGTCTTCTTCGGAGAATAAAAAATTTCTCGGTAATTTTGGATGAAGTTACAGTGCATGAAGTTTGCAGAAAGAGGTACACCGTATCCAGAAGTGTTGTACAACGTCGAGTAGATCCAACTCCATGCCTTTTCCAAGGGCACAGGACTCGACAGACCGGGAGATCGACAACGGTGGATATCCGAAAAATTTACCAAATACCATTATACCTTATTAAGCAAGTTTACCGCCATTATTGCAATTTCAGCGTATTTTTGTGTACGTAGGTATACATTAAAGATATGACCAGCCTAAAAGGACAAAACAGTGTTAAAATTAATCCGATACCTCAATGCAGCTTAGTAAATTAAAGATTTTCCTAAATCTTCAGATCGAATTCAAGTCGCTATGATCCATTGGTTGACCAGTTGACCTGTCAACAAAATATAAATGCATAGTCATGCATGAGGTCATGACAATGACAATTATTAAAATTCATGACTACCTAGTTGCTGTTGTCAAGTTATGCTTATATTTGTACCTAAGTAATTAGCATAAAATCATAAAAACTAAGATACACATACCAAGGAGCATCACATCACATTATCTCGAAGAAGTCATGTCAGGGCCAGCCATAGTCCAATAATGACGGTAAAAAAATTTGCATTATGAGACAATTTGCCTTCATGACTTGCGCAAATGTAGAAGATAAAATCAAGTAGCCTAACAATGGGAAGGAAAATCATACTTTATCACGAAACAAATAGAAAAGTATAGTAATCTTAACATCCGTTCTGACGTATAAGTATAGGTACTTACTCGTTTTCTTCGGCAATTCATAACAATGTGATACTGCAACTTTAATACGCTTTTCTTAAATTAAACTTTATCATCCATCATCATCAAATGTAATGAAACAACATTTTGTTTAGTTTACATTTACATAACGGGTATAAGGGTACACTCCACTCCACCAGTATCAGACCCAGAGGTCCCAGGTTCGATTCCCAGTGGGGGTACATATTGTATTATTTGGTTTGGTTGGTGGTAGTCGTTTAAGCCTGGCTACCACCATCTTATCTAAGTCTGACGCCATAACAATATAACGTTTTCAGCTTATTAATTGTGTTCCGGCAGATGGGAGATAATAGATAGCCAGCTCTTCAGTTATTGAGGATTCCGGGAGTTGTGCGCTTCATCCTTCAGCTTTATCACCACTTAACATTAGGTGTCTTAACTTAACATCACTCAAAAACAGGTAGAGATTTTTCTGCCGTCTCATGGAAAATGCCGTGTTTTATTTTATAGACGTTATAGTTTTCTTTTTTGGAGTCGGAAGGCTAACTAGTAGGTAATAAATGAGTAGAACATGCGAAGAAAAACATTAATATCAATTGGGTGAACACTTTGATGAGCACGTGGAGTAGCTGGGTGGGACTGCGTTTGACATAGTGTGAGTGTCACGTGCTGTGGCTAATGGCACTTATCTCAATCGTTTTTTATGTTTGTTTATGTTTGCCTAGGGCGTTCCTTATGCAGCTTATAATTATCAATATTGACTCCCCTTAACTAACGAATGATAGATAAGTAAGTGATTATCAGCAAGTGCGTAAGTACGTAGGTAGGTACCTACTATTTTAAAAATCACTAAAAAATTCTTTATATTGGTACATATATGGCATTATACAAATTGGCTGTTTTGCGTAGGTTATGTTAGCTAGTGATATATCCCAGTGCTTACTGTAGGTACCTACTGCATTACAAAATTTACAATCAAGGCAAAAGAATACTTAGGTACTCTCTTCTAATTTGGTATG
Source organism: Crambus lathoniellus (assembly GCA_949710035.1). Classification (NCBI taxonomy): domain Eukaryota; kingdom Metazoa; phylum Arthropoda; class Insecta; order Lepidoptera; family Crambidae; genus Crambus; species Crambus lathoniellus. The sequence continues at coordinate 19,878,965 of OX453303.1, read as the reverse complement.
AAATTATGATAAAGACCGCACCTGAAACGCAGCAGCACCTTTCCGACGGTTTGTAAATCACGGGGAAGGTCTCCCGCAGTAGGGTTTGCGAACCGATGGCGAAGCTTCTATGACATTCACAAATGCTTGGTAGGCCTAGATTGAATAAACGATTTGTATTCTTATTCTCACAATACTTATCATCCTAAATTCATGATTGTCTGCTTGTTCCAGTGCCTTATAACATGTGCAGTGCTGATCCTGGCGGCCGGGGCGGGGCACCCCATCGGGTTCTCCGCCGTGGCCCTGCCGCAGCTGCGGACAGAAAACACCACCATGAAGATAGACGAGGAGATGGCGTCTTGGATAGGTGAGAACATATTTTTCTTTTTTTTAAATAAAAAATATTTATTTCTTAAAAACAATTGGGTTATACAGGGTATGGTTGATTTCCCCTTTTACACCTATACCAGGAGAAAATCGCTCTCTCATAAAACATCTGAAAATACTACTAGGTCTTGTAGACAGATTGAATTCAAAATATTTATTCATCAACCGGAATAGAAACTAATCTTAAAATGGAATGGAAATTATACAACTCTAAAATGTTAGTACTACATGATAGGTATGCTTATTTATTTTCACGAATTTGATGGAAATATGAAAGGAAGTAGGTACTTATCGTCGATGAAGTGACAACCTCCTATCATTTTTGATGATACCTCCTATCATTTTTGATGATACCTCTTTTTTAAATGTAAGTAATAGACTTAAAATTCAATTTCGCATAGACTAATAATTTTTTTCTATCTGAAATTTCCTTTTTAAGAGCTATTAAAACTCAGGAAATAGATGCTAATAATGCGCTAGTAAATATTGACGTATGTTTTTGGCAATATCTTTTCTATCTCCTCTTAAATAACATATCCACAGATAGGAGGTATTGTCACTTCATCGACGTTATGTAAGTTTATTAGGTAGCTATGTTAAAGTTATTAAGATATAATAGGTACTTTTAGTGAATTAAATATCAAATAAAAGATGTAAAAACAGGTATTGTTCCCTAGTGTTTTGATAGAGCTAATGCTCTACCTAACATCAAACAATTGACATCGATATCATCGCGGTAATCGCGGCCAATGTTATAATAAAGGGTAGAAACAAAAATGCTTCATTCCACTCCACGGTATAACAATTGATTCAGTAGGTAAGTACCTAATAAAAATATCATATTTTTTTTTATTAAAATACCATTTTACGGATTTAATTAAACCTATTTAAACGCACGAACATTTCAATCAACAGTTAGGTACGCTTTTTCAAAATTATTATTGTCATAAATTATCTTTTATATCCTTTCAAGATTACTTTGTTTGAACAATACAGATTCGTAATTTAATCTAAAGCTAGAAACACACTTGTCTAGCGTAGTGTGTTGACGCGCGGCGGTGGCGCGGTACGATCTTAGAATAATAACACGATACGATACGACACGTATCGGTTTCATACATTTAGTATGGTTAGAAACACTCTTATGCAGTGTGGCGCGACTCTCTCTGTCTCTGTCGTGTCCATATACCTACTAAGTGTATGAAACAGACATTCTGGCGTCGCGCGCCCACACCAAAGAAGTGCGTGTTTCCGACTTAAGGCCCGTGGTCTCGCCAACGACCTTGGGCCAGGGACTAAAATATCGATAAAAAAATATATCGATATAAAAAAATATCGATAAAATTTATCGATATTTCTATAATCGATAATTATATCGAAAAAAATATCGATAATTAATAATCGATAAGGCCTTGCTGCGTCATATCATGTATGCGTGTTGCCAACTTTACGTCGGTCTGGATATTGATTGTCTGGTGTGGTGTGGTGTGTGTGGCTCACACACTCACACGCCACACACATGGGGCGCGCCGTTGCTGTTATTTATCTTTTACTTATATTCTTTTAGCGTACTATCGTTATGATTAATAATTATGTTAGTATTGTTTTATAATAAGTGATTGACATGCGTTAGAAAATGAATCCTTATAACTGAATAAAAAAAATACCGGATAGGTAGTCAACCATTTTTTTAAATTTTTTGATGTCGTTTTTTTATTTTACTTAGTGCTACTTTTGGCGGCGCATCAGTTATGCCCGAGCTTCACCTGCGTCTAATGCCATTAATTAGCGCGCTATTTGATATAATACGCAGTTGCAGCCGGGTCTTAGCGCGCTAATTTGATACAATTAGCGCGCTAGATTCTGCATTCTGCTAGACGCGCATGCCCCAGCATGATTGAAGATGACCATATATTGGGAGTGAAGCGGATTGCGAAAGTGATGTTTATAAAAACGGTGTGAAAACTTCACTCCTGTGTGGTGCAAACTGTATCTATAGTCATAAACGAAACCGATTATAATGCTTTACTCTATACTTACATAAATCAGGTACGTATACAAGTACATATCGGGAACTTATGCGATACCGCGTTGTCGGTACGCGATATCGCTGTCATCCTCGGTAGCCTCACCGCTATACTGTAAAAACGTACTAAATGACATTTTACCGAAAAATGAATTAAATACATGTCTGAATTTAAAATTTTGTTCTTTCGTCTGGTAAAATGGATTGTAATTTATATGATCAAAACGATAGTTTAGAAGTTATGTAGAGTAGATACGTACTTTACCTCAGTTCAGTTCAGCAAAAACGTACAAAACAGAATTAATTGCATGATTGCCTTATTCCTAACAATGAGTAGGGGAAGCCTAGTGTGGGTAAGACGAATACTCAATTTTATTAAAAGCCTACAATAGATGGCACTATTGGACGAGCTCGGGTCGGTAAAACAGTCATTCTAAAGCGCCATGACAACCAAAACAATAGTTGCGGTAATTCGTTGTCAATGAAAAGAAAAATAAAGGCTTTTTGCTGTTTTATTACGATTTTTTTGCAAGGGTTGAGTATTTATTTTTTGTATTATCCACTCAATGGCTACGCACGCTTAAATATGCTTACGGGACAATAGTTGCTCAGCGCAGCTCCGCTCCGCTCCGCTTTGCTCGCTTGGCTTTAAATTAAGTTTTACTCAAAAAATGGAAGGATTTTCATTCTGGAAAATTCCCATCCAGTAACTCTGTTACTCGTTGGGACAAGTTTGAAAGAAAAGCAATCCCTACCAGTCACACAGTGACTCGTTGGGACAAGTTTAAAAGAAAAACAAACAAACAACCAGTCGTTGAGTTGAGTTGAGTTAACAGACATTAGAACTTTATTGGCTATGCATGCCGGCCAGGGTCTATACAAAAGTGCCAATCATTCTTTAGTTGGGAGATTAAAATTAAAATATGTTTTATTTTAATTAATAATGTCTCGGAAGTATTCATTTAAACTTCGTGTCCTAAACAATTAATAAATTGTCCTATTACACCAAAAAATGTATTTAAATTAATATTTTAAAACATAAAAACCTACAAAACTTTATTTTAAAATTTCTCTTTTTATTAACCGGTAAAAACGCTCTTCGCCATGTTCTGACGTCATAAAATTTGTAACCAACCACTTGACAGTGTTGACAGTGTCAAGTGGTTGTGTACTTACCTTAGGGTAGTTCCACTTAACAAAGATCTTTCTCTAATATGCATTTGATTAAAGAAATTGGACGACTTTGACATTCAACATCCATCTTTGATAAGTAGAATACACCCTTACTTATATGTAGAAAAAGTGAAAGTACATTTATTTGTTTGCAAATTTAGAAATCCAATGACGTCACTACATGGATGATAGTGTTTTCATCAGTTCAAATAAAAAATTAAAAAATATATTTTTAAAATTATTTTTACTTATCAATAGATATTGTACTTTTAGATACAAGCGGATTCATGGTCGAAGATATTGTCCGAGTGTCTGCGTTTTTGTGAGAGGATATGTTGAATGCAAGGGAATGTAGATTAATATATTAATTTTGTGTTTTTTTTAATTATTATTGTAGTAGTAACGCCTAATTGAGTTGAATGATGTCTTTAATTAATGTTATTGGTGTATGTAACCGTTTTAATTAAAGTAAATAAATAAATTTATTTCATGATATCGCTATATTACGTTTTCCTAAGCCAAATACTAAAGGAAATATTCATTCGATGTATCAAATTAAGTATGAGTCAAGTAGCCTTAATAAAATAAAATATTTTTTTGTTTTAAGTATTAATGATGACATTGAAGTATTCATTTAAATTGTAATAGCATTTATTTATTAGAATTTTTTTGATTGGTTTGTAAACAAAGAATACTTATTTTCATTAATTATTGAAGGAGGTAATTTATTATATATTTTAATAGATGAATGTTATGTACTATTAGATGTAAGTTTTAATCTGCAACTTGGCAACATTAATTTATTTTTGTATCGTGATGAATATTTCAATGGAATATCTTGTCGTTTTGTGTAAAATTCGCTATGTTTGCGTACAAATTTGCAAACTTCGTAAATATACAAACACGGCAGGGCCAGTATTAAATAAATATTTTCTTACAATCACACCAATTATCTAAGCCCATAGTAAATTTCTTGAGAAACTGTGTCTATGTGAACTTGATGACGGATAAATATATACTTAAATATTTTTTGTTTGTAAATACATACTTATTATACATAGAAAACACCCAGACCAAGACAAATAGACATGTTCATGCACACAAATATTTGTCTTGTTCGGAAATCGAACCCGAGACCTCTGGCGCGGAAGGCAGGTAGTTTACTCCTGCGCCAAATCGGTCGTCAGGTATCGTCAGGTAAATATATTTTAAAATACTGTTTGCAGCTTTCAGTTTCTTCGATGTTGGCTATAATGCGAATCAATTTCTTTTGCATGGTGAGTAGCACTGCCACGTCCGTACTGTGGCCCTACAGCACCACTCCATTTAGGCATGTATTTAACAAATTTTTCGGTAAATTGTCATTAAGTACGTTTTTGCAGTAGGTATAGCGGCGATATGTCCTACCGAGGATGACAGCGATATCGCGTACCGACTCGGTATCGCTACCGAGCGCGAGAGCGATATCGCTAATATTTGAGCAAGGCTTTAAAAGGGTTAAAATTAAGGATATAACGATACCGTAGTACCTACCGTATAGTTAATTTTTACGATCATTAGCTATCGTCAACATTACGATACGATATGTGTACGATTCATTATTTTTCCATATTTTTTCAGTTTCGAGTGAAACAACGTAGTACCTATTTGTTTTCTCAATAAGAATTTTTGATCACAAAATTGCTAAAGTAAATGAAACAAATTAGTTTTACTTTCACATGCTAATTAGACCTTTTAAAAAAAATTACGTTATTATACATTTAAATAAATAAATTAATCAATTTAGTTTTTGTTTTACTTAGACTTAATATTGATATAAAAACATATAGGTATTCAAACAAAGCTTCAAATAAATTCAACAAAATGCTATCAAAAAGAAGTCGTAATGCATTCGTATCGTAATTTGTTATCGTATTGGGTCATTACGATGTATTCGTCATTCGTATTGGTATCGTAATAGCCACAAATAGGGTAAATTACTAAAATACGCAAAGAACGCATTTTACTTGGCAGCTATCTGCCGCTTGCCAAAACTCAAAACAAAATCAAACGCTTGTCGTCGTGCCGTCGTCGTCGCGACGTTGTCGCTCCGACGGTAATCCCCTGATCCGATCCTCTCGCCCTGCTAAGTTTGGCAACGTCGCACTCGCACGTTTCGTACATTATCGATATTAAAATATCGATAAAATTATCGATATTTTAATCGCTATTTCGTATCGATATCCAACTATCGAAATTTTATGCTTATATCGATATTTTTCAAATATCGATATAAGTCCCTGCCTTGGGCATAGAAAAGTGGCCTAATTTTTCCGCCCGCGCGATCCGCACCAAAACAGCTTAAACACACGTTTCGTCAAAACTATGTATTATTTTAAAACGAAAAATGCTCAGTTTTAATTTAAACAAGTTAGCAATCTTTTCCTGAAAGAAACGTGAAAATATCACTTGTAGTTTAGAAGCAGTTATAGCGTATTTCAAGTTGAAAACAGCTTCATTTCAATGTTTTTTTTTAATAGTATCTTAAAGACTATGTTTTTTTAAAATGCTCAGATTGAAGTTTATACATATATCAACTAGCTGACCCGGCGCGACTTCGTTCGCGTGGCCCTACCCCTTACTGCACGCTACCCCTACTCTACCCCTCCCCTACCCCTACCCCTACCCCTACCCCTACCCCTACCCCTACCCCTACCCCTACCCCATACCCCTACCCCTACCCCTATCCCTACCTCTGGCGGGGATAACTAATTAAATGACGATTGATCAGTTTTCGACCGGAGAGGAAAAATGATTAAATTACTAAAATGGCTATTAAAAAATAAGGGTTGATCGTAGAAGGGTGAAAATTGAGGATTGTATGTATTTTTGTATGTTGTATCATAAAAAAATAAAAATAAAAAATTTTGTCTAAAAAATAAAATAAAAAATTTAGGGGTTTTACTACCCCTAACATTTAGGGGGATGAAAAATAGATGTTGGCCGATTCTCATAGATACCGGATAAGCACAAAAAAATTCATCAAAATCGGTCAAGCCGTTTCGGAGGAGTATGGCAACGAAAACTGTGACACGAGAATTTTATATACTAGATTAGATATTTAATATATATTAATTCTGGATTCATCAGTAGGCTAATTTATGAGTTTTAGGGCCTCAAAAATGATAGTTTCACGACTACATGCACCTTAAATTATTTTACCGCAAAAATCAATACCAACCAACTAAGCATGCAACATAAACATCATAATCGACTTATTCATTTTAATTGCTTCATGTTTAAGTAAAATACCGTATTCTAATTTCTAGATAGGATGTACTTAGGTATAGGTAGGTATGTATGTTTTTTTTTATAGAAAGGTATTCATAACTTTAATAAATAGATAAATAACAAAAAAAACATAAATTTCGTTTTTAAATTTACTATTATTTTTGTACTTTACAGACACTGTCTGTCAATAGATAAAAGATCAAACGTGGTTTATCAATTTATCAGTCACGTTTTGTGCGATTCGGTGACTTTAACGATAACTTTAATATTTTGTCGTGTGAACATAACTTATTCATATTACGTATCATTTGATAAAATATACGGAAGTGTAAAATTTTACTAAGTATTTTTTTTATATTTACTTTTTTGCATTCACAATGCAATTTTATTATTGATAATATTGAAAATGAAGTAGGTATTTTAGAAAAAGTCGACCCGTCCCATCCCGTCTTATCAGAACTAGGTGGAGCTAGGTAGTTGTGCAAGTGTTGTGTACTTAGGTAGGTACTTACTTCATTTAGAATATTATGAAATTTTTTCTAGTTTGAGTAACCTCTGAATCAAAGGTTAGGTACATTGAATGAGAGCAATAAAATTACTTATTTCTCTTATGTAATTTCTTTTTTTTTGTTCATGTAAAATGCATTTATTAAATGTATCTAATACGAACCTTCGTCATGAATGAATTACCTACTCAGCCTATTGATAAACAAGCATGCAAATCCGTAGCATAGTTTAATTAAAGGCTCAGACCACACAGGCGCGTTATTACCGTCGACAACACTGGATGCGTTATTGCGATAATGCGTCCCGAATTCTCGATTCCTTGCACACAAGTGCAAGTCCTAATACAAATGTTCTAAGATCTCATATCGCAGGACGGAGGAACGCAAGCGTTGCTTCGATATTATCGCAGCAGTTTGTAACTTCGTAGCCATCCTAATACTCATGTACTGAAAACAAATATCGCAATAAAGGATCCGTTTTAACCGACCGATAATAACGCGCCTATGTGGGAGAGCCTTAAAGGTCTCAGCCAATGATATATCGACCGATAATAACGCGCCTATGTGGGAGAGCCTTAAAGGTCTCAGCCAATGATATATCGACCGATAATAACGCGCCCATGTGGGAGAGCCTTAAAAGTCTCAGCCAATGATATATCGACCGATAATAACGCGCCTATGTGGGAGAGCCTTAAAAGTCTCAGCCAGGGGCGTGCATCAGTTTTCCAGCGCAGTAGGCACTGTAGATCTAACTAGTGGTAGTTGCACTGATCATTTTAAAATTCGTAATATTTAGGCCGAGCGACGGCGACGTGACGCGGACAAAGTCGCGAGCGGAAGGCTATGTTGGATATAAATTCGCTTACCATAATATTGTCCCGCTTTCTTCAGACTGTAACTAATGTTCTGTATGTTATGTGAACTTGCTCTGCTCTTATCCTTTGGCACCTGGCGGTCGTGTGCGGTGGAGCGAATTTTTAACCACCACAGATATCTCAAAAATGCATGAATATAGGTAACATGACTCGTAAAGAATCACACATGTCATTTGAGCGATAGCCGTAGTGGCTTTTAGAAAAGCCGTTGTATTTGTTTTGTCACTTCACATCACTCACGATCACGAATACCGGGTTTAATTAATTAATAAACGAGTAATAACACACATATTGAGAGGTATTTAAATTTAACTAGATTACATAAAATTTAGAAATAAACACAGTCTTCGCTGTAGAAAACAAAAGACACGGAAAGCAAAATAATAAATTCGTATGGCGGCAACCAGCTAACCGAGTATAACTGTCGTAATATTTGGTATTAAAATGTCTGAAATTTTTACCTTTCTGTTGAGTTAAACTAATATTTGGCATAGGTCTATTGAATGAAACAATTTTTGTTTTATCTATGAACGAAAACTGTGCGAAAGGATACGTACGTAATTTCTGTAAGCAAATCGAATCCGGACAATCGGCACATTCTAATTTCTCCATTATATTTTAATTATTGATTACCTATATTAAGCACAAACACACACAGCAATTTCTTTTGATCACAGTACAAACACTCGATCACTCAACAGTAATTATCTAATTAGGTCTCGCGCGCGTGTGATGCCAAGAAGACAAAAACGAACTAAAAACAAAATGGCAGGAACTTTCGTTGTTGCAAATTACATCCGTAATTATTAATAATTCTATAACTCAATCACGGGTGCGGGCGGTTAACAATCACTCTTAAAATCAGCGCAATAAGGTTGAAACTCGTTGAACGTACACGCACTGCAGCGCGCGGAACTAGAAAGAGACGGGTCGGAAATCATCGGTTCATTTCGCGACAGTTCGTCTAAGTAAGCTCAACTACCTAACCCGGTTAAATTGAGAACATATGCATGTCCTTAGGACGACGCACATTTTCGGTAAACATTATACGCGGTTGTATTACCTTGACCAGTACTTTTTCTAATTTATGTTGTATGAAAGGCTGCTTGCATCGAATAGGCGATTCGGAGTCTGCCTACCTTAGAGTTAGGTACCTAAGTATTTAGTATTTAGCGAGGAAAAACTTATTGGGTGAGGTGTTGAATAGACGTTTTATTATAGAATATCTGAACCATATTAAACTAAATTAACTTTAAGTAAGTATATAATTAAATAAGTGGAAAATTAGTAGCATGTTATTTAGGTTTTTAATGAGGTAGGCACAGCCTAATTGCCTATATGGTATGCACGCCCCTGGTCTCAGCCAATGATATATCGACCGATAATAACGCGCCTATGTGCGAGAGCCTTAAAGGTCCCTCAGCCAATGATATATCGACCGATAATAACGCGCCTATGTGGGAGAGCCTTAAAGGCCTCACCCAATGATATCAATAAAACGTCATTGGTCTCAGCCAGCATAGGTACGTGACGGGATAATTCCTCGGATCGGAATAAGGGGAGATTCAAAAACATAGCGTGAACGATTTGCCGTGTCCGTCTCGTCCGCTTTTCTCGGCACATGTATTTTATTGCTGTATGTGCTGATACCTTAAAATTTCCAGTAGAATTACTTTTCTCTTTGTCTTAAAATATCTGAGGATCTAAGCATAACTAAGCGTTTGTAGGTAGGTTAGGTCGGTATAGACGGCTGGAATGGAAGTGGCTTGTTCGATTGGAAATACCTGCGATATCAGCTATAGGTACTTGCCTGCTTCCTAGGTAATACCATTCGTTCTAATAGATCTAGTTATCCTTCACATAAAGTATAATGTTTCTATTTATCTACAAAAATAAAGAGATAAAATAGTAATATTAACTACTTTTTTTAGGGTTCCGTAGCCGAATGGCAAAAACCGGCACCCTTATAGATTCGTCATGTCTGTCGGTCTGTCGGTCCGTCCGTCCGTCCGTATGTCACAGCCACTTTATTCCAAAACTATTAAAACTACACAGTTGAAACTTTGTAGGTTGATGTATTCGTAAACCGCTTTACGATTTTAATACAAAAATAAAATAAAAAGGGGGGCTCTCCATACATGGAACTGAAACTGTTTTTTTTTTATCAAATATGGTTTGAACGAAATGATATGATATAGTCAGTACTTTTTGAGATATATATAACATATTTTCTAAAACCGCAATTGTAACTTTGTCATTCATACAAAAAAACAAAGTTATACTTTGCCGATGACAAAGTGGAATTTTGGCTAGGTATAGGCAAAACCGGTACGTTAAGTGGATACGGAACCCTTATGGGCGAGTCAAACTCAAACTTGGCCGATTATTTATTACTTTTACCGTGCCAGGAAATCTTGAAGAAAATTTATCTAGGTAGGTAGGTAATGAAATACGAAACCTTATTTAAATTCCTAAAGACATTGGAGAGGTCATAGTTTTAGCACGTTTTAGTTAATGTACCTAAACTGATTCTCATTGAAGACATATTTATTTTTAGTGTTCTCGAGTTATTTAGTCGTAACTCGTAACAGCTGTAACAACAGAAGTAGGTATTTGGCAAACATTCTAATGAGTCTGCCACCCACACCTAGGGTTACCATATCTCAGGATTTGGCCTGAGATCTCAGGATTTTTGGACGCATCTCAGGATTGCGGCCGGATTTTGCAAAACTCATAAAATCTCAGGATTTTTAGAGTTTCCAATAAAATACAAAATAAATAGTAAAATAAATGCTTAGATTAAAAGATCTTTATAGATCTTTTAGAACAAAGTAACTTCCTTTGGTAATAATTAATTAAGTACTAATTTATCTTAGTAGATACATAACTTTTTAACCCGCGCTCTCAAACTCAGGATTTTTCAATGGAAATCAGGCCTATTCTCCGGACTTTTGTTTTTTTCATCTGGTAACCCTACCCACACCGCCATAACCACCGGTATCATCTCGTGACGCGTGACCATTGAGTTATAAATGTTATAATATAAACTCAAGTTACAAATTTGTACCTCAAGACTCAACAGTCAAATTTGGATTAAATTTAATAAACAAGTTGAACTACACTCAAAGGAACAATTTTATCTGCCCGTTGTTTAGAAAACTATTCTTATAATCTAATATCTCACTCAGCGTAAAAATTAAAATCAACTCTAACTCTACTCTACTGTCATTATTTCTTTCATAATGGATGAGGCAATACCTATTCCTACATCAATAAGCAATTCCAAAGATGTCAAAAGTTTGGGGCACGGGAGTGCCCCCGCCAAGTCGAGAGCGAAGCAAACACTGCCATACCATATATGGTATACCATACCATACCATATATACCTAATAATATTTTTGTGAAAATAAGATAATACCTATATATAGGTATTATCTTATTTTCACAAAAATATTATTAGGTATAAGGTATTCATTACACATGCATGAAGAAAATTTCCTTAAACCACAGAATACTAAATAGTACTTACCTTAAACTCAGGACTGGCACTCATTTGGCCACGCATACCTACAGTAGTAAAATTCAATTGTTTTATAGGTTTTATCAAAAGACGCGAGCATAAGGAGTCAAGTGATTATATCACTCACGCCTCTAATAGCACCAAATAATATAAATATTGGACACTAATATTTATTATTTTCATGTGAGGGTGTCCAATAGCACCAAATAGTTCAAAAAAAGGCTACCCAAATGACTTCTACTTTAGTTCAATCTCACCAACTCCAAATAAAGGAGACATCAAGTAGAGTACCTACCTAATGTAGATGGTATGGAATCGATCCGTTAACATTTATTTCGATGTAAATAAGAATAGATTAATTTGTGTCATTGTGATGCGGGCAACATAATTCGTTCATCAAGTTCATAGCGGGCATTCCCAAATACTGGTTCAATTAAGTATTGAACCCGTATCTTCAGTCAAACCAAACGGTACGTACTAAATCAATAACTCAATATAAAAATATAACTAGGTATAAAATCTAAGGAATGAAACTAGTTTTTAAGACTTCGAGAGATAGAGCTTTAATTGACAATTTTGTATCGTAGCACCGACATAATTTGTGATGTCGTATGGACCAAAGTAAGCTAATTACAAGTTGTTTACAAGCTTTTATTAACTTGCCATGTTAGTTACTTAGGTACTTAGTTAGTGGGGAACAAATCTTGCAAGCTTAATTTGACCCACTTCCCAGTGTCCGATGGAGCTAAAATATACAGGTTTGGTTTAGATGACAATACAATATTAAAGTAGGTACAGTCAGCAAAAAAGCTTGTCATAAAATAAAACTATCACCTACTAAAAACTTAATTTAACTTTTTTTAAAGGTTTACAGCACCTAATGTATAAAATATTCATGAAGTTTTTATGAAAACATCTTTGTTGTGATGCTCACTATGAATGACATGATTGATTTTTTATCGCAATGTCAACATGTGTCGCCATTCGCTCAAATAAATTGCTATTTATTACGCCATATTTTAATGACGCAATTAAAAAATGACAACCGAGTTTCGAGTTGATTGCTAATTCCTTACTATCGTATTACTGTGGCGGTTTACTAGTAGTGCGAAATGAATGAATGAATGTCCATGTAGACATAATCAATAGGGTCTCATATTTCAATCTCGCACTCAATGAGACCATGTCATCACATTCATAAAAGCCGAAAAGTTACGCCCGTTAGTTTTCAAATCTACTGCAAGTGACCTTGTGTTGAGCAGAACAAGCAAGCGGGTTGCGAACCGTGACCCCATTTCCTAGTAATATTAACAGAAACTATAATACAACCAAATTGTTGTTTAAAAAAAATAAAAAAATCGATTATTTCAGACCATAGAGGTCCATATCAGTCAACAATTACTTACATCAATTTTATTAACTAACTAGCGGCCGCCCGCGGTTTCACCCGCGTGGTTCCCGTTCCCGTGGGAATATCGGGATAAAAAGTACATATAAACCTTCCTCTTGAATCACTCTATCTATTAAAAAAAATTGCATCAAAATCCGTTGCGTAGTTTCAAAGATTTAAGCATACAAAGGGACATAGGGACAGAGAAAGCGACTTTGTTTTATACTATGTAGTGATTACATTGACAACATATATACAGGATAATTTTTTTATCAGTGCACAAATTTTTAGGATCGACTCAGAATCGGTATGTGACCAACTTTCTCCAAGAAACATAGGTCGAAATATGACATAAATTTTTTGACTCTTCATACAAATCGGACTGATCACGTGATCGATTTAGTATGGGAAGTCAAAATTTTTTTGTCGTATTTCGACCCATATTTCAAGGAGAAAGTTATTCACTTACCGATTCTGAGTCGATCCTAAAAATTTGTGCACTGATAAAAAAATTATCCTGTATATATTAGAATACTTACATACATTTAGAGATCACTGAATCAATAAAATAAATTAAATTAAGTACTTATATTAGATTATGTTAGTGTCGACCCACACGAACCACATCGCAGCGACAAAATGTATGAATAGTGTCGATGCAGCTTTTTGCAGATGCGTCAAATGAATAAATATTTACTCGTGTGGTTGCGTTGCGTTGTGGTTGTGCGACAAAATGTCGTTGTCGCTAGTAGTTGTGATGTTGTTACGTCGTCGTATGCGATGTGGCCGGCCGCTCGCTGGTGGTTGCGTTGTGGCCGATATCACCCAGGTGAATGCAAAATTTGGTACGTGTGAAATGTACCTACTGTTCATTTCCAATACAAAATGCGCCCGCCCATGTGTTGTGGTTGTGATTCGTGCGAGTTGAGCCTTAGTAACAATAGACTGACAATAGTTTAGTTGTTTTGTTTTCGGATCAAAGTTTCGGACGCATATCACATTGTATATTTAAGTACCTAGATCTATAGAATGTCCATGAGCTGGAATAAGACTTACGGGCTTTCGAAGGAATTTAACTAATATTGCCTATACGTTAAAGAATAGCACTTATTTATTCATTAATAATATTGACTTAAGTCATCCCATATTTATTATTGATTTATTTATAAAGGGTCTACTATTACCTGAAAATATTAAGACCATTGCTAGACATTCATCTCTACATTTTAATATTTTTAAACGTAACATTCCTAACCAATCGTGTTTGTTTTTATTTCACTCACACCCATATATTATTTTAATCCTTCACTTTATTTTACTTTAGAACATCATGATTAGGTATAAATAGGTAATAATTTTCAGCATTCCGTTAACACGTTTTCCTTATTTACTTACCTATAATATGTATTGCATAAATAATATCAAACAAAGAGAAGAAGTCAAATAATTATAATCAATTGGTTTTTATTTTTAAATTACAAAGAGGTATTTGTGCCATTCAATTTAAATAAATGATTACCTACTTTTGTTGACAAATGGACTCGAATTTCGAATGCATTCAATTCGCTATACGATCCGCTGCGTATTGTTTGCTCGGAGCAACAAAGGATTGCGTGACCAAACGATTAGGCTCAAATAAGCGAACCGCTGTATTCGACTCGTATTGGTTTACTAATGAAATAATCTATTCATATGCTAATCTATTTGCTTGTTAATTTGTTAATACACCTACGGATTTTTAAACTACCTTGTTCCAAAAATATTCTACGAAACCGGAAGGCAAATCGGGGTACTTATTTAGTAAGCTTTTCTGAAAAAACAAGTTGAATATTCTCTCTAAATTAAAAATATATATATTTTTTACCTTTTAAAATGTACCTACGCTTTGTAACATTAGCAATTTGGTTTTGCACAGATTGCAACATCTTGCTACTAAAGAATGACATCAACGCGTCAGTACCTATATGCTGTGTAACCATGCTGAAACTGTTTAGTTCATTATTTTGTTTTACTGTCTATTATTAATTTTTTGTCACTAGCTTCTACAGTTTAGATTAATAACCAAGCTACCAAGATTACGCAAATAAGAGACCGCGCCACATCACTTGGCATTTCATGTGACATTTGAAACTAAAATTATGACATGAGCTCCCTTAATTTTACGAATTACGACTGACGAAGACGATCTGTGCGCTCATTCATCTGCCAAGTTAAGTGACGCGGAGTCTAGTAGGTATTGATATAATTTATTTCTTGTATTCATGAAGCAATCAGACATCAGTTGGTGTCGCAGCTTATTTCCATCCATTACATGTCTCTCTTGCTTTCATCATAACATTACTCATAAGACGCTAGAGTAGGTACTGGCTCTAGTATACTATTTTCTATAAGAAATATATTTTGGCAGCCAGCATTCACTCGGCGGCGACCCCCCTCGGGTCGATGATCTCGGGCCCGATCATGGAGGCCATCGGGCGCAAGCGAACGCTGCAGGCGTGTGTGCTGCCGCTCATTCTGGGATGGGTGATCATCGGCACGGCTGTGAATCATGCCGTGCTATTGCTCGGCAGGGTCGCCTGCGGGTTTGCCGTCGGCATCATGGCGGCGCCATCACAGGTACCTAATTTCATTCTTCCTCTCCCTCTCACCTTCACCTATATTTTGGAATGATCTGTTCTTCGACCATAATAAACCGAATTTATTCGTCCCTAGTTACCCAGGCTTAGTCTTAGTAAAATCCTGTAACATGCAGCTTATTTCAGCCTGGTATGTACCAACTTTGCGATTAATTAACGTTAGAAATTCTAACAAATCGATTAAACTGGCAATTCTTGCATTTATAGCTTTTGTTATCGCTGTAAATAAAACCCGCATCGAATTTGTTTGTTGACACGTAAAATTTGTAGGAAGAATGCTTTGAAATAAAACTCTAATATCATTTTCTTTTCCAGGTTTACTTAGGAGAAATATCAGAGCCAAGGCTGCGAGGTCTTCTGATTGGGACGCCTTTCGTGGCATACTCGCTGGGTGTTCTGTACGTGTATGCGCTGGGCGGGGCGCTGCCGTGGCGGACCGTGGCGTACCTGTCCATACTGCTGCCAATCTTGGCCTTCATAGCGTTGTGCTTCTCACCCGAGAGCCCAACATGGCTGGCCCGCCGCGGCCGCTTTCACGACGCGATGGCAGCGATGTCCAGACTCCGAGGCAACCCTGAAATCGTAAGTGACCAATATTTTTTTGCGCCACCTCCTTCACCGTACCGAGGCTGCGAGGTCTTCTAATCGGGACGCCTCTCGTAGATACTCGCTGGGTGTTCTGTACGCGCTGAGCGGGGCCCGTTGTGGTTGACCGTGGCGTAGGTACTTATCCATAATGCTGCCAATCTTGGCATTAATAGCGCTATGCTTCTCGCCTGAGAGCCCCACGTAGCTGGCCCGCCCGCCGCGGCCATTTCCACTACGCAATGGCAGCGATGTCCAGACTCCATGGCATCCCTGAAATCATAAGTCGTTGGGTATTCTGTACGTAAAGGTGCTGGGCGGTACCCTGCAATGGCTGACCGAAGTATAGCATACCTGTCCGTACTGCTACCGATTCTGGCCTTCCTAACGCTGTGCTTCTCACCCGAGAGCCCTAATTAGCTCGCCCACAGCGGCCGGTTCCGACGACGCAAAGTCAAAACTCCGTGACAACTCTGAAATTGGAAGTCGACCAATAGTTTTTTGCCCTACACATTTCATGATTCTTTCCTTGGCGGCCGCAGAAAAAACAAGTCGACTTCATAAGGTTATTTTTTTAAGTCACCTTCAGCATCTTCCGTTAAAAAAAGGGTAAACTACCGTTCTGTTTTTTTCCTTACCTCACGGAACCTAAGTATTACTGTACTATTCTGAAATATTTCAATCTATCAAAAACAAATTGGGCAAATCCATATATTTAAAAGACTCGTTAATTTAAAAAAAATAAGATAAAGGAACAGTTCCCAAACATTCCAACTACAGATTTACTAAATAATGTGAACATGTGAATCAAAGGGAACTTCTTACATAAGCCTTTACTTTTATACGAGGTAGGCACTTACCGGTTTTTTTTTCTGTGTAGTGACTTGAGACTATAGCACAGTGTCTATAGCATAGTAAAAGTATTATGTCTATAGTCTCAACTCGCATGGCATGACTGACGACTCGAACCGCCACCTCCTAACGAGCTCAACGAGCTTGCTTGCCAATTGACGCCGCACGTTCTGGAACAGTCGCCATTCCATTACTTCGCGCAAGCTCGAGCGCAATCATTAATTGCGAGTTGCGAGACAAAACAAATGACTTGTATTAGGTTGCTTTTTGGTATTTACAAAACTTGAGAGGATAGGTAACTCTTGGAAAATAGATAGGTAGTTTTATCAATATTATATTTTTTAATACAGTTGCTCAAAAAGTGGCGTATTGCAGGGACGTATAGCGTTCGGGATGTGGGCTATTACACACTCGAACTTTTTCTTTACCTTTCCCGAACTCGTGCGTTTTCTTTCCCAACTGTCAAAATATTGTCTATTAAAAAGAAAAAACCAACCACGAAGTTTTTACAAAAAAAAATCATAGAAGTTTTTATGATTCATGCAAATATTTCTAAAAAGAAGCTACTAATTTGTTTCAATATCAGATTTAAAAGTAATTTTAATTATACATTAAATTAATAATAGGTCTTTACATATGAAATTGCCGTTTTTTTCTTTTGTACATATAACTTAATAACTTTTATAATATTAGAAATATATAATTTCTTTAATATTGCGTTACATTAAGACCGTATCGAGCAACTTTTGATAATTTAATAACCACGATATTTGATTATTTACATAGAAAAAACTTATTCCGAAAGTTACGACTATTTTTGTTTCCAGAACTTCGTACTTTATTAGTTGTAACTTAGTGAAAAAAAAAAATTTTTCTCTTAACGAATGTGTCATTTAGTAGTTAAAATGTCCATAAATACGTGTGTAAAATTTTGTAAATTTACATAATATTCGTCGTTAAATAATAACAAAAACGTTAGTATGGAAAAAAAATAATTACAGAAATCTCCATACAAAACGGCAATTTCATAGGTAAAGACCTATTATTAGTATCGGTCAAATTAAATTTATGAATATAAAAAATACATAAAATTGGCTGTATGACCACAGATTACTAAATATGGTATGACGTGCACTATTTACCATAGTATCTGCTTATAGGAGTTTGCGCAAGTAAGTGAAAAGAAAATGAGGGACCTTATTCCTTAATTTTCTAAATTAGTTTTTTCTGGTTTTTATTGTGGTAGTACTTAGTATGGTGGAATTAGTGCTTTAATGGAAAACGATGTGGTAAAAGAGAGAAATAAGGAAAGGCGCTCCTGTAGGATTCGGATTGCTTTTGTTAGGTTTTATTACATTTCATCTCATTTAATTTAATTTTCATTTCATATCAATAAAAAAATTCTACTGAAGCCTTGGCTGTATGATCATAGTTTCCTTTGCCAACCCAGAATGGGTGAAGAAAACAAAAAAAAAGTCTCTGCTTATATTCTTTTACGATTAGTTAGTTGAGTTTATTGTGTTTTATTATTTTATTAAATTGCTTAATTTTTTCGCAACTGTATTAAAAATAGTTGTTCAGTACACGTGCGGAACCGTCATTGCAACTTGTTCCGACTGTCAACCCTCACCTTCGGCTGCGCCTCGGCTCGGGTAGACATTTGTCGGAACTCTTTGCAATGACAGGCTTTCCGCACTTGTAATGAAATCTACTATTTTTCACACCATTAAAACTTGATAATGATAACGGATTTTACACTTGTAAAAATTTTAAAAATTACCTACTTTTTGTTTGTTAATACTTACTTAATACCTACATGAGCTTCATATAAATAAAACACACAGACCAAGACAAATAGACATGTTCATATTGTTCATGCACACAAATATTTGTCTTGTTCGGGTATTATCGAACCCGAGACCTCTGGTGCAGAAGCTATTATATATTCTGTGGCAGAAGGCAGTAATCCGTGCTCCTAAGCCAAATCGGTCGTTAATTTATGACGAGAGTAGGTATGTTTTTTTTTTACAAGACAAAAAACTTGCAGCTTTTGTATAACTATCTTACGATATCTATATGTATAATTATATCCCTAGGGATATAATTATACATATAGATATCGGAAGATAGTATCGTATATATTACGGCTTTATCTTACTGCGACACATACACTCGACACATTCTGTAATAGGTAATCATGATTTTCCTTTCGGAAATCATAGATATTAATTACTAGCTTTCCGCCCGCGGCTTCGCCCGCGTGGACTACACGACGTTATCCCGCGGGAATGTGACGTTTTTTCGGGATAAAAAGTAGCCTATGTTCCTCTCCAGGCTACAAAGTATCTGTATCCCAAATTTCAGCCAAATCCGTTCAGCCGTTTTGGCGTGATTGAGTAACAAACATCCAAACATCTAAACATCCAAACATCCAAACATCCAAACATCTAAACTTTCACATTTATAATATTAGTAGGATAAGAATTTATTTGTCGTGCTTGTAACCCTGTCTGTCTGTATGTTATGGTACCTTGTCACGCCTAAACCACTAACATATTGCAGTTTATAAAACCTAAAAAAAATAAAAGTGTATCCTTCGAATAGGGTTTACCCACAGAACATAGCTCGGGGCGCGATAACGACAACACCAAATAACACGCGGCTTAAATCGCGAGTGGCTTTAATTAAACACAGCACAAAAACTCAACTACTATCGTTTAATTAAGATTACACCAACTTGGTTAATTTTTTCTGATTTAGCTTACCATAGAGATATATCGTAGAAAACAACTCGCCTTACTCGTTTTCAGTTCCGAATATTCTGTTTCAGGCTCAACGGGAGCTGCACGAGTTAATATCCGCCCGGGAAAAAGAGAAGGCTCGAGGTGAAGAGAAAGTCCCGTTCTTCGCGACGGTGCGGCGCGCCCCGGTCCTCAAGCCTCTGCTACTCATCAACGCCTTCAACATCCTGCAGATCCTGTCCGGGAGCTACGTGGTCATATTCTACGCTGTCGACATCGTGGATGACGCCGGGGGTACCCTTGAGTCGCATGTAAGTAAGACACTAATACCTACACTTTAAAGTGTGTGATAGGAGAAGGTCCCATTCTTCGCGACGGTGCGGCGCGCCCCAGTCCTCAAGCTGCTACTGCTCATCAACGCCTTCAACATCCTCCAGATCCTGTCCGGGAGCTACGAGGTCATATTCTACTCTGTCAACATCGTGGATGACGCTAGGGGTACGCTTGAGTCACATGTGAGTAGTTAAGACACTAATACACTTTAAAGTGATGTGAGATATGAGAAGATCCCATTCTTCGCGACAGTGCGGCGCGCCCCAGTCCTCAAGCCTCTGCTACTCATCAACGCCTTCAACATCCTGCAGATCCTGTCCGGGAGCTACGTGGTCGGTCATATTCTACGTTGTCGACATCGTGGATAAAGCTGGGGGTACCCTTGAGTCACAATCATGTAAGTAAGACACTAATACCTACACTTTTTAAGTGTGAGATAGGAGATAAGGTTCAATTCTTCGTGACGATGCGGCGCGCTCCGGTCCTCAAGCTGCTACTGCTCATCAACGCCTTCAACATCCTGCAGATCCTGTCAAGCAGTTACGTGGTCATTTCTACGCTGTTGACTCGTGGATGACGCTGGAGGCATTCTTGAGTCACATGTGAGTAGTTAAGACACTAATACACTTTAAAGTGTGAGATAGGAGAAGGTTCTATTCTTCGCGACGACGCACTAACGGGTATTTGACCCTAAAAGCTGGCCAAAAATCATTTTCGCGTAATCGTTGATATTGAAAAACAATTTGCTGGCTTATATAGCTAATTGTATCGCGCATCATGTGACATCCATTGTATTTGACTCGACTCACGCGCCGCCCTTTGGTATCAGTCGGAAGTTACCGTTCGATTGAAGTCTGCGTGTGATTATTCGATATTCTCCTAGTATCATCTCACAATACTAATTATATTTTTTTGTTTTGAAACTGCATAAAAAAAAATTGTGATGGATCAGTCAAAACCAGGTATGTAGATGCATTTTTAACCGTTTCTAGTTAAAACTACTTTGAGTTTTAGTATTTATTATGAAGGACAAAAGGTTATTGAAAATATCTGAATTTAGGCGTTTTCAATATAATCTTTAAGAGGTTTAGTTAACTTCTAAGCTTTGCTATGCAATGAAGTATACATATAATTGAAGAAGACAGATCCAGTAATACACTCAATGCAAAAGTTGCCGCGGAATACCGCGGATGTATTTTTCATAATTTTTTTTAGTAGGTAGGGAAAGTTGAGAAAAAAATGCAAATTATATATTTTTTTAACTTTTTTTTCTTTCAGGACTATCTGGTGTCACGCCAAATATTTATTCTGATTCAGAAACACACACGGACTTAATGGTGACGTCGAAATTTAAACGATTTTTTAATAAATTTTAATTTTGTTTAATTTTTTTTTTTTTTTATGATGTGTGACGAAATAAATGAAATACATTAAATTTGTGTTGATTGACACCTATGGACCCATTTAGAGACAAAAAATATTTTTGGCCAGCTTTTACCTTCAAATACCCCTATGTGCGACGGTGCGGCGCGCCCCGGTCCTCAAGCTGGTACTGCTCATCAACGCCTTTAACATCCTGCAGATCCTGTCAGCGAGCTACGTGGTCATATTCTACGCTGTCTCGACATCATGTAGACGCTTGGGGGCACCCTAAGTTCACATATGAGTAAGACTCTGATACACTATAATTTGTGAGACCTAGGTACTTAAATTTTATTGTTCGTCATCATCAGCCATTTTAATGTCCCTACCCACTGCTAGGGCACTTGCCTTCCTAATGGATGGATAAGGACAACGGGCCATAACCCACCTCAAACCCAATGCGAACTGTTGGGAATCACCGACTGCAAATGCAACCGGGACCAAAACGTGCCGAACGAACGACGAAGCACGCAGGAACTCGAGATAAAATAATTTTGGTCAACCATCCCGTGACCAACTATTGTGAACATTGCTTATCAACCACAATCGCAGAACTAGTGTGCTAACCTTACGCCACGAGCTCCTCATGTCTAACTGTTTGTCTAAGTGTTGTCTAAGTGTTTAGGTTATGTTAATAACATTGATTTGATTTATTAACGAGTTGAACTAATTCATTGTTACAGATGGCAGCCAACGCAAGTGCCTTAGTCAGACTTGCCGTAACAGTTATAGCATGCATAATGCTTCTGAAAATCACACGACGTGCTCTAGTCATGATCTCAGGCGCGGGGACCGCATTCTGCACGCTCGTTCTAGCCTTCATTCTCTCGCAAGGGAAGAGCTCAGGGTTTCTGCCACCTACTCTTATTCTAGCATACGTTGCCTTTAATACCCTTGGCTTCTTTCTCCTTCCTGGCCTCATGATAGGCGAACTCCTACCCACCAAAGTCCGAGGGTTGTGCGGCGGATACATCTTCTGCTTATTCAATACCGTCCTGTTTGGCTACACGAAACTCTACCTAACAATGAAAAATGCTATCGGCATAGCAGGAGTTTTTGGCTTGTTTGGAACATCAGCAACCCTCGCTACTATAGTCCTGTACTTAATGCTACCAGAAACGAAAGGCAAGTCCTTACTTCAAATAGAACAGTATTATCAAAAGCCCAATTTTCTCTGGGTTACGCGGAAGAAGAACACAGGGGAGAGTAACTCTGTGTGATTTAGATTTTGTTACTTAATAGGCACATAAGTTATTTATATTTAATTAAGCCTTAAGAACAGGACAGGACATACAAGCAGAAGGCACAGTAAATATTTATATATAAACTGTGCAGAAGGTGTTGGATATTTGGGGGAAAACTTATATCTAAACAAAAATTCATACCTAAAGCTTTTGCAACGCGGTTCAAATGTTATTCCACGAAATGTACTTATATCTAATCTATTATTGGTGTTCAGTACACCCCTGCCTAGACCGCGGAGTCAGCATTGGCGCAGTGGAAGGCTATCATGAGTATAGACTCCGGACAAATCTTGGTTTCAGCCGGGATGTAACTGAACAATTGGACTGCGATACACAGCGGAGAGACTTTTAAGTAACGTGATTTTACATACTGTGGTCTGTGCTGTAGAAAGTCCCTGGGCAGCGTGGGGAGAGGGGGGCCCCCCCTGTGGCTCCGTCTTCTTCTGCAGACCTTACCAATTAGTCACCTCACTCATAACACAAATAACAGCGTTCACAAGACACTGGGCGTTTCAACAATAGATACACAAAGACACACACGTGGGAGCTTTTTTTATTACGATATAGTGTCTCGACAACAAGCGCGTGTGGTAGAAAAGGTTATCTTTCAAAGCATCCGCGACCGGCCACTCCAGAGATGGCATCAAAACCTTGGTCGTACAAAACGGGATCACATAGATAATTTAAGATGTATTCAAACTCGATATGCCAGGCACATTCAACGCGAGCGATTTTTAACAAATTCAGCAAAATTATTCCGACATTTTTGCCACGAGAATTTCAATCAAGTGTCACTGTCAACTTCAAGTGACAGCTAATGTCAATTTGACGTGACATTAGAGTTGCGTTCAGAAACGTCGATCTTTTCCGAACATCCCCCCGCCCCGGACCGTTAAGAACGGTACGTCAATCTACGGGTAATCGGGAGAGCCCACTAACTGCTCTCTTCAAAACCGAATCTCGAACCAAAACCTCAGCAAAACGAGGAACTCCGTCAGTTCCGGGGTAGAGTTTAACAATGCGCCCCCTTCGCCAACATAGGGGCGGCAGGTTAGCATCCTTAATCAACACGAGGTCGCCAGTCTGGGGTGGGGTGGTTTTATCTGTCCACTTCACGCGCTGTTGTAGGATATGCAAATACTCCATCGACCAACGTGCCCAGAAGTTTTGGGACATCTGTCTCAAAAGTTGGTATCGCGACAAACGATGGGATCCTACATCCTGAATCGGATATTCAGGCAACGCCAAAAGGGGCTGTCCGATCAAGAAATGACCTGGGGTCAACGCTTCCAGGTCATTCGGGTCCGAAGACAACGGGCACAAGGGTCGCGAGTTGAGGACGGCCTCAATTTTACAAAATACCGTATCAAGTTCCTCAAACGTGAGAATAGTTTCTCCAATCACGCGACGCAAGTGTGTCTTGGCAGCCTTTACACAAGCTTCAAAAATCCCTCCCCAGGTCGGACAAGCTGGAGGGCTAAACTTCCAGATTATCCCACGCCGGGAGAGGGTGGTTCCAATGTCTATTTTATTATCAACAAAGAACTTAACTACTTCCTTAAGATAATTACACGTTCCCTTATAATTAGTACCACAATCGGAACGTATCAATGTCGGCAGTCCTCTACGGGAAACAAATCTGCTCAAGGCGGCGACAAAGGCTTCGGTAGACAATTCCGAGACAATTTCCAAATGGACAGCCTTGGTGGACAAACACACAAACACGCACAAGTACGCCTTATAGGTTTTAGCATTACGCAGTCTCGAAGCCTTTACAGTAAAGGGACCGGCGAAGTCGGTGGCGACTCCGGCAAAAGCTCTACATTCCGTGACGCGATCAGCAGGCAAATCACCCATCTGGGGCTGCATGGTCGCGGCCTTCAATCGATAACAAGGCAGGCAACGGAAAACCACAGTGCGAATGGCTCGACGAGCAGACAAAATCCAAAATTCACGCTGCAAAATGGCCAACAAAGCATTACAGCCAGCATGTTGTGCATTCACATGGCGATCTGTTATTATCAGTTGAGTCAAATGTCCGGCTTTAGGTAACAAAAGGGGGTGACGAGCTCCATACGGCAGGTTCGCATTTCGAAGTCTTCCGCCGACTCGCAAAAGCCCACTCTCGTCCAGGAAGGGATTCAATCGCGATACCGCGCCCTTCAACTTGCGACGGCCTAAACGCAAAATTTCAATCTCGGACTCAAAACTATCAGCTTGTACTCTCCGGACCCAAAACAAGAGCGCGTCCCTACGCTCGTCCGGAGTGAGAACCGACGAATCACGCCTCGCGCGTGGGTTTCTGCAATTGTACACAAAACGTCTGATCCAAGCGGTAACACCAAGCAGCTTCTGTAAGGAGCTGTACCGATCCAACAACAAATCCTTTTCCCCGGCGGGGTTAGTCTCCAGGACGCATGCTCGCATATCAGGAACGGCTACGTTCGACAACGCTGGAGAGGGCGGCCACTCCGACTCAGGCCGCATCAACCACTGTGGGCCCCACCAGAGGGGGTGGTTAATTAGGGTTGGGGCTACACAACCCCGAGACGCACAATCCGCGGGATTCATGGTTCCCGGCACGTGTCTCCAAATCAACTCGATGTCGGAATTACAAATCTGCGACACTCGATTGGCCACAAACACGTCCAAGGTGTGCGCCGGAGCCTTCAACCAACAAAGGACGACCTGACTGTCCGTCCAAGCATAAACCTCTTGTATCTTAATAGATTGACCTAATGTGAGCCATACGTGGTTCAACAAACGCATTAGGAGGGCAGCTCCACACAATTCCAACCTCGGGATCGTATGACGAGTCCGAAGGGGAGCGACTTTGCTTTTCGCTATCACCAGATGCACAGCAACAACTCCGTCAACAGTAACGGTGCGGAGGTACACGGCCGCAGCAAATCCACGTTCGGAGGCATCGGAAAAGCCGTGAAGAGTAACTTTACAATTTTCAGAAGGGAGGAATAGCCTCGGCAAATGCACTTCATTAATCTCGGGGAGGGATGAAACGAAGCTCGACCAATCTCGGAGTAACTCGTCCGAGAGGGGTTCATCCCACGACACACCCGAAGCCCATAACCGTTGCAAGAAACACTTGGCCATAAACAGCACGGGGCAAATCCACCCATTGGGGTCAAAGGTACGTGCGACAGTAGACAATACTAAACGCTTGGTCCAGACTTTCGGTGGTCGTAAATCCACACAATACGTGAAAGTGTCAGAGACCGGTTTGTACTGTACGCCAAGGACGGTCACCACATGGGGATTATCAACATTTTCGAATAGGTGGGGGTCCTGCTGGTGCTCTTCGGGCAAACCTACCAGTACATCAGGCGAGTTGGATATCCATTTCCTCAACTCGTAACCTCCCGACTTCAAAAGGGCGGTGAGTTCGTCTCTCAGGACAATCGCCTCTGAGACAGATGAGGCGCCCGTGCAAATGTCATCCACATAGACGTCACTGGCCAAAATGGCGGAGGCGCGAGGGTATCTCAAGCGCTCCTTCTCGGCCAACTCCAACAAAGAACGAATCGCAACAAACGGGCTCGAAGCCAAACCGTACGTATTCGTATTCAATTCATAAATCAACAAGGGGTCCCTAGGACTCTCTCTCCACAAAATCAATTGGTACCTCCTATCCTCTGGATGGATGACCGTTTGTCTGAACATCATCCGGATGTCAGTCATAAATACAATTTGGTGCCGCCGGAAGTTGGTCAAAATGTCTGAGATCTCCGTGTGCAGCTTGGGACCTACATGCAGACACTGGTTCAAGGACGCTCCAGTAGAGGTGGGAGCCGAACCGTCAAAGACCACCCGAATCTTTCCGGATTTCAAAACGGCGTGGTGCGGCAAAAAGAAGTGCTCAACGGAGCGCCAATCCAAATCGCTCACGGACATGTGCCCTAACTCCTCATACTCCCGCATGAATTCAACATACTTCTGGCGGAAGACCGGATCCTTGCTCATGCGACGCTCCATCGCCACTAGCCTACGTTCCGCTAGCGGTCGGGATTCGCCCAGAGGAGGTCGGCCGGCACGAAAGGGGAGACGGGTGATCAAACGACCAGAACGGAGGCGACCAGTGTTATTCTGGTAATACAACTCGCATTCATCCTCTACTGGGTCAACCCGCGGGGCTGGTGGAGGTTCCTCAACCTCCCAAAACTTCTGCACCACTTCGGAGAGAGACACATTAAAAACAAGACCGCGATCCTCATCAAGGGAATCCAAAACGCGGCGAGCAGGGCCCATCACAACTGTACCGAGTGTCGTCTGCAGAGCTACCAAGCCATCTGGCTGCAAAACTCGCTTCCCCGTCAACAAAACTCGCCCCAGGACATCGGCTCCAAGGAGAGCATCAATCGGGCCTGGGCGGAAGAAATTTGGATCGGCGAGTGGGGAATCAGACACCAAAGACAACATACTCGGTCCCAAGTCAACTGAAGGTTGACGGCCAACAACTGTGTCCAACACAATCGCCGAGGTCTTAATGCCTGGCGTGGACTTATTACGTGATGTAAATGTGAAGTCAACATGCCCTAACAACCCGGGGACTTTCACATCGCCAACACCTCTCACGCCTTCCGTGTGGGGGTGCACCTTGAGGCCCAACCGCCTAACTAACCAAGATGACACAACACACCCCTGAGCACCGGAATCCAACAAGGCGCGAACTTCCACAAGGTCGCCATTCAATCCCCTGACAAGCACAGAGGCCGTGGGCAACAAAACGGTCTCTGGAGGGGTGGCTACAATCGACCGTAAACACGTTGATTGCTAGTATGTGGGGTCCCCAGACGTCCCCCCATGGTAAGGGGGTCGCTCATAGCGATCCAGTGGGTCCCAATCTCCCGCATACTGCCTACGTCCAATTCGCCCGGTATCAGGCGGGTTATATCTCCCGGCCCCTTGAAGACGGGGCGGGCGCCGCTCCAAACGCGGGTATTCGGCGAGCGGCGGCGAGAATCGGTGCCTATCATCCACCGTGTACGTCGCCCCATAGTCGCGGGGGCACGGTGACCGATTTTCAGAGGGGGGGTCCCGGGGACCCCCGGCTGTGCGAGGCTCAACACGTTGCGGGGGGCTTCTACGACCTCCCGCAACGCTCGCAAAATCGAACCCCCTAGTTGGGGACCGATTTCCCATTGGGGGGTCCGTGGGACCCCCGCCCGTGCGAGGCTCAAAACGTCGCGGGGGGCCTCTACGACCTCCGGCAACGCCCGCATAACTCATCCCCATCCTTGGGGATCGGTTTCCCATTGGGGGGTCCCTGGGACCCCCGCCCGTGCGAGGCTCAAAACGTCGCGGGGGGCCTCTACGACCTCCGGCAACGCTCGCATAACTCATCCCCATCCTTGGGGATCGGTTTCCCATTGGGGGGTCCCTGGGACCCCCGCCCGTTTGAGGGTCCAAACGTGGCGGAGAGCGTCTGGGGCCACTCTGGTGGCCACTAGAACTGCTGCGGGATGCAAACACCGCGGGGGGTCCGAGCCCCCCACCCATACGAGGTGATCCTGCAGCGACGCGCTGCGGCGCTCCGCCGCCCTCTGGGCTGTTCATGCAGAGGAGGGGATGGTGGTTGCCCTTACAAAAGCGGCATGGGTGCGCTTGGGTACATTCGCGCTGCATGTGCAGGCCCAAGCACGAGTAGCACCATGTCCGTTGTCGCGCGATCGCTCGACGGCCTTGGACGCGCTGGTCGAGGAACTTATCACAACGGGTCGTGCTGTGACCCGGTTCCCGACAGTACAAGCAGCGGGCGGTCTCCTGGACGGCGGCATAGCGGCCGGGCGCGCGAGGGGCCATACGCCCCCTACGGGGGGGTCCGGTGGGGGATCCACTCTGTGGCACAGGTCGTTCGGGTCCCATAGGACCGGCCAGAGAGGAATTATCTGCCAGTCTACTTTCTCCTTCCAGGAACGTCAAGAGGTCCGAGAAGGGTGGCAGATAAGTCGCACTATCCCCACCATACTGCTGCTCAAAACGGACCTTAACAGAGTCCGGCAACTTTCCCAGGACAATGTGCAGCAACAAAAACGACCACTGCTCCACTGGGAGTTTTAAGTTTTTTAATGCGTTGTATGCCACCAACAGCGGATTCAACAAAGCCACTCTCAAGTGCATCACGCTGGCAACGCGGGGTAAATTCAAAATGGCGGCAACATGGTTGTCCGCCAGACGTCGTACGTTCTGGTACCGACGGGCAATCAAATCCCTAGCAATAGGGTAGTTTTCATCCGAGGGGGCCAAATGTTGCACCGATTCAAGGGCCTCCCCCTCCAACACGGATAATAAATAAGCTAACTTCTGGCCCTGGGTCAAATCATCCCGGGCATGTACCAGACTATCAAAAATATTAATAAAGCCCTCCCAGTCCTCTAGACGACCAGCAAAACGCCTTAAGTCTAAGGGGGCCAATCTAGCAAAGAGAGGGGGCATACTTTTAGATGTGACCGGGGACGGGCTCGGTTCATTCTCTCTTGCCACTTGCAAAGGCCGAGCCACCTGGGTAATTCTGTCCGCAAAATCATAACACTGGTCCACATCCAAATCGACTTCTTGTCGCATTTCCACATCGGCCTCAACAGTCCTTTCCAAAAATAAGGCATACTGTTCATCAACAACAGCCAAACGTACGGGCAGATCTACGTATCTGTTCAACAAGGCCTCCGTCCTATCAGGTCGATCCAACAATGCGACCGCAGAAGCCAACCACCGTAACTCAGAACGTATTTTGGCTTTAGCAGAGGAGGCCGTCATTGTAACGTCACAAATTTATCAACAAAAACAACAAATTCAAAATATTCACTATAACACAAAATCTCCAATATTTGGAGGTTATTACTAACCACAAAATTCCAATATTACAACAACAAAGTATTTATAATGACACAAACTCTTAAATATCTGGAGGTTATCAGAAAACAACAAAACTCACTGACTATTGAAATTCACTTGGATATCAACACAACATACTGTTACACAACAACAAGTTAATTTCAATTATTTCAAAGCACAAGTTTCAATGAGTTTCAATGTGTAAACAATGTCCCAAATCATTTAAGTTTCACTAAGTATTGAGTGCAAACTTATTAGCTGACCTTTTATTAGCTATTATTTTAGCAACAAACTTGTCAATATTCACAACTCAAGTTTGCTGACAAAACTAAATAATAATTATTATGAACAAAGAAAGGTATCTGTTTACATTTTGGAACTTCAATACATGACAATTAATTACAAGACATGGAACCAATAACAAAGGAATGCCCTTTACTTTTCAAATGCAAGTTAATTACCATTTACAAGTACAAATTAATCTAGTCCGGACCAGACTGGGTCATCAAACGGCACTGATTAATACAAAGTTTTGGCGTGGGCCTCTCAGGCCTTCAAGCTACGCTCTTGGCTACCAAGAAATGTTCAGTACACCCCTGCCTAGACCGCGGAGTCAGCATTGGCGCAGTGGAAGGCTATCATGAGTATAGACTCCGGACAAATCTTGGTTTCAGCCGGGATGTAACTGAACAATTGGACTGCGATACACAGCGGAGAGACTTTTAAGTAACGTGATTTTACATACTGTGGTCTGTGCTGTAGAAAGTCCCTGGGCAGCGTGGGGAGAGGGGGGCCCCCCCTGTGGCTCCGTCTTCTTCTGCAGACCTTACCAATTAGTCACCTCACTCATAACACAAATAACAGCGTTCACAAGACACTGGGCGTTTCAACAATAGATACACAAAGACACACACGTGGGAGCTTTTTTTATTACGATATAGTGTCTCGACAACAAGCGCGTGTGGTAGAAAAGGTTATCTTTCAAAGCATCCGCGACCGGCCACTCCAGAGATGGCATCAAAACCTTGGTCGTACAAAACGGGATCACATAGATAATTTAAGATGTATTCAAACTCGATATGCCAGGCACATTCAACGCGAGCGATTTTTAACAAATTCAGCAAAATTATTCCGACATTTTTGCCACGAGAATTTCAATCAAGTGTCACTGTCAACTTCAAGTGACAGCTAATGTCAATTTGACGTGACATTAGAGTTGCGTTCAGAAACGTCGATCTTTTCCGAACAATTGGCTTGTGTCGTTTAAGGCCGGCGCAGACTATGCGTGACATGACGTGACGTGCACACCACGGACAAGTTGTAGGTAAGTAAGTAATGTATGAAACTATAAGATGCATTTAGCTGCCCGACCGGATGCGTGGCGTGGCGCGCACTGCTATCTTACATTTCATACATTAGGTACAACTTGTGCGTATGCACGTAAAGTCACGTCACGCATTGTCTGCATCGGCCTTAAGACTTTACTGCAATAATCGTACTTTAACATCGAGAAACATGTAGATAATGTATAGATATAGTCCGTGGACAAACTCCTGGATGAGTTATATGACGATAGGTTAGCCGAAAGTTGCGCCCTCAGAGGTTTTTATTTAATAAGTTGATAATAGAGAAGGATTTAATAAAACGTTCCATGGAATTTTCAGGGCCCATATAATATAGTCTAGTATTGTGTCATTGCATTCCCTCGTAGTCACTGCTAGAAGTAGAAAAAATGCAAATTTTTGACACATTTGCTATCCACTTCTACGAATGACTACTTATGAGGGAATGTAACGATACCGAAATTGTGTATTAGAATAACAATCCTAATCCTAATAGTTGAGTTAATAGTTAATGGATTTAGCTGAAACTTGGGACACAGATATTGTGTAGCCTGGAGAGGAACTTAAGGCTACTTTTTATCCCGGAAAAATATCACTTTCCCCCGTGGGATAACGTCGTATAGTCCACGCGGGCGAAGCCGCGGGCAGAAAGCTAGTATTAAATAAAATTCACCACTGCGCTACTTTCGCCTATCCTAATCGCCTTAAAATAACACCAATCTTGTGAAATAAATTTCTAATAACTGGCAAGATTCATTATACCCTATACCCTCAAAACCTCAATGCTTACCTAGTATGACCTAAAACTTTTCTCAATATATTAAGAAAATCCACTACTTATTAATCTCTATAGGTAGGTAATTATTATATAAGAAGCCACTAGGTACCTATTATATAGCATAAATGACCAAATATTTAATGACAAACAAAACAAAATACTGACTGTGATGTTTTAATATAAATGAGCCACAAATTGTAACACAATATAGCATAAAGTGCATTTAAGATAGATACATTAGATTATATTTATTATATTACCTACAATGCGTTATGTATTTTTGATTACTTATATTTTAGGCGATTTAAATAAATGTTAAGAGAAAATATATGGGCTGTTTATAAAGTGTACCCAATTTGTATAGGTAATTTATTTGCAAATGGTACTTATGAGATTTTGATCTGTGATCCCCTGTAACCGCAGTCTACGTACATACATAATTAAAATTAATATTGTGTGGGTGCTTCTCAGACCATTTAATTTAGTAAGTATAAGAGGTAGGTAAGTGTATTTTTTTCTATTATAGCAAAACTACAAATTGTGATAAACGTTATTATCAATAAATGTAAATATGTTAATAAATTGGTTGTTTGATTTTTAATTTGATTCTAACACGGGGAAGAAATGGCGTACCGTAACGCCCCGTGAAGGCGTGAATTAATAACTTCTAATTTTCAAGATGGCGAAACTTCACTTCCCTTTAGTGTTAGTATATTATTTGCTTCCGTCATGAATAAAATAACGAGTTTATAAAATTACAGCGATATTGGCTATAAGCCTTTTAATTAAACATATACAGCCAAATGATGACGTAACGAGCCATCAACGCCGACTCAATAATGAAAAATCGTTTAAGGCGCCGATTCCCGAAAATACGGTATTTTAAATTATAGATTACTCGCAAACCACAAGTACTTACTCAAAATTTGGAAAAAATATATGTTATTTTACAGTTATTTATCTAGTGCTGCCGGCCATTTTTTTTGATTGGTGATATTTTACTGTGTCAAATAAAATCCCAAACATACGTCTAACCGTAATCTAAATATCCTATTACTTGCAGTATACCTACTTGGTTTGAGTTAATGAAAAATATACGAAAATAATTGTCTTTGAATAGCCGAGGGATTCCAGCCGTCATAAGCCGGCGAGTAATCCATAATTTAAAATACCCTATTTTGGGGAATCGCAGCCTTAAAAAAACAGCAAAAAGGCGCCAAGTCCACTGACCTCTATTATTTAGAGGTTGTCGTTACGCGGTGTCCGGCAGCCGCTGGAACAGGGACCGTTCTCTGAAACGCTAATCCGAAACTTTGGTTAGCCCCGCCTAGGGTTACCATATCTCAGGATTTGGCCTGAGATCTCAGGATTTTTGGACGAATCTCAGGATTGCGGCCGGATTTTGCAAAACTCATGAAATCTCAGGATTTTTAGAGTTTCCAATAAAATACAAAATAAATAGTTAAATAAATGCTTACATTAAAAGATCTTTATAGATCTTTTAGAACAAAGTAACTTCCTTTGGTAATAATTAATTAAGTACTAATTTATCTTAGTAGATATATAACTTTTTAACCCGCGCTCTCAAACTCAGGATTTTTCAATGGAAATCAGGCCTATTCTCCGGACTTTTGTTTTTTTCATCTGGTAACCCTAGCCCCGCCCCTTTCACTCGATTCTGTCCCGACAACAGAGTGAGAGGGACGGGTATATCGAAGTTTCGGGTTTTGCATTTCAGAGTAGGCCCTCTGCTGCGGGCGCGACGCGCAGCCCGGGCACACGTGCAGGGTGGCCACCACCACGCCCTCGCACTGCCAGCAGTAGTGCGACCGGCAGCGCGTGCACTGGTAGGTGTATTACATCTGTACCGTTATCATCCAGTAGGATGTACTATAGACACTGGGTGGTAATTGGTAATGGTAAATGAGAGGCGGGTTAATGCACATAGTTTATTGTCGTCAAGCGGTGTCCGGCAGCCGCTGGAACAGGTGCGGGCGCGACGCGCAGCCCGGGCACACGTGCAGTGTAGCCACCACCACGCCCTCGCACTGCCAGCAGTAGTGCGACCGGCAGCGCGCGCACTGGTAGGTGTATTACATCTGTACCGTTATCATCCAGTAGGATGTACTATAGACACTGGGTGGTAATTGGTAATGGTAAATGAGAGGCGGGTTAATGCACATAGTTTATTGTCGTCAAGCGGTGTCCGGCAGCCGCTGGAACAGGTGCGGGCGCGACGCGCAGCCCGGGCACACGTGCAGTGTAGCCACCACCACGCCCTCGCACTGCCAGCAGTAGTGCGACCGGCAGCGCGCGCACTGGTATATCTGCAGCAACAAATGAAAAATCATCACCAAAAATTTAATTGACCCAGCTGCTGGAGTCTTCTCTATGGACAGTTATGAAGACTAGGTTATATGGTTAAGCTAGTTTCACAGAATCCGGCAGCACCGTACGGGTCGGTCCAGGGACCGTACTCTGAAACGCTAATCCGATACTTCGGTTAGCCCCGCCCCTTTCACTCCATTCTGTCCCGACTAGAGAGTGAGAGGGACGGGTATACCGAAGTTTCGGGTTTTGCGTTTCAGAGTAGGCCCTCAGGAACGAAGACACACGTGAGGCTCGGACTATACCTATGCGAACTACATCGGACAAGCCCGGATTGAATACATTAGGTCCGTGCCATCCGATACCGACGGGAGCATCCAGATCATGCTCTGGTTTTCTCCCTCCACTCGTTCCGTTTTTTTTTGACACGGGGTGCGGGGTCTTATCAATATCGTATGTAGCTCTATGGAACTGACTACACGTTGGTTGCGGTCTTTCCGGACGAATCAAGCGCCAGTGCGACGACAGGCTCGCAACGAAAAGGACGCGTGCGCCTGTTGTTAAAAATGTGAAAGAAAAGATCCAGCATCATGCATCTTCTTCATATTGCGTTGCACCTTCCTTTTTTGTATTTTTTTTTTTATTACTGGCCACAGCTAAACACAAAATTTTAGCTGTGGTTAGTTTCCATTTTAGCAGAAGTATCGACATTCAGCGCAAGTGTTCAGCCCCCTGATTCAAGAACCGCCGGAAACGCTCCCGACAGCGGAATGAATGCTTTGTCTCTGTCACAAAGCACAGAATTCGAATCCGATTCCGTATCCGACGGTTTGTGAATCAGGGGGCAGGACTAGGGAATGCAATCTCGAACCAGGATTGACCATTCAAGATCTTGGAGTCTTTTTTCTGAATCAAGATTGGTCAGTTCGAGATCTTGTCGAGATTCGGGTCAAGATCTCGATCTCGAATCAA
The DNA here is from genome assembly GCA_949710035.1 of Crambus lathoniellus. NCBI lineage: Eukaryota > Metazoa > Arthropoda > Insecta > Lepidoptera > Crambidae > Crambus > Crambus lathoniellus. The sequence goes on along the minus strand of OX453303.1, from coordinate 19,843,753 downwards.
GATTATCGGGATTATTCGAGATTGAGCCGCATAAATTAAAAAGGCGTTATTGTTGTGTCAAATACTGTAAATTGAGAGTAAGCAGTATATTTGGATTATTTTTTAATTATGTTATGAAATGAAGAGCAAAAAAATTTAAACATTTTGAAAATGGCTTCTCAAAAAACATAGTACACTCAAAGTGTCATCCATCACCCAATCGGCACCGTATATCAGTGGCTAAATAGCCCGCAGCTGAAAAGGCCTTTTCTGCCTCCACAGTCTCCACACTAGTAGGGACAAAAGTTAAAAGCCTGTTAAAAGTTAAGTTAACATGTATTGCCCCCGTTCTCCTCCGAATTCGTAAAGATTCATTTCTTTTTTCAAAATTGTGTCAATTTTATCAGAAATCAGCGCGCTACCTGCGCAGGTATGAACACGTATGACCTCAGATCATAGTATTATATGATCTGAGCGTATGACCCTTACGAGCGCTCAGTCTGAAAATCTCGAAATCTTGTTACAATCTTGGTCTATTTTGTCGAGATCGCGAACGTGATTTCAAAATTCGAGATTGTTGGCCTTCAAGATTGAATCTTGGAAAATCACTCGAGATCTTGGTGGAATCTCGATCTTGTTAGATCAAGATTGCATTCCCTAGGCAGGACCGACTGTTTAAATTTCTTTCCGGATTGACCATGAAACCGTGTAGTCGACAACATGCCGAACTTGGTTTTATTTTGGACCCGGCGCGGCCCATTCCTGACGCATATAGTCTGAATGCCTGAGGTGCTAGCTAGAGCATCATTTCACAGCACCGCGAATTGATCCGTACAGCCCACTATTGATACCTCCCATCCCATGAGCGGGCGGACAGTACCTACGTTCTGAACTTGGTTCAACTTACTTGTTTATCGAGATCAGTGAAGGAACGTAGGCAGCCGAAGCAATACTGAGCTTGCCCCTCGTTGGGGAGCTCCTCGTATGGCTCCACTGGAAACAAGTGGTGGTACGATCTGCCGGAGACAGGAAAGGAAAGAATAAATCAATATCAAAAAATACATTGCTCGAATTTTAAAATAAGAGCTTTTAAAGCTTCGATCAACAATGACATTAAAGACTTGTATTACGATTATTATCACAATAAAAAAGACGTATTACCACAGAATATATAATAGTACTGTTGCGTGCGTGTATATTTCGCAACTGTGGTGTTTTATCATTATACCAGGTGGTGTTGTGTCCCAATTGTCCCATGATCGTTTCTTGGCTTCGCTGGTGATAATTTCAGCACACGACCTGCGTCGAGTCCTACGAACAGACTATAAGACACAACATCCCTCAACACCACCATGGTATAATGATAAAAACACCACAGCTGCGAAATATACACGCAACAGTACTAACGTACTAACGTATTACCTTCATATTGGTTACAACATTCAGACACAGCATCATTTTTTATTTTTATTTTTTTAAATGTACTTAAGTTGCTATTCCTGTTTTAAACTCAGCTAAGCGAGAAGTTACGTACCCGTACCGTACCCGCACTCGTACACGTACCAGTGCCCGTAAACGCACCGTACTTTATTATACATACATATCCCCTCCAGATATACCCATTTCTCTTAAGCTACTGAGCCCATTTTGATGAAACTTGGACTGTTCACTAAGTTGTAATACATCTGATTTAAATTAAAAAGAATAGGCTTTCATTTTCCGAGAAATTCGTGGACAAATATACATAGGTACAACATACAATTACGAAATTAGCAAACGTGCTTAGAATCCTAAATAGATAATTTTACTCAAATATTATCCAATTCCTGCACGAACTAAACGTACTTACCTACCTATCTATGTTGTGTTGTGACGGCGTGCGTGGCATGCAAGCCATTATAACCTTAGAAGGGAAGCGACGCTCTGTTGCCCATGGTACAGTCACGACCAATAATATGTATACAACATTAGGACTATGTCATATTAAAATATTGAATAACTACATGAGATTAGACATTAATAGAATCTGGCATTTATAGCATTTGGCATTATCAGAATCTGGCGTTTCTAGAATCTGTCATTTGTAAAATCTGCCGTTAATCGAATATGGCATTCATAGAATCTGGCGTTCTAAACTCGTCTGACATTTGTCGACTAATCCTTCTGTGGGCCAATCCACTGGATCGTTTTCTTTCGGAACGCTTCAATGCGACAAGGTTCTATGTTGTATACATATTATTGCTCGCGACCGTACTTAAATTTATAGTAGCTACCTAGCGAGATGCGGCGCGGAGGCCAGCGTGAGCCCGCAGGTGCGGCACTGCGCCGGCAGCGAGCAGTACTTGCTGCGGCACTGCGGGCAGAAGTGGCCCTCGCCTCCGACGCCTTCGCCCTCCTCCAAGTGACTGCACTCATTTCATTATCCTATATTTATAGTACCTAGCGAGATGCGGCGCGGAGGCCAGCGTGAGCCCGCAGGTGCGGCACTGCGCCGGCAGCGAGCAGTACTTGCTGCGGCACTGCGGGCAGAAGTGGCCCTCGCCTCCGACGCCTTCGCCCTCCTCCAAGTGACTGCACACAATGCCAACAAATTTTACTATGGGCAGGCGACCGTCACTCGCTCAAGGACGCGAGATAAGTGCCTACCGATTCGCGTATATCTCGGGATACAATTTACAGTGGCGGGCCGCCCACCGTACGCCCGCCCGAGCGCAATAGAATATATGCGATAGAAAGAGATGCAACGACTAGCCGTTCGTAATTAGAGCCATTGAGCCATACAAGCTGAATTTTACTTTATCGTGTTGAAGTTAGAGTTGCTATTTGTTTAAATGGTTTCACGGAGTGCAGCTTCTGTCCTTGGACTATTATATTCTGTGCTATGGGGTCATCTACGGAATCGGGAAAAAAATCAGCTCTTCGATACATTTCTGTCGAGTCGATGTTGTAAGTACTTTTGTTTGGATTAACTGTATTTTTTTTTTTCGCGATTCCGTGATTGGCCTCATAGTAAACATTGTTCGTATTGATGGACACTATCATCCCCAAAATTCTTTGTACTAATTAAAATTTTGTGCTGTATTTATAATGGCTCCTCGCGGTTTTATCCGTGGTACCCGTTCTCATGGGAATATCGGGATAAAATATAGCCTATCTCAGTCGGGAAGAATGTAGCTTTCTACGGGTGAAACAATTTTCAAAATCGGTCCAATAGTTTTTGCGGTTTCAAAACAAAAATAAAACATACAGATCTTTTCTCTTTATAATATTAGTATGGATTAGCAGGATGTAGCTGCATAGGTGTCATTATGATACAACAGCTATATAATGGATTATTTTTGTAGTTCTAATAAACGGAACAATTTTTTTACTTATATATATTTTTTTGTGAACAAACGAACGTCTTAATTTTGGTCCGAATTTCGACCAGGCACCTATTAAGGTGTACCTACTTATTAGAATTACAATAAATAAAATTCACCGCGGCGCCACTTTCGCCTAACCTATCGCCTAATGTATATAAATACCATAAAGGAGGTCACTAATAGTCCATACATCTTTGGCCATGTTTGTACCTTGAGGTACATGTATACCAATATGTAGGGAAAAAATCGAAGATTCCGAAAAACGTACCATTTTGCTTTTATATTTAGATATTAATAGATTCTCTATTTTATATATAGAGATTATCTTTTAAACTAGATAATAAATTAATAAAGTTGTTAATTACTTGTAACACATTTTTATTATGTGGTAACATTGGATGTTCAATGAGCGATTTTCTGAGGCCATTTAAAAAAAAAGCTTCCAATTGCTTCACTAGATGGCGTTGAATAAGTATGTACATGTCTATGGTATATTTTGGTATGAAACATATTTAAATCAATTACTTTTTAACAACCCAAAGGAAACTAATAATATTTTAAATAAGTACTACTGTGAGGAACAGAAACGAAATAAGTAAATTTAAAGATTTAGGTAAGTAAATAAAATTTATAACGTTCCGTTCCTTCTAACTGCATAGGTGGGACAGCGCCATCTAGTGACTGAGCTTTCAGAAAATCGCCCATTGCGTTTAGTATCAGACTTCTGGGAGTCTACCGGCAAAAATATATGGATATGAACATGGGCTTCATTTGACACTTGAAGCCCATATTTTGTCTTTATATGGGCATAATATGGGCTTCAAATGTCAAATGAAGCCCATGTCCATACCCATATTGTTTTATATTTTATATGCTGTTAATTATTGCTAATGCATCTACTTGTCGTCCATTTTTATCAACACGTAATTTAATGGGCGTAAAACAATAAAAAATAGAAAATAATAATATAACAATAAGCAAATAAATTCTCTTTGCAAGTAACAAAACGCTTTTTGACAGCTTTTTGAGTACAAACAGATTATATTTATAATCGTATCACAGATTATTTATCATAGACAGAGTCTAAAATGGCGTATTTTTTCAAACGGAAATTATTTTTTTTGCCTTTTTCAAATAACTAACAAACAAAGTAGACCCTGTTTTATTATTCACCGTTTCATAGAGACTGGCCAGATTTTAGTGACCTCCATTGCACGTGAGGGGTCATTGTCTAATTTTCAGTTACACAGTGAACGTGTTAAGGTGTAAACTCACCACATACACACAGTGATGGGTGGGTCCGCATTAGCGCTGGCGTCGGGCTGCGTCGAGGGTGGAGCGCTGTGAGGGAAACCCATCTTGACGAGGCCTGCGTCCAGTGACCGCGCGCGAGCTGGCGGCGACTTGTGCTCTAGCAGCACCGATTGGAAGTGCACATCGTCTAGCACCACCTATCGCACATGAATGAACCACATTTGAAAACTTCGCAATTACTTATTTATAATATAAACTTCGAGGTTTATATGCTCGAAGTTTATAAACGATTTTCTACATTCAATTTATGCTTTTTTTCCTCTAACTGTACCGGCGGGACATGCAACCTTTCAATCATTATAATAAATAATAATAAACAATTATGATTAGCTACTAGGTACTTGAAAAGTTAATAAAGTCCAAATATCCAGGACTTTCGTCACATTAGTAGGATAATGCTTCCTTACAGCAGTGAGCTAAATATAAGTCAGTGCAGCAAAGGAGATTTTACAGTTTTGTATGGAGCCTCGGCTAGGACTTTGTACACTATACCATAGGCAAGCAAAAGATAAATATAATAACTGAAAACTAATTATATCGCAATAAGCTAACGCGTTTGATGGTACAAAAGCATTATCTAGTCTTAATAATTATGCAACCCCGATTCAATATGGCGGTAAAATGTCACAATAACATTAAAAAAAAGGTTCACATTGACAGATTATCATCAGTCGTCAATGTCATCGTTTTTTCGTACAGAAACATCAAAGTTTCCGAACGTGATTTAAATATGGTTGCCAGTGTGACCATGGATGGCAAAGAAATTTTATTTCAAAGTTTATTTTTGTACCATTTATCCAGAAAGACAATGAGAATTTTAATATTTTATTTGACTTTACTATATTTTTTACTATTAGTACGAATAGTGTACAATGTCCTAGCCGAAAATGAAAAATGTCCTTTTTATAATTATAATCTACACACTAAAGCTCAACTGCGAAGCGTCAATCTGAAGTTTCACATAGCAAATTCACCCTTATCTCTACAACGGATACGGCACATATTGCTTCTGAGAAAATAAAGACGCGGGAATGCGCGTCGTAGCGAAGCGTCGTGCTATGTGAAATTTCAGATTGACCGCGCATTCGCGCGTCGAAGCGAAGCGTCGTGCTATGTGAAATTTCAGATTGACCGCGCATTCGCGCGTCGAAGCGAAGCGTCGTGCTATGTGAAATTTCAGATTGACCGCGCATTCGCGCGTCGAAGCGAAGCGTCGTAGGTACTATGTGAAATTTCAGATTGACGCTTCGACTCTGCGCCAGTGTGAGTTGAGCCTTAAACACTATAAAACAAGTTTTATATTAAATAGCACTAAAGATTGAAATAGTTCATGATAACAAAATATTTACATTATACAGCCCTCCAGTATCTTGGCACAATTTTTTACATATTCTTACTTCAGCTGCTAATCCAATTACAGAACATCTTATGCCATCTGTTTTTAGTGACTGCAACAATAGATTGATTATAAATAAATGGATTCAAACGAAATATTGATTTTTTTTCATACATTACCTGGATTGAAGTATTTATGTCTCCCGGATCGCAGGTAGTAAGTGATGCAAATAAAACAAGTAATTCCCGAGAAGCATGACCTGGTAGTGGCCTCAATACTCTGCCCGCTAATTCCAGTGTATTTTGTAAGGATGGCTCACCAGTCAAAGCCATATTTGCCATGCTAAACAATAAATATATTAATAATTTACACATGGAGAACGAAAAAACTTGTATTCTATGAGATAAAGAATTAATAGTTATGCATAACAGCATTTTCCAATTTGATCTACAAATTCAAATGTTTAATTTAATATAAGAAAATATCTATGTTGTACAGTCACAAGTCACAAGCAATAATATGTATACGACATAGGACTATGATTGTCATAATACAATATTGCATGACTTTCATGGCACTGATAGTTTTGTTTACGAATGCTTCAATGTGACAAGATTCTGTGTTGTGTTGCTTACATATTATTGCTCATGACTGTACACTTGCGCATAAATGCAGTATAGGCCTATAGTAAATATCACCACTGTTATTCTTAGTAAAGCAAGCTATATATTTTAAGTATATATACACACAAATTAATATCATCTAGGTACAGTCCATTCAGTGGAGCAAAAGATTTTACCTAAACAATCTTGGCATGTCTTTAATTTAAAATGCAATAATAAAAGTATGAAACACTTAGGGCTGACCTACACGCACCACAACTAGTAGACCACATCGCAGCCACAAAATGTGGTCAGGTGTGAATAGTGTCGATGCAGCTTTACGGCAGTTTTTGCAGTTGTATTGTGGTTGTTCGACAATGCGTGAAAATGTTTATGTGGTTGCGTTGTTGCTAGGAGTTGCAATGTGGTTATTGTCGTGGCGTCGTCGCTCGACGCAATGTTGTGTTAACGATGTGGCCGGCCGCTAGTTCACAGCGTTCGCTGACGTTTGCGTTGTGGTTGCGTTGTGGCTGCGTTGTGGCTGTGTTGTGGCTGCGTTGTGGTCGGTATCACCCACGCGGTCGATAATGACGTCAAAATGTGGTACATATAAACTGTACTTTCATTTCCAATACAAAATGCGCCCGCCCACGTAGGTATTGTGGTTGTAGTTGTGGTACGTGTGGGTCAGCCCTTATTTATTCTAAGTAAAATCACGGATACTAGGTGCGCGCGGATTGCGCGGTGTTTCGTTCGGGACATGTCCCGCAACATTCTATGTGACGCAGGAAATGTTGCTTGCTCTCGTGTAGAAAGCGGGCGCAGTGCCGCGCAATTAAAAAAAAGAATTTATGTAGGAAAACTATCTTTCTTATTTTTAAATGCATTTCTTAGATATTGCCCACTAAACAAACACCTATCAGTGATCAAACGGACAGAAGTCCCCATCTGTCCGCAATGTAAAGAAAGAGGAGAAACAAGTTACCATTTCATGGCAGAGTGCCCGATATACGCATCACTGCGCTGGGAGTTCTTTGGAATGGACAAGCTTAAGGAAGAGGATCTAAAGCAGTTAGCGATAAGTCAACTCAGCAGGTATTGTAAGCGCACAGGTAGGTTCGAGGGTCCGACGCCAGTGGGGTAAATGATAACCTGCCTTCCCCCTGCTTTCAGCTTTTAGGGGACTTGGGGAACTGGGTGAAATGGTCCCGACCTAGGTGACTGATCACCCGTCCCGCTTCGCTGGCGTCCCCGCTATAAATAAATAAATCAATAAAAAAATTGATAAAGAGACATATCAAGATTGTTTAAGTACTAAAAATTTTTGCTTCGATGAATGGAGTGTAGTTTACATGTTTATTTTTTTTATTTTTAAACATACCCTTGTACTGATTTAATATGCTTCCTGACATTTCCTGATAATTCTGTTACCTTCTCAGCTCTCTTATTTTTCATAGCTACGATACTTATCTGGCTCAAGGGATTCTGATCAAAGAATTCATCAACAAATTTTTCTAGAAGCTGCAACATAATGTGAATAGCATGACACTTAAAACAAATTACAACAAGTTATGGTTTTTAAGTTTTTGATTTATTTATCAAACCTTCAGTGTACATATAAATCTTGTAGGTTTTAAGTCTTGCGAATTCATAGCTTCAGAACAGTCAACAGCAACTAGTAAATGCCTCATCATGCCAAGTCGCACTGGTCCTCGTCTTGGTGCTAAGCTTTTGCGAGCTGCTTTTTGTGCAAATTCGGCAACCAAACCTTCCACCAACCCATCTTTGTCTTCCTTGATAGCTTCCCTTTTAAGCAAGAGTTAAATTCAGTATTCGTTTTAAACAAGAACGTGGTTTAAAAAGGGATATTATTAAAAAATTTGACAATTCATTAGTACATATTTATTAAGTCAGTGAATAAATAAAAAAATATACCTTGAACCTTATTATATTCAAAGAGACAATATAGGAAGTGAAAAATTGAAAATGAAGTAGGTATTTTAGAAAAAATCAACCCATCTCACAACCAGCTCAGATGGGAGTTATAAGACGGGTTGATTTTTTCTAAAATAATTCTTTCAATTTTTCAATAATAAAAATTGCATTGTGTACAACTTGGTAAAATTTTTAGTTGTTTTAAGGATTATTTGGTTTGTTTTTATCTGACGTTGCCACTTTTAACGTGACCATGGCCCCTGGAATGGTGTCGAAACGTCGTCGGATAAAAACAAAAAAATCCTTAAAAACAACTAAAAATTTAACCAAGTTGTACAATAAATGCGTGCAAAATCCCTAAAAGTGTTTTATTTATAGGTATGATGTTAAAGATTTCGGTCTTCTTCCAAATTACTATAAAATTCTTTTATTTTGTCACTGAATAGTTATTTGACCAATGGAGCCTCTACAGGAGCTTTGTATATTGTATCGAAACATAGCATGCGAATCATTTTGATTAACCTAGTCCTTCTTTTACTTACCATGTTTTCTCATAACCTGTCTCCCATCGATATTCTTTTGGGTTTTGCTCGTCGTCCATGACTTCTGTATTCTGTAAGCGGCTTGTCTATATTATAGCATACAAGTATCTTATAAATTGGTTATCAAATTCGATTTGTTTTCTTATATTCTAATAAAATAGATTTTGTGATGCATACAAACCCCACAACACACAATTCACACGATTCACGTGCGATTCACACAAAACAAAATTTTTATTTGTTTGTATTTTCCCGATCAGCTGTCTGTCCTGTCTGTCATACGCACATACGTCACGTCACTTGTCAATCATATGCCCCTCTGAGTACTGAATCCTATGGAGATGGCATATTGATCTATATGAACTATCGGTTATACAAATATGAGCTAAATCGACATTGTACTCATAAACCTGTAGCCATCTCGTTCTATCTTACCTCCAATACTTCATGTAAAAAGAGACAGCAATATATTTATTCGACCTATTTTTTGGCAACGTTGAAACGTGACGTCATCGTAATGCATGATTGAAGCCGGTCGCCATTTAGGTTTCTCGGTAAGTGAGCTGTCAACGCGAGTTGTATTTGCAGTGTTTTGTGATAAAAGTCTTTTAATTTGAGACTTCCATGTGAATAAAAGGTATTAATAAGTGAGAGAAAGCAACAAGGAACATGTCTAATTGCAGTGTGGTAGTTTGTGGCATCAAAAAAAATGAAAATCGTCCAAACATTACATTACACCGGTACGTACTATTTATTTTGCAAAAACACCAAAACAATACAATAAATGCCTTGTGTTTTGGTTTTCCTGTGAATAGTTTACTTAGAATTCATACCAAATGTAGCTTACTACTTATTTTGGTGAGTTTTGTTGGTGTATTTCAAGAAAATATAAATTTGTTTGTTTTGCGCTAGGGTTGCCCTTATAGCATTTTTCTTATCGAATTATCGATGTTTTCAAATTTCAAGTGTAAATTGAGTGTATTAATTTTAAACTGTTTTTATTGTTTTAGGTTGCCTAAAAATAACCAAAAAAGAAAAATATGGCTGGAACAATGCAAAAGGAAAATTTAAAGACTCGTACGAAAACTATTTTTATGTGCTCTTTTCATTTTGAAGAACAGTTTCAAACGTCAACGACAGTTTAAGTTTTGAAAAAGACGTTAATTAGGCCACTGGCAAAATCGAAATGATAGTGCGACAACGTTTTCTGTTCCGGTTGCCAAAAACTGGATACTTATATACAACGTGTTTTTCTAATGTCATTTTGCTGTAAAGTTGTTGTCCAACTTTCATTCATTCTAGCACATTAAAAGTAAGTATATTTTTTTACCACTAGATGTCGCTTCGCTATATTCTAAATATATAAAAAAAATATGCTTGCTAGTAAAGATCTCGATTCAAACTGTTTATTATTTTATTACTTAATAATGCTTGTTTTTTTTTTGAGACATTTCTTTTTTCTATGGTAGGTAGGTACCTAGTAGGCATTCTCCTTTGTGATTTATATTGTAATGTGTGTTATGTAAAAAAAACCAATCCTTGTTGTATAAAAATAATAGGTTTTTACAATATGGAGCTTTTTGTTTTATTTCATTACCTTTTTTTTACTTAAACTGGTTCTCGCGACCTTTGATCTGGAATTCTATGGAGGTCTTGCATGTGTATAGACACGTGACTCGGAAAACATAAAAAATTTGATCATAAAATTGCAGTTTCTAAGTAAAGGCGAGTAGAACCGACAAGTGGGGCGCCCTCAATCAAATTTATTGCTCGCTAAGTATTAATGTATCTACAATCGTAAAGATTGAAGCTAAGGTCGTGTAGTTTATTTACAAACTATAACCTCAGTAAAATATAGTAGGTTGGTCTTTTATCTACTACTACTGCAACATGCACCATATTTTACTAAGGTTAGTTTGTAAATAAACTACAGGACCTTATTTTTAATCTGTATCTGCGTTTGAATTTTTGATACATTATGTACTTAACATGCAATAAATTTAATAATAACATGCGGATCCTCGCGGTTTTACCCGCATGGTACTCGTTCTCATGGGAATATCACGATAAAATATAGCTTATGTCACTCGGAAAGAATGTAGCTTTCTAATGGTCAAAGAAATTTCTAAATTAGTCTAGTAGTTTTGGAACCTATTAAATTCAAACAACAACCAATCAAATCTTTCCTGTTTACGATATTACTATAGATGAGGAAGCACTTGGCGGCTCTTGTCACCTTGAAGCCCCCAGTACAGGATGGCTACTCATGTTCGTCGACCATGATGGGCCATCATGTACAGGGGCGGTTTGCGTTGTTCGCAGGCGGCAATCACACGCAAACTCTCACACTAGGGGCCTTAAGCCCCCAGTACAGGCCATGGCCGATCAAGTTGGCCGACCATGTTGGCCATCGTGTACAGGGCCGGTTTGCGTTGCTCGCAGACGGCAATCACACGCAAACCGGCCCTGTACACGATGGCCCATCATGGTCGGCCAACATGATCGGCCTTCCTGTACTGAGGGCTTAGCCCCTCAGTAAAGGATGGCGTTAAACACAGACGGCAATCACACGCAAGCCGCCCCTGTACACGATGGCCCATCATGGTCGGCCAACATGATCGGCCATCCTGTACTGGGGGCTTTACAGTTGTTGCGTCTCACGCGCGCGGTCGGGCCAATGATTGTGTGCGTACATGCACAAACACATACACATTGTGTCATTGTCATAAAGAAAGCACATTATTATGATTTATTTTTCAAAAAAACTAGGTATATAATTATACACTATAATTCCGTTTTAAATTATCGAGGTGATTACGAAACTGCTTTTATAAAATATAGGGTAATATAGGTAGGTTGTCACAAAAATACTTGATCTATAACTTCATCAATAAATATATCGATGTACAAATAGGGCAGCACTACGGAAAGGCGCCATTTTGGTTTCTCGGTATGTGTGCTTGTGTGTGTGTGTATGCTTCAATTTTTCGTAGGTATGGCATCTCCATAGGATTCAGTACTCAGAGATATGCCCCCAGTACAGGTTGGCCGACCATGGTCGGCGACCATGACCAATACATCGTACATTGACACTTTTGAGCGAACAAGTTTAAAAAGGTTCTTTCAAAAGTGTCAATGTACGATGTATTGGTCATGGTCGCCGACCATGATCGGCCATCGTGTACTGGGGGCTTCAGTGTCAAGGGCGCTGTACACATTGGCACAGACATTGGCCCAAGCATTGGGCCAAGTATAGGGCCAATACCTTGGGACAGCGTGTAGAGTCTAAAGGCTTAAATCTTAAGCCTTTAGACTCTACACCTTTAAGGCTTATCGCACCATATACGGTGCGAATTGCGATGGATGGATCGTTTAGCCCCCAGTACAGGATGGCCGATCATGTTAACCGACAATGATGGGCCATCGTTTACAGGGGCAGTTTGCATTGCTCGCAGATGGCAATCACACGCAAACCGGCCGGCCCTGTACTGGGGGCTTTAAGCACAGTTTACATTGGTCGAGTAGGCGGCCGAGTCGAGTAGCGAGGGACAAAAAGCAGGCTAACTCGACCAATGTAAACGATAGGGCGAGTAAACTGGGCCGAGTATTGAGCGAGTCGAGTGGTCTCGCGCGGAGCATAGTTGCTCGGCCGAGTTGTTCCTTGGGCCAGGGTTGCCAGGTGCGGAAAATCGAGAATCGTACATTAAACATAAAAAAATATGTTTACGTAGGTATATAATATATGTATAATAATCGTACAGCGACAGCGTACTTCATACAAAATCCAAAAATTTCTGTAACATGGGATCGAACAATGTTGTAAATAATCGTACAAATACGATTTAAATCGTACATCTGGCAACCCTGCTGGGCCCAATTACTTGCCCAATGTAAACGGCGGAAGGCGAGTAAAGTAGTAACTCAGTTACTCGGCCCAATTCACTAGGCCGAGCTGCTCGACTAATGTAAACTATGCTTTACGATATTTTTCACGATATCGCATCTGTCTCATCCACACATACACGAAACGAATTGGTCGTAAAGTATAGTTTACATTAGTCGAGCTGCTCGGCCACAGATCACTAATGTAGCAGGCCGAGTAAGGCCACGTTCGCACGGACGTAATATTATCGCGCGTTAAAGCGATTTTTTGACGCCTTGAAACAGAACTTATGGACTTTCCCTAATCCGTTCACACGCGAGCGATTTTTTTACGCGGCGTTATTTTATCGCACATTGCCCGATTGACGGCGCGACGCGATGGACGCGATGGAAATACAACATACGGGCAGCCCTATTGGCGTTCATACAAGCGTTTTTTTAACGCTACCTACTGTCAGTGGGTAACTATTTTTACGTCATTAGGTTTATTTTCATTTAGGTGAAACCTACCAAATAACCCAAGGACTCATTCGGGAATCTTGTCGCTGTATTTTATTAGGGCCAACAAATAAGCAGTAGTTCATCAAATGAGCTGATTCAGTTAAAACATGTCCATAACAGGTGGTAGGTAAAAAAATTTTGGACGATTCATAAGCATTAATTTTATTTAATCTATATGAATAAAAAATTTATGACTATGACTATGACTATGACATTCTCATATTAATCGCAGAATTTTTGAGGAAATCGTTGAAGCTTGCTGTACCGAGTGTAAAATTTACCAGTAAGATAACTCTCTCTGAATGAAGAGGATGAAACCAGTAGCCCGATTCTCGTAATAAAAACCGTGACGATATCGTAGCGATTTAGTCGTTGAAACCATTTTCGTATTCACAACTGTCGATAGAACTTGAGCGGCAGCGATTCTATCGAAGTGTCGTCGAAGTGTATTCTGCTATGGAATTGCGTAAAGTCAATCGTATTCATTTGACAGTTCATATTGTATCATAATAAATGTCATTTCATACAAATTGCAGCCGATTGAATACGATATGAACTGTCAAATTAATACGATTACCTTACGCAATTGCCCCCCTGGTACATTAATCGTCCTTCAATCGTTTCAAAACGATAACTCGAAGGTATTCTACTATTTAGATGACCTTTGTTTCGATCGGATTTCAACGACTAAACGTCAAAATAAGCGATCCAAGTGTCGTTGGACAAAAGTTCAATTAGCTGGACCTTTTGTATGTGAAAAATAAGCTTGGGGCTAGCATATTTGTTATTTTTAATTTTATTTAATAAACTTTTGTACATTATACATAGGTAATGTAATATACAAGGCGGACTTAATTCTAAAAGTATTCTCTACCAGTCAACCGTTGGGAAACAGAAAACAATTTAAGCGGTACAAATTATTATTTATTATTTATTATTTATTATTTATTATTTATTATTTATTATTTATTATTTATTATTTATTATTTATTATTTATTATTTATTATTTATTATTTATTATTTATTATTTATTATTTATTATTTATTATTTATTATTTATTATTTATTATTTATTATTTATTATTTATTATTTATTATTTATTATTTATTATTTATTATTTATTATTTATTATTTATTATTTATTATTTATTATTTATTATTTATTATTTACTTATTATATCATATGAAAAAGCGCTGCTTGCACATTCTGAAACATGTTTTTTTTTTTCCTAAACCACGTAGTTTTAGACTTTTGATGAAAAATGTACAAAAAATACCTCTCGATTGAAAAGTCGCTGAGTTTCGATCCTACTGAGTTGAAGTCCTATCGAAACTCGTCCAAGCAACACGAGAATACCGATTTTGGATAGGACTTCGATCGAACGACTTCTGAACTACAACGATATTTAGATTGTTTGTATTTACGAGAATCGGGCTACAGTACTGCCTTCTATTTGCTTATCGTTTCTTAATATTATACCAAACAGCGATTGCCAAGATGTCGTCCGAATTCATTATAGGTACGCCTGCAGCCCGATTCTCGTAATAAAAACCGTGACGATATCGTAGCGATTTAGTCGTTGAAACCATTTTCGTATTCACAACTGTCGATAGAACTTGAGCGGCAACGATTCTATCGAAGTGTCGTCGAAGTGTATTCTGGTACATTAATCGTCCTTCAATCGTTTCAAAACGATAACTCGAAGGTATTCTACTATTTAGATGACCTTTGTTTCGATCGGATTTCAACGACTAAACGTCAAAATAAGCGATCCAAGTGTCGTTGGACAAAAGTACAATTAGCTGGACCTTTTGTATGTGAAAAATAAGCTTGGGGCTAGCATATTTGTTATTATTTACTTTTTATTTTATTCAATAAACTTTTGTACATAATACATAGGTAATGTAATATACAAGGCGGACTTAATACTAAAAGTATTCTGTGCCAGTCAACCGTTGGGAAACAGAAAACAATTAAAGCGGTACAAATTATTTATTATTTATTATTTATTATTTATTATTTATTATTTATTATTTATTATTTATTATTTATTATTTATTATTTATTATTTATTATTTATTATTTATTATTTATTATTTATTATTTATTATTTATTATTTATTATTTATTATTTATTATTTATTATTTATTATTTATTATTTATTATTTATTATTTATTATTTATTATTTATTATTTATTATTTATTATTTATTATTTATTATTTATTATTTATTATTTATTATTTATTATTTATTATTTATTATTCATTATTTATTATTTATTATTTATTATTTATTATTTATTATTTGTTATTTATTATTTATTATTTATTATTTATTATTTATTATTTATTATTTATTATTTATTATTTATTATTTATTATTTATTATTTATTATTTATTATTTATTATTTATTATTTATTATTTATTATTTATTATTTATTATTTATTATTTCTTATTTATTATTTATTATTTACTTATTATATCATATGAAAGAGCACTGCTTGCACATTCTGAAACATGTTTTTTTTTTCCTAAACCACGTAGTTTTCGACTTTTGATGAAAAATGTACAAAAAATACCTCTCGATTGAAAAGTCGCTGAGTTTCGATCCTATTGAGTTGAAGTCCTATCGAAACTCGTCCAAGCAACACGAGAATACCGATTTTGGATAGGACTTCGATCGAACGACTTCTGAACTACAACGATATTTAGATTGTTTGTATTTACGAGAATCGGGCTACTGCAGTCCGCACCGTGTGAGCACAAAACGCCAAGCGATTTTTTTACGTCTATGAGAACACCTCTGGTTCCTAGGCGTTGACGTTGCGATATCGCCCCGCTAACGCAACGCCTTTCTGCACGCCCGTGCGAACGTGGCCTAACTGAGGTACTACTCGACTCGCCTTCCACCGTTTACATTGGGCAAGTAATTGGGCCCAGCAGGGTTGCCAGATGTACTATTTAAATCGTATTTGTACGATTATTTACAACATCGTTCGATCGTGGTTCGATCACAAAACAGAAAATTTTGGATTTTGTATGAAGTACGATTATTTTAAATTAAATAATATATATATTTTTTTTTTATTTAATGTACGATTCTCGATTTTTCGCATCTAGCAACCCTGGCCCACGTAAAATTACTGGGCCCAGTTGATGATTGAAAAAGGTGGATCGGCGAAACGACTACGTAATTTTGTTGATTGAAATCGTATATTTATTCAAGGGAAAAGAACTCAACTTTGTACGTTTCGTCTTCAGACCACTTCATGTTTGATAGTAATAACCAAATATTATCAATTTGCAAAAAAAAACAGCTGAAATATAACAACACAACATATTTTGTGAACATAACTTCCGACTGATTATTTCAACCACGGACAACCAACAATAATATTCCACCACAGCTTGCTACATTCAACTCGCTTTCTGACTGGGTCAACGGCTTACAATGGGCGAGTAGGCAGACGAGTCGAGTTAAATAAGTGGTGGGGGAACCACTCGGCCGAGCAACTATGCTCGGCCGAGTTGTTCCCCCCGACACTCGACTCGCTCAGTACTCGGCCCAGTTTACTCGCCCTTTCGTTTACATTATTCGATCGAATCGTACAAATACGATTTAAATCGTTCATCTGGCAACCCTGCTGGGCCCAACGCTCTGAGTACTGAATCCTTAAGCCCCCAGTACACGATGGCCGATCATGGTCGGCGACCATGACCAATACATCGTACATTGACACTTTTGAACGAACAAGTTTAAAAAGGTTCCATCAAAAGTGTCAATGTACGATGTATTGGTCATGGTCGCCGACCATGATCGGCCATCGTGTACTGGGGGCTTTACTCAGAGGCCCGACGAGCGATTTTCTGACAGGCCATTTAAAAAAAAAGCTTCACTTACAGTGCCACAACCTTTTCTGTGCCGGTGACAGCGGGTCTCGCCGCTGCAGCGGCGAGACCATAATATAACTGTTTTGCATTCCAACAAAACAGATATTATGTGTGTGGGAAAATACATAGCGTTGGTAGAAGAAGCATCTATAGATCTCGTCTTATAAACGTCAATCAGTGTTCACTTACCGAGATAGAGTTCATACTTTCCTGTCTTTCACCTCAAGCTAGGGCTGAATGGCTTCACTTCCTTTGCCAATGAAGCTCCTACGAGACAAACTGCTTGTCAATGTCTCATAGTGTCTTCACCTGCAAGCAACTTGCTCAACGCTATGTATTTTCCCACACACATAATATCTGTTTTGTTGGAATGCAAAACAGTTATATTATATGTGACTTGAAAATACATAGCGTTGGTAGAAGACCTGTTTGATATCTGCTGGTGAAAGAAATACAGACGCTATGTGATTATGAATTTCCCACCATAATGAACCAATTAAATGAATTTCTTATGATTATGCATAAATATTGTAAGTACAATCAGTGACTAAAATACTGACTGTCGATATGATCAACAAAAAATAAAATAAAAAGTCTAAGTAATATCTTGACTCATAAACTTCTTGTAAGTTGTTATTAATTTAACCAAAATAAACCTTTTTCTTACTGACAGTCTTGCATAAACTAATGCTTAGACACTATCATATGCAACTGAAATTAAATAATAGTGCGATTATTCTTCTCAAGACTAATCAATATAACATGTGGTATAATAAAATGTTTAGTATACCTTACTAAACTTTTAAATTATAAAATGCTTGTGCATCCATTATGTAAGTAGTTAGATTATTATATTTTCAAGATAAGGGTTATCTGTCCAACTTATAGCATGGAATGTTACCCTTGAACATCTGTTTGAAAAAGATGATTGATTATAGGCTTCATTAAGTACTGGTGTGATACTTTCTCCAATCAGTCTCTGCAGCTGGTGTTTTTCCAGTCCCGAAAGGGCAGTGAACTGACCTGAAATATCTGAATTAGAGCTTCTGCCCATAGTAAGTTAAATGAACTTCACTTGTCCTTTGCCCAGATTTGGTCATAATAAGCGACTCATCACTATCCCTCTTCTGGCAGTTCTAGTAAGGTAATGTGACAACAAGCACTCCTTTTCAGATGGCAACCATTTGATTGTCACAGGCGTAGAAAAGACCCAAAAAATATTCTTGAAGCGATTATATTATTCATTAAGCTTAATGTCTCACCGTGAGGCATTTTATGTTTATTTATTTAAACTTTATTTGCAATCGTTTACACAGACAACGTGACCACGTGATAATATGTCAATTCCGTAATCTAAAAATTTATTGATTTAAGTATTAAGTACATTATAAATAAACCAAGAAAGTTATAAATCTCATATTCAATAACATCCACAGAACGAGTGATCTCACCGAATGCAACTTGTATAGACTCTCTGAGGGCTTAGTACCTACGACTCTGAGTCTTGTATGGTCTGTCTTATGACGCTCAGTCAGGCATGCGTCAAACATTGTGTGGTGTTGATGTATTATATATATGTGCTCATGAGCATAATTACTATATTCAATAGATCTGCAAGATACCGTGCTACCTGATTTCCTGTAGAGCCCACTGGTTAATATTGAAATCCTTGCAGGCTGTGTTTAGGGTTGCTACCCATACTTTATTTCGAGGTAATTGTACTTTATACTTTATGAGGGAAATAGAGAACATGAAAGTACTTAATTTTTCCAAAAAAAAAGGTGGCAACCCTAGCTGTGTCCTACATATTTTTGATGGAGCTGTCAAAAATTGTATGAGAAGTATGACAGCAGCTGTTTACAGAAGGTTTCTCTTTTGAGTAAACCTCCTGTTCCACATGTCCTTGCTGGAGCTATATGCTATTCTGTCCATTAGGACATGGGGGATTACCCCCCCCCCCCCCCCCCCCCCCCCCCCAATTTTGTACCAAAAATTCTATTTGCGGGGGACGGTCCGGTGGGGGTGCAGTGGATTGAATGGTCTGCTGTTCAAAAAACACTGGGGGCTCGTTGGCGAAAACCCACGCCAGTATGGATTGCCCAGAACAGGTGATAGCGCAACAAAACATTGGCGAGCTATTAGCGTGCCAGGTAACGTAGTGGGAAACAACACGGCAACTCGATTCACCTGACATGGGACGCCCCACTTTTGATTATAGCCTCCGAGGCCTGGGGCATGAACTGCCATTCCGGCACAGGTCGTTCTCGTGATAGGCGGTCGGCAGTGCCGTAGTACCTCCCCGAGAGGTACGCCGCCGACAGCGTTATGGTAAGCCATTTAGCTGTTGTTACTGAGAGCTTTGCTGTAATTCGAGAAGCGCTATTGGGAGAGTATCGGCTTCGTTTCAGAGGTGGGCAAATAAAGCTCAGATGTCTGACTAGGCGTGATGATGCGCATGATGCAAATAGTCTTGTCATTAAGTAATCTTAAGAAGGACTTTTAAAAACACCCTTGTTCCGGAGACAGCTAACCAAAGTACAGGTGCGAGATTACGCCACAAGTAGATCTCCTTGCTGTTAATTCGAGAACGGTTATTCAGATATGCGACTGGATGTGTAAGTGCGTATGACGCAGATTCAGACCTTAAGTACGTTAGTAATATTATAGTATTCTTTGCCTTAAGTGATAGGCGAGCAATGCAAACATCTATTTTAGGTCCCAAATTTCTTGTCTCAGGGACCATTTCCCTGACAAATAACTTCCGCCTTTAAGAAGGTAAGCATCCCAACCTGCATCTGATATTTCAAAAGTTCATCACTTTCTCTTTACTATAAAGAGTTCCTAGTCCACCTTGTGGAGTTAACTATAGCTTTCAGTAACTGAACTAGCTCCTGATGAAATGCAGAAGGTATGTTTTGTTTTTACCTCAAAGAATTATTAATTAATTATTTTTTATGTTTGCAAGATTAAATAGTCCAAACATGTTCTGATCGCTCATAGAGTAACCTACTCTCTGTTTAATGGTCGGTAACAAACTAGACTGGTATGTTTACTAATTTGAACAGAATTATGTTTTAACCAAAGAAACCTCTCTTAGGTTATACTCCTGTTAGATCATACTCATGTATAGTCACTATTAGATATGAGTTTCATCTATTTTAGTTCTGTACATATAATTAGAGCATTTAGACTGTAAAAAGAAATGTTTAATGCAATCTGTGGTTAACATAAATTACCTAGCTGAAAACGTCTGTGGCAACAGTAAATATTATTATATTACATACACTGCCTTGTTTGAATATTTTACAAACTGAATGCAATGTTTTGTATAATGAAATACATTTATTTTAACTTGAGAGTAAAAACTCGTCTTACACTATTCACAAGAGGGACAATATTTGTGTATCAGTCTCATTGAGTTAAACATTATACTTAGAACTCAATGACCAGTTCAAATAATAGTGTAAAGCACTATTCCTATTCCCAGGGTGTCCATTGCAAGGCATTGCAAGGTATAGACGCATAGACATGAACTGAGATGAAAGATTTTAGACAACTTTTAACACAAGCCACTCAGTGGTTTGAGCACACAGTTCAAACTGATACAATTGATCAGTAACAGCACTGGCTCTTTAGATGCACTTGTTGAATGACAAAAACTTTCTCAATGAGCTGAAGGTTTCCAAATTAGAGTACTTAAATGTTTTTACTTACATGACATGTAATGTAATTTAATATTAGCTTCTTGTAAGAATAGTTTACTGTGTAAACTCACATTGAATATTTGTATCTGAAATTTCCGATAGCATTGTAATGTAGAAATTATTTTATTTTGCCATCTTCAAGCAAATAACAATAAATTACTATTTATCATTCGGTATTTATTATTGTAGCTGTGAAGTCCCTTTTTAGTAGGTATTTATCTTATGGTTTCATTCTAAATTGCAAAAGTTAGTAGAGTTAGGTACTGAACAGTGTTCTACCCATTTTTATATGATAACTCAGCTTGGTTCAGTCAAGATTTCCCGAAAGTGGTCTGACACCGAAAATTGTTTCAAGTAGACACTGCACAAATTTCAGACTGAACCGATTTTGATAAAATTTGGCATAGATAGATAGATATAAGTAACTGAATTTAAGCAAGTAAAGCCACTTACAAAGGCTAGGGTTCTTTATTTATAGAGCTCTAATAGCTCTTAAATTGACTTTGTATCTTTTCCTTACAATCAAGATTAATTGCGAAGGCCTCACACGAGGGATACATTACAGGTTATAATGCTTTCTTACAAAGCAAATCTTCAACTATCTAAAGTATTTTTATATTAATAAGTTATTTATACCTGTAATCATCCTTAAATAATTATTTTTGGTCCCTTTGTATGATTTTCTTTCTTAATAGTTTCATTTATGAAATAAAATCTGTCACCGCAGTACCGTGACAGGGTCATGTACTCATGATACCTCTGGTACTATTTAGTCACTTATTTTTACATCATATTCTCAGCACATGTCATGATGCAATTGATTATGATTATGTTAACTTTAGGTACATATTAAGATGGAAGCTGGATTTAATTCACTTGGCTGCACTGCGGCCCAATTGGAATTCATGAGCTCCCAATGCCAAGTTGCCTCCGAGGCACTGTTTAAAATTGTCTGCGGTAGACACAAAGGCATACATAATATAGGTACTTAATAAAGTGGCACAGTACATCCTTCTCTCTTAAGCTAACATGTAGAAAAACCTACTCAACCTTTTCGTGAGTAAAATCCCTTTTCAAGATTAGCCAACAAACTGTTTGTTGTTATTTATCTATCCAAGTCTTTCTTTAACCACCTTTGGGTTATTTAACACTTGACAGGTAGGGATTAACCAAAACTGATATTTTGATCTTGAAATGTATAAATTTAACCAGGTGTGAGTATCAACGGTCATAGAATTGGTATTGACCGTATATTGTAGCAATTTAGCTGTTAACCTAGAAATACAATGTTGTGGCAAAAACACTACTGAGTTTGTAAGTCTTTTGTTCGAGGCCGCTTTGCACGCTTCTTTAGCGGCGGCTGAGGGGCGAAACCTTCCTGATTATCCGATAATAGGAAGATGATTCGACTAAAACATGCATCAAACACGCTCTTCCTCCGAAGCAGCGGTTTTCGCGAACATCAAAACTCGTTGTTTTTGTCACATAAATTATCAATAAACTTACCCACTGGTATGTTTCGTAATATATTTTCTTATTTTTAACTTCACATTATGTTAAAAACGAACTTAAACTTATTTTATGTTATGTGAAAAGATTTTGACGTGTTTATCGCGCGAAATCTAAAAGACGCTATGACATTGACAAGCAGTTTGTCTCGTAGGAGCTTCATTGGCAAAGGAAGTGAAGCCATTCAGCCCTAGCTTGAGGTGAAAGACAGGAAAGTATGAACTCTATCTCGGTAAGTGAACACTGATTGACGTTTATAAGACGAGATCTATAGATGCTTCTTCTACCAACGCTATGTATTTTCAAGTCACATATAATAGAGACCTCTCTCGGCGGCTAAAAATGGCAACTATTTTGTTTGGACCTAGCGCCCTCTTTATTTGTTTTTTGGGACTACTACGTACTACCTATGGATACGCACGTATAGCCTATTTAGTTTTTAATGATTTGTACTATTTTTACTTAGAAGGGGCATTATACTAAGAATTATTAATTTTTAGCAGATTTCCTTTGTTCAGTTGGATGACTTTAAACAACAACAAGGATAGCTAATTATTAATTCTTAGTTTGAAAATGAAAACATAAAGATAAGATGAAAAGATCAAAAACATATTTATTCACATAAAAATAATACACATGTAGGTACTTGTGAATCGTTAACATTTTCCTACCGCACTCAAGACTTTTTTAACTGAAACACAGGCGCAATAAACTTGCCAGTTTCGTAACGAAGTTTACAAAAAAACTTATGTCGTTAAAATTACAACAATTTGCATAAAGCATATGCACAAGATAAGATAAGATAAGATAAAATGTTACACAGGTTATACAATATTATTAAATAACATTTAAGAGAAATATGTTCTCATACCCAAACATAATAAACATGAAAAAATTCAATTACATCTTGTGGACCTTTATTATAGAAGTCTGCCTTTCCCCAAAAACGAGCCTCTAGTTTTTTCAATTAGGTCCGTATTATAAACGACGCTCAAGTGGAGATTTCTTCTCAAGTATAGTTGGCAAGTGATGAATGTATTCGTTGCATGTATTTGCATCCCTTTCTAACTACTTGAGAAGAGATCTCCACTTGAGTGTTGTTCTATAATACCGACCTAATCTTGGAACAGCAAGCTTATTCTTAATTCTTGTATTTAAATTATGAACATCACTTCCCTTTATAAACGAATTACGATGCTTTCTTACATACACACAAAATTTTCATAAATGTAGGTACAATCTCAGATTTACCTGTAGTAACATCGTCAAATTTCATTTTTTTTAACTTAATTTTAGCATCGTGATCGTGCCACACTTTATGGTGCTGTGCTGTGATTTTGGCGTGACGGGTCCGAGGAGAGGCGTTGCAATTTTTTCTTAACGAAACTTCCATTTTACGATTTTGCTGTTGCATTACACTCTTTAGGCAGAATTACTTTATCTGAAAAACAAAAAACACCTCTTTTTAAACATGAAAATATAATTTCTTAGGAGGGCGTTTTGGGTTCCGACCCAATAGCCACAAATTATATAGACTAGTACCACAGTAGTATTAAGGCTGTGCTAGTACCAATAGCAATGAGTTGGTGTCGTTGGATAGGTATTACAAAGACGAACAATGTTTAGAGCCAACGCGGGCACTTGTGATTTTTAGTCGACCGATAGTTTAGTCGGGATCGTAAGACGATCGTGATTAAACCATGATTAAACTGTCGGCCGATAGATGGGCGATAGTTTAGTTGAATGCAGTGCGCACGCTCACTGGTCCTTCTACCCGGCCGATAGTTGTGCTGTGCGATTGGCGATAGTTTGATAGAACAACTATCGGCCGATAGTTTGATCGGTCGATTTTTAATCGTCAGTGCGCGCACTGCCATTTAACTCTATACTGAATCCGAGAACTATCAAACTATCGTCACTTGACTGAAATCGTTGTCCGTTCGGAGATAATCTGATATGATGATAAATACCTATTATATTATTATAATAACCAACATAAAATCTTAAGTGTGTTACACAAGATTACCTGCAAGGTGTCCCATATTTGTTGCAATAGTCCTGCTAAAGATTTGGCTTGCAAATTTCACCTTCATTATATTTTTTTAAGTAATGTTAAAACCTTATGCAATTTATTGTCTTCGGGAGTTGTTATTATTAATTATGCTCTTTGAAAGCAACTGAACCTTTCTTTCTCTGGAATTCTAAAATAAAATAAATACAAGGGTTAATTTTAAGACATAAATCTGAACATAAAATAAAAATCTAGCATTTGATAATTATTATTTACTTATAATTTAATTAGCTATAAGTAACAGAGAGGAATAAAAATTAAAAATACCTTTATTGAATTCCACAGCCTTTTCTCTGGCCGGCAAGGTTGGTTGGTTGACTGGTTGAGTTACTATACTGACTGGATCTATAAAAATGATGATAAGATGAAACCAACCGGTCAATAAATTTAATCTCATTTAATAAAAAGGATAGAAAATGCAATTTTTACCTATATTTGTAAGTAATTGTAAAACAAATGTTCGATGAAAACTAACCTGGGCAAATTAAGAATAGGCCCTGCAATGTTACTTAGCCTATTAAATCGGCATTAAAACGCTCCGTATCTTTAGCTGAATTTGAATTCGGGAATAATAGCATAGTTCGATGCGAACCTGAAAAATAAAAAATAATTCATCACAAATAATTATTGCAATACATAAAGTATAAAGTTAGAAATATAGAGGGAGAGGTTGGTTTGTTGTTGGTTGGTTGTTTTGAGCGTTAATTGAAGAAAAGTTTGGTCTTTACTTACTTGCTGAATCTGAACACCCAGGAACACAACACTTTTTCCTAGACATCGACATAATGCCTGAAGTCCTGTCTCAATCCAAAGTTAAAACTAAACCACGAGTCTCTGTCTAGCCGCACTATTAGGAGGAGAAAACTCTCAACTCGACAGAAGACACAGGGAATTAATATAAATTTAAGATAGAAATTCACTGCACCAAAACTATCAATCAAAACAATTTTGAATGACCGCGCGCAATGACGGTTTAGTTTAGTGTTGCCATTTTTCTAAAATAATTTCATACCGTAATGAAATAATAAATATTATAGAAACGCCTTTACTTTGAGTAAATAACAGACAAAACACCTATCACATCGTAATAATTTCCTATTCTTTATAAATAGTTGAAAATTCTTTTAAGTACCTTGAATTTGGGATTTTGACTTAATTGTTTATATGACTCTGATAATTACAAAATCTACCAAATCGTAAGAATTCATGTGGAACGTCGCAAAAATAACACCACTACAATTAAAAGCCCCCTGAGCGCTATCATTATCTAAGATAGTTAGTGCAAACTGAATTTAGCATCTTTTGAACGCCCTCTGAAATAGTTTTATGGAAGTACTGAATTACAATACTGCTAAATCTAAACGACGGAAGCTCTTCGTGACGTTAATAGTATTGCTGACTTCTAGAACTGATAGTATAGCTTTCCTACGATTGCCAGTAGCGATAGGTGAAGATTGAAGAGCCTGATGGCAGCCGTCCATCAAATACCTAGGCTGCCACATTGATCGCGGCCTGACTATGGCCGCCCAATTAGAGCACATCACGTCGTCAGCCCGCGCCGCGCGGGCCACCCTCCGCCCTGTCTTGAACTCTAGACTGCCGCTGCGGGCGAAGCTCGCAATCTACAAATCCCACGTCCGTTCTCGGCTCACATATGCTGCACCGGCGTGGTACTCGCTCTGCTCGCAGACACGGAAGCAGCGACTACAAGCCCAGCAAAATTTAGCGCTCCGCATCATCACTCAAGCGGGGCGCTACGTCCGCAACGAGGTCATTGCGCGGGACCTCAACATCGAGCCGCTACAGGACTTCGTGGGCCGACTGGCGCGTCGAATGTTCGACTGCGCCGACCACGGCCCCCATCAGCACCTGCAGGGCATCGCGCCCGCAAGACCACTGCCGCCGATCCCAGAAGATCCAACTCCCACCGCAAACGCCAACATCAACACCAGAGCTAAGAAGTGGGCGCTGCCCCGTGACAGTGTGCCCCCGCCATCTCCCTAGCCCTTTCTGTCCACTCCTACTTCCCACCCTATATCCCCACCTAAATTATAGCCCTTACCCCGTTTGCGCGCCCGCTCGCAGGCCGCTCGCAGGTGAAAAAAAATCAGCTGTTCCAATCTAATATCTGTCTCATAATGAAAGTTGTTCAGTTTGATGGTCTGATTAACCCCACGAGATGTTTTAAATGAATAACAAATAACCCTGTATATGTACACACGGCGGGACATCATGAATACATGTTGAACTTGAGACCGCCTTTATGCCCTACGTAATAAAAGCTGTTATAGCAGTTCAACTGTTTAACCTGATATGCTGTCGAGTGTACAATGTTTCAAGTACCTAGCTATTCCATTGAAGGAAGAAAAGTTTCATACAAACAAACCCTTTTTTCCCCCCAATCCCCACTCCACTATTCACTTCACTCCCACGGTGGGAGCCCCACCTCCAAATATTAATAATTTCGAAAGAAGAGCAATATAACATTGAAATGCAACTTCATACATGACCTCTATCGAAATTATTTTGTACGCGACTGTACATGTTTTTGATATAGTCTAGGAGCCCAGGATCAAAATATCTCTTAAGAAAATATTTTTGTTTATGACTTAAAAATTAAGGATTCGAAAATGCATAAAAGTTACGTATTACTTTACGTTATACTTTTGTGTTACTAATACACTTAATTATTCTAACACAAACACTCAAAACAAGAACAAGTTACAAACATCGTCACTAAATAGGAAGTCAGCTCCTGTACTATAAAATCAAAATTTTAATTCCGATTATCTCCTAAACCAAAGGACGACGAATTCTGTGGCTTTTACGACGAATTGGGACGAATGTACACGAATCGTTTCCAATAAGCAGATTTTCTCTAGGTGACCTGGTTAAAAAGTCCGCGCCATAATGTAGGTTAATTATGGCATGGACCAAATAATTCCTTTATATCTTTTGAACGGCGCTTCATTTCGTTTTGATTCCAGGCATTGCGGGTTCTATAAAAAAGGGACAAAATGTTATACTAATCAGATCCTGGCTAGGTGTTATGGTTCAATAAATATAGCCTGTCCGTGCCATAATGAAGGTTTGCTTTGGCATGGACCATTTAAATCGCTTATATCTTTTCGTCCCCTTTACGACGAATTCTGAAAATTTGGGACAGAAATAGGATGAAATAGGACATAATGACCATGTAGTCAGAATTGCGGTTTTCAGAGTGGGCCGCGCCGTGATGTAGCACACGTCTCAAGACGAAAGTCTTTGCCCAGTGTGTGCTGCCAGTAATGACTTATGACTTCCATAATCAGTCTCACTAGCCGTGGTCTTTTACTATGGGTCCTCATAAGAAGGCTCAAAGTCACCTAGCGAGCAATGGAGAGAGCGGTGCTTGGTATTTCATTGCTCGATCGAATCAGAAATGATGAGATCCGTAGGAGAACTAAAACAACCGACATCGCTCGAAGGATTGAATCGTTGAAGTGGCAGTGGGCGGGACACATAATGTGGAGAACCGATGGCGGTTGGAGCGGAAAGGTTCGCGAATGGCGACCGCGTACCGGACGACGTTCCATGGGCAGGCCACCTACAAGGTGGACAGACGATCTGGTCAAGATCGCGGTAAGCCGCTGGATGCGGGCAGCGCAGGACCACTCGTTGTGGACATCCTTGAGGGAGGCCTATGCCAAGCAAGCAGTGGGCGTCATGCGTCTGATATGATGATGATGATGATCTTATCACTCATTTTCATTTTGTATAATAAATTCATTTAAACTACATTTAGCTCAGATTTTATATTATTTTTATGCATTCACAATGCAATTTTGTAAGTATAGGAAAAATGTGATAGTAAAAAACCACGAGCCCTATAAGTAGCTTTCAGGCGGGATTCGAACCCGCGCCTCCGGGAATCCGGCCCGATGCTCTGACCAACTAAGCTACCGAAAGGCTTACACGACTCGTCGAATATTGCTATCACTTGTTACGCTGTAGGATGTATGAAGTTGCATTTCAATGTTATATTGCTCTTCTTTCGAAATTATTAATATTTGGAGGTGGGGCTCCCACCGTGGGAGTGAAGTGAATAGTGGAGTGGGGATTGGGGGGAAAAAAGGGTTTGTTTGTATGAAACTTTTCTTCCTTCAATGGAATAGCTAGGTACTTGAAACATTGTACACTCGACAGCATATCAGGTTAAACAGTTGAACTGCTATAACAGCTTTTATTACGTAGGGCATAAAGGCGGTCTCAAGTTCAACATGTATTCATGATGTCCCGCCGTGTGTACATATACAGGGTTATTTGTTATTCATTTAAAACATCTCGTGGGGTTAATCAGACCATCAAACTGAACAACTTTCATTATGAGACAGATATTAGATTGGAACAGCTGATTTTTTTTCACCGTAGAGTTAGTCCCATAGTGAAAGTTGTTCAGAATGATGGGTAGAACACCAGGGTTTCGGCTTTAAAACCAATAAAAATTCAGCCCGTATAAGTTTTATCATTATAATTAGAAAAATATTATTAGGTAGGTTACATGACACTTTTTTTTATAAGATAACGTTTTTTTATAATAATTGTACATTCATAGATAGGTACCTCCTTGTCACCAAATCACATTTATTTATTGCAAAATCACAGTAAAATCACTTTGAAAAAATGTTTTATTTTGGGAAATATAGTTGATGAATTGCGGCACACAATATATTGCGGCACACCAGTGTTGCCAGTATGATTTCCCAAAAAAGGACGGTTGGCTTCTGAAAAGGTACGTTTTTAACTTCAAGGTACGGTTTTATTTTACCAAAACCGAATTTTAATGTACAAACAATTAACTATTTCAAAGTCACTGGGTGGCGAGAAGCGAAGCGCAAGCGAGAGTTATTAGAAAGAAAAACAGGGTAAATAAATTTATGGTAAACCACGGAACGGAAAACTTTAACAGTACAGGATGGCCGATTATGTTGGCCGACCATGATGGTCCATCGTGTACAGGGCGAGTTTGCGTTGCTCGCAGACGGCAATCACACACACACCGGCCCTGTACCAGGGGGGTGTCACTCCGCAGTTTAGGTACGTTCGGCCGGCGCGCCTGCCGGGCAGGCGTATGGCAGAAGGATGCCGCTCGGCTCGTACGCTCCACGTTCGCGCGTAGAACGATCGATCATTTCTGTGATTTTTGTGCAACTTACAATGACTTATAGATGTTCCTATAATCCGTATATAAGATACTGTTGTGTTTACGGGTGTCTAAATAAAAGAAATAACAAAAGAAACAACAAAACCGAACCCGCAAGTCGCTCGCAACCCTAACCAGCGAGCGAGCTGTTTGAGACATTCGTAGAAATAAAAACGCTCGCGCGTAGATTTTGGGTACAGTTTTGCTTGCATGCGCGAACTCTAGGTTATTATAACAATAGGTAAGCGATGACAAAGCAACCGGAATTGGACTTTATTTCCACGCAGAAAGATTTATTTTTATTTGAATGAGCTTGCAGAGTGAGTCTTCTGTGCCTTAGCACTATTATTTATTCTGTGCCTGTACACGTTGCCCGATCATGGTCGGCAAGAAAAGCTCCCAGTACAGGATGGCCGATGCCATTGGCCGACCATGATGGGCGATCGTGTACAAGTACAGAGCCAGTTTGCTTGTGATTGCCGTTGCAAATGCACACAAACTGCCCCCTAACCCCTGAGGCCCTGACGGAATCGAGTTGAGATGAAAATCGAACCGTTTTATAGATTTTAGTTATTTCGTACTGTTTTATAGACTTAAGGTCAAAAATCCCACCTTCGATCACAACAAAGCTGGTTGTGATCGAAGGTGTGATTTTAGACCTTAAATCTATAAAACAGTAGACCTATAACGATTTCATTTAGTTCGGTATTCAATCACTACTTACTCCATTGGCGCTATACAGTCGTTACTAGAATGGTGATTTTTTTTATCTTGATTCAATTTTGATCTCAACTCGATTCTGTCAGGGGTTAAGTAAGGGGTACCCTGTACATTTTGAGTGAATTTTACATTTGTTTACTACACAGTTTTCAATATCAGATTAATAGGAGATGTCATATATAAAATATGTAATTTTTTTTGTGGCAGTAAGTACCTACTTTTGCGCTACCCAGTATATTACTATAATAATATTCTTTTTAGCGAATAGACTACAAAAAGTTGCAAATTATTTAAAAATCCGCTAGAACGGCAACACTGCACGTATGACAAGAACACTCTTTTTTTGGTTGGGTGTTTATGGCTTAGTTAAGACGTTTCAAACACATGTTTCGCAACATCTACCTGTCTTGTCCATTTTGCTTCATGTTTTGTGTCGGTTTAAACGCGGCTTTAGGGTTTTTCCCACTAACAACGACACGACACGATTTACAAATTGCGCGACAGTGTTGTCAGCACTATTTTCCAATAAAAGACGGTTCAGTTCACAGCATTGAGCATACATAAAGACAGTACGACCAACTTAACAGCGAATTGCTGACAGATACGGCAAACTGTGAACTGCAGTTGCCATGCAACAAAATAGCACCTACAGTTTACGGTTTGATGGTAAATGGTACAGAAAACTGTACTTTTTGGTACGTTCTGGCAACACTGTTAGTAAATCGTCTCGTGTCGTTGTTCGTGTGTAAACGCCCTTACAAGCCCTCAACTTTATTCCGTTCCGTAATGCGCATTCTGTTCATGTTCCGATTGTAAATCTTAATGTTCACAGAGACTGTTCGTGCATTCCTCAATCTACGAAAAGTTCGTGCAAAAGGATGTAGCTTTCGCAAAGAGCCGCAAGATAGGACGCTTAATGTTTGAAAAATTAAAAGGAAGTATTTAGAAAAATATCTACCCGTCTCACAACCAGCTCCGATGGTTCGGGTCGATTTTTTCTAAATAGGTACTTCATTTTCAATTTTTCAATAATAAAAATTGCATTGTAAATGCAAAACAATAAAAATTTAAATAACTCGCTTACTGTTTTACAATCGGAACACTGCGTATTACGGAACGGAATAGTTTTAATTAATTTTTACTGGTGGCCTACCACAAGCTCTTAAAGCAGTTATTTTTAAGTTGAGAGAGTGAGACGCCGCTCTAGACGCCGTATAGCGGCGTCTCACTCTCTCAACTTAAAAATAACTGCTATAAGAGCTTGTGGTAGGCCACCTGTACGCTTTTGTACGTGACTGTACTTATATAAAAAAACTGAATATCTCCTAAACCAAAGGACTTTTACGACGAATTGGGACGAATGCACACGAATCGTTTCCAATAAGCAGATTTTCTCTAGGTGACCTGGTTAAAAAGTCCGCGCCATAATGTAGGTTAATTATGGCATGGACCAAATCATTCCTTTATATCTTTTGAACGGCGCTTCGTTTCGTTTTGATTCCAGGCATTGCGGGTTCTATAAAAAAGGGACAAAATGTTATACTAATCAGATCCTGGCTAGGTGTTATGGTTCAATAAATATAGCCTGTCCGTGCCATAATGAAGGTTTGCTTTGGCATGGACCATTTAAATCGCTTATATCTTTTCGTCCCCTTTACGACGAATACTGAAAATTTGGGACAGAAATAGGACGAAATAGGACAAAATGACCATGTAGTCAGAATTGCGGTTTTCAGAGTGGGCCGCGCCGTGATGTAGCACACTCGGCGCACACCTCTATACGGGGTATTATCTTGTGTTAATTTATTTTGAAGCTTGGTCTGTGAAAATAAAAAACTCTTTTCTGGCGCTTCGCCGGCCGCTACCGCGGCACGCTCGCTTCGCTCGCTCGGCTCGCGCGGCGTTTCGGTCACTGTTCTAACCTAACCTAACCTAAAACTACTGTTAGGATTTCTTGAGAGTTATAATATAAAACATCATTGATTATAACATGTTATAAATAGGTATATAATACTTAGGTACTTATATTAGAATATTATGGAAACTTTGTAAAGAAATAATACATTGCTTCAGTTATTTATTGTTCTTTACATTACACTAACATAAACTTACAAAAATAGTTTAAATTATGTAGTAGATCTTTATCCGCAAAACATTTTTAAGTGAACCAGTAAGTTAAAAGTTTTTGAACAAAACCTTAGGGTTGATACACACATGTCCGAGCCGGCATTAATCAGCAAAGTCGAGCAATAGAATCGAATATAGATATGTAGATAAATGTTCGGCAAGCACAAACCACTCTGCTGCCGAACATCAATCACAATCACTCGGCATGGCAGTTGATATACAGTGGGTTGGCATTAATCGGCAAAGCAAACCAAACTTGTTAATACTTTTAACGAAACTGAGAAAATAGTTTGATCAGAATCGAGAGTAGAATCGATTTCACACATTTACTATAGGGGTTATATTAGAAAAAAAAAATTGCCACTTTAAAAATATTTGTCTTCTGCCTACTCATTCAATACGCGCGCGACCCGTCACGTGCTCTCTTAAGGTCATAGCCCATTAATACCGCACCGCTCCCACCCAACCAATGTATGAGCAGTCAAATATGGACTTAATGGCGTGCTCTGAGACGCTCTTTAGCTTGCGGCAGGCTCGCTTACCGCGCGCTGTCTGCTATGCTATATTGTTACTGTAAAGTGCATCTACAGTGAACGATATTAAGTCCATATTTGGCTGCTCATACTTTGGTTGGGTCGGAGCGGTGCAGTCTAAGTGGGCTATGACCTTTAGGGCTCGTGCAGCGTGCCGGCGATGTCGCGCGACTTCGGTCGCACAGACTCGCAGCCACTTGATTGAACGCGTATAACTAAACGGCTTAGTCAGCTTAGTGCAGCGTGCCAGCGACTGACGACCAGGGGGCCAATTCTGCTAACGTTAAGTCAAAATCGTGTCTCAATCGTGTTTCAATAGTAGTGTTTTTTTACACACTAGTTACAAATGTGTATCTACTTTTTTTACAATACTACTGATGGTCACCCACCACACACAGCACACACTACATTCACATCACATCATATTGTCATAATTCTTGTAACTAGTGTGTAAAAAAGCACTACAACTGAACTGCAATTGAAACACGATTGAGACACGATTATGAATTAACGTTAGCAGGCTTGGCCCCCAGTGATAGCCATAGCCTAGATAGAGTCGGTGCGACCGAAGTCGCCGAGCCCTTACGTCATAGTAGAGCTTAAAATCTGTCAGAAAGTCACGGAGACCTATGAGCATGAATATCTTGGAAGTTTCTTAAAAAAAACGTAATTCTATAATAAAATAAATTAGTTGGGGTGTATGGGCTTTTCGGTTATTGCATTAACACATTGTATATGCAGATGACAAACCAAATAATGTGTCGATTCAAATGAACAACCCGTCGCCGTCGGCACAAGCTGGTTGGAATTGAACCAGTCCAAGTCCAGTACCTAATTATTTCGGGTCAGCTTTGTTGTCTGACAAATACTGCCAAACTGACCATGCCGACTGGACCCGAATATGTGCGCAGCAACCCTAACACAGGATGTAATTCTACTGTGCCAGAAATGCATTGTTTTTGATACATTGAAAATGTGAAATTTGCTGTTATTACACATTATTTAATTAAAATTAATTACAAGACTTAACCATTGGAACAGTAAGCAGCAACTATAAGATGTGAATCTTTAAAGTACATTTATTGGAATCTCTAAGTTAGAAAATTAAGTTGTAACTTGAGTTAGCCATTGAGGCAATTTTAAATTCTGGCCCAAATGAATAATCCAATGTTGGACCTAGGTTGCATCTCTGTGTAGCAGAAGTAATTTCATAACCATACATTATTTGAAATTATAAACATTTATATGTTAGATCATATTCTCTCATTGATGACAATTCAGCAGTGGCCACAATGGCATACAAATGTCCCTTAATCAGATGGACTTAATACTATGATTTTATGAATAAATGCCAAAGCTAACATAACAGTCACCAGGAATAACATGTAAGCACCAAAGGACTATGTCATATTACAATATTGCTTATGGGTAGTAACTCAGTACGTTAGTGGACAACAGGCTCCTGAACCTCGTACTCCAGCCCATCTGGATATACGGCATTCAGCATGGGCGTAGCCAGCAAAACCAACATTCTCTGTCTTCTATGAGTTAAAAACATGACCTTGAGAGCAATAGTTAACGCCCTTGGTTCACAAAGAATAATAAAATTCACCAGTTCTTATACATGCCAACTGTGACATCAGAGATTGAATGACACTATATACCAGCGACACAAAGAGCGCCTGTCCCACTACCCTTATCCACTCATTGCTGAGCTGCTAGATACATCAGCAATTGTGAAGTGCCTAATAAGAAGCCACATGTTCTGGTTTCTCTTGATTTGGCATGGCTGCAGTAGCAGATCTGCTAACCGTATGACAACCACTCCCCACAAATTCACTTGTGGTCTGGTGACCGATTGCAAATAGATAAAAAGTAAAAAGTATTACAATATCAAATGACTTCTGTGACATAGATAGTTTGGTTTTGCTTCAAAGTTCAATGGTTTTCCTACACATATTATTGATTGTGACTGTATCAACTCTAGCATCGAGTCATTGACCATGACTTGTGCTGTCTAGCCTCCTGCTACACAGCTAGGTAACAGAGGTGTTAGTGTGACCTATATTAATTTAATTCATTTTTAGTTTACTCAGTTGCAGCCATAGCACGTGCCTGAGCCCGAACTCGTTTGTCATATTCTAGCCGATTTTGGCTGAAAAGAAAGAAACAATGTCATTATGTAAACGAAGTAAGCTATCACAAGCATTAGTGAATTAGTTTTTACAAATCATTTGTACTTTTTTGCATTCATAATGCAATTTTTATTATTGAAAATAAAGTATTAGAAAAAAGCAAACCGTCTCACAACTAGCTCAAATAAGGTTTGAGTCCCATCTGAGCTAGTTGAGAGAAGGGTTGATCTTTCTAATACTTCATTTTGAATTAGTTTGGTTTAGGTTCCACAAAGGAAAGTTATTACTCACCAATAAATTGTGTAAGCTTCAGCCTGAGCAGGATCTTTAACATTAGGCTCATTCAATAAATCCTGTATACCCAGCAATATTTGTTTGATAGTTATAGCAGGACGCCAGTCTTTTTCCTCATCTAATAGAGAGAGACATACTGTGCCAGATGGATAAACATTTGGATGGAATAAAGGTGGCTCAAATTTACATTTCGGAGGGCTTGATGGGTAATCATCCTTGAAAATCATACGCAATTTGTATAAGCCACCTTCCCAAGGAGTCTGCAACAGGAATATTAATGCTTAATAGGAATGCAGGATGTATTCTGTACCTAACTATATATAAACACCTATTTATGCACCTAGTCTGAGATATGTAGTAAGATTATGTATTTTTTATTTGTTTAAAACATTTTGATCTTAATAATAAATAGGTAGTAAGAGACTTAACTACAATAGAAAATGTTCTAGAATAATGCATGTACTTACCCCTTTCTTTCCCGGAATAGCGCACTCCCATGTCATCAAATTAAGCGAGCCATCGGGATTTTTCATTGGTCTAGCCACAAAACCCTAAAATAATACACAATATTAACTTATTGATCACCAATTTACTAGTAACAATATCAATCATCGTCCGCACTTACAAAAGGATGGTCCTTGCGCCAAGCTTTTCGCTCTTCGGCTAAACGTGCACTCGCTATGCCAGACATTCTCTAAAACAATTGAATCATTAAAACAATCGAAATGTTTATAAACGATATACCTATTGATGTCAGTACTCACAAACTTGCAATATGAATGCGGAGAAAATAAATAAAATTCAAGGCGCGATAAACGCGTCCCACGA
Organism: Crambus lathoniellus; assembly: GCA_949710035.1. Classification (NCBI taxonomy): domain Eukaryota; kingdom Metazoa; phylum Arthropoda; class Insecta; order Lepidoptera; family Crambidae; genus Crambus; species Crambus lathoniellus. The sequence continues at coordinate 19,807,295 of OX453303.1, read as the reverse complement.
TGATGCTTCAGTCACACACACACACAGCACACAGCGACACAGCACACAATGTCAGTCATAAGGCGTTTGTGCACTACCACTGAATTTTACCGATCCGGAAAAAAACGGATGCTTGTATTTAATTAATTACTAATATAAATGATTAATTATATTAATTACTTACTAATATAAATTATTAATTATTAAAATACAAGCATCCGATTTTTTCCGGATCGGTAAAATTCAGTGGTAGTGCACAAACGCCCATAGGGATGTAAAAAAATAATCGATTATTAAAAAAATCGATAATTTTTCTTTAAAAATTGATTATTTAGGAATGTATGAAATTGGACGTCAAAGTTGTCCAATTTCTTTGATCAAATGTATATTGGGCGGTGATCTTTTTTTTTTTTTTTTTTTTTTTTTTTGTTATGGCATCGCGCGGTTTGCGCATTTTGCCAGTTTCAAGGTAGGGAAACGATGACAAAAATTAAAAGGATGCGGATTCGGAATTTTGGATAGGATCAGGAGACTGTGGGTTATTGGTTTATTACTTACATAATAATATTATAATATATACCTACAGATAGACTATATCTTAATGTCGTTGGAATTCAGGAAAGATACAATACATTTAAATATTAATAAATCATTTGAAGATAGCAGGGAAATAATAGATGTCGGGAAAGGAACATCAAGGGAAAGGAGATCATTTAGGAATACGGACCGGTCGTAAAATGGGCATGAAAAGAAAATGTGGTTTAGATCGCCTATGTCCGTCCCACACTCACAATATTCATCGCTAACAATACCAAGTTTAGCAAGGTGAGCCGGTGTACAGACGTGACCAAGCCTCATGCGTATTAAGATGCTAGTAGCCATCTTACCAAACTTGGCCTTGCGGAACCATGGCTTTGCTGGTATAGACGGCTGTAATAAAGAGTAATATCTACCTTTTAGTTCACGACTGTTGATCCATGAATTATGCCACTCCTTACGCATGTCAATCATGGGCAAAGACAGCAGATCATGACTATAGTTTTTATATGGAACCATATCTCCGCAATATACAGCTTCCTTAGCTAACTGATCGCATTTTTCATTACCTTGGATTCCGATATGACTTGGAACCCAGGCAAATTCTACTACATAACCCATATTTATACATGTATTAAGACGGTTTCTCAAGTCATAAATGATGGGAAGGTGAGTTCGGGTGCGAAAAGGATTTTTGTTAATGGCTTGAAGAGCACTCATAGAATCAGAAATAATTAAAGTCTTTTTTAATTTCATGAGAAGGACATATTCTACCGCTTTAAGAAGACCAAGGCATTCTCCTGTGAAAACAGACGATTCTGGAGGAAGTTTAATTTTCTGAACAATACAGAGTTGGGTGTGGTATACTCCGACTCCAGTACATTCGGAAGAGGATATTTTTGAAGCGTCGCTGTATATGTGGTGGTAGTCACTATATTCTAAATCTAGAATGGATGTAAATGCTAAGTTAGGACTAAAGTTATCTTTTTGAATTAGATCATATCTAATATATGGGCAGATATGTAAGGCATTATAATCAATTTCAAAGAGAGGTAGGCGCATAGATCGGTGTGTGGGAGATAATAAGCTAAGATATTTTTGATAACTGACCACTAAGCAAGGGGAAGCTTTGTGTTTCCAGTATTGGGCTGTTTTCATTTCTTCAGTCAGCGAGTGAAGTGAGCGGAAAATAGGATGATCGGAGAATTGGAGCGATCGGAACAAAAATCTATCAGCAAGAAGTTGTCGCCTAATGTTTAATGGAGGTTCACAACTTTCAATTTGTAGCGCGTTAATAGGGCTTGATTTCATAGCTCCGGTTATTATTCTAAGTGCCTTGTTCTGTACAGCATCAAATTTTTTAAGAGAAGCTAAATTAGCAGGTTCCAAAAGAAAAGTTCCATAGTCCAATACACTACGGATTAATGCATTGTATACTAATCTAAGGGATTGAGGATGTGCCCCCCACCAGACTCCGGCGAGGCATCGAAGTAGATTCAGAAGTCGCTCAGTTTTACCAACAATATAGTCACAATGATCACGACCAGTAAGTTTTGAATCTAGAACAACACCTAAAAACTTAAAGTTAGGTTTAACGGGAATAAGTGTGTTATTGTAATGAACTTGCACGGCAGGGGGATTTCTTGTTCGAGAAAATATAACGACACTACTTTTAGACGCTGACAAATCTAATCCGTTAGCATTCATCCATAAGTTTAAACCATTCAAAGCAGATGAGATATGTAACGCAGCTATCTGGATCGACTGGTTTGTGGAATAAATTACCAGATCATCAGCATATTGTAATATTTTTATACTATTATTGAAGCACCGGTCTAGATCATGTGTATAAACACTGTACAACAAGGGGCTAAGAACAGATCCTTGTGGTAGGCCTTTCCTTACAGTCCTTTTAATTTCAAGGTCATTGCAATTTAGTGTTAAATGTCGTTCTTCCAAAATATTTATTATAAAATGTATTATCATAGGTGGGACTGATAGCGATTCTAGTTTAGTTTTTAAAACTGGTAAGAGAACATTATCATACGCAGCATTAATATCAAGAAAGGCTGCTATTACTGATTCATTGTGTGTGAAAGCTAAGCGTATGTCAGTAGTTAAAATACTTAAACTATCCATTGTACCTTTGCCCTTTCTAAAACCATACTGAGTATTGGATAGCAAATTATTATTCTCTAAATACCATTCAAGACGGTTTTTGAGTAATATTTCAGCTATTTTAATTAAAACAGACGATAAAACTATTGGACGATAAGAACTAGCATCAGTTGGAGGTTTGCTAGGTTTGAGAACAGGCAACACTATTTGACATTTCCATGACATAGGAATGACACCTGTCATCATGATAGTGTTGATAAGATTTAGATAATAGATAAGAGCTTCATCAGTAATATAAGAAAAGAAAGAATATGGAATACCGTCTGCACCTGGTGCAGAATCTTTAGTGCCATGTATTGCAGCTTTTAGTTCGTGGAGTGAAAAGGGACAGTTTAAGTCTGAAAGGTTATTGGGCGAGGTATCTGTGTTACTGAGTGGTGCTACCCATGGAGGAGATAGTTTGTCCATGAAATTATTGGCCACAATAGGAGGAATGTTCCTTAAGGAAGTTGGATTAGAAGCAGATTTAAATCTTTTAATATTGCGCCAAACTAGTGTAGGGGGGGTGTCAGGTGAAATAGAACTACAAAATTTCCTCCAGCCCTCAAACTTTTTCTGTTTGAACAACTTTTTAGTCTCTGCAATGATTTCCATCAAGGCATCGTAGTTGGCTTCCGACATATCACTATTATATGTCTCTTCTGCCACTGTTCTTTTACTGATAGCAATAGTACAATCATTGTCCCACCATGGTGGTGACGGTATTTTGGTACTTGAATTAGATTTGACAGGGAATATTTCTCCTGCTGCTTCATTTAAAATATAAGCCAAAGTTTCTGCACATTCATTTACAGTCTCAGGTGTCACAGCAGGGAGGGAAGTCAGCTTGGTTTCAACAGAAGTTTTATACTTAATCCAGTCTTTAGAATGTTTGTCAGGAAGTCTATATTTCCTTGTAGACAATTTTGTTCCACTTGTTTGTTTTTTTAAGGGAAGTGTAATAACTATAGGGAAGTGATCACTCCCAAGTGTAGATGAGTGAGTATACCAAGATACCTGAGAAGCCAAATTTGGAGTACATATTGACAAATCAACAGCACTTAAATTACGTCCAGGGGCTGTGAGGCGAGTGGGAGAACCTGTGTTCAAAATACATAAGTTATGTAAATTAGTGATATCTAATAGGTTTTCTCCATAGTTATCAGAGACAGTACTTCCCCAAGCTTGGTGGTGGCAGTTGAAATCTCCCAATACTAAAAAGGGTCTAGGGAGAGTGGTAAACAGTATATTTATTTCATTCATAAGTGTAGATGATTGAGAAGGAATATAGATAGATACTAAGTTAAGGCCATGTACATGTACAGCAATAATTGATATTAGTGGGTTATAAGATGGTAAAGAGATGATGTCATATTTAACATTATTTTTGATAAGAATGGCTACTCCGCCATACCCATCATTTCTATCGCTTCGTATGGTGTTGTAACCAGATATTTTAAAGTTCCAATGCGGCTTGAGCCATGTTTCTGACAAAACAAGAACAGATGGATCATATTCATTTAACAGATAAATTATTTCATGTCTTTTATGTGGAGCACTATGACAATTCCACTGAATTATTTTGTCTGTTTGTCTGTCCATTTTGAGAGAATTGAATATTATTAAGTATAGGTTGAGCAGCGTTGGACGGTGGGAGAAGGTTAAATTGGGAAAACAGTTTAAATAGAGCTGTGACAAAATCATTAGGTAATTGAGTATCAGCAGGTAAGATTGAGTCAAAAGTGTTGCTAAACCCACACCCATTATTAGGAGTGGGAATTGTGTATTCTTGCAAGAGGGCTTGGTGAGCTACTTTGTCATATCCCTTAGATGGGATAGGGCGAGGATGAGGTTTTGTATATGTATTTTTCTTGTATGATACTGAGGAATTTACTGTAGGTGAAAAGTTATTATAAGGGGTTTCATTCATAGATGATTTCATGGGAGGGTTGGCCAAAACTTCAGCAAAAGATTTTGAAATAGGTGGATGCAATTTTAAAGCTTCCATGTAAGATACACAATTCTGTGCCATATATAGTTTTATTTGGGTTTGTCTCACAAACTCTGGACATGTTTTGTTACTTGCAAAATGACTACCACCACATGAACTGCAGGATGCCTCTTCTTCAGAGGTTTTACAAGACTCACCTATATGGTCTTGAGCACACTTAAAACAACGTGGTTTCGATCTACATTGTGCCTTGGTATGCCCAAAGCGGCAGCAATTAAAACACTGAATAGTGGGGAATATGTACATATCTACAGTGAGTGAATTGTAACACATAAAAATGCGTTTCGGCAAGACTTGTCCGTCAAAGGTTAGCACTATAGTTTGAGATGGCTTCCAAATTGAGGTACCATCAACAGAAGTTTTAAAATTCAATCTCCTAACCTTGATAATTTCACCACACCCTATTGGGACAGATATATTATCCTTAACTTCCTCAGGAGACCACTCCGCTGGGACTCCTCGGACTAAACCCATTCGTGTAATATTAAAGGTAGGTATGAATGCCTTTAAGTTATTTTTTGTTAAACTATCATGACTAATGAAGGTATTGGCATCTTGATATTTTGAAAATGATACAGACATTTTATTACGGCCAATTTTTTTAACACTTCCATTTATTATGTTATTAAATGAGTTATTTTTCAAGAATTTACCGAAGGCCATAGGGTGCATAGTAGTTGCATCGTTTGGAGAATCCTGATGTCTTTGGACATGCACTACGTAAGGAGCAGCATCCGTCTTTTCATATGAGGTCCTACCTATGGGTACAGGAGGTGCAGTAGGTGTGGAAGTGGACACAGGCGAATCTTGCACAAGAACATTTTTAAAAGGAGCTGGAGAAGCAATTTTGCGATTTGGTTCAGGCTGATCCGTTGTCGATTCATTACAATTACAATCAGAGGGTTTTGGCGGGTCGGCTGTGTGATGTCGGCGTCTTTTTTTATTGCAATGTTTGCAAATGTGTAATCGACTACGTTTCAGAGATCGACTTGCGACCGATCCGTCTGTTTCCATGCCAGATTCATTGTTTGAGCCAATTGTAATAAAATTAGAAGCCGGGGGGACAAAGCCCCCCGGCTCAGGGGGATCTTTCATGCAAAGAAGTTAGCTAAATTTTGACTTACCAAAGCTGCTAGGGCACAAATAAATAATAAATACACTTTAAATACGAGATAAGGAATAACAAACCAATCAACTGATCACTATTTCGGAAAGAAAATTGATAAAAATTGTAAGAGCTTCAGAAAACACGTCCGCGAAGTTTAACGTTTCCCGCGCTTTTCCGGTGATCTTTGATAAGTTGAATACCACCAGCACGGGTAGTATGACGAACTCGAGAAAGGTTTTGTCTATACCGAAACGTCAAAAATGACATTTCATTGTAGACAAATCTATTGTCTGTCAATTAAAGACTTTTGAGGTAGACAAAACTCTTCTCGGGTTCGTCATACTACGCGTGCAGGTGGGCATTAATGGCCGGTACACATGTTCCGATCTGACTACCCCGATTTGGGGGGCTACCGCGTAACTTTATGGATATGAACTTCATACGTTTTTTGGAACTTTGAGTCAATTTTATAAAAAAAATAGCCACTATCAGTTCTTTGTTTTGTGACATCGGGTATAACGATAGGTAGCTAGCAACGTTCAACAGAACAAAGCAGCAAAAATCTATCAGAGTAAGGAATTCAAATGACAGTTGAAGCCCATACCCATATCCAGATTTCTTAGCCGGTAGCCCCCCAGGGGTGGTGGCCTACCTTACATGCCGTATAGCGGGGCGTCTCACTCTCTCAACTTAAAAATAACTGCTATTAGAGCTTGTAGTAGGCCACCTGGTCTGCGCCGGCTCAGTTGCGGTATAACTGACAGGGCCGCTGACTGTCACATTTCACTGACATGATGAAACACGTATATCTTGTTAGTGTATACATATTGATATTTTTTTTTTAAATTAACCGAATTTATAAAAAAAAACCTTATGTTGAGATTGACCCTCATATTAATCATACTGTTGTTCCTATTTTTAAGTTTTTCTTCGGATTAAATTTAACTTTTTAACAGATTTTGATTTTTTTAAGTGCCAAAAAAAATAAAAATCGATTATTTCAATACAAAGTAATCGATTTTTTTAAATCGATTTTTTTCTGAGTAGACATAATCGATTATTAAAAAAACCATTTTTTTATATGAAAGTCACAACCCTATGTCAAAGTAAAGGGTCAAAACTTAGTGACTGCAATTTCCTGTGGCAGTCTTCATACCAAAGTATGGTGCGGGTTCGAACCGGAGTTCCTTTCCCGGGAAGGATCTCCGGGAGCTACAGCTCCCGGGTGACTATAAGCCGTGACTACACGGCCGTCCTTCTACGGACGAATGGCCGGTATTCGAGAAAATTCTCCTTCTTCTCTTCGCTGCTGGCCATATGAGTGGCTCTGGGGGAGATGAGGGGGGGGATTTTCGGCGCTGCGACTCTCGGCGCGGTCAGCCTGCCGGGTGGGACCCCATTGGGGGAGGCCCAGCAAGCGCCAGCGAGCGAGCCGCAGCATGTGCCTAGGAATAGCTTAGGAGAAAGAATATTTGAGAGAAGGGGGGGGGGGGGGGTTATGGGGGAAGGGATGATGTAGGCGGAGTAGAGTCCAGAGCCAGGAGGTTGCGGGGTAGCAGCTTTTTCCCCTGTTCGGACGTTGTGGCTGGTGCGATGTTTTGTAGGTGGGAATGACGACCGTTGTCGGCGCGGTCGAACATCTTCTTCGCGAGCCTGGCCGTAAAGGTCTTCAAGAGGTCGATATGGAGGTCGCTGTGGATCCTGTCGTTTCTTATGTATCTCCCTGCCCCGGTGATCAGCCGCAAGGAGATATTTTGTTGGGCCTGAAGTTTTGCGGCGTTGGTTGGGCTGACAAGACTGTACCAGGCTGGAGCTGCGTAAGTGAGATGAGGCCTGATATATAGTTTGTATATCTTGATCTTGGTCAGCAGCGGGAGTCTGGATCGTAGGACCGGGTGTAGTGCAATTTCCCCGGTCCATTCATTGGCTATAATTAAGACCGCCATTTTGTTTCTGTGCCGCAAGTGAATCCCATTGGCTAAAATTAATACGGTCACTTTTGACGTATAGTTTAAGCAGTGTTGCCGGATTGGGGTGATTACCCTCCAAATTCGGGGTTATTTTAGGCAGTGGAGGGCATTTTCGGGAGGAAGAGTTTTTGACTTTGGGGGGATGTCAGGGATTTTTTCATGGCAAAAATGTTATTTTAAGTGTGTTTTAGCGCTTGGAACTGATTATATATAGCAATCAGTGTTCTTGATGCAGGTGATCTACTCTGCCACACTCAGGCGTTGGAATCACCCATAGATTTCCAAACCGGGTAGAGCCAATAATAAAAAAAAAAAAAAAAAAAAAAACACCCATAGATTGGGTCAAAACTTAGTGACTGCAATTTCCCCGGTCCATTCATTGGCTATAATTAAGACCGCCATTTTGTTTCTGTGCCGCAAGTGAATCCCATTGGCTAAAATTAATACGGTCACTTTTGACCACAAATTATATAGACTAGTACAGATAGGAATCAAGCCTTATAGCGGCCGTTTGTTAGTGAATGACGCGCCCCCATAAGAAATTGACAGCATAGTGCTGTCAAAACTATCGACGCCCTTGATACGTTATCGATAATGGTATCGATATTTAATTACATACATCCCTAGTGATAGATTTTTTAGAATTCTGACAAAATAAAAAAAACTCATTTATTTGATAAAACAGGCATTTATTACATTATAATTTTATATTAAATACAAAGTACTGAAGTGAAAGTTAAGATTTATACAAGGCAAAGAATGAGAGTAATTAAATTATTACTTACTAAATTGACTTTATAAATAAACCAAGAAATATAAACACTTTAACAACCAATAAAAGAAAAATTAAACTGCTTGCAAATAGTTTTTACGCACAAACGCTATTGCTAATTTTCCTTGTAGTTAATCAGTATAGCTGCCATTTCATTATTTACTGTTAATAGGTATCACTTTCAATGCAAAACACAATAACTAACTCCTAAAGCCCCCAGTACAGGATGGCTGATCATGTTGACCAACCATGATGGGCCAGTTTGCATGTGATTGCCGTCTGCGAGCAACGCAAACCGCCCCTGTACACGATAGCCCATCATGGTCGGCCAACATGATCGGCCATCTTGTACTGGGTGCTTAATAGTTAAACATTGAATACAGTATGAAATAAATATAACTACTAACAGCAGTAATTTAGACTATAAGTCTGTTTTGATAATTTATAACCGCAAGAATAGGCAGGCACAGGCATCTTCGTAGCACTCCATTGACGTCGTTGACACTCAACTTATCTGAAAAGATTAGATTTGGTTAGTATAGATTCTACATATTGTTACTATAATCTGCCATAACATTTTATAAACAAATAAGTGATAGCTGATCAGTTTGTCAATCAAGAAAGAGTACTTGTGTGGCTAAAGTACATTGTTTATTGTGCCGGTATGTACCTACACACGGCAGCACATCTGACTATACATGTTGACCTTGAGACCGCCTGTATCACTACATAGTATAAAACAAAGTCGCTTTCTCTTTCCCTATGTCCCTTTGTATGCTTAAATCTTTGAAACTACGCAACGGATTTTGATGCGTTTTTTTTTAATAGATAGAGTAATTCAAGAGGAAGGTTTATATGTACTTTTTATCCCGATATTCCCACGGGAACGGGAACCACGCGGGTGAAACCGCGGGCGGCCGCTAGTATGTAATAAAAGCTGTTATAGATATCAACGTTTCTAGATAATAGTTAATAAGTAGATAAGCTTTGTACACACGGTGGCACATCAGACTATACATGTTGACCTTGAGACCGCCTTTATGCCCTACGTAATAAAAGCTGTTATCGCAGTTCAACTGTTTAACCTGATATGCTGTCGAGTGTACATGGACTGAGTGGATGTGTATAGTATAAATTATATACTTAATTAAGATCTAAGATAGTAGCAGTAATAACATAGATGTAAGACAATCACAATAAACCGTCATTCGTACCGACAACAATCATTTCTTTTCCTAATACTGGTTTATTTGTCATAATTCTGTTCTGCTTGTCACAAATATGAATTTGCTGATAAGTCAGTTTTAAATGTTTTGACAAATTTATTGAATCACTGTACCTAATTTTCTCTTGACTTAGTATTAACAACTTCCCTAAATTGAAACTAGTTAAATGTAACAACTGATTATTTGCATTTAATCCCAAGTAATCTACTGTGCTTTATCATTATCACCATATGATATCACTTCTAAATGGATATTGAAATAAGGTATTAGAATGGATTTCAACAAAACTAATAAATATTTAAATTACATATTTACTTACGTACCGTGGGCATCTTCGAATAACGTATCCATATTTCTGTACAGAAATATCTGCGAAAAAGTGGAAAAACCATAGGAAAACTATCAAATTAACTAAATAATCAAAGAAAACCGAAATGAGTAAAAAAAACACAAAACTAAACGTCATTTCGAAAAAAAAGTGACAGCCATAATTTTAGCCAATAGGGGCACCCCAACAAAATGGCGGTCGTAGTTATAGCCAATGTATGGCCAAAGGGGCATCCCCACTACTGTAATCACTAAGTGTTGACCTATTCTATGGGTGATTCCAACGCCTGCTTTTGACGTATAGTTTAAGCAGTGTTGCCGGATTGGGGTGATTACCCTCCGAATTCGGGATTATTTTGGGCAGTGGAGGACATTTTCGGGAGGAAGAGTTTTGACTTTGGGGGGATGTGGGGTTTTTTTCATGGCAAAAATGTTATTTTAAGTGTGTTTTAGCGCTTGGAACTGATTATATATAGCAATCAGTGTTCTTGATGCAAGTGATCTACTCTGCCAGTGGCAGAGTTGAGTGTGGCAGACTGCCACACTCTAAAAAAAGCTTATCGAGTAATCAGTGAGATAGAAGAACGCCTTTTCAAGTGTTTCGGGTTGTTGTGGGGCTTTTTCTTAAAAATCAGCGTGAGATGATATTCTCCTTGCATCGAATGCAACCTCTGTGGTCTGAACATAGAGGTGTCTCGTCCTTGACATTTCTGCCAGATCAACAGTGTCACGTCAGTGTTTATTGCTCCTGTAAATATCGCTTTTATTTTATGTTTATTAAAGCCTATATAAACGAGGTTTATGCTATATCTATTTCAATTTAAATAATTTCTCCTTGCCCTTCGACAGGCGCAAGGTGTCGATTCGTGACGGTGGTTTCCCTTCCATCTCTGAGTCTCACATAAGAGTAATCTGGATTCGCTTGAAGCAGCTCCACTTCTTCCACCACTGGCTGGTACTTATTAGAACGGTCAAAACGGCGCATGAGGACTTGCCCCGAATTGGTTAGCCATGTTGGAATACTGTGTCCATTCATCGATCTTCGCGGATGTGTGAACATGCGCTCATGCGGCGTGCAGTTAGTAGCTGTGCATAAGAGCGATCTAATCGAGTGGAGAGCCACATTAAGTACATGCTCCCAATTTTCTATAGGCATGTTGTGCGAACGCAGAGAGAGCTGTACTGTTTTCCATAGCGTGGAATTTAATTTCTCGACTTGGCCGTTGCCTTGAGGATTGTAGGCCGTAGTTCTGCTTGTCGCGATGCCACGTGAATGTAGAAACTCTCTCACTTCTGATGACAAGAACGATGTCCCCCGATCTGAGTGGATGTACGACGGGAATCCAAATATCATAAAAATGCTATTCAGGTGTTTTGTTACTGTCTTGGCGCTAATATCCGAACAGGGAAATGCGAAAGGAAATCTTGAGTACTCGTCTATTACAGTGAGTATATAGCGGTTATTCGTTTTTGATGGAATAGGACCCTTGAAGTCAATGCTAAGGCGTTCCATGGGTGAGGTAGCCTTTATCAACTTAGGGAGTGGATCAGGATTCTTGAAATACCTTGGCTTGATCTCGGCACATATACGGCAATTTGCAGTCATCGCCCTTACTTCGTCGACAGTATAGGGTAGGTTCTTTATCTTTAACCAGTGGTACATGCGAGTAACGCCAGGGTGACACATTGTTTCATGTAGAGATAGGAGTCTGCTTTTTCGAGATTCGATGGAGGCACAAACCCTGGAAAGGGCATCGGCAACTTGGTTCTCTTTCCCAGGTCTATACACAATATCATATCTGTATGGTGCAAGTTCCAGCCGCCATCTCTGGATCTTCTCATTTTTAATTTTACTTGTATGTTTTGCATCAAACATGAAGGAAACCGATCGTTGGTCCGTGATGAGCTTGAACGGTCTACCTATAAGAAAATGGCGCCATTTCTTCAGTGCTTCTACGATGGCATAGGCTTCTTTCTCTACCGCCGAGTGATTTCGCTCGCTCTGATTGAGGGTCCTTGAGTAAAAGGCGACGGGCCTTGAATCCTGCGATAATGTAGCGGCGATGGAATGCTCGGAAGCGTCAGTCTCGACAGTAAAAGGTACCTTATCGTCTATGGCGTGTACTGATGACTTCGCTATAACAGATTTCAGGTCCTCGAAACATCTCACTGCGTCTGAGCTTAAAGGGAAATTTTTGGAATGCGCCATAGGATGGATTCTCTGTGAAAAACTAGGAATCCACTTCGAATAGTGTGCGAACATACCGAGAGTCCTTCGAAGAGAGGCTACGTCATTGGGTATATGGATCGCCCGGATGAAAGCTGTCACCATTGCCTTTCGCAGCGAAGTCAGTGCTGCAGCAGATATTATACAACTACACTGACTGCAGTCGTCTGTTGCCGTTGTTGAAGCAGCTGTCGGAGTCCTGCTACGACAGACTTTTCCATAGTGGCCCTTTCTGTTACACTTTACGCATGTAGCATCTCGAGCAGGACAGTCCTTGCGAGGGTGTATAGCTGATGCTCCACAAAAAAAGCATTTCCGTTTGGGTGCAGCAGCGGCAGTAGGAGCAGAAGTGTTATAATCTCCGTTCCCAGCATTATCAACATTTGAAACCGAATAGACTTCGGCCATGGTAAAATGATGACTGTTCCGCTCTGCCATCTCCATCGATTGGGATTTATTATAAGATTGTTCTAATGTAAGTGTCAGATTCTCGAGAAGGCGCTCACGGATTTTGTTTGACGAAATGCCCGCTATAAACGCACCTCGGATGCTGTCGTTCTTATTCGTTTCAGCGTCAACAGCGGTGAACTCGCAGTCCTTGGCTAGTTGCTTTAAGGCCTGGAGGTACGCATCGATCGATTCGTCCGCTTGCTGGCGTCTGGTTGTGAGCAAATGTCGAGCATGAATGACATTCTTTGCTTTCACGTAGAGTTTGTCCAGCACGGCCAACATTGTGGTATAAGTTGTGCACTCACTTACAGTTGCGTACACCCTCGGAGTAATGTGGTTAATAAGGAGTTGTAGCTTGACTGAGTTCCACATAACTTCCTTCTGAGCTGCGGCATCCGGTGTTTCAGTAGCACTCGGACTATATTGCTGTGCAGTTAAGAAGTTTTCGAATGTCATCTTCCAGTGCTGCCATTCTTTTGAACTGGAGTTCGATGTCGAGTCGGCATCAAACCTTTCCGGTCTTAGGTACTTGTCCATATTTATGTTTATTAAATTGAAATAGATAAAGCCTATATAAACGAGGTTTATGCTATATCTATTTCACAGCGTTTTGGGGATTTCGGATTTTCGGGATTTCGGAGAATGCAACACGGGCATCTGGCAGCACTGAGTTTATGTTTTTTCAGTTTTTTACAAAATTAATTTCGGTTTTCTTTTTAATATTATTGCGTTCAACATTTCATTTTGTATTGTTTTTAGATATAATGTATACTTACGGTATTCGAAGGTGCCTACGGTATGTGAGTAAATACTATTTACGTAGTTTTATGTATCAATAATTCTGTAGGTATACCTAAATTTGAGTTTGTTGTTTCAGGCAAATTCCAAGAGGCAACTTTGTATTTCATAGAACAAACCATAAGAAAATACTCAATACTCAATCATTTATTGTTAACTATAGTGTACATAAGGTGGTAAAAGCTTATAATCTAAAGATCAATATGGATCCTGTTGGTCGGATACGCAACTTGGTGGAAGAGGAGAGGAAGCGCCTTTTAAAAATACAAAATACAGTTCACAATCCGGAGCAAAGAAGATTTTCAGAAAGTTACGAATGAAAGGTAATGTTTGTTTAATTTTTATATATGAATGTACCTAACCTATGTATATTAAAATTAATTATTGATTAGTTTGTTGAAAAATCTTCATAATAATTCAATATCCATTTAGCAGTGATATCATATTGTGATATAGGTACTATTAGGTACTGCTTTACAGTAGATTACCTTGGGACACATTTAAGTAGTTTCAATTGTGTGGAGTTAGTAAAGTTGTTAATACTAAATCGAGAGAAAATAACAATGTAATTCAATAAATTTGTCGAAGCATTTAAAACTGACTTATCAGCAAATTCATATTTCTGACAAACGGAACAGAATTATAACAAATGTTCCGACAGGATAAGAAATTATTGTGCTGTCGGTACGAATGACGGTTTATTGTGATTGTCTTATGACTGTGTTATTATAACCGTTACTGCTACTATCTTAGATTTTACTTATACACACTATACACATCTTATAAGTCTATGCACAAAAGTTTACCTACTTATTTACTATTATCTAGAAACGTTGATTATCCATAACTTAATATGTGCATACCGGCACAACAAGCAATGTGCTTTAGCCACACGACTCTTTCTTGATTTACAAACTATTCAGCTTTCACTTATTTGTTTATGAAATGTTATGGCAGTAGTAACAATATCTTAAATCTATACTTAGTAACAAAATCTAATCTTTTCAGATAACTTGAGTGTCAACAAGGTTCATGGAGTGCTGCGAAGATACCCGTGTCTGCCTATTTCTGCCGTAATAAATTATCAAAACAGAATAATAATGGTGCAAATTACTACTGTTAGTCGCTATATTATTACATATTGTATTATAATGTTTAACTATTTTAAGTTATTGTGTTTTGCATTGAAAGCAATAGCATTTGTGCGTAAAAAATATTTGCAAGCAGTTTTAAGTTTTCTTTTATTGGCTATTAAAGTGTTTAGCACCCAGTTGCAGAAAGCTTCATTAAAGTTATTAATGCTTCACTAAATCTATTGCTGTCACTTTTTCGTTGTCAAGAAAATAAGTGACAGCAATAGATTTGATGAGAGCTTTCTGCAACTGAGTGTTTAATTCTTAGTTTATGTATAAATTCAATGTAAGTAAGAGTAATAATTTCATTACTCATTCTTTGCCTTGTATAAGTAAATCTTAACTTACACTTATGTACTTTGTATTTAATAAAATAAACTATGTAGAGTAATAAACGCCTTTTTTCATCAAGAAATGAGTTTTTTTACTTGCAGAATTTATTTAAAAGTTAATATCACTAGGGTTGTAACTAAATGTCGATGATTTACACATTTATCGATAACGTATCAAGGGCGTCGATAGTATTGACAGCACTATGTTGTCAAAATCAACGGGGAAAGCTGTCATTCACTAACAAACGGCCGCTATAAGGCTTGATTCCTATCTGTACTAGTACTAGTCTATATAATGTGCTATATAATTTGTGAGGTCAGTGCCATGGCCCGCTATCATTTCTCGGCTGCTTGCGCTCCTACAGGCCATGCTGCTCGGATTGGCAACGTCATAAATGTCAATGTCGCACCACTAATCCTAATTTCTTGTATGCATGAGATGAGATGAATTCCTGATTATAGCGCCTTAAAATCAAATAATACGCGTACATAACTAAGGGTTGTTTTATTTTAACTATATCACAGTCACGAAAATGTTTATTAAACACTCCTACTGATGTTGCTCCCAGTCGGCTCGAGGTATCGCACGAATCCATCGCTGACGCAGTGTTCCTCCTTCGGGAATCCAAATCTTTCGAGATCCAAGGTTTCATAAGTAATTTCCAACAATGATCACGTATTTATATGCACTAATCATACAATAGATATTGTATTAAAACACCCAAACAGCAATCAAGAAAATCAAACAGCAACCAGCAACGTTTCTAGACATGACCAAAGAGTATTCCGACTTGCCACATCCAGATAAAAAAATTATCCAAAATGTGCAAAAATAATAGATTTTCTTTTTATTTTGTAACAAGCTAACCAAGTTGTTAAATAAATGCGTGCAAAATCCGAGAAAGTGTTTTATTTAAATGAACAGTTCGCGCAGAAATCTAAGATGTGAATTGAATTACGGCGAAAGTTATTTTTTTTTATATATTATATCAAGTTAAGCCTAGTCAACGAAGAGATATAGAGGGAAATGTTTGGAACACAATTTTTGACTTTGGAACTTTGTTTGGGCTAAAAGTTTTGTATAATACTGTATATATTTTACCGGCCAAACCCGATATCAGGACAAACTAGTTTTTCCTAGGCCAAACTAGTTCATCGCGTTGACATTTCAGAGAGCGAGTTTGCCTCGGAAGTCCTGTAGAACACGTGATTGGTTAAAATGGTGGTTATTTTTTTTTGTGTCATGTTCTACATCTACAGGTATGAGACCTTCAAACCGCCCCCCCCTCCCCCCCCCCCCGGATTAAGGGCTACGGGCAGGGACTTTTGCTATGTTTACCTCCTTATTAGCCCAAACAAAGTTACAAACTCAAAAATTGTGTTCCAAGCATTTACCTCTATACTGTTTTTCGAGTGTTCGTTGATTTTTACTTCCACATAATTTGAGAGTTATCGCCTAGCCCCCCTTGGGGGGCTACCGGCTAAGAAATATGGATATGGGTATGGGCTTCAACTGTCATTTGAATTCCTTATATCGATAGATTTTTGCTTCTTTGTTCTTTTGGACGTTGCTAGCTAGTTATCGTTATACCCGACGTCACAAAACAAGGAACTGATAGCGCCTATTTTCTTTATAAAATTGACTTAAATTTCCCAAAAACGTCATACCCATAAAGTTACGCGGTAGCCCCCCAAATCGGAACGTGTGCTGCGCAGATTTGGTCTGGAACGTGTGTAGCGCAGATTTGATCTGGGAGTGTTAAGAATAAACCCGTATAAATTATAGGCTTTATTCAACTAAAATTACAGACGTATCGTTATTGACATTAAAGATTGACAGACATATATGTTTTACTTTTAAATATTACCACATTCTTCCCTACTCATAATCTTGAAGATAGGTGGGAGACCTACGAGCTCTTTCAGAGCGTCGCAGTACCGGAGGACTCTGCGGTGGAGGCACAACCTCTGCAGGGACTGGCAGGCCCATCTCCTCTTCTGCAATGGTTGGACGAACCACTTCTGCAGGGGCTGGTTGGTCAAGCTGTTCTTTTTCGATGTTTTCTTCATTACCTCCGCTCGGAGCAAGATGGCGATTTGATACTGTTAGCTCTCTCCCGTTTGATAATCGCACCGAGCTATAAAATGGATTCGATTCTATGATATCTACTTCTTCTAGCAGAGGGTCATATTTACTTGTACGATTGAATTTCTTTAAGAAGGCTTTCGTTGATTGTTGTAGCCAAGTTGGCATAGATTGTCCCCATGATGATCGTCGTGAATGATTGAACATACGTTCATGTGGTGTGAAATTCGTCGATATACAAAGTAATGATCTTATGCTGTGAAGCGCTTGTGTCATCACTTCTTCCCACATAGTCAGAGGCAGGTTGTTACTTTTCAAAGCCAGGCGGATGGTTTGCCATAGTGTGCCATTGAGTCTTTCTACTTGACCATTTCCTTGGGGGTTGTATGGCGATGATCGACTTGTACAGATATTTTTGGAATGTAAGTAGTCTTTCAGTTCCTTTGACATGAACGCAGCACCTTGATCAGTATGTATCATTCCAGGAAATCCAAAAACTAAGAATAGTTCCGTCAGATGTTTCTTAACTGTGTCTGTACTAAAATCAGCGCAGGCATAGGCGAAAGGAAATCTGGAAAATTCATCCACAATGGTCAAGATATATTTATTGTTTGTCGCTGATGGCAAAATTGGCAAAGGACCCTTGAAGTCTAAGGCGAGCCTCTCTAGGGGCGCTGTCGCCTTGATAAGCGTTCCCATATTTTTTGTAAACTTGGGCTTAATCTCAGCACAGACTGAACACGCTGCTACGCTACCACTCGTCTCACATCATCACTTGAGAATGGCCAGTTCTTCGATCGTATTCAGTGGGTCAGCCGAGTTACTCCAGGATGACAGAGTAATTGGTGTAAATCTCGGAGTTTGTCATCGACACTCGCGGCGCACGTTTGTCTTGTCAACGCATCAGCAACAACGTTTTCTTTTCCAGGTCTGTATGTCAAATTTATAGTTTGAAAGTTCTACATGCCATCTTTGGATCTTCTCATTTTTTATTTTGCTTGCATGTCCCTGCAACATAAAAGCAACTGACTTTTGATACGTGATTAAGTTGAATTGCCGCCCTATTAGGTAGTGACGCCACTTCTTTAGACTTTCGATTATGGCACAAGCCTCTTTTTCCACAATAGGGTATTTCTTCTCACTGTCATTCAGCGACTTCGAGAAGAAAGCCACAGGTCTGCCATTTTGGGTGAGTGAGGCTGCTATTGAATGATCTGAGGCGTCGGTCTCCACTATAAATGTTCCTTTAGGGTCAATAGCAGACAATGATGATTTTAAGATAATATTCTTTATCTCGTTGAAAGAATCGCTGGGGGGCTACCGGCTAAGAAATCTGGATATGGGTATGGGCTTCAACTGTCATTTGAATTCCTTATTCTGATAGATTTTTGCTGCTTTGTTCTGTTAAACGTTGCTAGCTAAGGTGCTCGTCAGATAAGTCTGCGCGCGGTAA
Organism: Crambus lathoniellus; assembly: GCA_949710035.1. Classification (NCBI taxonomy): domain Eukaryota; kingdom Metazoa; phylum Arthropoda; class Insecta; order Lepidoptera; family Crambidae; genus Crambus; species Crambus lathoniellus. The sequence goes on along the minus strand of OX453303.1, from coordinate 19,788,729 downwards.
AAATCGAATACTAATCTTTTTTATAACATTAGAACAAAAAAATGCACTGTAACTAGCGCCAAAAACGCGCCAGGCACGTGCAGAGTTATGTGACACACAGTCTAGTTATCGTTATACCCGACGTCACAAAACAAGGAACTGATAGCGGCTATTTTCTTTATAAAATTGACTTAAAGTTCCCAAAAACGTATGAAGTTCATACCCATAAAGTTACGCGGTAGCCTACCTCGAAAGTCTATAGTTGACAGCCAAACAAGCTGTTTGAGCGCCTCCTGCTGCGACGCCTCCGTCCCTCCATCTCCTTGAGGGAAGATCAGTTTGGATTCCGCAGCGGTCACTCTACCACGCTCCAGCTGGCACGCGTGCTCCATCACATGGCCGACCAACTAAACCAGGGTAGTTGCACCGTGGCCGCCTTCTTGGATATCGAGAAGGCCTTTGACCGAGTTTGTCACCCCGGTCTTATTTTCAAGATGGCCAAAAACACCGAAGTGCACCCAGCCCTTGTCCACCTGCTGGCCTCATTCCTTGAAGGACGTCTCTTCAACGTGGCGGTGGAAAGAGAGGAGTCCGAGCTGCGACCCATACGAGCGGGGGTTCCACAAGGCAGCTGTTTATCACCCACCTTGTACGCCGTGTACACCAACGATATGCCCTCTGTAAACAACAGCGAGAGTGAGATGGAGCCACGGGTCGAGCTGGCGCTATTTGCGGACGACAGCGCCTTTTTCACTTCCTCCCCGTGGCCTAGTGCTGCAGCGGCGCGGATGCAAAATCAGCTGGACCTCCTCCCGCCCTGGCTTGAAAAATGGAGGATTGCGGTGAACGTGGGGAAAACCACCGCAATACTCGTTGGGAGGCAGCGTAAAATGCCACCCAAGCTAGACCTGAAGGGCGAGACCATACAATGGCAGCCGTCCATCAAATACCTAGGCTGCCACATTGATCGCGGCCTGACTATGGCCGCCCAATTAGAGCACATCACGTCGTCAGCCCGCGCCGCGCGGGCCACTCTCCGCCCTGTCTTGAACACTAGACTGCCGCTGCGGGCGAAGCTCGCAATCTACAAATCCCACGTCCGTTCTCGGCTCACATATGCTGCACCGGCGTGGTACTCGCTCTGCTCGCAGACGCGGAAACAGCGACTACAAGCCCAGCAAAATTTAGCGCTCCGCGCATCATCACTCAAGCGGGGCGCTACGTCCGCAACGAGGTCATTGCGCGGGACCTCAACATCGAGCCGCTACAGGACTTCGTGGGCCGACTGGCGCGTCGAATGTTCGACTGCGCCGACCACGGCCCCCATCAGCACCTGTAGGGCATCGCGCCCGCAAGACCTCTGCCGCCGATCCCAGAAGATCCAACTCCCACCGCAAACGCCAACATCAACACCAGAGCTAAGAAGTGGGCGCTGCCCCGTGACAGTGTGCCCCCGCCATCTCCCTAGCCCTTTCTGTCCACTCCTACTTCCCACCCTATACCCCCACCTAAATTATAGCCCTTACCCCGTTTGCGCGCCCGCTCGCAGGCGCTAGCTGGGCCTCCCCCAATGGGGTCTCACCCGGCTGGCTGACCGCGCCGAGGGCCGCAAACATCCAGTGGGGCACACCTCTCGTCAGAAGACGGCCGCGTAAGCGGCACCAAGCACCGTTGGGCAGCAGCCCCACGAGATGAAGCCCGGGGAAGGAGCAGAAGCTCGACCCCGCACCCGCCATCATCGGCGGAAGGAATCCAGAGAGAGCCAAACAATAGGTTTGTCTACGATGAAATGTCATTTTTGACGTTTCGATGTAGACAAAACCTTTCTCGAGTTCGTCATGCATGCTACCCATGAAGTTTGACTTAATACTCTGAGGTAACTGGAGCTCTCACCCTGAATAAAAAAGTGTCGCCAGCAAATTTAACATTTATGTATGTAGTGGCAGGTAGTGGCTGTCAGTTGTCTCATATGACCATACGTATTTTTTTAAAGTGTAGGTGAGACGGAAGACAGCCACTGTGTTATTTGTGGTATTCAAAAAATTGTTCGTACTGCACTCTCCAGTTACCTCAGGTGGCCTACCACAAGCTCTTATAGCAGTTATTTTTAAGTTGAGAGAGTGAGACGCCGCTCTACACGCCGTATAGCGGCGTCTCACTCTCTCAACTTAAAAATAACTGCTATAAGAGCTTGTGGTAGGCCACCAGTATTAAGTCGAGCTTCATGATGCTACCCGTGCTGGGGGCATACGTTAGTATCCCTATTAGTCTGTGGCTGGGGGCTTGCGCTGGGCTAGACGTTTTTGAGCCAAATTGACGTTTTTTGCGCGAGAAGTTCCCGCGCAAAAAAACGTCAATTTGGCATCTGATCTGTCAAAACGGGCCTCTCCTCTTGTGATTTGATTTGTGATTGTGATATTTAAATTGTGAATTTGAAAACTAAACAATATTTAGTTATTTGGGGCCCCCTTTTGCACTTTCGATTAATAATCTATACACTATCGATTGTTCGGCAACACAACACTCCTTTTTGACTTGTGCTTGCTTGTGTACTGTGTACTGTGGTCATTTGTGTTTGATGTGTTAAATAAGTACCAAAGTAGTACCAAAGAAATCGTTGATGCCTGCGTATTTCGGAGTCTCAGGTGCTGTGCGAAGTCACATTCAGGTGTGCAAGAGGGTCTAGTTCACCTAAAAGGTGCCAAGTCGTAAAACAGATCCAAACAACAAAATCGTAAACAAACAACAAATCAAAACTTTCGAAAGAGCGCGTATTTCAACTCTCATCTCTCATCATTTCTTAAGGACGTCCGATTTTACACTGGCGATTAGTGCCGACCATTTATTACTTAAGCTTGACCTATGCAGTGTTTTGTTTGTTGGCATTCATTATGTATTGTATAGTTCGTGATTGCAGAAATGTCTGGTATCCAGAATCAAGCATAAAATTCCACAGGTAAAAAATATAAAAAATAAAATATAAATATAAATATAAAAAATAATATATAAAATATTTTCAGCAATCATATTTCAGTACTAGTTTTGAGTTTTTATCATTAGTTGCCTGTAAGTTGCCAATAATTAAATCTGTTTATTTTATTACCTAAGTACTACACACTAAATAGAGATCAGTGGGTACTACAGCAGTTGATTATAAGGTTAAACAAAATTTAACTGATGTGAAACCAAAGAGTATGTTATCACTATATTTTGTCAAACATGAAAAAAATTTAACTAGTGTCCATATGGGCAAGTTAAAAATAAGGACAGCGGGGTTTGAACTTTTAGACAAAGACTTTAGAAGGCAATTGAATTTGAGTTGTGTGGGTTTATTAAGATGTCTGCCTCGTTGGCCAATCAGTATAACATAACGTGTGTGCGTGTTTTACAATTCGCATGTGTTTACATGGTTGGACTGTATAATTAGGTACTTACTTTATTTGTTAGTTCTGGGTGCAGCGTCCTTTCTTTTCTATTCTATGGGTAACTATTACATAGCCATAATACAACCGATACTCAAAAGCCATACAAGTTGATTCTGTAATAGTACACATAGTAATAATATAGTGATGATGATGACCGTCCCACTATTTCAACTCATTTCGCTTTGCTTATGGTCTGGTGACCGATCGCAAATAAAAAAGTTAAAAAATATACAAATGTGTAAGTCTGTGTGTTTGTCCGTTTTTTTTTTATAATAGAAACAGGGCAATGGATCTATCTGATTTTTGGTATAGGGATAGTTCGGGAGCTGGAGAGTGACATGGACTACTTTTTATCTCGGAATAATATCACATTCCCGCGGGAAAGCGTCGAGCAGTCCACACGGGTGAAGCCATGGGTGGTTTGAAATAAGCAAATATATTCTATGAAGGCCTATTTGATATGCATACTCACCTACTTCTTTTTCAGTTTCCCTACCAACCCAATCAAGAGGAAAGCTTGGTTGGCTAAGATAAAACTAAAGAGCAAATTTTACAATTCTGCCAGAATTTGTAGTAACCACTTCAAAACTGAGGATTACGATCCCGAAAGGCCGAACAACTTGCTCAAAAATGCTGTTCCATTTTGTTACAAAATATGTGAATGTTGCAACAAATCAGTAAGCAAATATTGTATTAATTTAGATTTCTCATTGAAATGAGATATTATTACTTGTTAATTGGTTTATGTACTCACTTACTATTAAATAATAATAAGAACTTTATTTTTTAAGGAATGTATAAACATGCCTTCAACTTCTCAACCTACAAGTTCAGTTCAAGATTTACGGATCATGTTGCGACCTCAAGTAAGTAACTTTGTAAGTAAATAACACAGTAGAACAAATTTTTCGGCCTGTCCTGCCTGCCGAAAAATTGGTGACAAACGGGCAGGACGATCTCGGTCTAGACGGCAATCATGTGGGGGGTGAGGGGCGAGCCGCAGCTCCATACATTGCCGTTCTTAGTAGCTTGGGGCACGTCTTCTAGGGCTAACGCGTCTACCGTTTTGATTTCTTATTAAATTTATATTATGGTGCATACGATACGAAATGCTCTGGAGGATCTCAAGGCAACAAGAGACCTAAATAACTCTTTAATTAAGGAAAGAGAGGAAGGCGAACAAGAGATTGTCAAGACCATAACCCGCAACACAGAACTCAAGAGTGAACTCGCTGAAATTTATACAAAATACTCCAAACTCTTAGACAAGTGTAACCAAATGGAAGACTATATTCAGTCATTTAGGGCTTGTTATGACACTCATGATCAGGCTTTGAGTCGCATTACAGATTTAGAAATTAGTTTGTCTATAGCTCAAAGAACAGTACTTGATCTAGAAAAGGTTAATAAAAGTATCATCGAAGAAAGGCACTCTCAAAGCCTCTTTGATGAGTTGATGCAATGCAATTCTGCTACACATGACAATTCCACTTCGGAATGTGTTAACTATGTTAGTAAACCATTTGCTAATAATAAAAGTATATGTCATTTTAGTAGCGGGAAAAAAATTAAGAAATATATCAAAATTAATAGGTACATAAAGAAAACACAGAAATTAATTAAAAAACAAAATTATTATAATAAATACTGTCAATTGAGGAAAGAGCGCAAGCTATTGTTAGAACAATTAAATGTGATAAACATGGAAACATGTAATAAGAACAAAGAAAGTGAAATAATAGGAAGTCAATTAGGTAATAAGATTGACATTTTGGAACTTTCACTTAAGGAAATGTACACCAACTTGTGTGAGTTTTCTCGCAAACAATTAAGTAATCAAAAAATGGCTGCATATAATATGATTGACTTTTGCAATTTTAATTCAGATCGGTTTGAATCATTAGGAAAAAAATGCAGCTGTAGTTGTACCAAAATAAATAGTCATTCATGTCAAAATGAGACATTAGACCTGACTCCGCAGGAGGTTATTTTACCAACCAACCCTGAAGTCCCTAACACTGATACTATAGATTATATTAATAGTTTATTGCTGAATAATGAAAATAGCCCACCTACTAAAACTAATGACACTAAAACAATTATGTTCTGCGATGAGATTGGGAAAAATTTAGGCCAATTCATCCAGAAACACTCAGAAGAAAGCATTATTAATTATTGTATGCCTGGCTCAACCTTAAATGAGATAATGAAATTAATTGTCAGAAAATCTTATGATGAAAACACTAATTTGATAGTTTTAATTGGAAATAGAGGTAATATTAATAAAAGCCAATTAATATCATACTGTAACTCATTATGCTCTTTAAATGTAAAAAAAGTTGTTATGTTTACATTTCCTTATAGTCAAGGTTTTTCACAGCTAGAAAATAAAATTAGACATAACTTAAACTTAACCTTAAGCACAATAGCTTATCATAATAGTCAGCAGATGCATTTAATTGACATCAACACATTGTTATACAAATTTAACTTGACTAAAGATAAATATTATCTGCCTAATTATCTTAAGCGACAAATAGCGGTATCGCTATCATTTTATTTTAAACAATTAGCCAACAATTTGGCTAGTATAACCTCTGCTTCTATTGAGCAGTTTAACTTTGATACTTCTAATGTAACTTTGGAATCTGTTCCAAATAATTCGATTCTTTTGAATCCAAATACTGACATGGTTAATTTAAATTACCATTAGAGACAACGGAGGCATACTCTAGCCCAGTATTGACAAGAGGAAGGCCTAAATGTTTAAAAATAGTACACCAGAATATCCAAGGCTTTTCTGCTGGCAAAGACCTAGAAATAAGTTTATTTTTAAATTGTGAAAATATTGATGTGTTATGTGTTACTGAACATTGGTTAAAAGAATATGAATTATTGTTAAATTTGGATAATTATAGTGTTGTAAGTTCATTTAATAGAAAAACTACAATAAGGGGGGGTTCTTTAATAATTTTACCTAATAACACACAATATAAAGAGCGAAAGGATATAGTATCCCTCTCTGTTGAACGAATTTGTGAGATATCATGCGTGGAACTTGAACAAATGATTATAATCTGTGTATATAGCCCCCCTGGAGCAAATTACACAGTCTTTGAGTCCACTATGGAGGATGTTTTGAAAATATGCTGTCGTAAGAATAAAAAAATTGTAGTTTGTGGAGATTTTAATATAGACATCTTAGATATTAAATTAGCACAACTCTCCGGTAAATTCCTTAATCTTTTTAAATCATTTAATTTGCTTCACACTTTTAATGAACCGACGCGAATTACGCCAACATCGGCCACTTGCTTAGATAACATCTTTTCCAACTGTAACTTAATTGAGAAATCGGTAATTAATATTATTAAATCCGACCACAGTGGACAACTAGCTTCTTTTGAGCACTATAATGTTACTCCTAAACGAAGTAATTTGCAGGCCAATACCGAAACGTGGTATTAATAAATTTAGAAATAATGTACAAGATAAAGTTCAATGTTTGCCAGCTTCTGCTGACGCTAATAACTCTTATCAATCATTATTTGATATTGTTGAAAAAGAATTTAGTAACAATTTTAAACAAAAAGTTATAAAGTGTAATGATCGTAAGAAGTTCAGTGACTGGGCCACACCTGGTATTTATAATAGTAGAAGAAAGTTATTTGAACTCTATGCACAAAAAACGACCTCCTGTGATCCTAGCTTCATTGAATATGTCAAGAAATATTCAAAAACATTTAGGAAAGTATGTGCTTTGGCAAAATCTAGGTATATTTCAAATAAAATTAAATCATCTGAAAATAAAATAAAAGCTACCTGGAGTATTATAAACCAAGAAACTGGCAAAACAAAAAGCAAAATTAATTCATTTAACTTAAAAATTAGTGATCAGACTTTTGAATCGGATATTGAGGTGGCTAGTGCTTTTGAAGGTTTCTTTGCTCGAATACCGTTAGAAACTACTAGCAGACTTAATTCTTGCCCCAACACCGCTGTCTCTCTTATGGAATCTAGTGTGAACAAGTGCCAGGAAACATTTAGTTTTAGCTATGTCACTACCGAAGATATTATTAAAGCATTCAAAGCAATAAATATTAAGAAAACAGAAGATCTCTGGGGCATATCTACAAGTATCATCAAATCAATAATTGATGTGATAGCTCCATCATTAGCAATAATTTTTAACCAATGTATAAGTGAAGGGGTCTTTCCTAATTTAATGAAGAATAGTAAAATTATTCCTCTGTTTAAAGCTGGTGACAAAAGTGACCCAGCAAATTTTAGACCTATATCCATACTACCAGCAATAAGTAAAATATTTGAGAAATTAATTTATGCTCAACTTTTAGAATATTTTAAATTAAATAGTATACTGCATGAGAAACAGTTTGGTTTTTCAAAAGGTAAAAGTACCACTGATGCTGGGGTTGCATTTCTAAAACATGTACTTGATGCCTGGGAGGACAAGCAGGATGTAATCGCTATTTTTTGTGACCTTCCCAAGGCATTCGATTGTGTTGATCACCAAACACTATTAAGGAAGTTAAAACATTATGGTGTTTCTGAAATGTCAGTAAGCCTTATGCATTCATATCTGTATGAAAGAACTCAGAAGGTAGTTATTAATAAAACTGAGTCTACCGGAGCTCCCATTACTATGGGCGTACCCCAAGGATCAATATTGGGCCCGCTGTTGTTTTTAATATACATAAATGACCTTCCTTACTACGCGAAGAATTTATGTGAGACGGTGCTATTTGCCGATGATACATCTCTAGTCTTTAAAGTAGATAGAGGTGATGACTGTTCTGACGAAGTAAATAGTGCTCTTTCAAAAGTGTCACATTGGTTTAATAGTAATAATTTATCATTAAACTCAAAGAAAACTAAGTGTTTAAAATTTTCGTTACCTAATGTAAGACAAGTTGATTTTCATATTAGACTAGACGGCGATACGGTCGAATTCATTAACAATACAAAATTTCTAGGTATTATATTAGACTCGCGACTACAATGGGATCCTCATATCGAAGCCTTGGCGAGTAGACTCAGTTCGGCTGCATTCGCAGTTAAGAAAATAAGGCTCTTAACCGATATTGAAACGGCTAGAATAGTCTATTTTAGTTATTTTCATAGTGTTATGTCCTACGGCCTTTTGTTGTGGGGCTCAGCCGCTAACATCCAAAGTATATTCGTGCTCCAAAAAAGGGCTATTCGCGCCATTTACAACCTCCGATCGAGAGATTCTTTAAGAGATCTATTTAAAGAAATAAACATTTTAACTGTTGCAGGACATTACATCTATGAAAATATAATTTATGTGAAAAAGTATTATAATACATTTGTAAAGCAGAGCGATATTCATCGCTTTAACACAAGAAATAAAGATAAACTTGTCGTTCCCAAGTTTAGGCTAGAAAAATCCAGAGCCTCATTTCTGGGGAAAAGCATAGCCTTTTTTAATAAAGTTCCACAGCATATAATTGAACTACCATTGCATAAATTTAAATGTTACATTAAAGAGTCGCTGATGAGCAAAGGATACTATAAAGTAGACGATTATTTGAATGACCGCAATGCATGGTCATGATGTAACACATAACATAATCACTGTTTAATATGATGTATTTTTATACTAAGCAATTGTTGTATTAGTAACGATATGTTTTTTTTTTTGTAAATGTCGTTACCTAACTAAGAAACGCTGGCAAGTTTCTTGCGCCCATTCTTCTTGTCAGTTAAAAAAGTCTTGAATGGGTGGTAGGAAAATATTGACGATTCATAAGTACATATTTATTATGTCTAAGTGAATAAATAATATTTTTATCTTTATCTTTTATTATCTTTATGTAATGTGATGTGACTGAGTGCATGCAAATTTTGAAAAATATATTTTGATATGTATACTTTTTTTTCTATCGAGATCACCATCATATTTTACATCAGATATGACATAGAGAAAACATTAAATAAAAAAAGGCTAGATGCAATTACTTAAAGGCTAAGACCACATGCGTATTAAATACATAATTTAAAATCAAAACAATAAGTAATGCTGCTAATTTTATTTTCACCTCTCCAGCACGAAAAGGGCGCTTTTGGCGCGTAAAAACTGTCAGCAAAATCGATTTTTGCTGCGAACGTGAGGCAAAGTGCTTTTTTTAATTTCTTACACCAACTTTTGAAATAATTAAGAAAAAAGAAATAGAGTGACAAGGATGAGACTTTTAAAATTAATAAGTGCAAAAAGGATAGATAGATAGCTTTATGTCGTTGGACATGACATATAAAGCAAAAAAAATAAATACACGGATACCAAAGTTCGAAATAAAGAGTTTGGACGAAATGAGGTCGCATGCATGATATAAATATTTAACTAAGAAGAAATAATGAAATCTAATAACAAATTAGATAAATACGATAAATGTTGCATTCTTCTTCTTTTTATGCGGTGGCGGTTCCCTTTTGGATTTCGCCAATGTCCAGTTTTTCGCTCAGTTTTTTGTTCTTAAAGACTGCTTCTTCAAGGCGTCTCGTAAGAATACAACGTAGGTGGTCTAAGTTTTAGAATTTTGAGGCTGTAGAACTTGCTGTGGACCTATCTGAAATAAAGACGCGCAGAATACTTATATATAAAATGTGTTAGTAGATTATAAATAAATAAATTATAATCGTATATTATTTTTAGTAATAAAGTCACACAAAACAGAGATGCCAGGAGGTTTTACGTAACTGAGAACACTTTTAAAGTTGGTAGGTTTGGGGATACATGGAGGGAGGACATCATACAGTGAAGTCGAACTGACTTTGCGGCAATTGAAGAAAATGTGATCAGTCGTTCCCTCCTCTAGACCGCACTCGCAAAGCGACGAGTCTCTAACCCTAATAAATGTTGCATTCAATGTTGTTACAAGCTTTTTATTAACTTGCCATGTATGTTAGTTAGTTAGTATGTTAGTTAGTGGGGGACAAATCTTGCAAGCTTAATTTGACCCCTTCCCAGTGTCCGATGGAGCTGAAATTTTGTATACAGGTTTAGTTCAGATGACAATACAATATTAAAGTACAGTCAGCAAAAAAGCTTGTCATAAAAATGAAATTTTTACTAATAACTTATTTTTCTAACCTGTAATACTTTTCTCGCTGGTAGAGGTGAAATTTTTTTAACATGAGAGCAAATTTTTCTGATGTCTCATGCCTTAAAAATCACTCACTGTGCTCAGTAGTCTATATTTGGATCACTCGCTACGCTCGTGATTCAATTTTAGACTACTTCGCTAGTTCGTGATTTAAATTCAGCACTCGCAGCAAAAAATGACTTTGCTCTCTTGTTTATCAAATAACTATTTTAAAATTATTTTAATTATTTGGCAATACCACGGAATACTAAATAGTACATGGCAATACCAATATGTGGTATAGGGTCGTAAAAGACATCCACCTTGCAAAGAATAGTGACAATGACAACCCTTTCGTTCTTGCGTAAATACCTTATACCCCAAGAGCTATCCGATATTTTTGTAAAAAATTCAATAACAGGCCAAATTTTTGTAAACGGCCCTTAAATATAATTGTAAGAGACTATATTTTGGAATCCAACATAATATCGCATTGGAAGGTATAAAAAAAAAGTTATACCCGGAAAATGGTGCAATTCTTTCAGCAAATATGCTATCACCAATTTTATCGTTAACATGTGTTTATGTTCACCATATCTAAGCAACAAAGTCGAAATCCATAAAGATATAAAACGGGAAACTAATACTTTAGGAAGAAGTCGGTTGTTTCTGATAGCATTTTTAACATAGGTGTAATGCCAATTTGAGTTTACGTAGAGAGTTTTTTTTTAAGTTTATTTGTTTTTCATTTACAAATATCATCATGTCAGCCGAACGACGCCCACTGCTGGGCATAGGCCTCCCCCAAGGATCTCCACAACGATCGGTCCTGCGCTGCCCGCATCCAACGGCTTCCCGCGATCTTGACGAGATCGTCGGTCCACCTTGTAGGGGGCCTGCCCACGGAACGTCGTCCGGTACGCGGTCGCCATTCGAGAACCTTTCCGCCCCAACGGCCATCGGTTCTCCGCGCTATGTGTCCCGCCCACTGCCACTTCAATGATGCAATCCTTCGAGCTATGTCGGTTGTTTTAGTTCTCCTGCGGATCTCATCATTTCTGATTCGATCGAGCAGGGAAATACCAAGCATCGCTCTCTCCATTGCTCGCTGGGTGACTTTGAGCCTTCTTATGAGACCCATAGTAAAAGACCACGTCTCACTTCCATAGGTCATTACTGGCAACACACACTGGTCAAAGACTTTCGTCTTGAGACATTGAGGTATTTCGGACGCGAATATATGTCGGAGCTTCCCAAACGCTGCCCATCCGAGCTGGATTCGACGAGAGATCTCTTTCTCAAAGTTGGACTTACCTAACTGGACTGTCTGTCCTAGGTAAACATAGTGGTCAACAACTTCGAGTGTAATGTTCCCAACATTAACTGGAGCGGGTGCAACATGGGCATTGAACATGATTTTCGTCTTGTCCATGTTCATCTTAAGACCCACTCTTTGCGAAGCATTACCGAGATCTTCGAGCATTGTGTTCAGGTCTTCCAAGGTCTCAGCCATAAGAACTACATCATCGGCAAACCGTAGGTGTGTTAGGTACTCGCCATTGATGTTGATGCCGTATCCTTTCCAGTCCAGCAGCTTAAAAATATCCTCCAACGCAGCTGTGAACAGTTTGGGAGAGATGACATCTCCCTGTCTCACACCTCGCTGTAGTTGGATAGGATTAGAGCTCTGGTTCTGTAATCGGACCGACATGGTGGCGTTTTGGTATAAGTACCTCAGCACCTCGATGTACCTGTGGTCTATTTGGCACCTCTGGAGAGACTGCAGCACCGCCCAAGTCTCAATCGAATCAAAGGCTTTCTCATAGTCCACGAACGCCAAGCAAAGTGGCAAGTTATACTCTTCGGTCTTCTGTATAACTTGCCGCAGCGTATGAATGTGGTCTATGGTACTGTAACCTTTCCGGAACCCGGCTTGTTCGGGAGGTTGGAAGTCGTCGAACCTGCGAACGAGACGATTCGTAATGACTCTCGAAAACAACTTATAGATATGGCTCAGAAGCGAGATGGGTCTATAGTTCTTCAAGAGAGTTTTATCACCCTTCTTGAAAAACAGCAAACAGCAGCATTTACAAATATAGGTGGATTATATACTTTTACGAAAGATAATAATAAATGTATTCAAATGTAAAGTGAATAACACTTATACCATTTTTGCCTATTTTTTTATAGATTTTTTAAAGCTTTGTATTTGTTTTTTTTTTATGTCGCTGTCATAAATATTGGTGGATTACTAATGAATTATTTATTAAACTAGTTAATCTAATTTTCAATGTTAAGAAATTACTGATATAGAATTATTGTTGAGTCTCCATAGAGCGAATTAGTTTGGCTCTCGGGCTATTATGCCGCGTACACACCGCGCCAAAGAACGCCAACGAAGGATATTCAGCGTTGGCTACGCTCGTTGGCTATCGAAGGACAAAGCACAAACAACAAATATTGAGCAAACGATCGTTGGCACTTGATTCCGGCTCCAGTGTTGCCAGGTTACTTTTGTTTCCTTTTAGGTGATTTTTAGCTCCGTGGTTACTTCTAGTTTAAGTTACATTTAGGCGGTTCTCTCACTGCACCGCACACCGTTCCGGTTTGTGGTAGTGCGCTTCTTAATTATGGCTGTAGAATCTTGATGCGCATAAAAAATCCGCAGTGTATACAAACTCACGCCGAATCTCCGTCCACCGGAATGGAAACCGCAGCAGTGTGATAATCGCTTTAGGTGATTTTTCAGAATGTTCATGAAACAGTGTGCAACTCTCAAAAAATTGGTAGGACAAGTCCTCAATCTAACATCTGTTTCTCTTTTTCACACCAATGCATGAAGTCATCCGTCCGTTGTTATTATTATACACTTACTCATCCGGTCAATGGGATTCGTTCGTATCTTGTCGGTTGCTCGTGGTGAGAAAGTTTCTTCCCTCCATCCATTCCTAAATACTATATCTATGATTCCTCATTCCTATTTCCATACACTCACTCACTCACACTAGTTTTGATTTTGTTTTGTATGAAATTTTGTAGGAGTTGATTTTGTAAAAAAAAAAATACTTATAAAAGATCCCTGACTCTAATAACAAAAAATATAAAGAAAATGTAACTTTTTTGTACATTTCAGGTATCTTTTGACAAGACCTCGCTGGCAACACTTGGTAGAAACTATGCTTCAACAGCGTTCGTTCGTTGGCCTTCGGCCGCCGTCCACACCGAGTTCGATCTAATGGCTAAATTCCTTTGATGTTACCGCCACGCTCCGGATCGCCGGCACACGCCAACGAACGATCGTTGGCGTGCGCCAAACCGTCCAAACAGGACCAACGAAGGGCATCGAAACCACATCGAAACCCATTCGTTGGCGTTCGTTGGCGCGGTGTGTACGCGGCATTACATAAATACCTATACACCTTTAAAGTAAAATAAATAAATAAATAACTTCTTACATTCACACAATTATCTAAGCCCATTTTAATTTCATTAAGAAACTGTATCATGGAAAACTTGATAACGGATAAATATATACTTTAATACTTTTTGTTTGTAAATACATACTTAATATACATAGTAATCACCCAGACCAAGACAAATAGACATGTTCATGCACACAAATATTTGTCTTGTTCGGGAATCGAACCCGAGACCACTAGCGCAGAAGGTGGGTAGCCTACCCCTGCGCCAAATCGGTCGTCTTTCCTACTACTGTACAGTAGTACAGTAGTAGGGAAAAATTAGTTATACTGTGTAAATAGTAGGTAGCAAAGCAATCTATTTGCTATTGCTACAGGATAAATAGTACTATGTACTATTGTTGTGATACTTTAATTTTAAGTGCTGAACTAATATTTTAAATTTTAAACAGAAAAATCGTTTTCTTCGTCAAATGTTGACGAAACGCCAGACTTCAGATAATTATTTGGATAATGTTACCACGCCTGCTTCGAGTAGTACATCAGGAGCATTAGCACCAGCTGCTAGAAACGCCAAGGTCATAAAGCCTTCTCGAACACCATTTATTGTAAGTTATGTACATAATATGTCAATCTTATATTGTTTATGTTTAGATATCTTTTTTCGTTTTTTGAAATTAAATTTTCTTTTTTCAACAGAAAGATGTTACGCGGCCCGTTTTAAAAGACTTCAATGTTCAAGCAAACTTAAAGACTGCCCGTGAAGCTTATTTAGTGAAGAAGAATAAAATTTTACAACAGCAAGTTAGGAGGCAAGGAAAGAAATTAAAGGATTTGAAGTCAATAATTGACATAGAAAAACGGCAGGTACCATAAAAAACTTGTCAGAAAAAATGATTAGGTTTTAACCTAAATGTACAGTTAACGCAACTGTATATTTTTATTCGCCGAAAGAATATAAATATTTAAATTTCATTGCCACATGAAACAACATTATGGCGATCACTGTTAACTTTTAAGTGCTCAGTTGCATTTGTAACTGAAGTTTTTGATTGTTTAAAATTAGAGTTGTCCTACATAAACTATTTGCAAATTTTCGATTCTATGTCATCAAAAGAATCATATTGTATTGTTTAAAAATCACCATTTGGAACGTTTTTTAAGTCACCTCTAAAGGGCCCCACAGACTATCAGTCCGCCTGTTGGGAAGGGCCTGTCAGTTAGCCGCAACAGGCCACGAACTTACAGTTCCCTTTAAGGTTTAGGACTGACGAGTAATACCCTGGCCGTTGGGTGGCGTGACGCGGACCAATGTCGACCGTTATCGGCCGGACAAAACTTACGACTATCAACTGCTAATATGTGGCCCGAAAGCCGGTTTTGACTTTTGCCGATAGGCAATGAAGAAGGATCGGTCTAGTGCAGACTTACTCAAACTTTAGCTTTACAAAGCCCTTTTAAATTACCAAACTAAAAATGCTTTAATGTCGTCTCGTTACCATAAAATCGAGTACCTAAGTAAATTAGCCAACAAAATTATTATGGCATAAAATCTTAGAAGTAGTACTTAGTAGTCTAATAAAATAAGCAAATCACGGTTTTTATATAGTACTGCGTTCTCTATTTTGGTTATCATCATCATCATCATAATCATTTATTTTCAGGCTGCAATGGTCCATAGATATATACCTTAAAATAAAATAAATACTAAAAATAACAACAATTCTGTTAGTATACAAAACTTAAGATTAGGTTAGTAAGAAAAACTTTAGGTGACTTTCGGCGTCGAATCGGTGGCTTCTGGCAAAGTCCCACGGAAGCGCCGGTAAACCACACCCTGCGGCCAGAAATCTTCCTTCATGAAAGTTTCCAGCCTCGCTGTCGGGACGCGCACCACAAACGATTTGAAATTTGTGTTGTGGCGCGATTCCAAAACCTGAACCAAAGAATACTATAATATTACTAACGTAAAGAAGCGACACTCACCTCCCCCCGCCAATTCATTTCCCCCGCATTGAGAAAGTAAACCAAGGAGTAAACGTCACACGTTTGTCGGTTGTCTTGTCAGTCACTCAGTCAACAAGAATGTAACCAAGTCAACGATGTCATTATATTTCGTAAGCAAACTTCGATTTGAGGATCGTGCGATATAACCTTGCAGTGGCGTTCGTATATGCAGTTGAATCGTAGATGATTGATATCAAATTTAATATTAACAGAAAACAAATATTCCAATACGAATTGTTTGACCAAATAATAAATGTTATGATACGATTAAATTCTATAAAATTAGAGGATCTTTTATTGATTTGATTTAACTTTCATTAGGTGCAAGTATTGGATTAAAGAAATTGGTCGAATGGCGCTAAGGAAAAGGCGCTACTCGGAAAAAGTATGGACTTTTTGATTTAAAACTATTGGCCGGTTACAGTTGTTACAAATCTGGTAATAAGATATATATTTCTTCATACCTTTATCTAGATTCGTATAGTTTCAAAAACACGATTTTATGATTTTGTCTCGACACTTTTTCTCTTCGAAAAGACCTCTAAAAATACGAACATTGTAGATTATTCTTAAATAGGGTTACTTACGCTATTGGAAATTGGTTTAATTAATGAACACCAATAATATTTAGGATCGTATAGAAGCATTTTTTTAAAATCGCTGTAGTTTTTTAATACGAAGTGATTTTGTTGTTTTTGTCTAATCTGCAAAATCGGTCTCGATCCCGCGCGCGTCGTTTTCTCATTGCTATCTCGCTTCAGCACAATTTTTCCGAGTATCGCCTTAAACCAAAAAAGCGTGGAGACACTTCATACTAGTTATTTTATTTGCGAACTTCATTTCCCTAATTCTGACCGCGCAAAAAGAGTTTCTAAGAAAAATGCAGCCCCTACCCTATTATTACTGCAGCCAGAAGACTCATCTGGTACTCGTATTTACATCAAAATTTACTCAAACTGATAATAGCCTCTTAGAGTACTTGCAAATCTCAAACATCAACAGAAATTCCAAGTACAAGTACTTCACAGGTGTCACACTCAGTGCAGAAAACACAGATTTTAAGTGAAAATTCACCCCGGAAAAGGAAGTTGCGGCTTGAATTTAAATCAGAGGCTAAGAAACGAAGATTATTGGAATCGTCGGTAATAGGAAACCCCAAGTAGGCTGATATGTCACCTCTGCTAAAAAAATATTGATGCTCAAAAAGTATTTAAAACGAAAGTCTCAGGGAAACAGATATGACCAAGAGTATATAATGTTTGCATTAAATATATATTTTACCAGCCCGGTTGCTTACCGATTTACAATTTCCTTTTACGTGGTGTGTTGGCTGACAAAGGACATTGTCCACGATGTATAGGCGGTTTGGCTTAACATGTACATTTTTTAAGCAATAAAACTATATAAGTTTGGAAGTTAACACTACGAAGAAACTATTTATCATTTTTGTTTTGTGTCAATTTATAAAATGCAGGTAGATAGATCTATAGGAGTGAGTGACAGTGACATTTAGAATGAGCTTTTTTTCAACAATTGATAAAATATCAATTTATTTAGTGTATGAGTTGTTTGTTTTTTTAGTTTTACGTAATGCCGCGTACACACCGCGCCAACGAACGCCAACGAATGGGTTTCGATGCCCTTCGTTGGTCCTGTTTGGACGGTTTGGCGAAGGCCAACGATCGTTCGTTGGCGTGTGCCGGCGATCCGGAGCGTGGCGGTAACATCAAAGGAATTGACCCATTAGATCGAACTCGGTGTGGACGGCGGCCGAAGGCCAACGAACGAACGCTCAGTTGAAGCATAGTTTCTACCAAAAGCGAGAGCGTTGAGTTTAATCTGTGCGTAATCTCTAGCGAAACACCAATCACAGCGCGTGAGCGTGACGTCAAATGTGAGGTGATTATTTGTGAATCATTTTTCTGTTCTTCTAGATTTCTAATTGTTTTTCTAGCTTTTGTTTGCAAAACACTGTAAAAGTTTGTGATAATAGCCAAACAAACCGTTTCAAGAGTCATCGAAAGTGCCCATTGAATAATACCTACCATGGAACCAGGCACAGCCTTCTCTATTGTGAACCGCTTCACGAAAGCCGATTATCGCAATGTCCGGCCCCAGGCAGGAGTAGACATAATAATGGTCGGCAATTTATTTGCCTCTAATTCAGATTACTGTGCTGCTGAATTTAGGAATGTGAAGAAAACATCCGTGTAAGTTTGTCAACCACTACATTATTTATAATCAAATATCTACAAGTTTAAAATCATTGCGAAAATAACATAGGTAACCTCAAAAGTGTAACTCATCATATTATTTTTAACTAAGTACTTATTATTTTTGTTATGTTCAACATAAAATATTAACGTTCCCGGTCTTTCAGATATACTTCGGCGCGATTTGAATTAATTGATTTGAAGGTGTGTACAGAACATAAAGTCCGCTCGAAATCGTATGCAGCGATAGTGGATGAAAAAGAAGGAAAAATCATCAGCGTCCAAACATGCTGTTGCTCTCCAGATGTGAATACACAGGCGCAGTGAAAAACTATCCAGTACTGACACACAGTGCTACTGGAAGAAATCCAAATTAGCTCATGTTGGAAATAATTTGAAATATATCACGGCTGAAATGATGATGATGATGAAGGAAATATCAGCCGGTATAAGACCATGTTCTTAGCAGACTGCTTGCATGCTGACACAATTTCTACAAGCTGCGGCAAACTAAAATGTATCCAACTGTGAATTACTTAAAATACAGCTAAGATTATGAGAAAAGTGAAAAGTGCAAATGTTATTGTGTAGGTAATGAAACTTTAGTTTTTTTTTCCAAAGTGAATAATTGGAAACAAAAATTTACCATAGTATGAAAGTACAAAATAAAACAAAATGTAATAAAATAATATTTTTTTTATTCAATTCAATGTAAGCCCTAAAATTTAAATAAGACATAAAAAACGAATAAAAATTTTGTGTTTATGTTAGAAACACTTTGGTCTTGATAGTTTCGTATGTTCTTTGAAAGCAAT
Source organism: Crambus lathoniellus (assembly GCA_949710035.1). NCBI lineage: Eukaryota > Metazoa > Arthropoda > Insecta > Lepidoptera > Crambidae > Crambus > Crambus lathoniellus. The sequence goes on along the minus strand of OX453303.1, from coordinate 19,769,747 downwards.
TTGAAAGGAGATGTTGATATGGTAGACTAGACCGATTAACATTTCAATAAGTACAGTAGCTAGTGATCACGCACAATTGTGATGACCACATCTACTGTGTTCCACAGTTTATTGAAACGAAGGTTTCTCATGCAAAATTAAGTAAATTAAGCTAATCCTACCTTACTAGAAAATAGTGTCCGTAATCCAGGGGGGCTGAACGTTGTCTCGCCGGCGCGCGCCTGACAAAACGATCTCCACACAACCCCCGATGGGATACTCTTACAGCTAACACTCTTATACTACACAATGCCCTAATAGGCAGCTAAAACTTTCCCGGCGCTTTTCAAAGCGAACACACACGGGTCACAAGTCCGTACCCGGACCGGGCGCTCCTCACGGCTGCTTACGGCCAACTGGTCGCGATGTCGCGCGGGCGGCGGTCGGCGCCGAACCCACGAACGCACGCGAATGAATGAATCACGCGCGGCGTGAACATCCCCCCGCCCCGGACAGTAGCAAACTGTCCGCCAACTCAATCTAAGGGCAGGCGAGAGAGGGTAGCGATCGCTCGCTTCAAAACAGAGTCCCCCACCAGGACCTCGGCAAACCTGGGCACACCATCCGACCCCAGATGAAGCTGAACAATGCGTCCTAAACGCCAGCGGAGGGGCGGCAGGTTTGGATCCTTTACCAACACGAGGTCTCCAGTCTTGGGTGGGGTCGTCCTATCCGACCACTTAACGCGTTGCTGCAAAATGTGCAAATACTCCAGATGCCAACGGCGCCAAAAACTCTGCGTAAGCTGCTGGAGCAATTCAAATCGCGAGAGCCGTCCGGAGGGCACTTCGGAATAAGGATATTCCGGCAAGGCGTTAAGCGGTCTGCCAATCAAAAAATGGCCCGGCGTAAGGGCCTCTAAAACATTCGCGTCCGAAGACAACGGACACAACGGACGCGAGTTGAGGACCGCCTCAACCTTACAAAATACGGTCGCGAGTTCCTCAAACGTGAGGACCGTCTCCCCAATAACGCGACGAAGGTGAGTTTTAGCGGCCTTTACAGTTGCTTCAAAAATCCCTCCCCAGTGGGGGCAGGATGGCGGGGAGTACTGCCATCGTACCCCTCTGCGAGAGAGTGTGGATCCGATCTCAAAATTATTCCTATCCAAAAATTCACAAACTTCCTTTAAATACCTATCGGTGCCCTTGAAATTGGTTCCACAATCGGACCTGATTAACGACGGCATTCCGCGGCGAGACACAAAACGATTCAACGTGGCTACAAAGGCTTCTGTGGTGAGGGCACTAACCACCTCCAGGTGGACCGCTTTAGTGGCCAAACAAACAAATACACACAAGTAAGCCTTTTCCGTTCTAGCATTACGAAGCCGCGATGTCTTAACGGTAAATGGCCCCGCAAAATCCGTTCCAACTCCTGAGAAGGGCATCGATTCGTTCACTCGATCGGCAGGCAAATCACCCATCTGGGGCTGCATCGTATCGGCGCGCAAACGATGACACGGGAGACAACGAAAAATAACGGATCGGATTATTCTCCGCGCTGACAAAATCCAGAACTCTCGTTGGAGGAGCGCGGTCAAAGCATTACAACCGGCATGAGCATTCTTTACATGTCGGTCTGTAATCAACAGTCTAACTAACGGTCCATCCTTGGGGAGCAACAAAGGGTGGCGTGATCCGTACGGCAGGTTGGCATGTCTGAGCCTACCTCCGACACGCAGCAATCCGGTACTGTCCAAGAAGGGATTCAACCGCACCAAGGGTCCCTTCAACTTGGGCTTACTTGAGCGCAGGGCTTTCAGCTCCGGTTCAAACTCTCGCTGTTGCGTCACTCGCAACCAATGCAACAGAGCGTCTTGCCGCTCTTGTGGGGCGAGGACCGGAGACAACGATTTCTCCTGAGGCTGGCGACAATTTCGCACAAAGCGCCTCATCCAAGCAGTCACGCCGAGCAACTTATCAAGAGAACTGTAGCGGTCTAACAAAAACTCCATCTGCGGAGCCGCCACCGTCTCCACGGCGTGAACACGCATGCCTAGGTCTGGGACTCTGGCCACAGCCGGGGTGGCAGGCCATGAGCGCTCAGGCCGTAACAACCATGATGGACTCCACCATAAGTGGTGGTCCACTAACTCAGGCGCCTCGCAGCCGCGGGAGGCACAATCTGCGGGGTTCAATTCGCCCGGTACGTGGCGCCAAATCAACGGGGCCTTTGAAGTCTGAATTTGTGAGACCCGGTTGGCCACAAAAACCTCAAGGGTGTGGACTGAACTCTTCAGCCAACAAAGGACGACCTGGCTGTCAGACCACGCAAATATCGACCCCAAGTCGACACCGTTTCCCAAGGTGTCGGCAACATGATTGAGTAGCCGTACTAAGAGAGTGGCGCCGGACAACTCCAACTTCGGAATGGTTAGCCTAGTCCGAAGGGGGGCGACCTTACTCTTGGCCGTAACTAAGTGTACGGCGACAACGCCTGCTTCATCCACCGTTCGGATGTAAACGGCTGCCGCGTATCCGCTTTCGGACGCGTCACAAAAGCCGTGCAGGGAGGCTTTAAACTTTCCCGAAGGCAGCATTTGCCTCGGTATACAAACCCGATTGACGTCGGGTAGGGATGACACGAACCTCACCCACTCTCGTAGGAGGCTACCAGAGAGGGGCTCATCCCATGACAATTCCGCAGCCCAGAGCTCCTGTAGGAAGCACTTCATCGAAAACACTACAGGGCTGAGCCAACCGTTCGGATCAAAGGTACGGGCTACAGTAGACAGCACCGTGCGTTTAGTCCAGACCTTTGGGTCTGGCAGTTCCAATCTATATGTGAACAAATCCGGGACTGGTCGATACTGGACTCCCAAAACAGACAGCATGTCTGGAGTCTCCGGATTTTCAAAGAGGAGCGGCTCTTGCTGGTGGTCCTTAGGCAAATCTGCCAATAGGTCCGGTGAGTTAGACAGCCACTTCCGCAACTCATAGCCACCAGCCCTCAAGAGCGCAATCAGCTCATCACGTAAGACGAGAGCCTCATCTAAGCTCGAGGCTCCCGTGCAGATATCGTCGACAAATAAGGCCCCCCCCTCAATAAGAGCAGATGCCCGGGGATAGCGTAGCCGTTCGCGCTCTGCGAGCTCCAAAAGCGAACGGATCGCCACAAAGGGGCTCGACCGCAAACCATAAGTGTTGGTGTTCAGCTCGTAAGCCAACATCGGATCCTGGGGATCCTCACGCCAAAGGATGAGCTGGTATCGTCTATCCTCCGGGTGAATCACGGTCTGTCTGAACATCATGCGGATATCGGCCACAAAGACGACAGCGTGCCGGCGGAAGTTGGTCAAAACATCACAGACATCGTGATGCAACTTCGGCCCCGCATGCAGACACTGATTCAACGACACTCCGGTTGACGTGGGCGCTGAACCATCAAAGACCACGCGGATCTTCCCATTGGAAGTCTTCAAAACAGCGTGGTGTGGCAGGAAGTAATGTTCCACATTACGCCAGTCCAACTGCGAGATGGACATGTGCCCAAGGTCCAAATACTCCCGCATGAAGTCTATATACTTCTCCTTGAATGCGGGATCCCTGGCCATCCTACGCTCCATGGACAACAATCTCTTCTCGGCCATCGGCCGGGAGCTCCCTAAAGGAGGGCGAACCGCCAAGAAGGGCAAGCGGGTAATCAAGCGACCCGAGAGGAGGCGCCCAGTGTTGTTCTGGTAGAACAATTCGCACTCCTCGGCTAACGGATCCAACCGCTTGGCAGTGGGGGGTTCCTCCACCTCCCAAAACTTTTGGAGAACGTCGGACAAAGTAGAACCGACAATGGTCTGGCGGTCTACCGACGGGGTCTCTGGTGTCTGTGGTACCTTTCCCATCACCACATGACCCAGCGACGAGGACAAGGCGACAAGATCGGCTGTCTGCAAAACTCGCTTGCTTCCACACAGTACACGACCGAGGACATCCGCACCAATCAACAAGTGTATTGGGCCCGGTCGGTGGAAGGAAGGATCAGCCAAAGCCAGTCCAGACGTCAGCTCAATCGTGGATGGCGGCACTCGCACTTGCGGGAGTGGTCCAACCACCTTATCAAATACTATCGCCGAAGCACCGATCTTCGGCCTTGGCGTGAAATGGGGGGAGAAGGAGAACTCAACTCGACCAATCGGATCAGGGATCCGCGAGTCTCCCACCCCCCGTACCGCTTCGTGATGCGGCACAAGCAAAAGACCCAGCTGTCGGACAAGCCACCTGGACATTATGCACCCCTGGGCACCTGAGTCCAAAAGGGCACGCACCGTTACAACATTGCCCTTAGGTCCCCAAACATTCACGGAGGCTGTTGGCAACAGCACAAGCTCCGGAGGGGTGGTTGGGTCCGACAGGGGCGCCATTAAAAATTTTGGGGGGGTACTTGTCCCCCTCGCGCCTGAGTCGGCGCGCCAAATGTGGGACGCTCGTACCGGGCGAGCGGGTCCCAATCGGGTACATACTGGCCCCGACCAACAGCACTCCTAGGTGCAGGGTAATACCCGTGTGGGGCGTGCCTCGGTACATAGTACCCCAATCGAGGCCTCTCCATTAGGGGGGGGGGGGAGTAGCAAATAGGGCCCGTGCCCATCGCCACCGTGGCGTACTCTTGTGGTACCCCCCTACCCCCGCCCGTGGCGGGGGCGTCTCTCCTATAGTTCCCCCTCTCCGGGGGGGACTGAACGGGGGGGCTAAGCCCCGCCGAATCTCTAGGGGACCGGTTCCGGGCTGCCGGGCCCCCGCCCGTGCGCGAGGAATTCGAACCCCGGTCGCTCCCGGCGTCCTTGCGGTCCAAACAAAGGAGGGGGTGATGCCTCCCTCCGCAAAGACGACAATCCTCGGTCTGGGGACACGCCGACTGCATGTGTCCCCCCAAACACCTATAGCACCATTGGCGCTGTTTCGCAACGGCCCTCCGTCCCTCTGGGCGGAGGCCTCTAAATTTGGCACATTCGTGCACCACGTGCCTATCTCCCCTGCAATACCTGCACCGCTCACTCGGTGCGGGGGGAGGGGACTGCTGGAAGGCAGCATAGCGATTGGTCGGGCGACGGGGCTGTTCCCTCGCCGCCACCATACGACCAACACCTGGAACCGGGGCGGGCTCCAGGTGGTCCGTCACCCTACATTCGTCCTCCAAAAAACGAAGGAGGTCCGCGAAGGGCGGGAGATACGAGGCGCTGTCGCCTCCGTACCTCTGCTCGAAACGCCCCTTCATTTCAGCGGGCAATTTGGCGAGGACTATGTGCAGCAGTACAAAGGACCACTGATCCACCGGCAGGTCCAATCGCCTTAGGGAGTTGACCGCTGACAGTAGCGGGTTCAGCAACTCCCTCCGTAACAGGTGTACCCGCGTGATTCGCGGGAGGGCCAAAATCGTGGCCACGTGGGTGTCCGCCAGTAACCGGACATTCTGGTACCTGCTAACCAGAAGCTGGCGAGCCACCTGGTAGTTGTCGTCACTGATGAGCAGGTGCTGGATTACCGAGCTGGCCTCTCCTCGCAGGGAGGAGCGCAAATAGGCCAACTTCTCACTAGGGGATAAGTCCCGTCGTGAATCCACCAAACTGTCAAACAAATTAATGAAGCCCATCCAGGCTGACAGATCCCCATTAAAAGTGGGAATCTCCAAAGTAGGCAATCGGCCTAGCAACGCCGTCGGGGTAGGTTTGACCTCCCCGCTCAAAACCGGCTCCCCCTTCCGAACAGCCAGGGCCCTCTCAGCCGCCTCCGTGAACTGGTCAGCCAGCTCATAGGCCTGGGCTACATCCTGCTCCAGCTGTTCCGACACGGCATCATCAGCTGGGGGGGTTTCCATATAATACGCGCGACACTCCATGGCGTGGCGCTCCAGGTCTTGCAGCCGAGCTGCCAGCCCGCCATACCGAGCTAGCAACGCGCCTACCCGGTCGGCTCGGTCTATTAATGTGACCGCACAAGCAAGCCAACGCAAAGCTCCTTGGATGCCAGCCCTGGATACGGCGGTCGGATTCGTAGGAGCCATTTATAATCCGTTTAATAAGCAAAGCAAACAAAGAAATATAGAAGTGGTAAACATCAACAAAAAAAACAATAGAAATAGGTCGCGTCACGATAATATAAAACACAATTAAAATTCGGACGACATACACGGACCCTACTATTTTCATAAATTATTAACAACTTACCAATTTCAAGGGCTAACAATATAACGGTATAAACAAAACGTATAGGATTAACGGTATGGCATACCTCGCAAATCAACTACTAAACCGTTATCAACAAACAAAAACAAAACTATTTTTAATAATAATACTCGTAATTTAATACTACTAATAATTAAAACTAGTTCCACTTTTTTAACTAGGCAAGCGGACTCGGAACAAACACTAGTATGTGGTACTAATAAACAACACTTTCGAACGAAACTATTCGTCAAATAAATCCGGACACACAAAAAAAAAATATACACATCTAGGCGAGTAAACTCGTATCAAATCACTAGTATGTGGTACTAATAAACACACTTTCGAACGAACTATTCGTCAAATAAATCCGGACACACAAAAAAAAATATACACGTCTAGGCGAGTAAACTCGTATCAAAACACTAGTATGTGACAACAATTATATAAGTGTCTATCTATTATCGGATCCACCAAGTGAGAAACATTCGCTTCGAGAATTTACTAGAACAATTTCTTAGTACTTCAATCGTCTCGGCATACCCTCGAGATTTCAACAAAAAAAAATAATTTTTAGGTACACTTTTTAGGTACGCTTTTTATTTTTACTATGAAATTTTATGTACCTAGTTAATTTTAATATGAAAATTAACTAATTATATCAACTAACTACGCTCTGCTACCAAAAATATGATCACGCACAATTGTGATGACCACATCTACTGTGTTCCACAGTTTATTGAAACGAAGGTTTCTCATGCAAAATTAAGTAAATTAAGCTAATCCTACCTTACTAGAAAATAGTGTCCGTAATCCAGGGGGGCTGAACGTTGTCTCGCCGGCGCGCGCCTGACAAAACGATCTCCACACAACCCCCGATGGGATACTCTTACAGCTAACACTCTTATACTACACAATGCCCTAATAGGCAGCTAAAACTTTCCCGGCGCTTTTCAAAGCGAACACACACGGGTCACAAGTCCGTACCCGGACCGGGCGCTCCTCACGGCTGCTTACGGCCAACTGGTCGCGATGTCGCGCGGGCGGCGGTCGGCGCCGAACCCACGAACGCACGCGAATGAATGAATCACGCGCGGCGTGAACAGCTAGTTTTATGCAAATAAACAATCAATCCATCTATTGATGATTCTTTTGATTGCTGCTATTTTGTGTGTGCGCACAATAGGTATTGATTTTTACAAGCGTCATCAAACATATCATTCAATTTATAATATTATAGCAGGCTGAGTAAAATATAAATTGGTATTTATAATGAGTGCATAATTTATTTAAATTCAATATTTAATAGTATACTTAAATATTGTTTTTACCCAAGTAATATATTTAAGTATTACTACTAATTATAAATGCGAAAGTACCTCTGTCTGTCAGTCTGCTTCGCTTTCATGCCTAAACTACTAAACTGATTTTGATGAAATTTGGCACCTACAAAGATAGAGTTGACCTTGCGAAAGGACATAGGCTAATTTTTATTCCGGAAAAGCTTGTACTCTGTAATCCATGCGGGCGAAGCCGCGGGCGGAAGGCTAGTATTAAAATTAAAATAAAGCCAAGCTCACCAAAAGCTCACTGACCTCTATTATTATTATTACACACTGGACAGGCTGTCTCCATACAAATGAAAGCTAATTTTGTGTGGCAATTTGAAGCGCCACTACGAGTGTCCCTAGAACTAATTTTGACATAATCATTACCACAACTGACTGAACATCACTAGTTTTAGTTACATAGACACTCTTACTTAAATGCCTACAGCGCCAAAATAGCGATACTCAAATAGGCACTTTTATGACAGCCAGTCCAGTCCAGACTCCAGCATGACTCCAGTGTGTAAATAATAATTTAATAATAGTAGAGGTCAGTTGCCAAGCTGGACAGTGTTGCCAGCGAGGTCTTGTCAAAAGATACACCTAAACCCTGAAATGTACAAAAAAGTAACCTTCTGGCAACACTGGGCATTGGAGCCGGAATCGAGTGCCAACGATCGTTTGCTCAACATTTGTTGTTTGTGCTATAACTTTCGATAGCCAACGAACGTGCGGCAGCCAACGCTGAATATCCTTCGTTGGCGTTCGTTGGCGCGGTGTGTACGCGGCATAAGGCAAACATATGAAATAATTACAATGATTTGGAAAACGATCGCAGAAACTATTTTATTAAAAAATTAAAATGATGCAAATTATTTTTAAATCCATTTTAATCGGATGCAACTGTAATACAATGACAGCACCGGAATTGAAATAGAAACCATTGACTGTATTAATGAGACATATTATTACCCTTAAGACTTTGTTTTATGATAAGGAAATTTGATACACTTTATACAACTATTAGGTTAGGTCACAGAAATTCGTCTAAAAATAAATAAGACTATTATAGTTAAATTGTTTTTTTGCTGAGTACCTTGTTTTATGACACTGCCCTTTTTTGAAGTTCGAGTACAGGAATCGGTATTTTCAATTAAAAATATGCGTTGCGTGGTTTAAAGAAAGCTTACAAACAGACAGACAGAAGCGGAGAGTGACTTTGTTTTATACTATGTAGTGATAGCATGATGATGATTAAAGACAATTTTATTTGTTGGATTGATTTAATTTTTTATCAAATTAGTTAGTACCGTACGACAGGTGACATCGGTTAAGTTCTCGTTTCTGAAGATTTCAATACAAAGTACATTGTGCCATTCACACGGCCTTTTAAGAATCGCTTTTGTGCTGAAAAATGATTGTTTTCGAACTTACCCGACATAATATAAACATACGTAAATAATAAATTGGGACGCTCTTGCAAAGTTATTTCGTGACGCACGCGGCACGCGCCATCTAGTCGATATATTTTGTACCACTAGCTCCGGAGTGCGCTACGGCGGATGTCATCCCTGCATCGTTGACGCACACATTTGACGCGTGTACACACGTTATGTCAGTTACGTAGTAGTAGAAGGTTAATAAGCGGGGGTCGTAGTATGGAGTGTCGTAGGTGTGCCTGCCGGCCTAGCATGAGCGGCTTATAACGCGCGATATGATATGGTACGGCAAGTTGTCTTGCTTACACCTTAGTGGGGTAAGCAAGACAACTTGCCGTACCATATCATATCGCGCGCTATAAGCCGCTCATGCTAGGCCGGCTGAACTCTAAGGCAGAAGTTGGCCTTTTTCTTTATATACTCTGTCACATCCCCCGCAGTGATAGTGTGGTGTAGACGGGACAGGTATACAGCCGTAGTCGGTATGGCAGCTCGCAGCAGGAAGTTGGTCCCTGTCGGTGCGGTACCATACTGGTTTTTCGACGCCCGCTGACGATGTTGCCTTTGTTTCCGAACCTCGGTAAAACCTTGGTCATCTTGGCCCGGAAGGACAACATTCGTTGCAAGCGCTCTTCTCTCGGTGTCTGGCTTCTGCGGCCGCGAACTTGTTTTGGCGGCAGCAACAGCAGCATAGTTGACAGGCGCGCGCGGCGCATCCGCTGTAGGAAGCGGCGGCGGCGCGGCGCGGGCGGGAGGCGCGCTCCTCACGGGGTCGGCGCTCGCGGCCGGCAGCGGTGGCGGCGCTCGGGATTTGTCGGGCCGTGGCGGAGTCGGCGACGAAACTGCTGACTTGCAACTCGACGCTGTCGATGTATCGAGGCATGCCCCGCGTCGCATGTTTACATTCGAGCCCACGATCGGTGACCGAGTTACAGCGAGTGATTCACGTAAATCGTCAACTTCCTTACGCAATTCACTCACTGTGTTTTCAGATGTTTGAAACTTCAACATCATCTCGGCCAAACTTTTCTTCAGGGTAACGATATCCTTCAGAAGGCAGGTCACATCGACGTGATCGAAGGTGACGGGAGGCAACTTGTTGAGGTCTCTCGCCACGAAGGTGGGCACGTCATCAGGATCGGTTTCCTTGAGCAGGGTGATGATCTCCTGCAGGCTCTTCTGTGTCCCATCACGTCTCCGGGACACCATCTGGTCAATCTTACCGAGAGTCTCGTACAGCAGTTTCTTCGCTGCGGCCACATCATCCTCACTGAAGTTAGACTTGCAGATTTGGAGCGCGCTCACCTCATCCATGACGGCCAGCTTTTGTTGTAGGAACGCCAGGAGTTCGTTGGCCACAAGTTTATCACTCATGGCTTGTATACGTAACGCGGCACTTGGCCGCGTTTCACAATTTAATAAAAATTTTAGCTCGCGTCTGCACCGATCCGCATCGCGCACATGACTCGAATTATAAAGTATACATTGGATTAGACTGTAGGTTTTGTTGTCAGTTTGCTAACAGTCATCATGACTTTAGCTAATCAAAATGAACCATTTATAACGCTGCCCGATGTTCCTCTATATCGAGTGGTTAGATAGTCATCTTGCATGCATGACTTATGGAATTGAATGATGGTTGCATGACCGTCTTATGTGCGCCTAAGCTTCTTGGCTTTGGCTCTCACTCACACATCGAGGACATCGAGTTCCCGACGACGACACGCCCCCGCCTCCTAGTCCTAAACGAAGTCCTGTCTGAAAAGATACGTGGTCACCCTAATTAAAAAAGACAAAGGAATTTAACAAAATTCAAGGTCATATTTTGACAGGGAACCATGTATTCCACGCCACGAACCGTAGCGTCGAGAGTTCGTACACGATAGTGACGTCACAAGTTAGTAGACGTCGCATACAAGAGACTTTCAGAAAACAATAATTCTCACTAGCAGCTCTCACTATAAATGTATAACTCTAATAGCTGCTTAGCTATTAGAGTTATACATTTATAACCCACAATACCTCATTACCTCATATACTTACAGGATGAGATGGGTCTGTTCTGTATGGCCGAATCATATACTATGAGAAATAACGAAAAGTGTCCAAAGGAGTCATGAGCTCGATTTTTGAGAAAACTAAAACTGCATATTCACATTTTGAAAAATCTGCTACTTTGAGAGGGTATCAAACCTCTTGATTTTGTTAAAAAAATAAATCCTGCATATTGCACCAATCGATATAGGATCGAGCCTTGCAAAGGAATGTCATATTATTATGGAAAATGAAAGGAAAGAGTTTTTTAAACATTTTCTTTCTTTAATTTTCATACATTGGTACATAATCAGTTACTTACTTACTTAATTAATTAAATGTTTAACAAATAATAACCATTTCTTGAATGCACAAGTTTATGCGTTTTCACATACATTTCACGGCGTTCCCCATCACGATGTGATTTATTCTTGATAGCGGATCCTAGCGGTTTTACCCGCGTGGTATCCCGTCCCCGTGGGAATATCGGGATAAAATATAGCCTATGTCACTCGGAAAGAATGTAGCTTTCTAATGGTCAAAGAATTATCTAGATCAGTCCAGTAGTTCGGAGCCTATTCGATGCACACAAACAAACAATCAAATCAGTAGCTTTCAGGCGAGATTCGAACCCGCGCCTCCGGGAATCCGGCCCGATGCTCTGACCAACTAAGCTACCGAAAGGCTTACACGATTCGTCGAATTTTGCTATCACTTGTTACGCTGTAGGCCAGCGTTGTTTCATCAATGTGAGGAAACCCTCGCATCCGAAAGACACATTTTTACAAATGTTTAACAGTCGATTAAGATGAGATGAGAGCGTGCAGTCTGCACACTAGCGCCGCCATTGGAAAAAAATCATATTGCTTAAATAAAGATCATATTGAGAATTATCTACAATTCAAGATAGATAAGATAGATAAATATAGATAATTTACAATTTGCGCTAGTGTGCATACTGCACAGCCTTAAATTGAGATTTTTAAATTATTTTTATGCATTCACAATGCAATTTTGTAAGTTAGTATAGGAAAAATGTGATAGTAAAAACAGAGGCGGCGTAGCATGGGTTGACACCCGGGGCGGTTTTCTATTGAGCACCCCCAAAATAAAACTACAAAATATACCAAACGTGCTTACGTCAATTTATTTTGTTAAAATATTCAATCACATTGTCAAAATTTACTTTCCTGTCCTTTTTAATCGACTTCAAAAAAAGGAGATTCTCAGTTTGTTTATGTATGTATGTTTATCCGCGATTAACTCGCGTTTGGCTGAACCGATTTTGATGCGGTTTTCAGGAAAGTATTTGTTACATTTAGAAGGTTTTGTTATTAAAAAAAAGAGGTTTTGTATTACATTACAACCAACTTCAAAAAGGAGGTTCTCAGTTTGATCCGTATGTATGTTGTCCGTGATTATCACTCATGTTTGGCTGAACAGATTTTGAAACGGTTTTCATCAATGGACAATATGGAAAGTCGGGCTTGGCTCATTTTGAATTTTAAAGTAACATTTTATCAACTTTAATTTTGAAAAGCTTCATTCACAAGAAGCCACTGAAACACTTTTAGTATTTACTATGTATTGGCGCTACCAGCGCCCCCTGATTTACAACCCGTCGAAAACGCTCCCGACAGCGGAATGTAAGTCTGACACTCACTGTAGAATAGAGAAAGACAAAACACAGACTTCGAATCCGATTCCGTTTCCGACGCTTTGTGAATCAAAGGGCAGGAGCGGTTTTGCGCGTTGTAACCGTGCTTAGGTAAAATTGAATGTGTTACTTTAGGGAATATAAATTTTAATGCCACCAAAACCCAGGCGTGTCTTTTTACCGCAAAAAGGATTCCTTTTACCTTAACGCCTACTTTCCGTGGTAGATTATAGGTATCAGTTACCGACAACTTAGATCTTCTTGGCATGAAGTTAACATCGGATCTTAACTTCGGCGACAACATTGAGTGTAAAGCTCAAACTGCTGCCAAAAAGCTGGGAATCCTGAATTAAGCGATACTTCACGCCGGGGCAGCTTTTGACTCTTTACAAAGCGCAAGTTCGGTCATGCATGGAGTATTGCTCTCACCTCTGGCCTCTGGGATAGTTCAGCTTAATACCAGTTAGCAGCACATGACTCAGTGGAACGCAGAGCGAGAAAACTAGACGATGAGCTGGTTTAAACCAAGCTCCATAGTCTAACCCATCGACGTAAAATGGCTTGCTTGTCGATATTTTACAGGCTGTACTTCGGTTCCGGCTTCTGGGTAAGCTCGCTCCATCTTTTAGGCTTCTTCTCAACCCTAAAGTTCAGTGTGAAGCCAAGAGCAAGCCCATTAAACATAAAAAAAAAAATGAAATTTTTGAGTTAATTGCTATATTAGTTATCATATACAAACTTTATTAACTGATATTGCGAACCCACGACCTTTCGCTTTCCGGGCGACTGCTCTGCTGCTGTTAGTTTTTCCGTAATAAAAATTGCATTGTGAATGCAAAAAACTAAAAATTAAAATAACCAGGCATTTAAAAATGATATTTAGGTTTCTTTTATCATTTTTTATCAAAGTCAATATTTTGAAAGATATACACTTCCAAATTGGTAAAATGTGTGCCCCCCCCCCACTAACTTTTAAAATAAGAGAGTAAAAATCTAGAAAAAATATATGCTGTAGATCTTAATAAAAACTTTTAACGAAAATTGGTTTGATCGAGATATAGTTAGCAGTTTTTGAGATAAAACACATTTCCAAAAACCGAAAATGTAAGTTGGTCGTTCATACAAACACTATGGAAAACAAAGTTATTTTTTGCTGACGAAAAATGATAGTGGCTAGGTATTAGGCAATCGGTACGTTAAGTTGGTATTGGTACGTAACCCTTCAAGGGCGAGGCCAACTCGCACTTGACCGATTTTTTATATTTTTAGTCGTGTTATTTTATGTGTATTCTAAATGTTGTCTGTTAATTGTGCCTTAAATAAAAATCTAAAATAAAATAAAATCGAATACCGTATCTCCTTTACTGGCTCCAATACATAGTTATTTAAACTATTTTGCCAGGTGCCAAGCACCAAGGGGTGACAACGTGCGTGGTGACAACTCATTCGCGGTATCTCTAGCGTCAGACCGCGAACGAATTGTCACCACGTACGTTGTCTGTCACCCCTTGGTACCTGGCACCGGGGCGGACCGCCCCCACCGCCCCCACCGCCCCCCCTTTACGCCGCCTCTGAGTAAAAAACCACGAGCCCTATATTATGTAGCTTTCAGGCGGGATTCGAATCCGCGCAGCTTAGTTGGTCAGAGCATCGGGCCGGATTCCCGAATCTCCCGGGGTTCGAATCTCGCCTGAAAGCTACATAACCTCTGGGCTCAGGTCAGGGCTCGTGGTTTTTTACTATCACATTTTTCCTATACTTACAAAATTGCATTGTGAATGCATAAAAATAATTTAAAAACTCATCACAATCAAATCTTTTGTACCATTATTACTTTAATATATTTCTTCTAAGTTTATAAACTTTCAACAGTGTCGTAGTTAGTTTTGAAAATTAAAGAAAATGTTTAAAAAAAGCTATTTCCTTTCATTTTCCATATCACATTCCTTTTCAAATTTGATCCTTATTCGACTAGGTAAGGTAGTAACCACCTATCTAATGGCAATATTACACGGTTCACTTCTGCCTTTCAATTTGGACCACAGAACAATATTACTCTAGGGAAATTGGGACGAACGAAGCAACCAAATTGAACAATGTAAACGTAAAAGTGAATCATTCAATGTCAATGTGCGTCTGTAATTCTGCGCCTTTCAACCATAGTGAATTAATTTGGTTGAACTGTGTAATATTACCATACCTACTATGCCAGAATTCGTTGCAACCGGCTTACGAAAAACCCAGCCAACCAGCCCCCCTAGCCTAGCATGACCAACAAAACGCGATATGGTATAGCGCTTTATCGCGTTTAACTGTCAAAAGACAATGGGTTTTGACGTTTGAGTGTAGATAAAACGCTGTAGCATGCGATATGTATTATGTCACCGGAAAATAACAAGAACCGCAATATAAATTTAAGATAAGTATAATTTGTGTCTTAAATACCTAAGACCATTTAATACTTAGTACTTATAAGTCAAAAAATCCTTAAAGTGGCCACACAGGGTACCTCTGCTCTTTTGTACAGTTGGGTACAGGTGGCCTACCACAAGCTCTTATAGCAGTTCTTTTTAAGTTGAGAGAGTGAGACGCCGCTCTACACGCCGTATAGCGGCGTCTCACTCTCTCAACTTAAAAATAACTGCTATAAGAGCTTGTGGTAGGCCACCAGTACAGTACCTACACTGACCTACACTAGCATATCGCCTGCGTGCGACACAAACATGGCGTGAAATTCGGAGTGGTTCGGATATAATTTCGCTCATTATTTAGGTAGGTACCCAATCATATCTATGAACTTATCTCTGCCAAAATTCATCAAAATTGGATAAGTGGTTACGGTTAGCTTTGACGGTTAGTGAAAGGGTAGGTACCTACTAAGTTATTAAAAAACAAAGGACTTCAACTTCAACTTACAAATCAACAATTTGTTTTCTGCAACAATAATGGTACCTAAAGCCAAAGTAATTATACTTAACCTAAATAGGTGTACCTATGTAATCAAAACGAAAACATTTTCACATTCAAGCTTTCGAAACGTAAAAAGGTTCCTACCTAAAATATAACTCTACAAATCTTTTCTGTACCTAGAGTAGAGATTCTAAACAGTTTTTTAATTTCATTTAAATCTTTGGGAAACATTGTTTTGACGAAAACTATGAAAAACTTGTAATGTCGGTGTAAAATGTCGACTTAATACCATGTCGGTGAAACGTATCGCAAAATCTATAACGCACAGTCTGTTACGTTATTTCACTTTTTTTTTACCACTGCTATTGGCTGTTACTTTGATGACGCTCTCTGTCATTGGCCCTTGAATTGTCACTTGGTAAAAGGAAACTATGTATGTCGGCGTACGCTAGGGGGCGGTGTGTATATGTCGGCCAAGTGTGTTTTTTTGTCATTTATTATTCGATTTCTCTCTTGTCTTGAGGTGATTTGTTCGGTTTTGAACTACGTTCTGTAAAGTTTCGTCATTTAGAAAAAAAATATTGTTTTGGTGAGTGACAACTTTGTAAACATTATTTTACTTTCAATAAAATGAATAATTATGCAGACGCGATATCTTGATTCTTTTTCGTTCTAATTTGGTCAAAGATCACGTCTTTCGTGAGTGATAGCAGCTGCTGCGTTGCTCTATTCCGGGTACGACTTGTGCAACTTAGAGTTAAAAGTAAGGTAATTATTGTGGTTTCTAGGAATATCAGGAAAATTAATAAATTACGTAAATATTTACTTCGACCAATACAATTATTTGCATAGACCACCATGGATAGGAAGATAGACTAGTGAGTTGGCGGGAAGACGCCGGGCAATTTGAAGGTTAGGTTGTTGCATGATAAACTTTCTACAGTTGAGTATCGCTCTTCACACAGGTCATTATGACTTCTGTAGAAGATGATGGGACACCTTCAGCAGAGGAATTACCTGCGGGGAACCCAGATGATCTTGCCAAAAACCCTACCGCCCTAAAAGGTACTGTTTGACTTCTGTTTGTAGAGTAGTAATATTTATTATTAATAATTTAAGAATTATTCTCACGAGGATAAGTTTTTTATAACATTTGTTCTATATTGCAGAATCTCATGAACAAATGGCAACCCTGGATGTGCTAGTGTGTGGTCAGTGTCATACAGCTTTCCATTTTATTGAAGAATTTAAAGAACACAAGAGCGAAAGCCATTGCACTGGAAAATCTCCTGTCCGAGACAGCGTAAGTAATCCACCTGTAACGTAAACATATGACTAAAAGAGCCTAAATACTAGTCTAAAATAAT
This sequence comes from Crambus lathoniellus, assembly GCA_949710035.1. NCBI lineage: Eukaryota > Metazoa > Arthropoda > Insecta > Lepidoptera > Crambidae > Crambus > Crambus lathoniellus. The sequence goes on along the minus strand of OX453303.1, from coordinate 19,752,813 downwards.
TATTTTTTAAACAGAATGAGAGTAAGGCACAGGTTTGGGCGTTTCTTCTGTGGAAATGTTCTTCTGCTCGAGATGGATCTGTCATCAATTCAGACAATAGCTGGAAACTTTATCAGCAGTGGTGTAGAATGCCTGAGGCTCAGCGCACTGCGTGGATTACTGCAGGATCTAATGTACAAGCTTTATCTAAGTTTGCTCATGCTAAAGTTGTAAGTAATGATTAATTTTTATAGTTTGTATAATTCAATTGTACAATATTTTATAGAGGCCCTCCACCCGCGGCTTCGCCCGCGTGGACTACACGACGACATTATTACGCGGAAATGTCATCTGTTTCTGGGATAAAAAGTAAAGCCTATACCACTCTCCAGCTCCCAATCTATCCCCATACAAAAAAATCAAGTTGATCTGATGCTCCATTTTGACTTGAATGATGGACAAACAGATAATTACACTTTCACGTTTATAATATTAGTGTGGAAGTATAGATTCATATTCATATAGCTTTGTTTATATAACATTAAGAGTAGATTTATTATCTTTATTTAGATATCCCCTCAGCTTTGCCCGAGTGAACTAGATGATGTTTTCAAATGGGAATGAGATATATTCCTGGGGAAAATTACTAGCATGCAATTCTAGACCATAATCACTGTCTCTGTGCTAAATTCATCTAGATCAGGGCTACTGGCTTAAAAAATATAGATACAAAGCCCATGCTCATTGGGCTTTGTTTGTCATTTAATAATAGTCAATAAGTCTATATTATTATTATGTCCTTATATGGGCATAATATGGTCTCCAAATTTCAAACTTTCGCATTTATAATATTATTAGGAAGATTTCCTTCATTTGTCAAGTATACAGTTCTTTTGTAGATGGAATTAAAAACTGAAGATCAGTTAGTTCCGGTGCAAACCCCAGTAAGTCAGATTGAATCAAAGAGACGTGGAAGGCCTAAAAAGTCCACTAAGAGTGTAAGTAAACCCCAAAGGATATTTTTCAGTTTTGTATGGAGCCTCGGCTAGGACTTTGTACTCTTTACCATAGGCAAGCAAAAGATAAATATAATAACTGAAAACTAATTATATCACTATAAGCTAACGCGTTTGATGGTACAAAAGCATTATCTAGTCTTAATTTTATGCAACCCCGATTCAATATGGCGGTAGAACGTCACGCATACATAAAAAAAAAAGGTTAACATTGACAGATTATCATCAGTCGTATGTTTCCCAATGTCATTTAAATATTATGTTTGCCAGTTGCCAGTGTGACCATATTGACCATGGATGGCAAAGAATTTTTATTTTAAAGTTTATTTTTGTACCATTTATCCAGAAAGACAATGAGAATTCGAATATTTTATATGACTTTATTATATTTTTTACTATTAGTATGAATAGTGTACAAGTCCTAGCCGAAAATGAAAAATGTCCTTTATGTTTATAAGTAGGTAAACAGTTATTACAGTTACCTTTAAATTTAAACTGGTATGATATACTTTTAATAATATGCCTATCAAAGTCATTTGATACTATTCTAATCTAAAATCTCCTTAACATAATATTAAGAAGTAATGTTTGATTTTCAAGTTTGTTTTAATTAACTTTATTGTGTGTCCAGTTTTCTCTTAATTTTAGTGGAAGAATCTTATCTTATTTGCTTTTTTCTAATACTCTGCTTTTCTTGTAGGAGGATGAAGCTCAACCCTCTGGTGAGGAAAGTGATGGTTTAATTAAAACAGTTCCACTAAAAACTCCTGTGAACAAACCTTCAAATATAGCTATCAAGAAGGTATGTTACATTACATTACATTACATATTACAAATCTTGATGTTCCTAGTTAGGGCTTTAGCCTGGAGCTCCATATTGAGCTACGTTTTTGAATTGAAATGAAAATTTGTTCTTTGCTTTTACAAATGGTGTTTTGAGTACATGTATGAATATTGTTAGGAACAAATGGACAAGGAATCGGTGCGGAACGCCCAAGAGCGAGTGCCGCCCGAGGAGCGTATAGCGCGGCGCACGGAGCGCGAGGGCGCCGACCCGGCCGAGGCCGGCGAGTACGTGGTCGAGAAGATACTCGCCAAGCGGTTCAACCCGCGCCGCAAGCAGTACGAGTACCTGCTCAAGTGGGAGGGCTACCCGCAGTGAGTTTTATACATTTGTACAACACCATCTGTGAACACTTTGAAGTGGATGTGTTATTTTAAGCTTTTTGATTCCCAGACGTTTCGAAGCCTTTCCAGGGGCCATGGGCACGAGTGACTCCCGAAAAAACACTTAAATACATACAAACCAAAAGCTTGATAATTATAGTAAATGTTGTTTTAATTCAATGGACATTGTGCGCCGATATCTAAGTTGTTACAGTTTAATACATTAACATTTGTACAACACCATCTGTGAACACTTTGAAGTAGCCTTTGTATCTCATTAGCCATTGTCATTTCTACCTTGGTAGGTTTGAGAGTCCGACGCCGGTGTGGTAAACGATAACCCGCCTCCCCTCTCTCAGCTTTCAGGGCACTTCGGGAACTGGGTGAAATGGTTCCTATCAAGGTGACTGATCACCCGTCCGGCTTCGCTGGCGTCCCCCCTTTTAAATAATAATAATATACTTTGGTCATAGAGTACGCGCAAGATAAGTCTGCGCGCGAGTGGGGCGCTTCTTGCAGTGCATAGGCTCTGAAATGGTTTGTTTCTAATTTTGACCGCACGCAGACTTATCTAGCGCCCACGCTACATAAGCTTTTTCCAACATTTAGACATCAATAATCACCGTCATGTATTAATCCAAAGTACTATACATATTATACTATACTATCCTATATTACTAGTAATCCATAGTCTCTGCCTGCCTACCCCCATGGGAAACAGGCGTGAGTATATTTATGTATGTACTATATTACATACATAATTTCTTTTTCTGTTTACTAGTTATTTTTGGTATAGAATTCTGCATCCACAAGTTTTGCAGATATATTTAAAGTTAACATATTTAAAATCGCCACATTTCTTTTTTATGTAAGAATTAAATTCATTGAATATTTGCAGCGATCAAAACACATGGGAACCAGTGGAGAACATGGAGACTTGCAAGCACTTGCTGGAAGCGTTCGAGAAGCAGCTGGCGCGCCAGAAGGAGCTGAAGGCGATGCGCGCGCAGCAACAGCAGCAACATCCTGTACAAGTACGTTACTATTATTGTTATTTATAAGGGAGGACGCCAGCGAAGCCTAGGTCGGGACCATTTCAACCAGTTCCCCAAGTAAGTATGTTATTGTGTTGTACAACTAATATCAGATTCTATAATCTGAACCGGTTTTGATGAAATTTGACATAGGGCCTTGGAGATGGAAGGACATACGCTTTTGCAGGGAGCGCTAAACGCGATATAATCGAATCGAATGACGCGGGCGTTCAACTAATTTACTATAATCTGTTAAACGCAATATACAATAAAGTGATTTTAGTACCTACAAAGTCAATTTCTTTTCGTAGGTAAAACAAATCAGCACACCTGTACCACAAATTGTCAAGCAAGCCGTGAAGAAAACAGAGAGCCCTATGCTTACTCCAACTGGGTAAGAATTAAAATGTTCATTTACTTGCTCAATTTCACAAAGCAAAGATAACTGAATTTTTGATGACTTTAGAACTTTTCTGTGTGTTAAGTTTTTAAAACAAGGCACCATATATATTAAATTACTGAAATTACCTTGTGTCTCTGTTGAAGACGTCTACAACGGTCGAGCAAAGCTCGCGCGTTAGATCAAGTAAAAGCTTGGTGCGGAGCAGAGGATGAACCAGCGGCGAAAAAAATGAAAAAGGAAGCGTCTTCAGAGGATGAAGACTATTCAGACCATGATTCCTTCAAAGGTTCGGTTTTTTATTGTCTAGTTATTCCCCATATTTGTTTGTTTGTTTACATTGAAATAAAATAAAATTTTACGGATAGTTAACGCGCGTTTCACTGTGAATTCTATACGTATTTATGTGTTTGTTTGAAGGTTTTTGATTCCCAGATGTTTCGAAGCCTTTTCAGGGGCCGTGGGCACAATTGACACCGTTAAAAAATAAAAGGCGCGATAATTATATTAAAAGCTGTTTTAATTCAATGAACAGTGTGCGCAGAAATATATTTTCTTAACATTTTGCAGTCTTTTTCTTACATTGTAAAGACAAGTTAGTCAGGGGCTGTCCATTAATAACGTGCGGCCGAAAGGGGGAGGGGGGGTCCGGGAAAAAATCACCAAGTATCACAATCACATAGAACAAAGCTTCAAAACGTATCACCAGGGGGAGGGGGGTTCTAAAAAGTTAAATTGATTAAAAACATCACGTGGTTAATGGATAGCCCCTCACCTGTACTGATGATTACAGTGGAGAAGAAAGTTCTTAATGGGCAGTCTTCACCAAAATCATCACTCGACCCCGAACTGGTCAAATCTTTGGGCCTCAGCGGAAAAGGGATGCCAAATATCAAAGGAGTCATTAAAGTCGACCCCAAGCATATGCCGAATCTATCCACTGGTAAATTGCTAAATATACATAGTATTATTTCTATAAATATATATTTCTATAAATAAATTGCAACACACTGCTTTTTTGTATGTGCAAATAATTCGTCCGTTTAATAAAAAATGAGTTCAATTGATTTGCTAGTTGCAAGTTCTGTAATTTCCATATTTAACCATAGTTGTTGCTTACAGGTGTGTATATAATGTCAAAGAGTTCTGGCATAATGAAGATTGACTCTCCAGGCAAGATCGGGCCTGGACTAAATATAGATCAAGATGTGATTAGGAAACAAATATTAGCTGCTAAGCAGGTACCTACTTGTAATGTTTGTTCTAGTACTTACATATTTTTTAATATTTTAACTTCTCCGAAAACCTATATTAACATTTACATTTGATGCTCCAGAAAAAGACTGAAGAAGTTAAAAAATTAGCATCGCCCGTACGCACACCAGTTACCCCTCAGGTATGCAAAGTGCCATAGTTTAATTATCAATATGTTGTAATGTGTTAATTATCAATTCTGATTAATATGTCATTACTTTTGTAGATGAAGAAATCCATGTCGGCCGGGCAGCAGGTGACGGAGAAAACGATCATCACGCCCTCTGGACAGAAAATTATCCAGCGGACGATACAAAGGCCGGCCGCCGTCAGTTCCGCTGATAAATCACCTGTGGCTATTCTCAACAAAAAGCTTGCGCAGGTCAGTTCTATACAATGTGTACTTAACAGAATTAATGACTAAACCAGAATATGGTAGATAGGGACCATCAAACTGGACAAATTTTACTATGGGACCAACTCTGAAATCGCGAAAAAATAATCAGCTGTTTCATACATTTTCATATTACTATGGCTTCTCTTTCTAAAACGATATCTTCTATAGCGAGACTATGACGCTACTGACTTGGTGACCGTCATAAAGATAGTTGTTCTCTTTTTTTTTTTTTTATTCACAACAATTAATATGTACTTATGAATCGTCAACATTATTCTCTCTGTCTAATTAGAAAGTTTGATGCCCTATAACTTTGAAAATATTCAAGTTAACTCAAAATAAATACTTGTTTCTTGTTGCTAATATTTCGAAAAACACCGCCTCTGTGGTCTAGTGGTTCACACCGCCGATTTCAGACCAAGAAATCCCGGGTTAAATTCCCAGTGGGGGTACATATTGTATTTGGTTTGGTTGGTGGTAGGACTTCTTCTTAGTGCGCCTGGCTAGCTACCACCATCTTATCTAAGTCTGAGGCCATTACAATGATGCTTTCAGCATTATTGCGTTCCGGCAGTAAGAGATAAGATAGCCAGTTCCTCATTGAGGAACTGGCACGACATTAAGTCCATATTTGACTGCTCATACATTGGTTGGGTCGGAGCGGTGCAGTATAAATGGGCTATAACCTTAAGTGCTAGTTCAGACAACGGCGGGAACCGCGCGGTTAAACACGCGATTTTGGTTACACTGCTGTCAATATTTCATAAGCTACTGACCTCGCTGATACTGACCACGGTTCATGGTTCATGCGTCATGCTCGTGAACGGGTGCTGCCAGTGGGAATGGGTCTGCTCTTATCTGCTTGCCTTAAAATGTGTTTTCTTTTGTTTTTATTCATTTTATTAAGAATTACATTTGAAACATGTATGGCGCAACTTGCAGTATATAGTAGAAAATAATAAATAAAATAATATAAACTAATTTTAAAGCTTTAAGTAGAGTTCCTAAGTAACTGAAAATTGTTCACCGCTATGATCATTAGTTCGCCTATACTTAACTGTATTTATCATAACCCATTGTGTAATTGTGATGGAAACTGACATTAGTCATAACATGTTAAGGTCATTTTTCAATTTGACGACTCTGTATGAAATAAAACATGGAGAAAAAAACAACCCTTGGAGTTTCTTGCCGGTTCTTCTCCAAGGTCTCCCGCTGTAGGGTTTGCGAACCGATGGCGTAGCTTCTATGACGTTCACAAGTATTGTAAATAACAATCTAAATTGAATAAACAAATTTTAATCTTGAATCTTGAATCTTGAGCGAACAGTGTAGAACAAATCGCGTGTTTAACCGCGCGTTTCCCGCCGTTGTCTGAACAGTGTCTAAAAGACTCGGTTCTTTTACAACACTACCTAACGTGGTTCAAACTCCAACGTCAGGGCGACAGTTTACTCCGTCGCGGCGGCGCGAGTCGCGGGCGCGGGCGCGGCACGTACGGCTCGGTGGCCACCGCGGGCGGCAACATCGTGCGACTGCGCGACAAGGCGGTGCCGCTCGCTGAGTTCCCCGAACAGGTATGCTATCTCTTATTTCATTTAATGAAAGTTGAAGATGGAACTTTAATACAATGTATTTTGTGATTGAATATTAAGGATTGTTTTGCTTACAAGTGATATGAGGAAACTGTTAAAGATTCGTTTAATTGATTTCATCCTTTTTTTTATATTGTATGGGCTTGCTCTTGGCTTCACACTGAACCTTAGGGTTGAGAAGAAGCCTAAAATGGGATGAGCTTACCCAGAAGCAGCCTATTCACTCTAGCTTTAAAAATGACAGGGTTGTAGTGTAGTTATTCGGAAAAATTCTCTTTTTCTTACGAATTGATCTTTTTATTGAATCAAATATTATATTTTGTAATATTAGTTGTGTTGTAAAAGTCGCTCAATTTTGAAACTCCTTATAACACGCCTTTCTGAATTGAATGTTTCGTCTATATATTGAGTATATTCAATAAAGTGCGATTGTAGTCGGACGCGTCGTCGGAGACGTCGGACGGCATCGAGGACCCGTTCCCGTCGGAGCTGGGCCCCATCCCGCCGACCAGCCCCGAGCGGCCGCTGTCGCTGTGCCCCGAGTCGGGCCGGCGGCTGGTGCGCGCCGAGGGCGAGCCCACGCCGCCGCCCACGCCCAGCCCGCCGCCCACGCCGCCGCCCGTACAGCCCGCCGCCATGCTCATGAAGGTACGCTACCTTGTTCCCATCCCGCCGCCAGCCCCGAGGCGGGCCGGCGGCTGGTGCGCGCCGAGGGCGAGCCCACGCCGCCGCCCACGCCCAGCCCGCCGCCCACGCCGCCGCCCGTACAGCCCGCCGCCATGCTCATGAAGGTACGCTACCTTGTTCCCATCCCGCCGCCAGCCCCGAGGCGGGCCGGCGGCTGGTGCGCGCCGAGGGCGAGCCCACGCCGCCGCCCACGCCCAGCCCGCCGCCCACGCCGCCGCCCGTACAGCCCGCCGCCATGCTCATGAAGGTACGCTACCTTGTTCCCATCCCGCCGCCAGCCCCGAGGCGGGCCGGCGGCTGGTGCGCGCCGAGGGCGAGCCCACGCCGCCGCCCACGCCCAGCCCGCCGCCCACGCCGCCGCCCGTACAGCCCGCCGCCATGCTCATGAAGGTACGCTACCTTGTTCCCATCCCGCCGCCAGCCCCGAGGCGGGCCGGCGGCTGGTGCGCGCCGAGGGCGAGCCCACGCCGCCGCCCACGCCCAGCCCGCCGCCCACGCCGCCGCCCGTACAGCCCGCCGCCATGCTCATGAAGGTACGCTACCTTGTTCCCATCCCGCCGCCAGCCCCGAGGCGGGCCGGCGGCTGGTGCGCGCCGAGGGCGAGCCCACGCCGCCGCCCACGCCCAGCCCGCCGCCCACGCCGCCGCCCGTACAGCCCGCCGCCATGCTCATGAAGGTACGCTACCTTGTTCCCATCCCGCCGCCAGCCCCGAGGCGGGCCGGCGGCTGGTGCGCGCCGAGGGCGAGCCCACGCCGCCGCCCACGCCCAGCCCGCCGCCCACGCCGCCGCCCGTACAGCCCGCCGCCATGCTCATGAAGGTACGCTACCTTGTTCCCATCCCGCCGCCAGCCCCGAGGCGGGCCGGCGGCTGGTGCGCGCCGAGGGCGAGCCCACGCCGCCGCCCACGCCCAGCCCGCCGCCCGTACAGCCCGCCGCCATGCTCATGAAGGTATCACCTTAAATAATTTTAGGGATTATCTACTCATAAAAACAAACATCTTTTATTATGGGACCAAAACTGAAATCGCGAATAAGATCTGCTGTTCCATACATTTTGATTCAATATTTTTACACTTGTATGGTAAAAGTTGTTTGTTTTCATGAGTAGAATAATCCCTAAAATTACCCGGGTTGATATAAAAATTACCGTCTATGTCTCGGGTAAAATGGTACGTTTTATGCACTTGTTGTACAATCTACTACTATTATTTATTTATTATTAATTCATTTGCCCAGGCCACTGCGCGCCGCTGCTCTTTCAAAGGGAGCTGACGTAGTGTCAAAGTATCTTTGTTATTTGAAAATCACATACTGTGTCTTGTAATTAACTCATTATGTAATTTACCTAACGTTTCTACGCAGGTCGAAATGTCTCCCGGTGGCACGACAGGAATGCTAGTGCAGGGTGACGGAGCGCAGCCTTCTCTACCAGTTTTAACGGACGAAGATGGCGTAAGTAGTATTCAAGTTCACCGCATAGATTAAAAAATTAATTTCAAATGTGTTACTCCATACCATATTTTGTGACAAAACACTATTAAAGCTCGAAATGTATTTTGTGACAATATCATATTCAAGCTCGAATTAAAAGAGCTCAAAAGCGACATCCATTATCGAATTATTACATCACTAATCAGTCTCAATAATCTTTAATTTAATTATATCTATCTAATCTTTAATCTTTATAATAATTCTTTAATTATTACTTAAATAATGATGTAATAATGATTGGAACAGTGTCATTCAATCAAAGAAAATTAAATTAACTTATTTTCTATTCTGATGCATAGATAACATCCACCATCTTCTTCTACGCCATTTCATTTAAATAACTTTATTCTTGTGCACATCAAGAAAATGTGGTGTGTGCTGTATAGCTTAATTGCCGCAGCGGCCAATATGCTTCCACGTCCATCTCGAAAAACGTTAAGATCATAACTGAATGTCGCCAGCGTGTAGTTGCGTAGCAACTATCACATGGCCAGTGCTGGCCCATCTATTGAGGATGAGGAGCCATTACACATCGACCCGAGCGATATTCAGACTCGCCTGAAAGTTGGAAACGTGCTGTATCAGTACTAAATGGCTGTGTATCTTGCAGTCGTCGGTGAAGGTGGAAGCGAGCGCCGTGAAGCAACTCCTAGAAGAAGGTGTCGGCGAGGACGAAGGCGAGGAGGTCGGCCTGCTGCACGCCGGCCACCCGCCCATCATGATCCGCGGCGAGGACGGCGTGCTTTATCAGGTTACTCATTTATGACTTACTAGCTTTCCGCCCGCGGCTTCGCCCGCGTGAACTACACAACGTTATCCCGCGGGAATGTGACCATCTCCCGGGATAAAAAGTAGCCTATGTTCCTCTCCAGGCTACAAAGTATCTGTGTCCCAAATTTCAGACAAATCCGTTCTGCCGTTTTGGCGTGATTGAATAACAAACATACAAACAACCAAACATCTAAACTTTCACATTTATAATATTATATAGTACGATTAGTAGGATACAGGGTCACTTGTAAAACATCAACAACCTCGCAGGTCTAGTTAACTAACATCATAAACAACAACATTTGATTTACAAATTTTCAAAAAACACAAAATAAATTTTCGTCATTTCATACAAAACTTGATCCGCAGTTCGGACATTTTATATGAAATGTCGAAAATTTATTTCCGTTTTTTTTTAAAATCTTAATTGAATATCGATTTCATACAGAACATTGATAAATATAAACAGAGGATTTTCCCATTAAACTTTATTTTGCACTTGCAACCCCCCGCGTGGTTCCCGTTCCCGTGAGAATATCGGGATAAAAAGTATCCTTTGTGTTATTCCAGCCTACAATCTATCTCTGTTGCAAATTTCATCCAGATCCGTTCAGTAGTTTTTGCGTGAAAGAGTAACAAACATCTTCACAAACATTCGCATTATAATATTAGTAGGATTATTGTTACACCTTATATAACGTGTGTCAGGTGGCGGGAGAGAACGAGGCCGGCCAGACGCTACTAGTGGCGGCGGAAGGCGTGGAGGGAGTGGAAGGGGCCGTGGACGCGGGCGCCGAGGGAGAGGCCGACGACGGCGTCATGTACGTCACCAGGGAGGACGGACAGGTGAGACGGACAGACTTAACATGCGCTTCAAAAAACTCGGTATTCAGTCTGCAGCAATTATTTCATGATACTCGGTGGTAAAGTACGCGAAATAATAGAAATAGCTAATTTCACTGAAATGAACTATTGCTTTATTTTTTAAAAGAAACAAAATAATGGCTATTTCGAATACTTTCCCTACGGGTGTCATGAAATAACTTCACCGTTATACACCTACCTACACACCTGTATATTCCTACCTTTTTTGGATTGGCTATTTTAAAGAAATAGGTATACTTATTAGAGAAGTCAATATCATAAATGGTTGTAGAGCCTAACAAACTTCCAATTTTATCCTTTTGGATAGACATATTCTGTATCTTTTATTTATCTAACACTAGCGGCCGCCCGCGGTTTCACCCGCGTGGTTCCCGTTCCCGTGGGAATATCGGGATAAAAAGTACATATAAACCTTCCTCTTGAATCACTCTATATATTAAAAAAAAACGCATCAAAATCCGTTGCGTAGTTTCAAAGATTTAAGCATACAAAGGGACATAGGGAAAGAGAAAGCGACTTTGTTTTATACTATGTAGTGATATCGTTTATGAGCTGTCAACCGTTTATTCGCAATCTGAACAATTTTATTTTACCGCATCTGCGGCAGAGCACTAACATATTTTCTTTTTGTTACTGTAACAAGGATGTGCTGACCATCGACCCATCGCAACTGGCCCAGCTGATGCCGGGCGGCGAGGCGGCGCCGGCGCTGCAACAGGTGGCCGTGCAGGTGGAGGGCGAGCCCGGCGAGGACGCCACGCAGGTCATCGCGCAGCTGCTGCAGGCTGACCTGCCCTCGCCAGGTGACTACTGGGGCGGGGGGGCCTCGCTACACAGGTGGCCGGGCGGGTGGAGGGAAGCCCGGCGAGGACGCCACGCAGGTCATCGCGCAGCTGCTGCAGGCTGACCTGCCCTCGCCAGGTGACTACTGGGGCGGGGGGGCCTCGCTACACAGGTGGCCGGGCGGGTGGAGGGAAGCCCGGCGAGGACGCCACGCAGGTCATCGCGCAGCTGCTGCAGGCTGACCTGCCCTCGCCAGGTGACTACTGGGGCGGGGGGGCCTCGCTACACAGGTGGCCGGGCGGGTGGAGGGAAGCCCGGCGAGGACGCCACGCAGGTCATCGCGCAGCTGCTGCAGGCTGACCTGCCCTCGCCAGGTGACTACTGGGGCGGGGGGGCCTCGCTACACAGGTGGCCGGGCGGGTGGAGGGAAGCCCGGCGAGGACGCCACGCAGGTCATCGCGCAGCTGCTGCAGGCTGACCTGCCCTCGCCAGGTGACTACTGGGGCGGGGGGGCCTCGTTACACAGGTGGCCGGGCGGGTGGAGGGAAGCCCGGCGAGGACGCCACGCAGGTCATCGCGCAGCTGCTGCAGGCTGACCTGCCCTCGCCAGGTGACTACTGGGGCGGGGGGGCCTCGTTACACAGGTGGCCGGGCGGGTGGAGGGCGAGCCCGGCGAGGACGCCACGCAGGTCATCGCGCAGCTACTGCAGGCCGACCTGCCCTCGCCAGGTGACTACTGGGGCTGGGGGGCCTCGTTACACTGGTGGCCGGGCGGGTGGAGGGCGAGCCCGGCGAGGACGCCACGCAGATCATCGCGCAGCTGCTGCAGGGAGACCGTTTGCTACACTATCCTCTGAACGCTGCTGCTCTTGCAGTAGGAATTAACCCTAAATGTGTTGCTGTGAAACTTTGCGAGAAAATCATGAATTAGACCCGAATGACACCACTGTTATCTAATAATTTAATCATAACATTTGTTTTCAGGTGGCACGCGGCGTGTAGTGCTATTACTACCGGACGGCAGTTTAACAATGACTGAACTAGACAGAGAACAATACGAATCCATAACGGAAGCAAGTAAAGCGCAGGAATAAGTGTAAATGTTTAAATATCATGGGAAAAGTGATCGTTAATAATATATTACCGTTATGGTAATTGGTATGATTGACAATATGAGAATAATCTTTTAAGCTGCAATAAGGTGAACATCTCTAATTCGACTCTGAAAAAGGCGCGTAAAACGCAGGGCGAAGCTAAACCGGAGAATGGATTGAGACTTTAATGCGCTGAAAATAGTTTATTTACAGTTTTCCAGTATGGAACTACTTTGTTTATTATAAACTAGCTTTCCGCCCGCGGCTTCGCCCGCGTGGACTACACGTCGTTATCCCGCGAAAATATGATATTTTTCCGGGATAATAAGTAGCCTATGTTCCTCTCCAGGCTACAAAGTATCGGTGTCCCAAACTTCAGCCAAATCCGCTCAGCCGTTTTGGCGTGATTGGGTAACAAACATCCAAACATCTAAACTTTCACATTTATAATATTAGTAGGAGTAGGATAAGAAACTAAAACAACATGAGTCCATCTATTAAATATTGTATTGTGATCGGCCACAAAAACACCTAAAAAGTTGTTTTTTTGTTGTGTTGAATGTGATATTTTTTTCCGTATAAAAAGTAGCCTATGTTCTAAAGTAGCCTCCTTAGGCTATAAAGTATCTGTGTCCGAAATTTCAGCCGAATCCGTTCAGCTGTTTTGGCGTGATTGAGTAACAAACATCGAACTAAACTTTCACGTTTATAATATGAAGTAGGATAAATTTCATCTTTTCGCACCTCTGCATGTCCGAAAATTCTATAAATACTGCATTAATCAATTATTTACTTAAAGGATAGAAAATAATTAGTTAGCATAATATAATTATGTGTGCTTACTTTATGTAAGCATGTTTCGAATGAATTTTTTTGAGAGTAACTGAAAATAAGCAAAGATTTGTTTATTTCCAGTTCCTCTCACAAAGTTACAGTAAAATTTGTCTCATTATTAACCTCAAAAGAAGTACCTCCTTATTGGTTTCCGTAAATGTATGAGTACCAAACAAAATGGGTAGAGCTATTTAGCAGGTGACAAAATTCTGATTGTAAATAAAATTTTATTATGGCATTAATGATCTAGGTTACGCTGTGTGCTATCGGCTAATTATCATCACTGTGGTGAATATACGAAGTGTTCCAAAACAAAAACAAAACAAAGCTGTTATAATGGAAACCTTTGATAATTTACATAAGTACAGTATGAAAAAGTAGAATATTAAAAAAAGCACCTGAAATGTTAATATTAGATTTATATAGTAGGTAACTCGCAGAACTGAAACGAAATTGGCGGACGTGTGTTTAAGCTCAATTTTAATTTAATATGAATAATTGTATGTGGACTCCAGTTACACTTGTGTTTTTTATTGAAATCAGTCCCGTGGTAAAGTAGAGCAGTAATACAGTTCGCGTCAATCTTATGGGCGGTCGTGAAGTTAGCTGCTTTATAGTACCCCGCAACCTCATCTCCCACCCGCGCGCCTCGAAGTTTTCTACTGCTCAGCGTCTCGCGCGCTGTTCACAGAAGTCATTAAGTTTAACTATAGCATACTAACGCTGCTGTGATCGTGAAATACCATGGCTTACTCGTTCAGCGCAATCCTTTATATTTGTAAAATTATTTCGTCCAGGATAACGTTGACATACCATCGACATGTAACTGCGTTAATCATTGTCGTGTGTCGCATAATGAGGTAGACAATTTTCCCGACGTTTTGTTAATACTAAGTTGTGTATAGAAGTAATTTTTTGTCGGGTTCGTATTTCCTAAGTAATGTATTTTAGTCTTTCATCAGTACTTTTCATCCATTAGATTTTTTTGAAATTCAGGTGTGAAATACAGAGGTGTGTGGCGTATTATAAATTCTTATCTTTATTCTAATTTTAGCATTCATTCTAAGACATATTTTAAGTGCTTATTAATTTTATATAATGAGTGTAGAGTTATAATTATATTAATAAAAAAATAGTATAAAGAGTTTGTAGTTTTTAATCTTGGTTCTTGACTCAAGCTCAAGCTCTAAACTAAAACCGTTACGGGATTAAAAGTATCAGTATCAGTAGCCGGTGGTGCGGGGGCACACAGGCTCCCGCATTTTGTTACATGTGTCCCATACTGCTGTTACAAAATGTTTACAAACATTTGCTTACATTTTGTCACAATACTATGAAATTCAAAGATATGATATAGCCTTTAGAACGTTGTTGGCTGCTGATGCCACAGCAGCAGCACGCGTACCGTACGTTTTCTTTTTAGTTTTTGTTGGATCCACACAGCCCGGCGGCACTGCCGGGCCTTGTCCATAATAAGCATAGCCGCCAGAGAAGAGGGCGTCCGCTGCGTCAGGCGTGATCACGACGCGTAGTCGCGCGCGCGTAGTAAAATACAGAAGCACGCGCCGCGCGCTAGCTAGCGGTGCTCTTGTATTTTGCTGAATTATTTACACGCCGGCACACAAAGCCGGCGTGGCGGTGCGGCCGCCGGCACATGCCGCCGAACTGTCGATCAAGTTAATAAGATTTCTCTTGACCTCTATCTGACCCCAGGGCAAATTTGAGGTTTGAGATCTTCGATCATATAAACCCTAGATACAGCGTAAACTCAATGAAAGTGAAGCCGCCAACGAATGCCCCATTCGAAAGGGAGCATTGCTCACAGTAGTCATTTGACCGCCTGGCGAAACGATGCCTAAATGTGCTGAGAGGATGCGCAAAAGCAATTCGAAAAAAAAAAAAGAAAAAAAGAGGTGTAATATCATATTTTCAATCAGTATTGAACGTAAGTATAATTTCACAATTAATTTAAAGTCAAACATGTACTGAAACTATCATAATTTCATTATTTATACTAAAATATTGCAATATTCCGTGTGCTACATCACGGCGCGGCCCACTCTGAAAACCGCAATTCTGACTACATGGTCATTTTGTCCTATTTCTGTCCCAAATTTTCAGAATTCGTCGTAAAGCGGACGAAAACATATAAGCGATTTAAATGGTCCATGCCAAAGCAAACCTTCATTATGACACGGACAGGCTATATTTATTGAACCATAACACCTAGCCAGGATCTGATTAGTATAACATTTTGTCCCTTTTTTATAGAACCCGCAATGCCTGGAATCAAAACGAAATGAAGCGCCGTTCAAAAGATATAAAGGAATCATTTGGTCCATGCCATAATTAACCTACAATATGGCGCGGACTTTTTAACCAGTCACCTAGAGAAAATCTGCTTATTGGAAACGATTCGTGTACATTCGTCCCAATTCGTCGTAAAAGCCACAGAATTCGTCGTCCTTTGGTTTAGGAGATAATCGGAATTAAAATTTTGTTTTTATAGTACAGGAGCTGACTTCCTATTTAGTGACGATGTTTGTAACTTGTTCTTGTTTTGCGTGTTTGTGTTAGAATAATTAAGTGTATTAGTAACACAAAAGTATAACGTAAAGTAATACGTAACTTTTATGCATTTTCGAAACTCAAAACCTTAATTTTTAAGTCATAAACAAAAATATTTTCTTAAGAGATATTTTGATCCTGGGCTCCTAGCTAGACTATATCAAAAACATGTACAGTCGCGTACAAAATAATTTCGATAGAGGTCATGTATGAAGTTGCATTTCAATGTTATATTGCTCTTCTTTCGAAATTATTAATATTTGGAGGTGGGGCTCCCACCGTGGGAGTGAAGTGAATAGTGGAGTGGGGATTGGGGGGAAAAAAGGGTTTGTTTGTATGAAACTTTTCTTTTCAACCGTTTCTTCTATTTGCGTTAGTAAGACAGAGATGCAGAAATGACGAAATACGAGTCGCTGTTCTAGCGTCGGCCGACCATCTGAGCCATATCGTAGTACTTATAAATTCCTTGGCCATATCTGAGCTTTCCATGTAATAATAAAATGAGCGATTTTCTGACATTGAGTTATAATGTACTAACGTACTAGAGAAGCTATCCCAAACAAAAATCTTGTAGTATTTTTGCTAAGCTAAGAGTTAGCCTCGCGACCAATCGAAAGCGCCCGTGCAGAAAGCGGCAACCAATAGTAGTGCAACAGACATAGATCAAACATTGCAGAACAGACATAGCTTTTGTGCGTGTTTTCTGCTCAGAACAATAACTAAAGCTATAGAAACCGTGCTAAAATAACAACAAAATACATTAGTTCGTACTCTTTTATTTTATGCAGTAGTACATGTGTAAGAAAGAGATAGTATACAGTCTAATGTTTCTTAATTTACAAGGTTGTCACAAGTTTTTTTTACGCCAGTGATGTAACGTCATCGACATTAATATCGATAAATTAAAAATAGATTTTACATACATTACATTTTTAAAATCTCTATGTATGTCAATGACACTAGTAAGTACGGTATGGTAATGTGTCGACGCACACGTACCTACCACAAACAACCACACCACATCGCAGCGACAAAATGTGGTGTCGATGCAGCTTTTAGCAGTTGCGTTGTGGCTGTGCGACAAAATGTCAATGTGATTGCTTTGTCGCCAGTAGTTGTGATGTGGATACGTCGTATGCGGTGTGGGCGGCTGCTAGTTCACAGCGTCGTCGCTGGTGGTGATCGGTATTACTTACGCACGCGGTCGATAATGACGGCAAAATGTGGTACCTACGTGTAAATTGTACTAGGTATTCATTTCCAATACAAAATACACCCCGCCCACATGTTGTGTGGTTGTGGTACGTGTGAGTAGACCCAATGAATAATTAAGTATAGCACCTGCAATATTATAAATGCAGTAAGTACTTACCACTTTCTTTTATAAAAATTTGCAGTCTTCATTAGTCTATACTAATGTTATAATAAAGCTGAAGAGTTTGTTTGGTTGAACGTGCTAACCTCAGTAACTACTGCACTGACTTAGAAAATTCTTTCTACTATTAGAAAGTTACATCCTTCCCGAGTGACACAGGCTATCTTTTATCCCGGGGACGGGTACCACGCGGGTAAAACCGCGAGGATCCGCTAGTTGATAATATAATAAGTAAAAAAATTGCACATAGTAATGCTGGTTCCTTCGCCTACTTTTATTGCAAACATTAGAGTGAATTAAGCTGAAAAGGAAATTAATCAATTAATTAAAATAAAGAAACCAGTTTTTCTTTTAAACACATCTTTAATGTTCTCATTTGGCTCAAATGATTGTAGTCCAGTGTTACGCATAACGTGACTGTTCACTTTTGCTGTCCAGTTGATTTTTGAAATACGGCGTATACAATCATTTATAATAGTTTCATCTTTGGGAAATCTGAAAGAAGTAAAAATTGTTAACATCGATAAAGAAAAATCACAGCACTATCATAACCTTAACAACTTTAACAGAAATGTAAGAAAATATAAAAAATAGACCAAAACTCACTTACATTTCTACTGATAATATTAATTTATTAAAATTTTCGGATAATACTGATATTAAAATCTTAAAAATATTTGAATTTTGAAACAAAACTTACCGATGAAATGATTCAATCTCATCCGAATTTTCTTTCCGTGATATATTAGACTAACAGTCTAGAACAACACAAACCATCCTAGACACGGAATGCAAGCTCTCTAGAGAGCCTGTATGCACACTTTCCTGTTGTTTTATCACCGAATTCCTTGTAAATTAATAAATCTTCACTTTAGCTGCCAGCGAAGCTGTTCGACCATTGTAATACGTTCGTATTAAATTGGTCATACCTCAGAAGCTACGTTCTCAACAAAGACGTATTTTTATTTTGGTAGTATTATATTACAATCAATTAGAACCATTTGACATTTGTACTTTACGAGCTTGTGACAATGACAGAAACAATAGAAACTCACAAAGATTGTCTGTTTCACTCTTACTCATGTATGCTGAATTACTTAAAGTGAGTACGATAGCTGATACACAGTTTTTATTTTAGTACGGTTTCTATAGCTTTAGTTATTGTTCTGAGGTTTTCTGCCTACAAAATTTTATGAGAATTCATATTTTATTTAATTAATTATTTTTTTAAGATTAAACATTGACATCGTGAGAGAAATACTTACTAATCGAGTTTATTTTTGGTACTTATATACGTTTAAATAATGAAAACTATTAATTATTTAACATGCGTTTATTTAACTTGCAGTATAAATGTAAGTTCAATGTTCAAATGTTCAATAACAAAAAAACATCAAACTTCCATCAAAACCTGAACCCAAGTAAAAACGTACCTAAAACGTTTAAACTGTCACTTCTGCACCACAAAATTACCAATCTTGTTAATCTATGACTCTATCGAAATATGGCCGTCGCTTAATTTTTCGGCGACCTAATGAAATAATTACTCATTAGCATGTTATTAGATACTTTAGTGAGTACTTACTAGTGAAAAGTAATTCCTTGGGCTTTATTAGTATTTTTTGAGTTATTTAAACAGTACCTCAACCCACATATCGGCATTTTTAAATAAAATAGAACAGAGTACACACACGTGTTGTTGCGTCTATCGCTTGCCACAGACTAAACGAGTTGAGTCCACGTGGACTCAACTCGTGTTGCAAAGATTCTAGTTGAGATGTCTCCTCTATTCTTTTATCTCAATGTTTTCTGAGGCCATTTAAAAAAAAAGCTTCCAAAAGCTTCACTAGATGGCGTTGAACGAAGTATGTACATGTCTATTGGTATGTTTTGGTATGAATCATATTTAAATTATTTACTTTTAAAAACTCTAAGGAAACATAAAATAAATTAAATAAGTACTGATAAGTACTACTGTGAGGAACAGAAATGAAATAGGTAAATTTAAAGATTTAGGTAAATAAATAACATCTGTCTGACGTTCCGTTTTACGTAACAAAAGTCGCGTCAAAGTAAAATTTATAACGTTCCGTTCCTTCTAACTGCATAGGTGGGACAGCGCCATCTAGTGAGCGAGCTTTCAGAAAATCGCCCATTTAGGAAGCGGAGCGATCGGGACCTTCCAATCTCTCTTAAGCCCCCAGTACAGGATGGGCGACCATGACCAATACATCGTACATTGGCACTTTTGGAAGAACCTTTTTAAAACTTGTTCGGTCAAAAGTGGCAATCCGTGATCATCGTATCGTGATCGGCCGTCTGACGTACATACGAGACCTCCATCGGCCACACAATAGACCGGTCACTGCCTGTCGGCAATAGTCGAAAGCCGGCTTTGAGGCCACACACGAGCAGTTGATAGCCGTCAGTTTTAGTACTAATCGGTAGTTTCTGTCCGGCCGATAACTGACAATATTGGCCGCGGCCACACACTACACCTGTGCGCGCATTAGCTGTCAGTTCTAAACCTTTTACGAAACTGTGAGTGTGTGGCCGATTGCGGCCAACTGACAGGCCGTTGCCGACAGGCGAACTGACCATCTGTGGGGCGCTTAAGGCAGCCATTAGACGATACGTTTTGCTGTAGGTTTGCTGTCAGTCAAGGCTGACTGACGACGAACCTATCGTCTTATCGGTTGCATGAAGTTGCATTGGATCAACAAGTCAAAAATAACACCTTGTTGATCGAAAAGTAGCGGTAGAGGTAGAG
The DNA here is from genome assembly GCA_949710035.1 of Crambus lathoniellus. Classification (NCBI taxonomy): domain Eukaryota; kingdom Metazoa; phylum Arthropoda; class Insecta; order Lepidoptera; family Crambidae; genus Crambus; species Crambus lathoniellus. The sequence continues at coordinate 19,732,712 of OX453303.1, read as the reverse complement.
GTAATGGAGTTTTGTGCGGGAAGCGAGAAGAAAAGGACGGGCTCTATTTCTTAATTTTCTTAATGGGCGATTTTCTGAAAGCTCAGTCACTAGATGGCGCTGTCCCACCTATGCAGTTAGAAGGAACGGAACGTTATAAATTTTACTTTGACGCGACTTTTTTACGTAAAACGGAACGTCAGACAGATGTTATTTATTTACCTAAATCTTTAAATTTACCTATTTCGTTTCTGTTCCTCACAGTAGTACTTATTTATTATATTATTAATTTCCTTTGGGTTGTTAAAAAGTAATTAATTTTAATATGTTTCATATGAACGTCATTTCGTGTGTACCTTACTCCTTCTGGCTTATGAGCTGTAAAATCCTTCAGTGACGGATAAACCATTTCTTATTTTAGTATTCAGAACAAACATAACGCAAGAGTTTATGAATTATTGACGTTTGAACAAGGGCCACACGACCTGACGCTTCAGATTATGGATGCTGAAAATAACAAAAACTAGCTAACGAAAGTCCAGTTTCACTCCCTAGCTGCTCAGTGACGCAAAAATAAATAAGATTTAACACACAAACATCATTCAAAATAGAATAGATCTCTTAGAATCGTTGTTCAAACAAGGGCCACACGAAACTGTGTGTACCAGATTTAATTTGTCAAAATATCGATAACCATACCATTTGGAGCCAAATAAAGCAGTCTAGCAGCGTCACGTTTGATATGTGACATTATACAACACTTCAAATCCGTTCGCATAACAACACATCAATAGAAAAAGCAAAAACAATATTTCGACCCGTCAGACTGTGTGGCCCTTATTTAAAACCGTCACATTACGTGAATTTAGCGTTACGAAGCACATAATAGTCAAAAGAATTTCCGTCACTGAGGATCTAGCTTTACCTGGAACAAATCACTGCAGTAGTTACGATGCAATCCTTGATAAAATTTGTATGAGATTTTTAAAACAGGGTGACAGCAATGTACGTACATTAATGGACAAAAAGCCTATAATTGTCCTGTTAGTTAGTTAGTTTCACAGCTTTGCATTCTATCGACTAAAGTTTCCTAGATATAAATAAATAAATATTGGACACCATCACATACATTGCTCCAATACCAAGGTATAGTAGCTTGAGCACTAGTATTATGGAAATTGGAAACAACGACGGGTATTACCACATACACCCAGACCCGAGGAAATATTGAAAAGTTCGTTTTCAAAATTTACACGACCGGGGATCGAACCAGGGACCTCTAGAGATAGCGGCACCTTGAAACCAAATAAAAAAATCCATATCCTTACTAATATTATAACTGCGAATATCCGTTTGTTTGTTTGTTATGCCTTCACATCTTAACTTCGTTCTATTGGTTTGATTTGAAAGTTCATATTGTATCATAATAAATGTCATTCCATACAAATTGCAGCCGATTGAATACGATATGAACTGTCAAATTAATACCTTACATTACACAATTGCACGTACAGCAAAAAACTTTCCACGCAGATGAAGTCGCGGGCGTATGCTAGTTGGATATAATTTTGTAGTTATAATTATAATATATCGGATTAAAAAATTTTTATCAGCTAAAGATATCATCATCATCATGTCAGCCGAACGAGGCCCACTGCTGGATATGGATATATCGAATTAAAAATATAAATATATCGATATTTTTTCAACAAGCCAGCCTGCCTAGCATGACCATCATTATATCACGCGATATGATATAGCACGTCATGCTGTCTTGCTTACACCTTAGTGGGGTAAGCCGCTCGTGCTAGGCCGGCAGGGATCGTTTGCACGTGCGCTTTTTTGAAGTTCTACCGCACGGTTTTTTTAACGCTTCGAATGGAACATAATTACTACGCGTTCACTTCATCGTTGTCGCTACCTCGCGGCCCGCTTCGTCATACCGCACCCCCTGCGTCGCCCGTGCAGTAATTAAAACGGGCGACGCAGGGGGTGCGGTATGACGAAGCGGGCCGCGAGGTATCGGCAATGATGAAGTGAACGCGTAGTATGTGACAATCCACGAGAATAAGTACTTTTTCCTTTGTAACGTCACATGACTACTCAGCTATGTGTTCGCACGGACGTTATTTTTACCGTTTGCCCGATTCTCCCGAAGTGCGTCCAGTGTGGCCAGATTATTCGAGATATGCCCATTTATTGCAAATAAGGCTATATTTACGCCAGAAGTTTTAGGCCTGATCCATGGGCCACACAACAACATAATTTATAGTATACTAGCTTTCTGCCCGCAGCTTCGCCCGCGTGGGCTTCACGACGTTATCCCGCGGGAACGTGATATTTTTCCGGGATAAAAAGTACCAAATTTCAGCTAAATCCGTTTAGCCGTTTTGGCGTGATTGAGTAACAAACATCCAAACATCTAAACTTTCACATTTATAATATTAGTAGGAAGGATATAGTAGTAAGTAGTATATTAGTAAGGATTATACCAACTCTTCTAACACACCAATAACGCAACAAATGAAATTATTATACACACCAGCCATGTCCCCACCATAGATTCACTAAAATACGTATTAAATTCGCAATATTGTGATATCAAATCAAATATTTATTTATTCACATAGACACAATAAGCATGTACTTATGAATCGTCAATATTTTCCTACCCTACCACCCATTCAAGATTCATGCAAAGGCAATTCAATTACATCTTGTGGAACTTTATTCAAAAAGGCTATGCCTTTCCCCAAAAACGAGCCTCTAGAGTCTAGTTTTTATGAACGTCAAGATGACGGGATCACTGCTTGTTTTAGACAGAGTTTCCCACATTTCTTATATACTCGTTTTGTACCTTTTTGTACTTATAATTATAATTTTGGTACCTTCTTGGTCTAAGCGATATTAAAAGTCAATACTGATCCCGCCATTTTGATGCATCAAAATGACGGGATCAAGCTGTAACCACAAAACTTCTATTAATTTTATTGAACTTACTACTCTTAGATTTAGAACTCATTTAGTACCTCCCGAAAGTCATGTAACATTACCAAGATTACGTTTAGTTATATAAATATTCATCATACAATTAGACCAAAGCGGAAGTTGACTAACATATTTCAGCAGAGTTTCTATGAGCGATGGCATATAGTATAAATTTGCAGTATTTTCAAAATTTTCATCTTCTAGTTCATTTATTAGTTTTTCTGAGCTAATGTGATCTACTAACCATTGCACTCTGCTTTTGGTTTGGATATTATGAGTAACTTGGTCTTCTACTTCATTCAGTTTGTCGATTCTGTCGAATTCTGATGGTGTTATACTATCGTCGCACCTTGCTTTATTTTCAACCTCAGCCAAATATTCACTAGTGTCATCTTTTTTTTTTAAATATTAATAAAGCCTTAAGTCTTGTTAATGCTTCTTCACCCCTTAGAATATCTCCTTGTGCTGATTTGATGTATTTAGCTAAACACAGTGTTACGACATCTTTTATGATATTTTTAATAACTTCATAGTCTTTACATTGTTTTACCTCTCTTAAGCAACTGACAAAAAAAAAATTTTACTCGTGAGTCGACATTTTTAAAACATGGAAGATTAAATAAAATTTTGATGAAATGATTAGTGTCTATTCTAATATAACACTGAGAGGATGTGCTGTCATTTTTATTAAGTAATTGGAACGATTCATCCAAATATTCTTTGGTGGTTTTACATTTGGTGAATGCTTTAATTGCTGCTCCAATCAATGCGGAAGAATCGTCACAAATTACTTCACTTGGTGGTGTATTCTTACCAACCCACATATCAAGCCATTTTGCAATAGTTTCCATCGTCTGGCTCTCTGATATCATTTGCGAGACCGGCAGACTACTTCTGCCTTGAAAAGTTTGTATTACACATACATATAAAAATAAATGCTTAGTGACTTTCATATCTATTAGCGGCCCAAATTCTTTCAAAATGCTGCCTGTTGCATCTAAGCTCAATATGACTTTGTGTTTGGCTATGTAGTTTTTGTAATAATTTTCTTGTTCGGACAACCAATAATATACAATAAAATGTGGATGCAATGAAATATATCTTATTAAATCGCTATACGGCTGGGTTTGTGCCATAATCCACAGAGATATTGTAGGGTTACTATCATAAAACTGAGCCCTTTTTGCTTCATATTTTATTTGGCGTAATGTTCCAACTTTCGGTAGATGTACCGGTTCAATATCTCCATCATCCATGACTGAATCTGTGAGAGAATGATGAAGACTTATTGCAGATTGATTTTTCAAATCAGCACTAAGCGCCTTGCGTTTCATCGGAGATAGTTTTATTTTTCTGGATAATTTGTGTTGATAGGTACTATCCTGATTTTTTAAAATACATCTACAAGATATAATTTTATCAGTAGGCCATATTATTGAAATTTCAATTTCCGCATGGCATTCTTTGCAGTTTCCTAAACATTTAATCAATTTGTGAGCTTTTATAGACACTGTTTTAAAAAGCCAAGTGCAAGGTTTCTTTGAATTTTTCCATAATTCTTCTCGTAAAATTTCTGCCCAAACATGTTTTGGTAAAGACCATTTCTTTCTGTACTTAGACGAAGGTATTTTGGGATCATTTCTTTTAACGTTAGTTACAATGGGCTGGATATTTTCCCAAGTATGAATATCCAGATAAAAAGTTATATATTCATGATTCAAAGCTTCATCCTTAATATCAGAACCAGAACTAGGAGTGTATACTTTATCCAATTCTTCAATACTTTCTTCATATTTCTCTTCTGTTGCAAAATCACCCTTCTTGTCAAAAAAATAATCGTAGTGTCTTTTTAATGATACATAAATACTCTTTGGAGTCATGAGTAAATTTAATTCTTGGCTCATTTTTAAATAAACTTCATTGCTTGGCGCGGGGAAACTGCGATTTAAAAATATATTTTCGTATTTTGAAAATACAATTTTTTGCTTTTCCAAAGGAACTGTACTTTTCTTCCTCTCTTCATTATTCACAACAACACTTCACTTGTATAACTTATTTAAATCAATTAACGAGTTCTTACTAATATTATAAAACTTTAAGTTACCAGTATTAAAGTGATTGAAAAGGCTTAGCATAGTATTTTTGATAAAAACTATTTTTTTATTTGTAGGGTAGTTTGGCAAATATAATGAAAACGAGTTTAGTTATATGAATGTGATTATGTGATATCATTCATTTTAACTGATTTACACTTAAAGATACATCAAATACGTATGTGTTATGCATTTATAGTAATCTTAACAACTTCATTTTAAAATACTTAGTTAGGATTGCAAAATATTGTAAATTAAATAAGTCATAACGCCTGCCGAAATTTTGTAGAGCAAATATTTATTCAACTAAAACTTTGCTCTTGACAATTTATCAGGCGTAAAAGCTGTACAAGAGAAAATGATAAATAACAAAAAAACTAAACGTAATCTCGGTAATGTTACATGACTTTCGGGAGGTACTAAATGAGTTCTAAATCTAAAAGTAGTAAGTTCAATAAAATTAATAGAAGTTTTGTGGTTACAGCTTGATCCCGTCGTTTTGATGCGTCATAATGGCGGGATCAGTATCGACTTTTAATATCGTTTAGACCAAGAAGGTTGTTGTATATGGCAATATTTTTATATATGGTATCACTCAGTAATAAAACAAGATGTCTCCAATTTGCATGTGTTTTATTTAATAAATCTAAAACATGGCGCTGCGTAACTAAAAATTAAGGATTTTATGGCGAGAACTACATAATAAGAAGAAACGGAGAGTGGAGTAAAAAATATGGAGTCATTTTTACCAGAAAAACTGTCTCTATGTGTGGGCGAGGAAAGCGGCATGACGAATAACCTCACAAAATGGAGGACGTTCAAGCAAAAATTTGAAAACTACCTTGTTGTAGCGGAGGCCTTAGAAAAGAGCTTTACTGAAAAAGCGAAGGTGGCGTTATTATTAAACAGATTTGATGACGAAACCCTAAGAATATTTAATACTTTCGAATTTAAAGTAGAAGTTACGTACAAATTGATTTTAGAAAAATTCGAAGAACACGTGGCTTGCCGGTCTAATGAGATTTATGAAAGATACATATTTTTTAATATTAGCCAGGAGGAGGGCCAACCTGTTGAAGCCTTCATAAATAAATTAAAAGTACAAGCAGAAAATTGTAATTTTGGAGAGCAAAAAGAAAAACTCCTGCGAGATTGTTTAGTTCTGGGAATTCACAATAAAAATACGCAAGCACATATGCTACGTGAAAGTAAATTAAACTGGCTGAATGCTGTGGATATCGTTAAGCAGGCGGAAGCACATGAAAGGCACATCAAAATTATACAAAATGAGAAGACTCAGTATCAAACACTAGAAGTGAAGAAGAGTTCTAAATATAAATGTAAGAAATGTGGAAGGGAACATGAAGCTGGAAAGTGTCCTGCCTATAATAAAACATGTACCAAGTGTGGAAAACTAAACCATTTTGCCGTTGGATGCTTTGCGAACAGAAAATTTAAACAAACATTTACAGTAGAAGCTCTGAATGATGGCAATTCATTGGAAGAGAGGTCAGTATTTGTTGGACTGTTAGGTAAAGCTAAATGGATGGAACATTTAAAAATTAACTGTGTTAAAGTTTGTTTTAAGATTGATACAGGTTCAGATGTTAATTTAATAACCATTAAAGATTTTCTAAAGTGTGGTTTCAAGGAAGACTCAATACAAAAGTCTAATGTTATTTTGCTTACTTTTGGTGGTTTTAAAGTTAATACCTTGGGTTCCTTGGTGATAACTTGTACTTTTAGGAACAATACTTATAAAATGAAATTCTTTGTTGTCAATAACAACTGTGTTTCTCTAATAGGATTGTCTGGGTGTCAAACCTTGGAACTAATACATAATGTGAACTCAATCAACAGTGTATCAGAAAAAGAAAATTTTATTAAGTGTAATAAAAATGCATTTCAGGGAATAGGACAATGTCCCATCAAATATTCAATTAATGTAAATGACAAAAGTGAAGGTGTAATTTGTCCCCCAAGAAGAGTGCCTCTGTCCCTACTGCCTAAATTAAGAAGTAAATTGTGTGAATTAGAGTCATCGGAAATTATTAAAAAAGTTGAGCGGCCAAGCAAATGGGCAAGTAACATAACAATCGTTGAAAAACCTGATGGATCATTAAGGGTATGTCTAGACCCTGTACATTTAAATAAAGCCATTAAAAGAGACTTTCAGCTAATTCCAACTTTAGCAGAAGTAAGGGCTAAGTTAACCAATAAAAAAATATTTACAGTTTTAGATCTTAAAGATGGATTTTTTAATATTCCTTTGGATGAGGGCTCATGTGCCTATTTACTTTTAGTACCCCTTTTGGATACTATAAATTCTTAAGATTACCATTTGGGTTATCTTGTGCTCCAGAATATTTCCAAAAAGTGATGATGCACATATTTGGGGATATTGAAGATCTAATAATTTACTTCGACGATCTGGTTCTGGCAACTGAAACTGAAGAAAAACATAATGCTACTTTGAAGATAATAATGGAACGTGCAAATGAATTTAATATAAAATTTAATGAAAAAAAATTACAGTTTAAGCAAAATGAAATTAAATATTTAGGACATGTCTTTTCTTCCAAGGGAATAACAATTGATCTTGAAAGAGTCGAAGCTATTAAGAAATTGAACAATCCAAAAAATTTAAAAGAACTTCAAGGTATTTTAGGTATGTTAAATTATATTAGAGACTTTGTTCCCAATTTGGCAGAGTTAACTGAGCCCTTAAGACAGTTGCTAAAAAAAAATTCTATGTTCCTGTGGACAGAATATCACACTGATTGTTTAGAAAAAATTAAAAATATAATAAGTTCGGCTCCAACACTTAGGAATTTTGACCCTCAGTTACCAATAATAATTCAATGTGATGCTTCGAAGCAAGGTTTAGGATGTTGTTTGCTGCAAAATAATCAACCTGTAGCATTTGCGTCTCGCAGTCTAACTGAATCTGAGTGTAAGTACTCACAAATTGAAAAAGAATTGCTTAGTATAGTGTTCGCTTGTCGAAAATTTCATAATTATGTATATGGATATCCTTTCACAGTATTAACTGATCACAGACCCTTAATTAGAATAATTGAAAAAGATTTGCATATGGTGTCAGACAGGTTGCAAAAAATGAAGTTAAAGCTGTCCAAGTACAAAATAGATCTAAAGTTTATTCCTGGAAAGGACATGCTTATTGCTGACTTATTGTCAAGAAACTATATTAAACAAAGCTATGCTTCTGAATTAAATATTAGTGGTATTGTCCATAGTTTAGAACAATTTGATCAGTTTGATAAACTGGAATTAGCAAAACAAACATTATGTGATCCAGAGTTGAAAACTATTGTACAGTATTGTAAAGTAAAATGGCCACAAACTTGTAAATCTGTGCCTAAAGAAATAAGAAAATACTGGAGTGTTAAGAATGACGTTTATTGTGAAAATAATGTGTTATTTTTAAATAATAAAATAATAATACCTAAGAAAATGCAAAATAAGATATTAAAGTTGTTACATGAAGGGCATATTGGGATCACAAAAACTAAGCTTAAAGCTAGGCAATTAGTTTACTGGCCTGGAATGAATGAATCCATTGAAAATTATATACTAAGTTGTCACATCTGTGAAAAATTTAGAAGTACTAAAATTAATGAACCCTTAATACCACATGAAATTCCTGAGTTACCGTTTAATAAGATAGGTGTAGATGTGTTAACTAGTATGGGCAAGGATTACTTGGTTGTTATTGATTACTTGTCAAAATGGATTGAGGTCAAAATTCTTAGAAGTAAAGATAGCGAGGAAATCATTGGAATTTTAAAAAATATTTTTTCTTGTCATGGTATACCATGTGTGATGATTGCTGATAATATGCCATTCAGTTCTGAAAAGTTCAGGCAGTTTTCTCAAGAGTGGAATTTTAAAATTGTTACCAGTAGTCCTCGATACCCTAAGTCCAATGGAATGGCTGAAAAGGCAGTTCATATTGCTAAAAACTTAATTAAGAAATCATTTGAAGATGGCACTGACTTAGACCTTGCATTGTTAAACTTTAGAACTTCACCGATTCCTCACTTAAATCATTCCCCTGCTGAAATTTTAATGAGCAGGAAGTTGAGAACTAAGATACCTGTACACCTTTCTGTATTAAAACCACATTGTATTGAATCTAAATTAAATAAGTTAGTTGTAAATCATCAAAGTAAATATAAACAATATTATGATAAAACCAGTACTTCCGGTAGTGATTTTAATGTAAATGACAAAGTTTTAATACAAAAAGGGAAAGAATGGATACCTGGATTGATTGTTAAGAAACATGATACTCCTAGATCTTATTATGTCAAAGATCTTTTAAATAACAACTGTTTGAGGCGAAATAGCATACATTTAAATAAAAGAAGGAGTAATAGTAATGTTGTTCCTAATGTTCCTATAGATTTTGAAGGTAACGGTAGTAGCTCAGATAGTTCTGAAAGTACAACAAGTTTGATTGTTAATCAAAATAATAGTGAAGAAAGCAGTGGTAGACCTAGAAGGCAAATTTCAATGCCAGCAAGGTACCAAGATTATATACTTGATTATTAGTAGTTAAGAATGTTATGACTAGTAAGTAACATCATATAAAATCTAATTTGTGTCAATTTGTTAGTGTTTGTGGAAAGGGGAGATGTTGTATATGGCAATATTTTTATATATGGTATCACTCAGTAATAAAACAAGATGTCTCCAATTTGCATGTGTTTTATTTAATAAATCTAAAACAAAGGTACCAAAATTTTAATTATAGGTACAAAAAGGTACAAAACGAGTACATAAGAAATATGGGAAAGTCTGTTTAAAACAGGCAGTGATCCCGTCATCTTGACGTTCATTAGTTTTTTCAAGTCTAAATCTTGGAACAGCAAGATTATTCTTATTTCTTGTATTTAAATTATGGACATCACTTTTCTTTACAAATGAATTAAGATGCTTTCTTACATACACTAAGTTTTCATAAATGTATTGTATTGTCCTGCTAAGGTTAATATATCAATTTCCTTAAACAAGTCTCTTAAAGAATCTCTTCGCCGAAGATTGTATATGGCGCGAACAGCTCTCTTTTGGAGTATAAAGATATTTCCAGCATTAGCTGCTGAACCCCACAACAAAAGGCCATAGGACATTACACTATGAAAATAGCTAAAGTATACTAGTCTTGCCGTTTCAATATCAGTTAATTGCCATATTTTTTTACTGCAAAAGCTGCAGAACTGAGTCTACTCTAAACGTCTACTTTTAACCGCCTCTGTGGTCAGTGGTTCATACCTCCGATTTCAGACCCAGAGGTCCCGGGTTCGATTCCCAGTGGGGGTACATATTGTATTCGGTTTGGTTGGTGGTAGGACTTGTTCTTAGTCCGCCTGGCTAGCTACCACCATCTTATCTAAGTCTGACGCCATAACAATGATGTTTTCAGCATTATTGTGTTCCGGCAGTTAGAGATAAGATAGCCAGTTCCTCAGTTATTGAGGATTCCGGGAGTAGTGCGCTTCCACCTTCAGCCTTATCACCACTTATCATCAGGTGTGATGAAGACTAAGTGCTACCCCGTTGTGAATAAATAAAATAAATAAATAAAAATTCTCGACGAGGCTTTAATATGTGGAGTCATGAGTCTAATGTAACACCAAGAAATTTAGTGCTTTCAATTAACTCGACTACGTCTGCGTTTAACTTAATATCCAAATCAACCTCCCTTACATTAGGTAGGGAAAATTTGACACATTTAGTTTTCTTAGAATTTAAGGCCATATTAATAATGTTGAACCAATGAGCAACTTTAGAAAGAGCACTATTTACGTTGTCAGACTATCAACTTTGAAAATTAATGAGGTATCATCTGCAAATAGCACTGTCTTACACAAATTATTCGTGTAGCAAGGTGGGTCATTTATGTAAATCAAAAATAGTAAAGGGCCCAATATTGAACCTTGGGGGACGCCCATATTGATGGGGGCTCCAGCAGATGCGATGTTATTAACAACTACTTTCTGATTTCTTTTACAGAAATATGATTGCATAAGGTTTACTGATGACATACTGGTTAATATACCTACATTTTAATATCAGTAACATACCGATACGGTTAATTTAAAGAAAGTATCGATATTTAGCCATCAAAATAAAAAATCGATACCAAAATAGATAAATCACTCTCTGATTAACGATATTTGATAGCGTAATCAAAAATATACCGATATTATAGTCCCCCCTGTCTTTATGACATTATTATTGTTAACAAAATAACTTTCTTTAATTTTATTTGTAGGTACATAAAATGATTGACCTGTGGTGAACAAAATAATATTTAAGAATACCTAGTTAGTACCTATAGTAGGTACTAGTCTGATTTTCAATATATCATTTGTACATAATGTAATTGAACTGTGATATCTTTGACATTATTGACATATTTGAAAATGAAGTATTTAGAAAAAATCGACCCCACGACCTTTCGCTTTCCGGGCTACTGCTTTAACCACTTAGCTACGGAGTCGTTCTTTATTCTATAAAATATTTCAATCATTATATATCATCAGATTCATCTTCAACTTACGTAAATTTGACCACGTATCTCATTTCCGCTGTAAGCTAAATTGGCTCCCTATTCGCCGGCGCAGGGACTTACACACTCTAACACTCCTTTATTCCATCCTTTTCGTCCCAACTTCTCCTTTTTACCTTAAAGATAGCTTCAGCTATCGATCCTCATCTTCACTATGTACTTTACGTTCTTCTTCTAATCTTTCTCTTGCTATCCCTAAACATTCTACCGATTTCCTTTCTTATTCTTTCTCGGTACACGCTGTCCGTTTATGGAATTCACTCCCAGAAGGTATCCGTAAAGCTCGTTCTTTGCGTAGTTTCAGCGATCAAGTAAAGAGTCATTTCCTTTCCCATACTTAATATTTACATATAAACTTATATAATATTCTCTCCTTCGCTATCAATAAATAAATATATTCTTTCGATACCTATTGTATATGTACATCGATATCAAATATCCTTTCCTGTATTTGCACCCACTCCCCACTGTCCTATACCTTACTTATCTTTCGCCCAAGGTTGCCTGGAAGAAATTGCTATTTAGCAATAAGGCCGCCTTGTTGTATGCTTTCTGTGCTTTTGTAATGTTTCTTTGTAATTTGTTTTATCTATTGTGTGCAATAAAGTGTTTTATTATTATTATTATTATTATTAGAAATACTTCATTTTCCATTTTCCAATAATAAAAATTGCATTGTGAATGCAAAAAACTAAAAATTAAAATAACAAAATAACTTTTTTCTAATATGTCACACTTTGGCGTTAATACTTACCTAAATCATAAATTGTTGAACAATTTACTGTAGTTTTATTTGCTTAAAATCCTAATGCTACGATAGGTAAGCTACATACATTCTCAGTAAACTTCAATACGTTGTCCGCAAAAAATTACTTCGTGGTCACCCTAGCTTATTTTCATACTAATTTTAAACTTGAATTGCATCGTAAGTTCTGCAGTGATTGGCGCCAGGTAAAGCTAGATCCTCAGTGACGGAAATTCTTTTGACTATTATTTGGTTTACAACATTCGTAACGCTAAATTCACGTAATGTGACGGTTTTAAATAAGGGCCACACAGTCTGACGGGTCAAAATATTGTTTTTGCTTTTTCTATTGATGTGTTGTTATGCGAACGGATTTAAAGTGTTGTATACTGTCACATATCAAACGTAACGCTGCTAGACTGCTTTATTTGGCTCCAAATGGTATGGCTATCGATATTTTGACAAATTAAATCTGGTACACACAGTTTCGTGTGGCCCTTGTTTGAACAACGATTATAAGAGATCTATTCTGTTTTGAATGATGTTTGTGTGTTAAATCTTATTTATTTTTGCGTCACTGAGCAGCTAGGGAGTGAAACTGGACTTTCGTTAGCTAGTTTTTGTTATTTTCAGCAACCATAATCTGAAGCGTCAGGTGGTGTGGCCCTTGTTCAAACGACAATAATTCATAAACTCTTGCGTTACGTTTGTTCTGAATACTAAAATAAGAAATGGTTTATCCGTCACTGAAGGATTTTACAGCTCACAAGCCAGAAGGAGTAAGGTACACACGAAATGACGTTCATTGTTTCATACCAAAATATACCATAGACATGTACACAAAGATGTAGTATTAAACATAGATGGATACTAAAAAGTTGAACAACGAAACGATATATCTTTGCTTTCCTCCTAAATGACAGTTCAGCGTGTATTGAAAAGAGATAGCAATATAGGCAACGCTCCGTATTGAAACCTAGCGCGCCACCAGCCGAGTTTCTGTAGGCCAGAGTGGACTACATCAGTGTTCGTGGTTTTTTATTAATTGTGGTTAATTTATGCAAGATTAGTGAAAAAAATCTTTCTGTGGGTATTGCCAAAACACCATGGCTTGTGCTGTAAGGAGCTGCAAAAGTTCCTACAGTAATTTAAATGACAAACTCGGAATAATATCCTTTCATCGGTGAGTGAGCCTCCGTTTTTTCCAATTATTCAAATAACTAGGCCATTTTTGGTAAGCCTTTCTTTGCAAAAATACTGTAGAAAACTGTTATCTATTGTTTTCATACACGTAACCATGAAGTTTGACTTAATACTCTGCAGTATTAAGTCGAGCTTCATGCACGTAACTATACCTGATGATAAAACAAATAAATGAAAATCTTTTATTAGATATCGATCAACATTTTGTTTGACATTTCATTTACTCGCCATTGGTCTTGTAGTGTTGGTACTTTGCAGATAAGATATCGATAATCGAATCAATATTTTTTTGTTCTTAGTATTCAATCATAGTACTTTTATTTTATGTGTGTAAGTACTCTTTCGTTCGTTTCGGTAGGTACATGGCAGATTTAATTTAAAAACAATATGTTTAATTTTCAGCTTTCCCACAGACACCGATTTAAAATTAAGGTGGTTGAAAATAATTATAGGAAGAGCAAACTGGCTTCACCCAAGAAATCAAAAGTATGCAGTTTGCATTTTTAAAAAAAAACGAGAGCTGCAAACAAAATATACGGATTTATGCTGATACGGTTTTTTTTTATCAACCAGCAAACGTTCAGCAGGTACCTAATTTTTGTATTCTGAATTTATGTTAACTATAACATTTCATTCTATACCTAAGCTATTCATTTTAGAAGTATACCTAAGTATATGATGTAGGTACATAGGTATGGATAGATAATGTATGATTATTTTATAAACAAGGTGTTACAAAAAATACCCGTATTTTGTTTTAAGAAATAATAGTTATTATTAGTAAAAAAATGATAGAGTAATTGCTAAAGTGCCTACTGAACTGACATAGCCCGGAGGACCCATTAGTTCGCACAACTTTGCAACATGTTTTATACAATACTTATGTCTAACTTTTTTCTGTTAACAGGAAACATAATGACACACGATCACGAGTACCACGATCAATAAGAACTTTGACATCGACCATCTCGGAACCTACCAGATTTTCTTCACATAGTCAAGCAAGCCCCAGAAAGATTCTAATTCGTTTCTTATAAATAAAATTTTGTTAATGTTTGCTCATATACTCATTTTAAACTTATTTATGTTACTATTTATATAACAAACCTAAAACGCGGACCCATTCAGAGACAATGTATATGTCGCAGGCGGATGGTTAAGTATGGCAGCATGTACCTCTCGGAAGTCCTGTAGAACACGTGATAGGTTAGAAATTTAAGGCGATCGCGAAGCGCGGCGAAGCGATCGTTTTAAATTTCATAGTTATTTTTTTTTTGTGACTCCATCAACTTATGGGAAGATAAAATAGCTTACGGAAAAATTGATCGGCCTAGTAGGCGTTTAATTGAATGGCGGATTCAACCATTTGGCAGCGACATATATAATTGTAATAATAATTAAGTAAGATTGAGAAGATGTTAATTTGTTTTAAACATAAAAGTAAAAATAAACTGATGTTTGTTTTATTATCTTTCCATTAGTAAAGTAGGTATTCATATTATGAAAACAAACGGTACAGTTCAGTACAGTATTTTTTTATTTATTTTCTTTTTCCTCTACATCTCCTATAATAAACAGATATGTCGCAGGGATTTTGTCAAAGTCGTGATAATATAATTCCACTAGTGAAATTATAATTTCACGTGATATTATGAATAGACAGTACGAGACAGTATGCACACGGCTGCGAGCGATTTTTTTTTATTGATACAAAAATACTGTCTATTCATAATTTAACTAGTGGAGTTATAAAATCACGACTTTGACAAAATCCCTGCGACAGATACACAAATTCACTTTTGCATCGTTATTTTTATCCCGTCCGCTTGTAATTCCCGAGGAAACTCTTGAAATTTCCGGGATAAAAGGCAGTCAGGAAGGACTACCTAGCTACGAGGTGTTCATTTTGGTAACTGATAAAATGAAGTTATCGATACTTTTCATTACGAATGGTGCATCACTATAGCTCTATATCATAATAAGTAAGTATGTATAGACAAAACGGTGCCACTTCGATATTAAGTAGCAACAAAGCTACTATGTTTGTCTCTTTTTTTCAAATGACTTCCATAGTGAGTTAAAAAGAGATGCAACCTGCATTGTACATTTCACTTTCTACTATCCATCTACGTTTATTAGTACATCTTTGCATGTACATACTTATTCAACGCCATCTAGTGAAGCAATTGGAAGCGTTTTTTTTTAAATGGCCTCTCAGAAATTCGCTCATTGGTTTTTCGGGGCTTTTATTGTGTTAGTGTGGTGGAATTAGTGTTATAATGTGCCATTAATGAAGAACAATGAAGTAAAAGTGAGAAATAAAGTAAGGCGCTCCATACGATTCAGATTGCTATGAGAGATTTTCTGCCAGCAAATAAAATAAAAAAAGTTTATTTATTAGCTCGATAGATGGCGCTGACCAGACATGTATCTCATCGATCTGACCTACAGTATTTCAAAGTTGTGCAAGAAGGTGCAAGGTCAAAAAAAAGTTGACGTTGACGGAAGAAAAGAAATGTCAAATAATTCTATTCCTCTTGTTTTGCGTTGCAATACCATACCAACCATACCGCGAGTTGTAGATAAGCCTTTTCAGTCCTGCAAATGTTTTTTTTCCTTCTGCAAGTGTTTTTTTTTAATGGGCGATTTTCTGAAAGCTCAGTCACTAGATGGCGCTGTCCCACCTATGCAGTTAGAAGGAACGGAACGTTATAAATTTTACTTTGACGCGACTTTTTTACGTAAAACGGAACGTCAGACAGATGTTATTTATTTACCTAAATCTTTAAATTTACCTGTTTCGTTTCTGTTCCTCACAGTAGTACTTATTTAATATATTATTAGTTTCCTTTGGGTTGTTAAAAAGGAATTAATTTAAATATGTTTCATACCAAAATATACCATAGACATGTACATACTTATTCAACGCCATCTAGTGAAGCAAATGGAAGCTTTTTTTTTTTAAATGGCCTCTCAGAAAATCGCTCATTGACAGTCTTAACGTAGACTCCTTGCCAGCAAATAAAAAAAAGCAGACCCGTGTCTGATGAACGCCATCTGTTGAGTTTTTTGGAACTAACTGTCAGAAAATCCCTCATTCCCGCGTCAAACCACAGAATAAATAATGTTAAACTCCCATGAGCATTGAAATGGGTACGAACCATGTACGAACCACCCGCGCATTTTAATGAGTTATATTAAGTCAGCAAAGATATTATAATATAACAAGATTGTGCACTATGAAAATAAAAGCAATGTCAATTCGATTCTATTCAGTTACAATAAGGTTTATTTTCGTATGACATTTCGATAAACGGAAAAACGAGCCGAGCGAGAGGCTCCTAAATAGGATTGCATCCTTGTCTACTGGGCTGCCACCATTAAATATTTTTGGTTGTAGTAGAGCTTAATTCAAATTCATATTTCCTGTTCTCGAGAATTTTCAAAATATTAATTAATTAAAAGGAATGTTAAGCTGATAATAAAAAAGTCCATATCATTTGTATTATTTAAAACCATGAAAAACTACTTGTTTAATGTAAGAGTCGGTGTTATGGTAGTTTTAATTATAAAAAATATGCAACACTTTGCGTCTGGACAATTTTAATAAAAATAAAAACATCATCAATATATATGGCGACGGCAAATTAATTTATGAGTGTAAAGTTAGTGTGTGGATCTTAATTATCATTTTAAAATTACGTTTAAATCAATAAAAATGGTTCTCACTTGATGTGTGA
The DNA here is from genome assembly GCA_949710035.1 of Crambus lathoniellus. NCBI lineage: Eukaryota > Metazoa > Arthropoda > Insecta > Lepidoptera > Crambidae > Crambus > Crambus lathoniellus. Next base: position 19,715,369 of record OX453303.1, on the reverse strand, counting down.
AAGGATGCAAAAGCGAATCATATAAACGTAGCGGTGTATCTTTTCATAGGTAAGTATTTAGCCAAAGTTTTATTCTTGCGTATAGTAGGGTGTCCATTTCGTTTGTAATCTATAGACTGGAATTTACTTTCTTACTTAACCCAAACATTATTTTTCATTGTTTCCAGATTTCCTAAAGATGAAGAAATTAAAAAAGGTTGGCTTAACATCATACCTGAAAAAATTACACAATACTCAGCAGAAGAAGAAAAAGAAGAACTAGATCAGAAAATAGGCATGAAACAGAACATTAAATGTATAATAACATCTGTATTCTAATTAAAAAAGTAGGTACCTACCTACGCAAAAAACGAATCTTTAAAATGAATTGAACACAAAGCCTCCATGAGTCAAAAGATCCGCAAGACAATTTTGTTTAGCAATGTATAGTCTAACTAACAAACAGACTTTTGTTAATGTACGTGGACTTTTTATTTCTATCCATTTTTGCAAAATACGCCTATCAGACATAGAGACATACATTTCATATAAGTACATACAGGTCAAACTGACAACCTCCTTTTTTGAAGTCGGTTCAAAAGTAAGTATGCTTAAGCATATGTGTATGTGTCGATTGTCACATTATTGCCTCGTAAGTGATGCAAAGTACCCTCTATACTTTGCCTCGCGGAGTCCTCATCTTAACTAATATTCTAAATAGAAAGTGAGTTCGGATGTTTAAATGTATGTTTGTTTTAGCTACAAGAGCTCCCTAGGAAGCGTGGTGTTCGAATCCTACGTGAGCCAAGTCTGGTTAACTATAAATTGTCCTCGAAAAACCAAATCGTGTAGTCACTAACGTCTCTCTCACTAGAGAGGGACGCACACCATAATAGGGCTCTCTCGCTCGGTTTGGCTGTAACTCATGAGTGCGCAATCTAGTTATATTATGATATCTTTGCTGAACACATAATTAATAAGAAAAAACGTAAGAACAAGTAAAGACTGAAGAAAGAAAACCTACTAATGACGAGGCAGTATGGTCTCAGACCTTAGCCTGGGGGGCTACCGGCTAAGAAATATGGATATGGGTATGGGCACAAAGTAACTATGCGGGCGGGCGGTCGCCCTAGCAGAGAGTCCGCTTAGAACAAAGTGCCATTTTCGTCACGCACACATAGACGTCACATATACAGGCAAAATGGGGCAGTATGGGACAGTACTCAGTCGCGAGTATCGCAAAGAGGTCAGTGATCGCAAGTTCCAAAGAGCATTTAATTGATCACTTCACGTCCGCGCCGCTACGTGTCACTGTGACACTTATATACCTATTTTACCATTAATTAACAAAAATTAATAACCAATATTATTACAGTTGCAGTGTATTTGGTTGTCTAAATACGACTAAAAACTGTGCATACACGTTCTTTAAATTTCCAAACGATATTGAAAGGTAAGTTATGTCAAACTGTTTTCTCTTGTTGCTAGGTGAGTATACCTAGGTACTTTTGGGACTAGCCGTTTTGATAACGACGATGAACCATACACATTCATCTTATAGTTAGCTGGTTGTGGTAAAACGCCAGTAATTGGGTTCTATGGTCCTTATTTAGATGTTATAGTATTCTCAAAACTTCTTGGCGGTTCAGCGAACACAGCCACAAGTCATGTCGACGCCATATCTAAGTCTGACGCCATAACAATGATGTTTTCAGCATTATTGTGTTCCGGCAGTTAGAGATAAGATAGCCAGTTCCTCAGTGATTGAGGATTCCGGGAGCAGTGCGCATCCACCTTCAGCCTTATCACCACTTCATTTTATCACATTTCACTTGCTGTAAAGTTTTCTTTATCTAGGCGCACGGCAGTGTGCCTGCCAAGTTCGGGAGAGAACGCCAGTCATTATACTGACCCCAAATGACATTTTACTTGCAGTAAAGTTATTTTTGACGCACGGCAGTGTGCCAGCCAAGTTCAGGAGAGAACGGACGATGCACGATTATGCGTATCATCATGCCAGCCGAACGACGCCCACTGCTGGGCATAGGATATTATGCGTATACCTATTTATTTTGACGTCTTAATCGTAGGAGTGTCATAGGCTAATTTCGTTGCAAAAATAACTAGTTCATTTTAAAAATCAAATGATTTCTTTTCAGACGAACCTTGTGGTCGAGTTTAATTGATCGAGAAGATGTAAACAACAAATGGTCAACATATCTCGGAGTTTGTGAGGCCCACTTCGAAACCAATTCTTTAATCAAGACATCAAACCGAACTTTCCTGAAAAAAAGGAACTAATCGTAAACTTTTGCTACCCGTCAAAAAAAATATTAAAATAACGAATCACATGCAACTGTGAAGATTAATGAATCTTGTACACAATATGAAAAAGTTCAATGGGACTCCAATTCACAAACAGCAGCTCACCTTTCTGCCAATTCTCCCTGAAAAAGAAAGTTGAAAAACGATACGTTACGTTACGTTCCCTTAAATATGGTTGGGCGAAGCGATGGCTGGTTCATGCGTCATACTCGTGAACGGGTGCTGCCAGAGAAAATAAGTTTGCTCTTATCTGCTTGCCTTAAAAAGTGATTTTTTTAATTCATTTTATTAAGAATTACATTTGAATATATTCTATAATAAAGTAGAATTTTCTTTTGCTTTTCACTAATCCTAAGTAATTCATAAGTAATCTTAATCTTTAAGTTCCTAAGTAATTCAATATTGTTCACCGCTATGATCATTAGTTCGCCTATACATTGTCATAACCCATTGTGTAATTGTGATGGAAACTGACCTTAATCATACCATGTTAACGTCATTTTTCAATTTGACGACTCACAAGTTTTGTAAATAATAATCTAAATTGAATAAACAAATTTGACTTTGACTATTAAATATATTATATATATTTTTTATTTACCTATATACGATAAAAACACACAACATAGGTATAAAAAAATATATAATTTGTAACCCATTTAGATTTCAACTATTTTTCGCCGAACTTGGCACCCTTTTTACATTTATGTTTTCGTCGAACTTAGTGCCTTTTTCACGTTTATGTTTTTATTGGGATAACTATTAGACCATATTTATATCTTGTTCATAGAGTACATTATAACATATAGGAATGGAATACATTACAACATATAGGATCTTGTCTTCGTCGTGTGTGGCGTCGGGACTTTAAATGGATATTAGATGCTCTGTTTACCATCTAAGCAGCCTCTAAGGCATGTAAACATGCTTAAGATGTATGTATAAACGAATTGATGTATGTATGATTGTTAACTTATACTACCTCCTCCTTTTTAAATTCAGAATCAATACAGAAGCAACCCTAGTGAGTCAGACAAGGATAGGAATAGATTTTCAAAAACGGTGGGAGCGGTCCTTCTGTAAACTCTTTATTTTGTGGTATGGGCTTCAACTGTCATGTGAATTCCCAGTGAATTCCTTATTTTGATAGAGATTTTTGCTGCTTTGTTCTATTGAACGTTGCTAGCTAGTTATCGTTATACCCACGTTATACCCGACGTCACAAAACAAGGAACGGGGGCTACCGCGTAACTTTATGGGTATGAACTTCATACGTTTTTGGGAACTTTAAGTCAATATTATAAAGAAAATAGCCGCTATCAGTTCCTTGTTTTGTGACGTCGGGTATTACGATAACTAGCTAGCAACGTTCAATAGTACAAAGCGGTAAAAATCTATCAAAATAACGAATTCAAGTGACAGTTGAAGCCCATACCCATATCCAATTTTTTCTTCGAGAACTTTTGAGAAAAGTTTAATTTAGTCTAGTTCTATCTAGGTGAGTTCTAGTCTATATAATTTGTGGTCTAGTTGTTTAGTTCCTATTCCTAAATAATTTGTTGTGGTTTAACCTCTACATACACTTTCAGTTAAGTATTCGAAATTATCATCGATATAGTGTCTTGGCCAACACTTGTTTGATGGAACGGAAGTTTGTTTGTGTGTTACATTACAGCCGAGAACGGGAAGCTAGTAATTTGCATTGTCGAGTGCGGAGAGGGCTTTAACCATTCGAGGCAATGCAAATAGCTCCCAGTACAAGGCTTGTATAAAACTTTACTCATGAAATGCGAGGAAATACAAATTTTTGCTAACATGGAATGTTATCATTTCAGAGCATGTGTGAGAAAATATAATTGCATTCGCTAAACCACTCTAAAACGTTTTAGTGTTACTGTTAGTAATGGAGAGTAGAGATGAAAGTGTTGTTTTTTACTTTGGTGATTTAATTACAAATCGAAAACGGTTATTCCAAGATGCAATTTCAAATGCATCATTTGGCAAAGTGCTATACATAGTTTATGAAGAATTTGAAGAATTGCCACAGCTCTCACAGGACTTGACAATGGTTAACAAACATTATATGAAAATGATAAGTTTTCTTTATGCAAAAAAATTAGAAACCCTCTTGGAAATTTTGTGTACATTGCCTGAATGGCAAAACAATCCTTCAACTATTATTTTGGATGATCTTAGCAAGTATTGTAATAAAGAAGAAATACAGAAAGCATGCAGCATAGTCGCATTCATCTTGGATACTGCAAGAAGTTGCTCTAGTGTTTCAAACATTCAATGCAAGATAAGAATTTCTATTGATGAAGCTATGGGTGAAGATTTTTACCATAATATAAGATCACTTTATAGTCAAACTAGTCTACTTACTTAATATTATTTTTTCAAATAACAAAATCTTTTTATCTTTAGAAGACTAACCTAGAGAATTAAGTAAATAAGTGTTTTGAATTTTATAAATAAAACATAGGCATAACATATTATATGTTTTTATTTACAAGAAAAGATCTGGAATACTTTATACATTAAATATGGGGTCACATTCATTTTATTACAATACAAGAATTTCACGATCACCTGAACTTCAACACAATATATAACAAAAAGAATACAAATATAGAAAAAAGGAATAGATAAAACACCAGGTAATTATGATTGCCTTTACCGAGTTTTAGGACTCTTCCCATTGTTTTACCAAGAAATCCTGAACTTCTATCCACATCATCATCGAGGCCTCGTAATATATTCTCTTGATAACGCACTTCATTGCCAATTTCAATGGACATATGTTTTAGATTGCTTATTTTACTACCAAGTTCCTCAGCCATTCGTTCGTTCTCATGTTCGAGAACATCATCTGTGGGTATTTTGGGTACAGGTTGGTAAGCGTAGCCATCGCGGGCCCTCCTCATGTTGCTTCGTCCCGCCGTTGTTGTAACTAAACAATCCACAAGTTTACCTCCAAAACCAGAGCTTTGTGGCTCGCGACTCGAGAATAAGTTATCACAAGCAACTTGTGAAACTGATGTAATTATTAGTCAACAAGATCAATCGAAGCTTACTTATGACTTTAGATTACTCTACATTAAATGCATCAACCTTCGCAAATGTCAAAGAGCAAATTAAATTTTGTATTTTAATCACAACTAAGTATAATTTGGTAAATTTAATACCCGAAATTGTTATATTTTGATAACACAGTAACTTCACGAAATGATTAGTGAATTGCCAAATGAATGACAGACAGACAGCACACAGCTGAGCTGCTGTCTGAGCTGACATGTCATCAATTGCGTTTTGAAATTGCAAAATCTTAAAACTGCGTTTTATTATCACCACAGACAACCAAAGCAGGGTTTGAAGAACTTTATTCGTCGGTATCGGTACAGATAAACATGCTCATAAATGTCATGCTTATTAGCATGCTTTTACAGGTTTTGAAAATCTTGAATACGACATGATTTATTTGGATAAAATAATTAATACCAAGGTACGAATAATGTGGCTTAGTTTGTAACGGGCGGCGGCGTTATTATTGCATATTTTAACATGAAACGGTAGTTATTGCACCTTGAGTTAAGTACATTATCGAAGTTTTCGTACGGATCCCTAACTTTTTTACTTTGATCTATTGTCAATGAGAGTTTCTTTTGACGTTTCATCGTTCAGTTCAAAAATTTGTACTAGATGGCGCTACCCCACTATAGCGACCTAACTTTTTCTGAAGAAGTAACGAAAAAGTATTTACATAATAGAAAATAGCAAAGAGAATAGTCTGTCTGAGTAATATATTTAAATGGGCTTCAAATGTCAAATAAAGCCCATGTCCATATTATGGATCAAGACGATACGATCCATAGTCTTTCGATATGATTGAAGTTCGTTCACCAGACAGTGCGGTGATTAGGCAAGTCCAAAACGTTAAGCAATATCGGTGTCAAGTATTCAGTGCCAGGCCAAAATGTAAGCTATCCAATCGGGGTCCAGTATTCAGTGCCAGTCCAAGCCAGGTTTCAATCAAATTATTTCAAGCCCAGCAGAACGTGGCGCTCCGCATCATCACCCAAGCGGGGCGCTACGTACGCAACGAGGTCATCGCGAGGGACCTCAACATCCAGCCGCTGCAGGACTTCGTGGGCCAACTGGCGCGTCGAATGTTTGACTGCGCCGATCACGGGCCCCACAAACACCTGCAGGGCATCGCACCCAGACGACGACCACCGCCGCTAGAAACCGAAGAATCAGCTCCTTCCCCCAACAGTACCACCAACACCAGAGCCATGAAGAAATGGGCGCTGCTCCGCGATATTGTGCCCCCGCCACTTCCCCAGCCCACCTCGCCCAAACCTCACATCCCTTCTAACACCCCTACCTAAATTATAGCCCATAACCCGTTTGCGCGCCCGCTCGCAGGCGCTAGCTGGGCCTCCCCCAAAGGGGTCTCACCCTGCTGGCTGACCGCGCCGAGGGCCGCAAACATCCGGTGGGGCATACCACCCGTCCCGAGGACGGCCGCGCAAAGCGGCTCCAAACACAGTGGGGCAGTAGCCTCACGAGATGAAGCCCGGGGAAGGAGCGGAAGCTCAAACCCGAACCCGCCTTCGTCGGCGGAAGAAATCCATGATGATCAATCAAATTATCAAGAAAAACGAATACGCTCACAAAACAACACCAACACCAACGCATGGAAGCAAAGCAATCTGCCGATCTCACAGAAGAAAAACTTTACCACAGACAGATTAATTTGACAGTACAACCGATCGACACACAAGTCTTTTTTAGGCTGAATGAACTAATCCTTTGCCATAATATGCTGAAAAAAGTAGGTTGTGTTAGGGTTACAGCGCCATCTAGTGCATCGAAAAATAACTGCAGGAAACTCTCCCATAGTTTCAGCAGCGTACCTACGCGGTAGGTACTTATAATGAAGGGGATGCGTAATGAATGATATAATTTCATATGGTATAATTTCATTTCAATAACGTTCATAATATTAAAATTCTCATTGTCCATCTGGATAAATAAACTTTGAGATAAAAATTCTTTGCCATCCATGGTCACACTGGCAACCATATTTAAATCACGTTCGGAAACTTTGATGTTTCTGTACGAAAAAACGATGACATTGACGACTGATGATAATCTGTCAATGTGAACCTTTTTTTTAATGTTAGTGTGACATTTTACCGCCATATTGAGTCGGGGTTGCATAATTATTAAGACTAGATAATGCTTTTGTACCATCAAACGCGTTAGCTTATTGCGATATAATAAGTTTTCAGTTATTATATTTATCTTTTGCTTGCCTATGGTGTAGTGTACAAGGTCCTAGCCGAGGCTCCATACAAAACTGAAAAATCTCCTTTAAAGGGAAGGCAAAGGAGCAGGGGGTACGGGGGCATAGGGCCCCCGTATGGGGGGCGAAACCCCCGCCACAAAAAGCCACAACGGTGACAAAACAACTGATGTGATGATAGGTTAGGTTAGAACTGTGACCACAAATTATATAGACTAGACTGTGACCAAAATAAAGCGCGAACCGAGCGAGCGAAGCGAGCGTGCCGCGGTAGCGGCTGGCGAAGCGCCAGAAATAGTTATTCATTGATTATACTAAATGAACATTATATGAAATGATTTAATGTTATATAACCATTATGTGTATTAAAATTATTATACAATGTAAGTGTTATAGTAAATGTTTATATATGTAACGTTTTTATATCAAATGTTCATTATACGGTTTAAAATTATGCATTTTGAATTTATATCATTCGCTGATTAAACGAAATGAACGTTATATGAAATGATTTTATGTAATGTGTTGTTATATTTTGTGAGTATTATACGAAATGTTGTTATATCATAATATTACACATCTCTTATAAAGCCCCCAGTACAGGATGGCCGATCATGTTGGCCGACCATGAATCATGATGGGCCATCGTGTACAGGGGCAGTTTGCGCTGCTCGCAGACGGCAATCACACGCTAACTACTAGCCCTGTACACGATGGCCCATCCATCATGGTCGGCCAACATGATCGGCCATCCTGTACTGGGGGCTTTAGGATTTTTTTGTATCTTTTTTCACACCTTGATTTAAGTACAATAACGAAGTTTCCACACGAATTCCTAACTTTTTTTAAAATATTTTATATAGCCAGTGTGCACGGATCGAAGCGTGGCGATCCAGTCTCTGCCTACCCCCGTGCGAAATAGGCGTGAGCTCAGGGCGTGAGTATATGACGTATGTATGTATGTATGTAGCCTATGTTTATCAAGAATAATGTAGCGAAATTAAGTGAAAGAATTTTTGAAATCAGTCCAGTAGTTTTGATTTTATTCGTTAATATTTACCTGAATACATACATACGAATCTTTCCTCTAAAGAGTATAGGGGACGTATCTAAATATCTAAAATTAAAATACCTAACGTTAAAACACCTACGTTTAAAATACCTAAAGCTGGCCATTGACGGTAAAATTTTTCTTAAACTGTGGCGTAAAACTCCGGCGTCAATCCAAAATTTGATCGTGAATGTCGAATCGTCACTCCAGGAGTTTTAACTGACGACGCGCCACGCAATTTTCCGTGGCTATCATAAATCCAACGGCGCGTCTAAACGTAGTGATTACATGCTCTTTGGCGCGTCGCGCGCGCCAACTGACCGTCAGTGTGTTATCGTCATTCCAATCGCGTCAGTTCGCTCCATAGAGTAAAGTAATACCAAAGAATACTATAATATTACCAAAGAATACTATAATATTACTAACGTAAAGAAGCGACACTCACCTCCCCCCGCCAATTCATTTCCCCCGCATTGAGATAGTAAACCGAGGAGTAAACGTCACACGTTTGTCGGTTGTCTTGTCAGTCATTCAGTCAACAAGAATGTAACCAAGTCAACGATGTCATTATATTTCGTAAGCAAACTTCGATTTGAGGATCGTGCGATATAACCTTGCAGTGGCGTTCGTATATGCAGTTGAATCGTAGATGATTGATATCAAATTTAATATTAAGGCCACCTTGTTCCGAACATTTAGGTATTTCGCTCACCCAGTCGGCTTGCGTCCGCGTTACGTGGGAGCCGACTTGATATGAACTACGTACGGCCACAGGTACGGCGAACTTTGGCGGGCGAGAACGCCACAGTATAACATAATGCAGTAGGTAAGGTAAGGTATGTTTAATTTTATTGACTGTATTATTTTACTATATCGATTATTTTATTGACGATATTATTATATTATTATAAGTACTAGTATAAGTATTAACTGTAAACATAAATACTCCTACTAAACTTTTACGTGGTAATGATGGTTATAGGAGAATTTGTGGTACCTACCTAAAGAATATAAACAACAAATCAAAACAAACATAAGTATATGTGTTATTTACAATATTTATTCACATTTATTATACTTACAGATGGATTTAATATGAGGTACAAAAAGCTTATTTTTAATTAAAATTCATTATAATTTAGAGTTCTAGTGCTAGGTCCAGGCTCATTTTCATTGATCGATGTGGTCGTATTATGACCCAAAGTTGCATTTGTATATTTATTAAGAATATAGTCTAGGTCCTCACTGAACTGCCCCGGTGACGGAATAGGACCTGATTGAAAATTAATCATATTTTGCGATAAAAAATTCTCATTTTCTTTATTTTCGGATTCGGTGGGTTCGCATTTAAGTGTCAGATTCCGTACAGGCATACCACGACACGAACTTCTGAAAGCGGGCGGTAAGCCGGTACTTAAAGTCCTCCAGAAGCTCTTCAACTCTGTCATACTTGAGGGCAAAACGCCAAAGGCATGGGGCAGAAGCGATGTGATGCAGTTCTTCAAGAAGGCCGATAAGACTCTCTTGAAGAACTACCGACCCATCTCGCTTCTGAGCTATATCAATAAGCTGTTTTCGAGAGTCTTTACGAATCGTCGCGCTCGCAGGTTTGACGACTTCCAACCTCCCGAACAAGCCGGGTTCCGAAAAGGACCATAGACCACATTCATACGCTGCGGCAAGTTATACATGGGTTACAGAAGACTGAAGAATATAACTTGCCACAATGCTTGGCGTTCGTGGACTATGAGAAAGCCTTTGATTTGATCGAGACCTGGGCCGTGCTGCAGTCTTTCCAGAGGTGCCAAATAGATTACAGGTACATCGAGGTGCTGAGGTACTTATACCAAAACGCCACCATGTCGGTCCGATTACAGAATCAGAGCTCTAATCCTATCCAACTACAGCAAGGTGTGAGACAGGGAGACGTCATGTTACATGTAGTTGTCCTTGGACTTGGAAAAACCAATTACTTTTTTTATTAATTGTTGTAGTCCGCGTCTTTTTATTAAATTTTAATATTTCAAGCCAATTTTTGACGCTGAAAAATGACATTTAAATTCTACCAGAACATCATTTCCAATAAGCCCGTCTGGCGTAGCACCAATGAATGGGAAATCTTTATCTATAAACAGTCCACAAGGCTCAATAGACACATTTTCTTGTTGTTGTATCTTTTGCAACGCTTGCTGCTCATTTTCAATACCATGGGTAACAGATACAACATGGCTTATATTTATTTTATACAATATATTTTTTACTAAAGGGGCAGTTGGGCTTTTGATACTTGTCGTTTGCAAATAGGGCCAAAATTAGAGGCAGTGATTAGGTTTTTTCGAATTTCTAGCCATTCACTACTGTCATGTGCTACTGTCTGTAATATCGTATTACGCTCGATTCTCTCAAAATCACTACACGTTACACGTCGCACGTGGGCGGGAAGAGCACTAGCACAGGTCCACCGTCGGTAAGCGCCACCGCGCGACTGTCGAAGCCCGCGGCGTCGCGCCGCTGGCGAATTTGTAGGTTTGTAGACATCATAAATAGGAAAATAACACTACAACATCAATCTCAGCGATTTGTACTAGAAAAATGATTTATCTAACGATTGGTGTAAAAATAAGGTCAATAAGTTTATTACTTTAGGCATAGTATTGAAAATGTTTTTTAAAAAGAGGTAACTTTGAATTTTTTTCTATCGAGCGAAGTTCATCTGATTGTGTAACTGTAAGCGAATTGTACTCTGTAAGATCCTCAACTGAAGCATATATTTTTTTCAGAATTTTACGTCAGTTTTTGACTGATTCATATTGATTTTAAAAACAGCATTTGCGGTACAAACAGCCCTTAACAGAAAACAAATATTCCAATACGAATTGTTTGACCAAATAATAAATGTTATGATACGATTAAATTCTATGAAATTAGAGGATCTTTTATTGATTTGATTTAACTTTCATTAGGTGCAAGTATTGGATTAAAGAAATTGGTCGAATGGACTTAAGGCGCTACTCGGAAAAAGTATGGACTTTTTGATTTAAAACTATAGGACGGTTACAGTTGTTACACATCTGGTAATAAGATATATATTTCTTCATACCTTTATCTAGATTCGTATAGTTTCTAGCCGTTGGTCCCGGCTGCACTTGCAGTCGTTAATACCCACCAATCCGCACTGGGCCCGCGTGGTGGGTCATGGCCCATTCTTCTTATCCATCCATAAGGAAGGCCAGTGCCCCAGCAGTGGGGACATTAAATGGCTGATGATGATGATGATTTATTTATTTATAAAAATATAGTATTTATTTTTCCTTCAATAAAAAGTATGGCTTACTACAGTCTGTGACTGTGACAACAGTCACATTTCTTTCATTAGCCATGTTTAAAAAATTTGAGCCTTGATCTGATACAAAGGCTACATTACATAAACTCCAATATTTAAAATTTGTGAAATAACATGATCTAACCACGCACTAAGTTCTTTGTAATTTTTGCTTTGAGCCAAAAGACAGTATGCGATTGGTTGTTTCCAATTTTAATGTATAACTCTGGCAATGATTACAAAAGCTTGCGTTGCTGGTTCTCCAGTTTGTGTCCCGTCAATCTCATGAAAACCTATAATCTTATCCTCGTTAATTTGATGATATAAGTACCGTTTTAATGAAATTTCGTCAGCGCAAATAATGCAGTATTTTTCTGAGTCTTTTAATATTTTAATTTGGTCTCTAAACATTGTGAAACGTTAGGTGAAAATTTTGTATCAATGTTGATATTCATTCGGCGCAACGTCCTTTCGCTTGGCATGTTTAACGTTTGCTAAGACTCTTTATGCTAATGGACTGGCAATATAAATTTAAAGCAAATAACTGTAAATCTTTAGTGTTTCTATTGCCATGACTGTTTTGTTTTAGACGGGTTTGAAAATTGAAATTTTTTTGTAATTGAGAGGACATATTGGTATCTTTTTGAGATGCACATTCTTGCTGAGTATCCAAATTTTTTCGTCTTTTGCACTCTGTTTATAAGTCACTTAACAATTTCCTTTTACGTGGTGTGTTGGCTGACAAAGGACTTTGTGCACGATGTATAGGCCGTTTGGCTTAACATGCACATTATTTAAGCAATAAAACTATATGTTTGGAAGTTTACACTACGAAGAAACTATTTATCATTTTTGTTTTGTGTCAAATAATAAAAAGCTTAGAAACAGACAGACAGAAGCGAAGAGCGACTTTGTTTTATACTATGTAGTGATAATTAAAGACAATTTTATTTGTTGGATTCATTACATTTTTTATTAAATTAGTTAGTACCGTACGACAGGTGCGTTTCTGAAGATTTCAATACAAAGTACATTGTGCCATTCACACGGCCTTTTGACAATCGCTTTTGTACTGAAAAAAGCTTGTAAAATGATTGCTTCCGAACATACCCGACATAATATAAACATACGTAAATAATAAATTGGGACGCTCTTGCAAAGTTATTTCGTGACGCACGCGGCACACGCCATCTAGTCGATATATTTTGTACCACTAGCTCCGGAGTGTGCTACGGCGGATGTCATCCCTGCATCGTTGACGCACACATTTGACGCGTGTACACACGTTATGTCAGTTACGTAGTAGTAGAAGGTTATTATGCGGGGGTCGTAGTATGGAGTGTCGTAGGTGATGCGGTGGTCGAGCGTGCTGTGTATAGTTTTTGCTTTTACAAGTAGAAAGTGACGTACCGGAAACTTAAAAATAACTAGCTAGCGATAACTCTTTCATCCATTGCTTTCTTGTTTTTAGGGTTCCGTACCCAAAGGGTAAAAGCGGAACCCTAACTCCGCTGTCCGTCTGTCTGTCTGTCACCAGGCTGTATCACATGAACCGTGTTAGTTAGAATATCTTTTAACCTATGATGTATTTATATTGCCGCTATAACAACAAAAAGGTACTTACTAAAAACAGAATAAAATTAATATTTAAGGGGGGCTCCCATACAACAAACGTGATTTTTTGCCGTTTTTTGATCGATGTTAATAACGGCAACATGTAGGTAGATGCTAAAAATATTTACAAAATATTTAGTTGTATTTCTTATTCGAAATCAGAATCCATTTTTTTATCGACAAACATAAGTACTTAATACACGTCTTTCAACAGCCCGGCCGGTCGAAAACATGTCGAAAACTGAAGAGCCGGCGTCACGCCCCAGTCAGTGGGGAAATCTAGTTGCCTAAAACCATTTGGAGTGACGCATGACGCCACAGTTTAATAGTTGTTTTACTTAAATTCAAAATACTTACATAAAGTTTAAAATGGGTAAAATCCTAACCTATCACGTATTCTACAGGACTTCCGAGCCACTCAAATATTAGGCTAATTTTAGGTATTTTGACCATTTGGTATTTAAAATGTGACATTTTAAACATGAGGTATTTAAGATCGGTATTTTGAACTTGGCGTTTCTTATGTAGGCGTTATTTGCTTAGGTATTTTGAACGTAGGTGTTTTAACGTTAGGTATTTTAATTTTAGACATTGACACCCAGTTGCAGGAAGCTCCATTAAAGTTAATGCTTCATTAAATCTATTGCTGTCACTTTTTATTTCTTGACAACGGAAAGTGACAGCAAGAGCAATAGGCTTAATGAAGCATTAACTTTAATGGAGCTTCCTGCAAGTGGGTGTTAGATACGTCGTACCATGGCCCGCTATTATTCTCGGCTGCTTGCGCTCCTGCAACGAGTGAGATAGAAGATGGCTTTGGTCGTACCATGGCCCGCTATTATTTCTCGGCTGGTTACAAGTGCAACGAGTGAGATAGAAGATGGCTTTGGTCGTACCCAAATGAACTTCATACGTTTTTGGAACATTAATGTCAATTTTATAAAAAACTAGCTGACCCAGCGCGACTTCGTTCCCGTGGCCCTACCCCCTACTCCACCCTACCTTACCCCTACCCTACCCTACCCCTACCCTACCCTACCCCTACCCATACCCTACCCCTACCCTACCCCACCCCTACCCTACCCCTACCCTACCCCTACCCTACCCCTACCCTACCCCTACCCTACCCCTACCCTACCCTACCCCTACCCTACCCCTACCCTACCCTACCCTACCCCTACCCTACCCCTACCCTACCCCTACCCTACCCCTACCCTACCCCTACCCTACCCCTACCCTACCCCTACCCTACCCCTACCCTACCCCTACCCTACCCCTACCCTACCGTACTCTACGCCTACGCCTACCCTACGCCTACCCTACCCCTACCCTACCCCTACCCTACCCTACCCTACCCCTACCCTACCCCTACCCTACCCCTACCCTACCCCTACCCTACCCCTACCCTACCCCTACCCTACCCCTACCCTACCCCTACCCTACCCCTACCCTACCCCTACCCTACCCCTACCCCTACCCTACCCCTACCCTACCCCTACCCTACCCCTACCCTACCCCTACCCTACCCCTACCCTACCCCTACCCTACCCTACCCTACCCCTACCCTACCCCTACCCTACCCCTACGATACCCCTACCCTACCCCTACCCTACCCCTACCCTACCCCTACCCTACCCCTACCCTACCCCTACCCTACCCCTACCCTACCCCTACCCTACCCCTACCCTACCCCTACCCTACCCCTACCCTACCCCTACCCTACCCCTACCCTACCCCTACCCTACCCCTACCCTACCCCTACCCTACCCCTACCCTACCCCTACCCTACCCCTACCCTACCCCTACCCTACCCCTACCCTACCCCTACCCTACCCCTACCCTACCCCTACCCTACCCCTACCCTACCCCTACCCAACCCCTACCCTACCCCTACCCGACCCCTACCCTACCCCTACCCTACCCCTACCCTACCCCTACCCTACCCCTACCCTACCCCTACCCTACCCCTACCCTACCCCTACCCAACCCCTACCCTACCCTACCCGACCCCTACCCTACCCCTACCCTACCCCTACCCTACCCCTACCCTACCCCTACCCTACCCCTACCCTACCCCTACCCTACCCCTACCCGACCCCTACCCTACCCCTACCCTACCCCTACCCTACCCCTACCCTACCCCTACCCTACCCCTACCCTACCCCTACCCTACCCCTACCCTACCCCTACCCTACCCCTACCCTACCCCTACCATACCCCTACCCTACCTCTACCCGACCCTACCCTACCCTACCCTACTTCTACTCTACCCCTACTTACTTCTACTCTACCCCTACTTACCCCTCCTTCCCCTATTTTCTCACCGTTAAAACCTTCCTTGGACTTCCACGAACATTTCAAGACCAAAATTAGCCAAATCGGTCGAGCCGTTCACGCGTGATGTCGTGACCAAAGGGAAATAGGGATTCATTTTTATATATATGACTAGCGGCCGCCCGCGGTTTCACCCGCGTGGTTCCCGTTCCCGTGGGAATATCGGGATAAAAAGTACATATAAACCTTCCTCTTGAATCACTCTATCTATTTAAAAAAAAACGCATCAAAATCCGTTGCGTAGTTTCAAAGATTTAAGCATACAAAGGGACATAGGGAAAGAGAAAGCGACTTTGTTTTATACTATGTAGTGATGATTAACAGTTCCCTGTTTAGTGATGTCGGGTTGTATGACATCACTAAACAGGGAACGGTCGGATAAGCGTTAGCTAGCAACGTTAACAGAAAAAAAGCAGCAAAAATCTATCAAATTATGGAATTCAAATGACAGTTGAAGCCCATATCCATATTTTTTAGCCGGTAGCTAGCCCCTAGAAACTCTTCCAGGCATTTGCGACTCTCCTGTCAATTTCCTGCAATTTTGGGTCGCAATCAACTGTACTACAGAGAGATATAATTATGTAGCTCTACACGTTTTAATTTATTGGTTCCCCATCGACCCTGGGGGGCGATTCTCAGATCTATAGAGATATCTCGAATTCGACATTGTCAAATTCGAATACTAATCTTTTCTATAAGCATTTTTAAACAAGAAAATGTACTGTAACTAGCGCCAAAAACGTCCCAGACACGTGCAGAGTTATCAGAAACTGATTATTGGTTCCCCATCGACCCTGGGGGGCGATTCTCAGATCTATAGAGATATCTTGAATTCGACATCGTCAAATTCGAATACTAATCTTTTCTATAAGCATTTTTAAACAAGAAAATGTACTGTAACTAGCGCCAAAAACGTCCCAGACACGTGCAGAGTTATCAGAAACTGAAAATGTCACAAAAATGTCTTTAGTAGGTTTTAAAAATACAGCTTTACGCGAGACAATAAAGAAAAGATTAGTATTCGAATTTGACGATGTCGAATTCGAGATATCTCTCCGCCGTGTCTATGTAATTCATTGTCTCTTTGATACAGTATTACCACAGCGCATGCACAACAAACTAGCGATGCATGTTAAAATCACGGTGTTCGGTTCGGAGTTTCGGACACGCCAAAATGTTACAAGTGTGCTGGACCACCCAAAACGTGATAAAGCGATTAAGTCTTTTGACAGTTAAACGGGATACTACACTATA
The DNA here is from genome assembly GCA_949710035.1 of Crambus lathoniellus. NCBI lineage: Eukaryota > Metazoa > Arthropoda > Insecta > Lepidoptera > Crambidae > Crambus > Crambus lathoniellus. Next base: position 19,698,182 of record OX453303.1, on the reverse strand, counting down.
TAATTTGTGAACGGGATAACTTATCATATGTTGGCAACACTTCATCATAGACATGATACGTCATAGAGAATGGAAGATTGTGGTCTTTTTTGAAAAAGGAGACGGAAATGAAAAATGTGATTTGTCAAGACGGAGTTACTTTTGTGTGTATTGCGAAATAGAAAAGTTGAGAAAGAATACGTAATTTGTTTGAGATATTTATACCGACCCTATTGTACCAAAAAGTTAACATCAGAAGTGGGATGCAAGAACCAACCACAATGGGAAATGACAAAAAACATAAAAGTAAGCGAAAATATCGAAAACATGCTCGTTCTGCCTCGACTACCAGCAGCAGCGGCACATCCAGGAGCCTGGATAGTGGCTCAAACACTCCGCCGCTGGCTCCCCGAGCTCGAAAAAGGAGAAAGGTATTACATGTAAAAGATACCGGCACTGTAAGTACCAACATACCTTTGCATAGTATGATACCGGAGTTCGATCCATTGACTGACAATGTTGTGTCGTGGCTTAATGTTATACAATCTTTTGCGTCAACGTTTGCATGGACGGACAGCGTGATCCGTTACCAGGCATTGAATAAGCTCAAGGAGTCTGCGCAGGTTTGGTATGAGTCTTTGTTAAGAAATGACCACGCATGGACCACCTGGCAGTGGAATGATTGGAAGGAAAGAATCATTAATACTTTTAGAATAAAAAGAAATATGTATGACCTAATGAAAGAAATCATTGATAATAAACCAAGTGAAAATCAATCTCTCTATGATTTCTTTTTCAAACAAAAATCAAAAATTGATAACTTAAATTTAAATTTCTCTGACTGTGATATCATCTCAATTATTTTAGGAAATATTGGTGATGCTAATATTAGTGCCTCCGTAGAGGCCGGAAATTTCAAGTCCTGTGATAGTTTGGCTGGATTTCTTCACGGCCGAACTTACAAACAAAAAAAGGATACTAAACAAATAATGAACAATACCATATACTAAAGTACCTACCACAACTATCTCTCAAACACCAATATTGAACAATCGTACTTCATCTTCGACAAATCAAATACAGAACCGTAAGCCGATACAGTGTTATGGTTGTGGGGGTGACCATAAACGTATACCTACATTGCTCAATAAAGTGTGAGTTTTCTGGGAAAAGAGGACATTCAGAAACATCATGCTTCCTTAAAAATAATTTAAAATTTAAAACCGACAAACCTGAAAAACAAGAAATAAAATTAATTCAGTTATCTTCTAATAAAAATAAGTTTTGCAAAAAAATAAACATTAACGGTCTATCTAACGAGGCGTTCATTGATATGGGCAGTAGTTGTTCCATAATATCATCTCATTTAGTGAATAAAAATAATATAAAAAGGTTACAACTGATAAAACCTGTGACTTTGCAAGGTTTTTCTAAAGATAGTTTAAAAACAGTGAAAGAGGTAGTCCGAGTTGACCTCTCATTAGATACTGTCGAAATTCCTGGAGTTGAAATGTATATTCTTGATGAGCTATCCGGTTGTGATATTTTGATAGGCCGTAATGTAACAGAGCGTTCGGATTTAATATATTCACGTGTTGGAGAAACACTGACCTTTCAATATGCAAACACTTTCGACGAATTTTGTTACGCCATTGATGAGTCTATTAAAGATTTTGATACAGACTCACATAAACATGAATTATTGATTCTTTTTAACAAATACCAGCAATGTATAGCATCGAATATTAAACAATTAGGTGAAGTAGACGGACACGAAATGGTTATAAATTTAAGTAATAACAAACCAGTACAATTTAGACCTTATAGGACGTCACCTAACGACAGACGGATAATTAGAGAAATGGTTAGTGAGCTTTTGGAAAATGGCATTATCCGGGAAAGTAAGTCCCCATATGCTAGCCCCGCTTTACTGGTCAATAAAAAAAACGGCGAAAAGAGGCTATGTATCGATTATCGCGCATTAAATAAACTCACGATAAAAGACAAATACCCGATGCCGCGTATAGAGGATCTGATAGATAAACTTCAAGGTTGTAAAGTATTTACTAGTCTAGATCTTAAAAGTGGTTATTATCATATAAAAATGGCGGAAGAGTCTATTCATAAGACTGCCTTCATCACTGAAGATGGGCATTACGAATTTTTAAGGCTCCCATTCGGTTTAGTCAATGCACCATCAGGTTTTTAGTCAATGATAAGATAAGATAAGATAAAAATATTCTTTATTCACTTAGACATAATAAATATTTACTTATGAATCGTCAATATTTTCCTACCACCCATTCAAGACTTTTTTAACTGACAAGAAGAATGGGCGCAAGAAACTTGCCAGCGTTTCTTAGTTAGGTAACGACATTTACAAAAAAAAACATATCGTTACTAATACAACAATTGCTTAGTATAAAAATACATCATATTAAACAGTGATTATGTTATGTGTTACATCATGACCATGCATTGCGGTCATTCAAATAATCGTCTACTTTATAGTATCCTTTGCTCATCAGCGACTCTTTAATGTAACATTTAAATTTATGCAATGGTAGTTCAATTATATTATGCTGTGGAACTTTATTAAAAAAGGCTATGCTTTTCCCCAGAAATGAGGCTCTGGATTTTTCTAGCCTAAACTTGGGAACGACAAGTTTATCTTTATTTCTTGTGTTAAAGCGATGAATATCGCTCTGCTTTACAAATGTATTATATACTTTTTCACATAAATTATATTTTCATAGATGTAATGTCCTGCAACAGTTAAAATGTTTATTTCTTTAAATAGATCTCTTAAAGAATCTCTCGATCGGAGGTTGTAAATGGCGCGAATAGCCCTTTTTTGGAGCACGAATATACTTTGGATGTTAGCGGCTGAGCCCCACAACAAAAGGCCGTAGGACATAACACTATGAAAATAACTAAAATAGACTATTCTAGCCGTTTCAATATCGGTTAAGAGCCTTATTTTCTTAACTGCGAATGCAGCCGAACTGAGTCTACTCGCCAAGGCTTCGATATGAGGATCCCATTGTAGTCGCGAGTCTAATATAATACCTAGAAATTTTGTATTGTTAATGAATTCGACCGTATCGCCGTCTAGTCTAATATGAAAATCAACTTGTCTTACATTAGGTAACGAAAATTTTAAACACTTAGTTTTCTTTGAGTTTAATGATAAATTATTACTATTAAACCAATGTGACACTTTTGAAAGAGCACTATTTACTTCGTCAGAACAGTCATCACCTCTATCTACTTTAAAGACTAGAGATGTATCATCGGCAAATAGCACCGTCTCACATAAATTCTTCGCGTAGTAAGGAAGGTCATTTATGTATATTAAAAACAACAGCGGGCCCAATATTGATCCTTGGGGTACGCCCATAGTAATGGGAGCTCCGGTAGACTCAGTTTTATTAATAACTACCTTCTGAGTTCTTTCATACAGATATGAATGCATAAGGCTTACTGACATTTCAGAAACACCATAATGTTTTAACTTCCTTAATAGTGTTTGGTGATCAACACAATCGAATGCCTTGGAAAGGTCACAAAAAATAGCGATTACATCCTGCTTGTCCTCCCAGGCATCAAGTACATGTTTTAGAAATGCAACCCCAGCATCAGTTGTACTTTTACCTTTTGAAAAACCAAACTGTTTCTCATGCAGTATACTATTTAATTTAAAATATTCTAAAAGTTGAGCATAAATTAATTTCTCAAATATTTTACTTATTGCTGGTAGTATGGATATAGGTCTAAAATTTGCTGGGTCACTTTTGTCACCAGCTTTAAACAGAGGAATAATTTTACTATTCTTCATTAAATTAGGAAAGACCCCTTCACTTATACATTGGTTAAAAATTATTGCTAATGATGGAGCTATCACATCAATTATTGATTTGTTGATACTTGTAGATATGCCCCAGAGATCTTCTGTTTTCTTAATATTTATTGCTTTGAATGCTTTAATAATATCTTCGGTAGTGACATAGCTAAAACTAAATGTTTCCTGGCACTTGTTCATACTAGATTCCATAAGAGAGACAGCGGTGTTGGGGCAAGAATTAAGTCTGCTAGTAGTTTCTAACGGTATTCGAGCAAAGAAACCTTCAAAAGCACTAGCCACCTCAATATCTGATTCAAAAGTCTGATCACTAATTTTTAAGTTAAATGAATTAATTTTGCTTTTTGTTTTGCCAGTTTCTTGGTTTATAATACTCCAGGTAGCTTTTATTTTATTTTCAGATGATTTAATTTTATTTGAAATATACCTTGATTTTGCCAAAGCACATACTTTCCTAAATGTTATTGAATATTTCTTGACATATTCAATGAAGCTAGGATCACAGGAAGTCGTTTTTTGTGCATAGAGTTCAAATAACTTTCTTCTGCTATTATAAATACCAGGTGTGGCCCAGTCACTAAACTTCTTACGATCATTACACTTTATAACTTTTTGTTTAAAATTGTTACTAAATTCTTTTTCAACAATATCAAATAATGATTGATTGAGTTATTAGCGTCAGCAGAAGCTGGCAAACATTGAATTTTATCTTGTACATTATTTCTAAATTTATTAATACCACGTTTCGGTATTGGCCTGCAAATTACTTCGCGTTTAGGAATAACATTATAGTGCTCAAAAGAAGCTAGTTGTCCACTGTGGTCGGATTTAATAATATTAATTACCGATTTCTCAATTAAGTTACAGTTGGAAAAGATGTTATCTAAGCAAGTAGCCGATGTTGGCGTAATTCGCGTCGGTTCATTAAAAGTGTGAAGCAAATTAAATGATTTAAAAAGATTAAGGAATTTACTGGAGAGTTGTGCTAATTTAATATCTAAGATGTCTATATTAAAATCTCCACAAACTACAATTTTTTTATTCTTACGACAGCATATTTTCAAAACATCCTCCATAGTGGACTCAAAGACTGTGTAATTTGCTCCAGGGGGGCTATATATGATGATGAACCAAATCATAGGAAATTTAAGATTTGGGCAAGTTATTCTGTATTTAGACGATATCCTTTTAATCACTGAGACGGTGGAGGATAATTTAAAGTTGATTGAAACTGTATTACAAATTTTCAAAGAAAATGGTCTTACTTTGAATTTAAAAAAGTGTCACTTTCTGAAGACAGACATAGAATTTCTTGGATACAGAATTAATTCTGAAGGCTTAAAGCCTAGCGAAAGTAAAGTACTTGCCGTAAAAGAGTTCCCTGTCCCTAAGACAGTTCATCAGTTACGCCAATTTTTAGGCCTTATCAGCTATTTCCGCAAGTTCATTCGAAATTGCGCTTTGCTTTCTAGCCCTCTTACTAAATTACTGAAGAAAGACTCTCCCTGGTCCTGGAACGCCGAACACGATCGTGCTTTCTTAACTTTAAAAGGAGCATTAACTTCGGACAATGTTCTAACCTTATTTGATCCATCAAAAAAATGTGTTCTTTATACCGATGCAAGTCGTGAAGGGATAGCAGGGATATTAATGCAAATAACAGATGATGGGGAGAGGCCTATTCATTTCTATAGCCGCCAAACTTCTGTAGATGAAAAGAAATACCATTCTTTTGAGCTCGAGTTGCTGGCCATAGTCCAATCACTTTCGAAGTTTAGGCATTATTTATTAGGCACTCATTTCCAGATAATCACGGATTGTAACGCGGTGCGATATGCATTGACAAAGAAAGATATAATACCACGAATTGCAAGGTGGGTTTTGTCAACGCAGGAATTCTCATATGATATTACCCATAGAGAAGGTACTCGCATGCAGCATGTTGATGCTCTCAGTAGAAACCCTTTACAATCTGGAGAGAAATCTGAGACTGAAATAATAATGTCAATTACAGAATCCGATTGGTTATTATCCGTACAACTTCAGGATCCAAAGTTAGTAAAAATTAGAGAGATTTTAGAATCAGGCGAGGCACACAAACATACAGATATATATAATAAGTATGAACTTTTAGGAAACAAAGTTTATAGACGCACAAGTCAAGGTCGCCGTTGGGTAGTTCCCAAGTTATGCATTTGGCAAATTTTAAAATGCAACCACGATGATCTTGGTCATTTCTCAGTAGATAAAACGGTTGAGAGAATATCTTGTCGATATTGGTTCCCTCGCATTAGACATGTAGTTAAGAAATACATAAAAAACTGTATTAACTGTGTGTACTACAAGAACAAAGGTGGTCCAAAGGAAGGTGAACTTTACCCACTACCGAAGTACGCACAACCTTTTCACACCTTACATTTGGATCACCTTGGTCCATTTGTAGAAACGAAAAACAACAACAAATATTTGTTTGTTGCCGTGGACTCGTTCACGAAATTTGTATTTATTTCCGCGGTGCCAAATACTGATACCAGTAATGTTCTTTTAGAGCTAGAAGGTTTATCAAAAATTTTCGGGAATGCTAAAAGATTAGTCACTGATTCAGGTTCAGCATTTACGTCAAAATCATTTAAAGAGTATTGTAGCACTAGGAACATTCTATTACACACTATAGCGACGGGTATGCCAAGATCAAACGGTCAAGCCGAGAGATTTAATAGAACGATTCTGGACGCCATGAAAACCATAGGCGCGGATTTAGATGATGATTCTTGAGATGAGTGTATTACACTGCTGCAACAAGCTATTAACAGTACTTTTCACAAAACCATAAAGGCGGTTCCATGTGAGGTCATGTTCGGGTACAGACTTAATACCATTAGCGATTGCTTAGGACCCGAGCTTGAGTATGATAATGAGAACGCTGTAGACGTAACTAACTTGCGTCGAAATGTAGTGAAAAACATTCAGAATAATGCACATTCACAGAAAGAGAGATTCGACCACAACCGTATTAAAGCCACAGAATATCAGGAGGGAGATCTTGTCCTCGTAAAGATTCAAAGTCAAAATAATGATGGAAGGAGCAGAAAGTTACTAGGTACCTTGCTTTAAAGAACCATTCCAGATTGAGAAATGCTTAGGAAAAGATAGATATCAAGTACGGGATATGAGAGGCAGCGAACGAACTAACAGAGCCTATAAAGGGGTGGCCGCGGCGGAAAACATGAAACCATGGATAAATATTGATAATTGGAGCACTGACTAATTCAATAAAAAGCGATTAATATTATTGAATTAAGGAATTATTGTTTGAAATGAAGAATTATTATTTGAGTTGAATACATAACTCATCTAATTGAAGAACTGATTAATATCAGTGAAGATCTGCTTAATATAATTACATAACTGATTAATAGAAGTAAAGAACTGATTAATGTAACTGAAGAACTGATTAATGTAACTGAAGAACTGATTAATGTAACTGAAGAACTGATTAATGTAATTGAGGAACTGATTAGGATAATTTAAAATCTGATAAATCTGATTAATATAAGTAAACCAAATTATAAAGAAGAACTTATACAGATTGAGACTGATTAATAAAACTAATAAAAAGCGTGTTGGCAATAATGTGTGCAAGTAAAGTAAGTAAGTAAATTTATTCTCAGATTTATCTAAAAATATATACTTACTCATATATTCAAACGCTATGTTTGTTTTACAATTGATTTCATTTTAAAATATACATTTGGATATTATATAATGGTATGTATTTAATATAATATTATTTATTATACTTATGTAAATGTAATGTAATGGATGCCTAAATTGTTAAGATTAAGAGGGATGAGCTGACACAGTCGCTTCCTAGGTCCAAAGGAGCAAACTGGAAAAGGCATCCCTCAAGACCAAGAGGGAGTTCATAAAACAATAACGCAGAAAGTTATCTAAGCCAAAAGATAACTTCTTTGACCTAGGTAGTCCAGCACATGATTGATGTAAAACAGTGATTAAAGGTTTCCTAAGTCTAAAGGTACCTTGAGAAACTGTTAAGACGTTAATTAAATAATTAAAATTAAACAGTGATAAAAGGTTTCCTAAGTCTAAAGGTACCTTGAGAAACTGTTAAGATGTTAAGTACATAATTGAAGTAAATCTAGGTTTCCTAAGTTTAAAGGTACCTTGAGAGACTGTTAAGACTTATTATAACAGACGGTCATGATAGGCCGAGCTATAATCCATGTATATTAAAGTTTCCTTTTTTTTTAGATTAACCTTCTGTGTCTACATTTTGAGGGAGTAACAAGAATGAGAAGTCGTGCCTGAGGACATGCACGGTGCAGGAGGGCCGTGTTGGCAACACTTCATCATAGACATGATACGTCATAGAGAATGGAAGATTGTGGTCTTTTTAACCGACTTCAAAAAAAGGAGGAGGTTATCAATTCGACTGTATGTTTTTTTATATATTTTTTTTTTTATTTTTTATGTGTGTTACCTCAGAACTTTTTAGTTAATGAACCGATTTGGATAATTCTTTTTTTATTTAAAAGGTGACGCTTCTCGTGTGGTCCCATTCAAATTTTATCAAGAACTGGCAAGAAGTTCAGGAGTTATCCTGAATAATGTGTATTCAGAATTTATTTGGGTATATGGACGATTTCATAGTTTCATCAAATTGGGGATCATTTTCAAAATATTCTTTTTTTGAAAGTTGGTACTTCTGACCTGATCTTACTTTCACCAGGTCAGGACCAGGGGATCAAATCCCAGGAAAATTGAGAGAAATTCTCAAATATAGGCAAGCCTTATGCGTTCCATTTATTTTTGAAGTTAGTCAAGTATTTGCATCTGGTAGTCATCATCTCATAGTGATGAGCAGTAATGGAAGCTACAACTCCTTAACGGTTAGGAGCTGGAGAATATTTCTTTAAGTATTAATCGTACGTATGGGCCAATAGTTATATTCTTTCAGGTTATTAGGGTGAGCTGCTGATGAGAGATGAAACTCCTCAACAGTTAGGAGTTATATTATGATGTTTTATAAATACCATATGCACGAATGGACCTTCTGAATTCCTTCAAGTTATCTAAGTAGCTAAAGATGGAAAGCTGAATTCTGTAACGGATAGGATATTTACAACAATTTATCATAATCACCATGTAGTTTCTTAAGCTACTTCACTAAAAATCGAAAAATAAAACGTTTTTGAAAAAAAATGTAACCGCCTTCAAAACGGATCTTCAAACAAAAATTAACAAACACTAAAAAACGAAAAAAATAATAAGATTTTTTAATTCCAAGGACGATGATACGTGACTTTTTCTAATTTATCTTGGTACTTACTGAACTGTTTGAAGTCGGTGCCAATCAAAAAGAATAAGAACGAAATATACTAAATGAAATGAAATAACCAACATATAAAAAAAACCGGTCCCAAGCGTGAGGTGTAGGACGTAATTACCTCAATACGTATAAGACGGCACCGACTTCAAACAGTTCAGTAAGTACCAAGATAAATTAGAAAAAGTCACGTATCATCGTCCTTGGAATTAAAAAATCTTATTATTTTTTTCGTTTTTTAGTGTTTGTTAATTTTTGTTTGAAGATCCGTTTTGAAGGCGGTTACATTTTTTTTCAAAAACGTTTTTTTGAAAAAGGAGACGGAAATGAAAAATGTGATTTGTCAAGACGGAGTTACTTTTGTGTGTATTGCGAAATAGAAAAGTTGAGAAAGAATACGTAATTTGTTTGAGATATTGTACCAAAAAGTTAACACATATCATATCGCGTTTTGTTGGTCATGCTAGGGGGGCAAGGCCATCTGCAAACCGATAGTAGTTAAGTTTGCGGTCATCACCATCACCTGTATTCCCGTTGCCCCCATGATGGAGACAACATTGATACCAAGAGATCCCATGGAGCTCTCATGACCTCCTCCAGTAGGTACCTGCCAAAAGAGTTTAGGTGACAGGGAATCTCCCTGTCTCAACTCTCACCCCTCTTTGTATTGGGAAGCGGTCTCCTTATTGTTTCCAAAGACTGCCGACGATCTTTTTGAATATAGATTCTTTATCAGTCTTATGCATTTAGGTTCGACCCCCTGGTTCTTAAGTGCTTTCCAGATGCAGTGGTGTTCCAAACAGTCAAAGACCTTATTGCAGTCTATGAATGCTAGGTATAACACCTGGCATTTTTCTATGACTTGTTTTATACTGTGCCTGTGATCGTTAGTAGAATATCCAGATATTAATCCTGCCTGTTTAGCGAGTGACAGGCGGGAACAGGCTTTCTGGTTATCCATCCGTAAAGGAGGTCTGGCCTGTGCCCACTGATCTGGTCACATGGGCTGATGAAATCATAATAAGTAAAGCTAGAAACACATTTCGCTGGCGTGTGCTACATCACGGCGCGGCCCACTCTGAAAACCGCAATTCTGACTACATGGTCATTTTGTCCTATTTCGTCCTATTTCTGTCCCAAATTTTCAGAATTCGTCGTAAAGGGGACGAAAAGATATAAGCGATTTAAATGGTCCATGCCAAAGCAAACCTTCATTATGGCACCTAGCCAGGATCTGATTAGTGTAACATTTTGTCCCTTTTTTATAGAACCCGCAATGCCTGGAATCAAAACGAAATGAAGCGCCGTTCAAAAGATATTAAGGGATGATTTGGTCCATGCCATAATTAGCCTACATTATGGCGCGGACTTTTTAACCAGGTCACCTAGAGAAAATCTGCTTATTGGAAACGATTCGTGTACATTCGTCCCAATTCGTCGTAAAAGCCACAGAATTCGTCGTCCTTTGGTTTAGGAGATATTCAGTTTTTTTATATAAGTACAGTCACGTACAAAAGCCTACAGTAAAAATTAATTAAAACTATTCCGTTCCGTAATACGCAGTGTTCCGATTGTAAAACAGTAAGCGAGTTATTTAAATTTTTATTGTTTTGCATTTACAATGCAATTTTTATTATTGAAAAATTGAAAATGAAGTAGGTACCTATTTAGAAAAAATCGACCCGAACCATCGGAGCTGGTTGTGAGACGGGTAGATTTTTTCTAAATACTTCCTTTTAATTTTTCAAACATTAAGCGTCCTATCTTGCGGCTCTTTGCGAAAGCTACATCCTTTTGCACGAACTTTTCGTAGATTGAGGAATGCACGAACAGTCTCTGTGAACATTAAGTTTTACAATCGGAACATGAACAGAATGCGCATTACGGAACGGAATAAAGTTGAGGGCTTGTAAGGGCGTTTACACACGAACAACGACACGAGACGATTTACTAACAGTGTTGCCAGAACGTACCAAAAAGTACAGTTTTCTGTACCATTTACCATCAAACCGTAAACTGTAGGTGCTATTTTGTTGCATGGCAACTGCAGTTCACAGTTTGCCGTATCTGTCAGCAATTCGCTGTTAAGTTGGTCGTACTGTCTTTATGTATGCTCAATGCTGTGAACTGAACCGTCTTTTATTGGAAAATAGTGCTGACAACACTGTCGCGCAATTTGTAAATCGTGTCGTGTCGTTGTTCGTGGGAAAAACCCTAAAGCCGCGTTTAAGCCGACACAAAACATGAAGCAAAATGGACAAGACAGGTAGATGTTGCGAAACATGTGTTTGAAACATGTTGTCTGGTCTAAACGGCTCTTGACCAAGCCATAAACACCCAACCAAATAAAGAGTGTTCTTGTCATACGTGCAGTGTTGCCGTTCTAGCGGATTTTTAAATAATTTGCAACTTTTTGTAGTCTATTCGCTAAAAAGAATATTATTATAGTAATATACTGGGTAGCGCAAAAGTAGGTACTTACTGCCAATGACGTTTTATTAATAGACACGTTACACTCGAATAAATTGCATTTTAAAATGGCGAATTTGTTTTTCATGACGTACAAGAAACAAAAAACCAGCATAAGTAGTCAAAATATATTCATCTCTTCCTAACAACAGGCATTTCCGCATATCTATCTCTTTTTCACCAAAAATAATGTTAGTCAGAGACATATATACACAAACCCCCACTGTCAAAAAGAGATAAACAATTATTGCAAGCACTGTCTTATGTGTCAGTTTTCTGTCTCTTTCATGCGTTCACAAAACTTTACAAGCTTACTCGCTCATGCATGTCGAACTGGCAACAGCGCAAAAGTCATCACTAAATATTTAATTTTTAATTTAAATTTATAATTTCAATAATTACGTATGAAATGAATCAATTTTCTTGTCTTTTAAAGATCCGGCATAGATTTTGCAACTTCTCTTAACACAGGAAGGCATTAAGTTTATTATTTGAGGCGTAATCGAAAAATTGTTACAGCGCGTTGCCACGACAAGGGTCTGTGTGTGACTGAGTAAACTTCGGGCAATTACCTTACTTTTTCGTCGCCACTTTTTAGTTCAGATAACGTATCTACATATAAAATATTGCTTACTGCCACTATAAAAATTACATATTTTATATATGACATCTCCTATTAATCTGGTATTGAAAACTGTGTAGTAAACAAATGTAAAATTCACTCAAAATGTACAGGGTACCGGTACCCCTTACTTAACCCCTGACAGAATCGGGTTGAGATCAAAATTGAATCAAGATAAAAAAATCACCATTCTAGTAACGACTGTATAGCGCCAATGGAGTAAGTAGTGATTGAATACCGAACTAAATGAAATCGTTATAGGTCTACTGTTTTATAGATTTAAGGTCTAAAATCACACCTTCGATCACAACCAGCTTTGTTGTGATCGAAGGTGGGATTTTTGACCTTAAATCTATAAAACAGTATGAAATAACTAAAATCTATAAAACGGTTCGATTTTCATCTCAACTCGATTCCGTCAGGGCCTCGGGGGTTAGGGGGCAGTTTGTGTGCATTTGCAACGGCAATCACAAGCAAACTGGCTCTGTACTTGTACACGATCGCCCATCATGGTTGGCCAATGGGATCAGCCATCCTGTACTGGGAGCTTTTCTTGCCGACCATGATCGGGCAACGTGTACAGGGCCGGTTTGTGTGTGATTGCCGTCTGCGAGCAACGCAAACTCGCCCTGTACACGATGGGCCATCATGGTCGGCCAACATAATCGGCCATCCTGTACTGTTAAAGTTTTCCGTTCCGTGGTTTACCATAAATTTATTTACCCTGTTTTTCTTTCTAATAACTCTTGCTTGCGCTTCGCTTCTCGCCACCCAGTGACTTTGAAATAGTTAATTGTTTGTACATTAAAATTCGGTTTTGGTAAAATAAAACCATACCTTGAAGTTAAAAACCGTACCTTTTCAGAAGCCAACCGTCCTTTTTTGGGAAATCATACTGGCAACACTGGTGAGGTGTGCCGCAATATATTGTGTGCCGCAATTCATCAACTATATTTCCCAAAATAAAACATTTTTTCAAAGTGATTTTACTGTGATTTTGCAATAAATAAATGTGATTTGGTGACAAGGAGGTATCTATGAATGTACAATTATTATAAAAAAACGTTATCTTATAAAAAAAGTGTCATGTAACCTACCTAATAATATTTTTCTAATTATAATGATAAAACTTATACGGGCTGAATTTTTATTGGTTTTAAAGCCGAAACCCTGGTGTTCTACCCATCATTCTGAACAACTTTCACTATGGGACTAACTCTACGGTGAAAAAAAATCAGCTGTTCCAATCTAATATCTGTCTCATAATGAAAGTTGTTCAGTTTTATGGTCTGATTAACCCCACGAGATGTTTTAAATGAATAACAAATAACCCTGTATATGTACACACGACGGCACATCAGACTATACATGTTGAACTTGAGACCGCCTTTATGCCCTACGTAATAAAAGCTGTTATAGCAGTTCAACTGTTTAACCTGATATGCTGTCGAGTGTACAATGTTTCAAGTACCTAGCTATTCCGTTGAAGGAAGAAAAGTTTCATACAAACAAACCCTTTTTTCCCCCCAATCCTCACTCCACTATTCACTTCACTCCCACGGTGGGAGCCCCACCTCCAAATATTAATAATTTCGAAAGAAGAGCAATATAACATTGAAATGCAACTTCATACATGACCTCTATCGAAATTATTTTGTACGCGACTGTACATGTTTTTGATATAGTCTAGGAGCCCAGGATCAAAATATCTCTTAAGAAAATATTTTTGTTTATGACTTAAAAACTAAGGTTTTGAGTTTCGAAAATGTATAAAAGTTACGTATTACTTTACGTTATACTTTTGTGTTACTAATACACTTAATTATTCTAACACAAACACGCAAAACAAGAACAAGTTACAAACATCGTCACTAAATAGGAAGTCAGCTCCTGTACTATAAAAACAAAATTTTAATTCCGAATATCTCCTAAACCAAAGGACGACGAATTCTGTGGCTTTTAGGACGAATTGGGACGAATGTACACGAATCGTTTCCAATAAGCAGATTTTCTCTAGGTGACCTAGTTAAAAAGTGATGTAGCACACTTCGCTGGCGCAGCGCGATCGGTTTCATACATTTAGTATGGCTAGAAACACATTTCCCTGACGCAGCGCAGCGTTTCCGCTCGGCTCCGATTGCACCAAACCCCCCCCCCCCCACCACTTTCTAGCATTGTATCGTCAGATGGCTCGGTGGCGGACTGCGCAGCGGAGCTCTGCATTTGCTTTTTACTACTTAATAATTAAGTGTAGTAAATATTATTTCTGTTCTCCGATTTCTCCGTCAATAATGGGCCAATTTAAAAAATATATTTTTTTGTTTAGAAGAGTCACCAATTCATTATTTTATTTTAATTTATTTGGCACAGAAACAACATACAAAATTAGAAGAAAACATAATGCAGATTATATATATAACGACTAAAACATAACGACTCGATTTAAACGTAGTGATTACATGCTCTTTGACTCGATTGACACTGATCAAAAATTTCGTCAGGAAACGCTGCGCCACGCTAGTAAAGTGTGCACACCCGGGTCGACGCTGCGCTGCGCAGCGCTGCGCCAGGGAAATGTGTTTCTAGCCATACTAAATGTATGAAACCGATCGCGCTGCGCTGCGCTGCGCCAGCGAAATGTGTTTCTAACTTTAGTGACGGCATATATTGTCATTATTATCACTACAGATACAGACTCAAAAAATTGTGCACAGTCCGTTGTTCATAATAGGAACAACTTTACTTTGCACTCAATAATATTATTATTGAATGCAAAGTAAAGTTCATAAATATCTATACATTTAGGGACGGAACAGATTAGGGGCCTACAATTTTTTTCAGGTTGGCCCAACCACCAACCGTTGGTGTCAGTATTTAAGAAAATTGTTTGGTGGGATAAAAATAAACAAAAGTAATCTTCGGAAATTTTATATGCTCACCAATATAATTATGTTTTGGTCTTTAATAACAAAAAGTAAGTACTTAGGTACCTGTAGTTTATATTCGATGAATTTCCTACTACAGACTTACAGACCTCAAAAATTGTAGACTTGTTTTGTTTCGTTCTTATCTAACTACTTTTGATTTCGTTTTTGTTGGTTAATTTAGCATAGATATGTAATTATATAAAAAATAATTTCATAACTTTGAGTAAGCTTTTTGGATAGGTACTATTTTATTTTTTAAATGTTAGATTTTATTAAAAACAAAATAAATAATAAATCCAATTACTTACTTACTTCTTTGAACATTTAGTTTTTTAAAACCATCTGAACAAAAGTTTAGAAAAAATATAATCTGCATTAACCCTAAGATTTCCTAAAATCTAATTATATTCAAATTATACAACTCCTTCACAACGTTGCCAGACTGATGTGCAGTCCTATGCGAATTGGCAACATCGCTTCCATAAAGGCAGTCAAAAATAAGTCAAATGTTCAAAGACATAAAGCTCATTAAGACAACTGCATAGATATTTATGAATCCTATGCTGTACCGAAATTATTGAAATCTAGAGTGTATAGATATTTTTGCTGGGAATAGTAGTCAGATATTATTGTCTGCACTGCCGTCATATATTGTTGAACTGTTTATAAGTTCACATTTTAGTGGTCTAACTTTGCATAGACATTTATGATCATTTTATTGCTTACAATATTTTGAACCATTATTGGCCCTACCAATATATTTATTAACTCGACTGTACCACT
The DNA here is from genome assembly GCA_949710035.1 of Crambus lathoniellus. NCBI lineage: Eukaryota > Metazoa > Arthropoda > Insecta > Lepidoptera > Crambidae > Crambus > Crambus lathoniellus. The sequence continues at coordinate 19,682,193 of OX453303.1, read as the reverse complement.
TGCCCTATAGTAATAGTAAATAGCTCAGGCATTTTTCTGCCGTTTGAACTGACCCTAAGCCTGGCCGCACACGGGCCACTGACCACAACCACAAAACGCCGCCGGCACCGACCTATTTCCTGTAGTTTTGATAAATAGGTATTATGAATTCGCCGCAGCACACGGTTGGCGCCGTTGTTGATCGCCACATGCTTCTTTTTCTAACTTCAAGCTGCGGCGTTGTTGGCTGTCGCGTGTGGCTATGTGCGGCGACGGTAAGGGAGCTGATCCGTCCGTAAAGTAGCCTAGTACAGAATAACAAACCTTATTTTCTTTATTAGACTCTTTTATTGCTTAGGTACAGCATTTGGTTACATCCACGAAGAAAAGTAAACAGTGATGTTGACATTAAATTTTTCACCCAACTAATAACAATTTTATTGTTTTACGAAAGAATATCTTTCAGATTGTTTCAAAATGCATTGTGATTTTCCACTTGGAAGCCCTTAAGCCAATAAGACAAATAATCCAGTCCAGCTAAAGTGACGAATGTCGAAAATACATGTAGTCACAAGTAGACAATTTTTTCATCTTAGCCTATACACATTTAAAATAATTATATAAAAAGCGACTGACACATATTTACATTAAAGTACTTATGCATTTTGGGGAATGTATTAAATCTAATTGTTTACGATGTAATTTTTTTTATACTGTAGTGTGACGTAAGTACAAAAATATCAATTACGCCATTCCGTATGGCACAACATTTTGGCCGTGTTCCGAAATACGCTGACAGCGCTGTTAGCGCGAATCCGACCAAATTTAGTAGACACAAAATATCTCACACAAAATAGGATTTTTGTACCTACTGCATTTATATCGATTCGCGCTAACAGCACTTTTGGCGTATTTCGGAACTTAGCCTATAATTTACTCTGAAGTGATACTTAACCATTGGATAAGAAACACATTGCAGGGAGGACCGAAACTATACGGGTATAGTCTGTTCGAATCCAATTTGGAAAAAATGTAAACAAAGACGCCATTATTCTGACCATAGACTATTTAGTGATGTGGTAAAAATTATACCATTTATAAATTGATAAATAATTTGATTGCTTCGATTCGATTAATTGAATGCTATTATGTTGGAGCTTCGCGTTAGTGAGGAGTTTTTAGTTTATTACTTCTCAAGCCTCGAGAGATGACGGTGTTCATCGCGATTATAGAGAAATAAAAGGTTTATATTGAACTGAGTAAAAATTAAGATTTTAAATTATTTTTATGCATTCACAATGCAATTTTGTAAGTATAGGAAAAATGTAATACTTAGTAAAAAACCACGAGCCCTATAAGTAGCTTTCAGGCGGGTTTTTTTTTGTATTTAAAGTGTCATAAACTATGTGGTTGATCAACAGATATACAGTATGGCGGATGCTAGGGTATGCAAAACGGTAATCGGTAATCAGTTTTTTACGGGTAATCGGTCCAATGTGAACAATCGATAATTGACAACATTTAATTTTTTGCAAGGCAGTAAAATTCGAAAACCATTTCGAGATTAGAACTAATTAAACATGAAAAACAATTTTTTAAATTTTTTGGTCGCCTATTTATAAAGATATTTAAAAAAATGTTTAAAATGATCAATGTCAGGAAGTTCTAGCATGTATGCATTTGCCTGGAACTATTCCCCTAGAAGAAAAAAAAACGAAGTATACAAACAAATGTCAAAGTTACTGTCATTTTAATAGTGATGCCTGCTTGACTCAGTTATCGAATTATTATCGATTATTTTCAATTAAAAATGGATAAAGGTCGTCACAGACGGTGAAGATACTATAATATTTTATCTTAACATAGAATATCGCTCGCCATACAATTCAATGGACCATCACACACGCCGAAGATAACATATATTTTCATATTAAGTATCTTAAGATGCTAGGCGATACGGCAAAATATATATTTCGTATGTTAAGATACGGAAATATATATTTTGCATGTTAAGATACTATCTTAACATACGAAATATATATTTTGGATACGAAAATATGTGTATACAGGTTGTCCCGTTTTCGGTGCTGGGCATAGAGAGAACTAGCGGCCCGCCCCGGCTTCGCACGGGTGGACATTTATTTTTTAAACATTTTGGGATAAATACGAAAAAGTCAAAACATTTGTAACGATGCCGTTTCGTTCCAGTCATTATGGATGGTTAGAAACTCCATAGTGGCTGGAAAGTTTTATAGTTTTACGTACTGGCCATCAATTTTATGCTGTACCTACCACTGTTCTTTCGTAATTCTTCGCTCCACGTGCCCTATTCAGCATTTTGATTCAGTCCTACCTACCAGAACAATCAAGCTGAACAGAGCTCGCGTGCGAGCTAGCGTACCAAAAATTTATAAGTGAAATGTAATAACTATTAAATAGCCAATTAATTAATTATAGTAACAGTTCCGATTCTTCATATTCTTTCATATCTCTAATTTACAATATTTGATAAAACAACTCTCCAAGTGCTGAAACAATCTTCATCTTCTAATTGAATACTATGCGGTGACTTCCGACGTTCCGGCTAGTGTACCGCTGGCCGACGAGGGGGTCCCGTAACACATTCATAATAAACGAAGAGTAAGTTTAAACCTAGTTTAACCAAAAAGTTTGCTTAGAAATAATGACGCTTTGAAACGTCAAACGTAAGGAGTAGGTACCTACCTAATGGTGATAGTATGATTTTCTATCCAAACTGATCTAGGATTCGAATTAGCTATAGCAATTTTTTTATCAAATTCCAGGTCAGAATCATCTTCTGATGAACTGTTCAATAAGTCTAATAGCAAATCCGAATTGCTCATTTTTGATCACCCTGTATAAGATGGTTTACAGAATATTCGTCCGCTACCTAGGACGGATATCAAGAGAGTGAAAAGATTCCAAAATATATCGTATCTTAACCGTGTGTGATAGTTTAAGATGCTATAATATTTTATCTTACGATATCTTAAGATAAAATATTATAGTATCTTCACCGTCTGTGACGACCTTAAGACACTGAAATGTTTTTGTTTTATTATTACACAAACAAAGATTTTTAAAAGTAAGTACTTACACAGTTACACCTTGTTTTAAAGTATTGAGCAAGTTGGTTAAATAAGGTTACAAGTCATGAAAAGTATAGCATTTTTAAAACTACAGTTGTATATCACATGTGAGACGAAATAATCAAGTGTAGTGTTGTTTTATTGCATCTGACTAAATAAAAATAAATAATCCCTTTAAACAAAAATGTTATTATTATCGACACAATATACTAGCGTGCTAGGAACATCTCTACGTAAAACTTCATGTCATGGACAGTTTTTTTTTAATTTGAAAGTTAGGGAGAGGAAGGTTGAGGCTAAGGAATCGCTTACTATATTATTCCTGATATTGTACTTACGTCCTTTTAGAATATACCATTTTCATTGAATTATTATCTCAATAATTTATGAAAATAAAAAGAAAAGAAAAAATACGTGTTTCCTAAAAAACGATAACCTTTCATTATATCCATAAAAACAAGTACCTTAAAATTTTGAAATGTTGTCAATTACCGAAAAAAATGGTGCCGTGTCGTGTCGGGTCGTATCGACGACAGTGTTGCTAACTTGCTGGCAAACGTTACACGCGTGATAGTTATCGCGATTCGATCGCGGCTGCTGATCACGGACTCGATTCTCACTCGTTAGAAATTGTATTTATCCTACTTGATAAATAGCGAAAAAATATTTTCAAGTTTAAAGTCAAAAGTTGTACAATAAATTTCTGAATCATATTCATAAGACTCTACTTACGATAAAGTAGCAATGACATCGTTTCAGCAAATTATGCGCACGGAATTCCGCTATGTCCCAGCCCTAACGGACCCGAGAATGTACTTTTTTTAACCGACTTCTAAATCAAAAAGGAGGAGGTTCTCTATTCGTCTGAATGTATGTTTTTTTTTGTGTATGTCCACCGATTACACGAAGACAGCTGAACCGATTGAAATGGTTCAAACGTTATTACATCAGGTTGGTTTCCAAGTTGGTCCCATTTTTTGAAATTTTGAAATCGGTTTAGTAGTTTTTAGGAAATCTTGAAAATACTGTCGTTTTCGTTACCACTTTATGTGAATTTAATACGTATCTTTAGGCATAACTCCTTTGTTTATAAACCGATTTAGATGATGTTAAAAAGGGGATACCTCAAGGTATTTTAACCGACTTCGAAAAAGGAGGTTTTGAGTTTGATCACATACCTATTTACCAGAAAACACGTAAATTGCCTGCACGATGCACTAAAAAGAGTGAAATAAAAATTATTTTTATAAAAAAATAAAACCGCCTTCTAAAAAACCACATCAAAAAAGTAAGAAATAATTCCTCACCAAATAAATAACGTAAGTACTTTGAAGTCGGGCGGGTTTTAACAAAAACAACAAAAAATTGTACATGTTTCACGCCCGACTTCAAAGTACTTACGTTATTTATTTGGTGAGGAATTATTTCTTACTTTTTTGATGTGGTTTTTTATTAATATTTGTGATTTTAGTGATAATTTTTATCAAGACAGAGATATTTTATCTTCGATTACATAACATCGATTAATAATCGATATAGTTGAATTATCTGATAGACATTACGTCAAGCACTATGCGATCACCATGGCGATCACAGATAATACAAGATTTTTGCTTGGATGAATAACCTCACTTTTCTTATTAAAATTTTCAAATAAATTTTAAAAATACTTCGATCTTTGGAACAAATTAGTGAGATATAAGTTGAAACCTTCTAATTACTAATGAATGTGTTTTTAATTCCATTTAGTGGCCGAAAGTGTGAGAATTTTTAATGGAACAGGTTTGTTTACATTTTTTCCAAATTGGATTCGAACAGACTTTAGGTACCTATATAAATATAATATAAATCGGACAAAACATGAATAGCCCCAAAATATTAATGCAATTGTACAATCAATTAAAACACAATAGCAGTCGCGTAATTAATTATATACATCTGTATGTACAACTTTATATCTAATATAACAATTATACACGAACTAATCGATAATTCAGTCAATTAGTAATAAAATACAATATAATTAATATCCTATCAGATGTCTTAACAATAATTTATACAAAACGCAAACATAACAGATAAATCGGTTTTTAAAATACTTTCAATAGTTTTTATTATTTTACTTACAGCAATTGACATCAGGAACCTTTAATTTGAAATAAAATATTATTTTATATTTCAACTCATTTTCATAATGAACAGTTCATGCAGAAATCTAAGATGTATCATGTTGTTGACATTAACAATTTCTTGACAGTTTTGGTGGATATGCAAGGCTAATCAATAACCATAATCAGGGTTTTCGATGTCTCTTATTATATTTGGGAAACGATTTTTAGTAAGTAATGAGAAAAATCTAACGCATTTGGTAACTGAGCAACGCAACTGGATATCGAAAACTCATAAAATAACATTTATATTTTTGGAATTTATTCACAACACAAGTGAATTTATTAATTCAAGTTTGTAAGAACACGATCATACTAACTCTGACTGAGGGAACCAAAGCCGAACTTTCACACTTTTAATTAACAGACAGTAGAACATAGAAATCTTAAAAGTTTTATAGCTACGATTTCTAACCTGGCGAGTTTCGCCTAGGTATTTACATGATTGGAAATAAATAACGTTAATTTACAAAGCAATGCGATCCCTCAATATTTTACATTCAATTCTATAAATTCGTCAGAATAACCCTACATTAATGAAATTATTATAAACAACAGATTCATAGCGATCCACAATTTATTAGACTCGATTACTAATATAGGTACACAGGGAAATTTACAAACGGTGTTAGATGCTTCTTATGGCCTTTTTATAAAAAAAATATATGTTTTATTTGTACATGTGTATACATAATATACATTAGCGTAAGTCTTCCATTCATAAGATTTATATAGTAGGTATTTAATTCTGAATACTCTATATTATTATTATTAAATTATTGATTTGACTACTATTTATGTGGCCATATTATTTCAAAAAACACAATTTGTGGTAATTAATGACTAGTCTATAGGTATTACTATTTTATATTTTATTTTTTACCATTACTACGTTGATTTTTCTCAGTTCAGCGACGCTATTGTCATAATATTTTATTTCGTTTCTGTTGAGACCACCACACCCATTAAATTCTCTTTGCTAACAAACTCTCACAGGAGATTCATGTATATATGGATTAGATTGATTATTATTTAATAACGTCTTTTCCTTGTTCATGGATACAGCAGTGAGAATCAAGTAAGAGTTTATGAATGTTAGTCCTATTCCATATTGCACATTGTTTAGATGTCGTAAATCCATGCACATATTGTGATAACTATGCAAGGAAATGTTAACATTTTGTTTGGAAATGATAGTTTAATTTTGGTCCTTCGAGCTCCAAGAATTTGGTGTTTTACTTTTTCTTGTTAGACAAGCGAATTAGTTTGACTGGCTTTATGTCACAACAGAGTTGTGACTTCGCCGAGTTGGAGGAGACGAGGTACATTTTGGATTATAGTCAGTTGTAAGAGCTTAAACACTCGTTACACCACAATCCGTTCACAAGATGTGAAGATAGTTTCATTTACAGGTGCCCATGCTTATCAAGTCCGCCTACATGGCTTCACATGTCACAGTCAAAAAGTGAGTTCTTACCAAATTTCTTGAAGGCGAGTTGGAGAATCGAAAACACAGTTGCAGCGACATTAACAGTTCTGGTTTAAGAATGTTGCTTATTGCGCTTCCGGGGCGGAGGTCGCTTGCGCGCAGATTTGCGTCATATGTGTACGGGCACGTGCAGCAGTAGATCATTGCGGCGGGGGAACTCGAGCGAGCACATCTCGCACTTGAAGGGCCCCCCGGCGTCGGGGCGCGGCGGGGAGGCGGGGGGCGACGGGGAGGCGGGGGCGGGCGACGCGGGCGGCGAGGGGGTGGCGGGGGGAGGGGTCGGGGAGGAGACGGGGGGCGCGCGCCGGCCGCCCGCGGGCGACGGCGGCGGCCTGATCGCGCGCAAGTCGTCGGCGGGGTGGCGCGGAGGCCTCCGTTGGCGTACCTGATAGGAAAGCACAGTATTAGGGCTAATTGAAGATGCTAGGCACTGTCAGTGTTAGTGATTTAGACTAGAGTAGAGTAAATTGAACATTTAATCTGTGAACCTTATCGCCTTGCAATAATTTTCAAATTGCAATGGAATGGTGTGCTTTGAACGGAATTGCATTAGACAATCCGATTTCCAGTTTTGTACGCGGGCGCGTGTCTCGAGTGTGTATCATCCGTGGTTGTATCATGGCGCGGGCGCTTACGTTTCCACGGCGGTGGCGGCGAGAGTCGGCGGGGGCGACGTGGGCGGCAACCGACGCCGGAGCGAGCTAGCTGTCTGTACTCACCTGTTTGGTGCGCGGGCGCGGGTCCTGCGTGTGTATCATGCGCGGTCGCGGCGGCGGTGGCGGCACGCGGCGCTTGCGTTTCCTGGGCGGTGGCGGCGACGGCGTTGGTGGCGTTGGCGGCGGCGAGGCGGGCGGAGGCGACGCGGGCGGCGACGCCGGTGATGCCGAGCGTGACCTCGAGCCGCCGCCCCATTCACGCGGCGGCGAAGTTGGTTCAGTCTTCAGCTTCCGCCGACGTTTGTACTTGCGGGGTCCGGTCTGTGGGTTTTTTTTTTGAAGTTTCATGATAATTACAACAGCTTGGACGAGGGGTCAAAACATAGCACAAATTAAAATGATGAAACTCACCTGTGGCTGTCGTTTCATCGCTGTGTTGGCGTCGCAATGCTGTATGAGATGCTGAACTAAATCTGAACTGGAATGTAATGTTCGTCCACACACCACACAGTTGTATGCAGGACCTCCTAAAACATCAGCTAGTGTTAGAATGCACTGTCGCCGACATGCTCAATTCAGTTTTTGAGCCAAATGGCATTACGGTTTACATGAGAGTAGCAAGTAGAGAGAAGAAACTGTACTTTGTTACGATTTCAGTAAGGGTGACGATTATACTGCTTATTTATTACACAGCCCAAACCAAACTTTTTGGCGTGCGTGTGTGTGGCGCGAGACGATGCGAAAATTGCGAAATACAAAATTTTACGACGGTTTCAAGAGGTGAGGAGGGTACTGCGCAAAGTGGCTAACATCCCGACCGCCAATAAGATAGAATCCCACTGTAGTGTGTGTACTACGCATAACACACACTGCTTCCTTCCTATATATAAGGCAGCGAAAGCCTCATTAAATGTCTCTATTTTAACCGAACAACTGTCTTTTTAATTCACACCCGTTGCGCCAATACCTTCAGATACCACAAATAAAATGAATTATGCGGTTCAAATGCTAATAGGATAATACCTTTTGGAATGGAGCGTCACACCACACATGCATACAGCGTGTCTACAGACGAGGTGCGCGCGGAGTCGGTCAAGTTAACCACACTCGAGACGGGTATAACCTGCAGGTGTCATGTTAGCTCGTCCGAGTAGTCCAAGTGTCACTGTCGCCTAATGCAACTTCAAAAGGTATTATCCTATTAGCATTTGAACCGGATAGTACAATGTTCCAATGTGCATAAGGTCGACTTACCATTAGCCCGCCTGTCGGGCGCAGAGTGGTGTGAGCGGACGTGTTCCCGTAGAACAACTCGCTGGTTGAACGCGCGGGGGCAAACCGCGCAAGCGTACGGCTTTTCACCTACATTGGATATTTATTATTTATTTTAATTAACACACCATCAACAATAACACAATTAATACAAAAATAATAATGCAGAGTAGTCTAATCGGTCAAGGTGCAGGTATTGTGCACTGGTATTTTCGTGGTGTACGTGCATGTGCAACTTTTTGCGGGCGGGCGGGCGGCGCATCTTGCATATTGTGTTTTTTGCGGAAGTAATAGCTACATACATTTAGTTTTTCACAATGGTTAGGGACTTCCGCCAAGTGGCGCCTGATTCAATCAAATACTAATAATGCAGATAAATATAGGTACGCGTGCATTATCTTTACAGGTGTATTTACAGCACTGAAATTATTTTAGTATAAATGGTACAAATAGTCTGTCTTTACCTAAAAACAATGCAAGTACCAAACAGAAGATTGAAATAGCATAGCGGCTGTCCATTAATCACGTGAGGCCAAAAGGGGGAAGGGGGTCCGGGAAAAAATCACCAAGTACCACAATCACAAAGTACAAAGCCTCAAAACGTATCTCCAGGGGGGAGGGGGATCCAAAAAGTTGCTAAAAACATCACGTGATTAATGGACAGCCCCATAGCACTTCAACTACAATATTGGCTTTTCACATAAAATTATTTTCACTGTTCCTTGAGAATGGTAATAAATATCAATATTATCCGAGACCTCATTGCATGATTCCATAAGACGATTCAATGGTGCCACCAGCTTTGTTCGGTATACTGATTTGGTAAAAGTCTCTAGCATGGGGTGATGTGGAATCTTCCTTGGTATTATATTTTTAAGTGCTAGCCACTTCGATCATATAAACCCTAGATACAGAATTCCATACTAAATGCGCTTGAATAAGTGATTCCAACAGCGCTGTCAGTAGTTATACTTAGTTATAGATATTTCGATTCCGACAGTAATTGGATTTAAATTCGGACGGCAGTGGTAGTACTTACCATCGTCGGCCGACGCTAGAACAGTGAATCGTATTTCGTCATGTCTGCATCTCTGTCTTACTAACGCAAATAGAAGAAACGGTTGCGCGGCAAGGAATATTGCAATATTTTATTATAAATAATGAAATTAAGATATTTTCGGTACATGTTTGACTTTAAATTCATAAATAAATAAATAAAAATAAAAAAATAAAAATAAAAAAGCCTTTTATTTCTTACTTTTGGTAAATTAACAAAATATGCATAATATTTACTTTATACTAAATTCTTAACTAATACATAATTTTATCAATTTAGTAAGAACCCCTCGTTTTCGAAGGTGAAGGCCCCCTCTAGAGATTTCCAAGTCTCCCTGTTTTTTGCTATCTCCATCCACTGTTTGCCAGCCACTTGCATGATATCATCTGCCCAGCGGGCAGCTGGCCTACCTCTTCTTCTAGTGCCCGGTGGTCCGTTCCAGCATGTTATTCTGTGGGTCCATCTATCGTCTGTTTGTCTAGCTATATGGCCGGCCCACCGCCACTTTAGTTTTTTACAGTGACGCAGAGCATCAGTAATCTTTGTCTTTTTCCTAATAGTTTTGTGTGATATTTTTTGTATTCTTCTTATTTTTAACAAGCTCCTTTCCATACCTCTCTGACATGTTTTAATTTTGGATTTTACTCTATAAGTGAGCTTCCAGGTTTGGCTAGCGTAGGTTAATGATGGCAGTATACAGGAGTCCATAATCCTTTGTTTAATTGAGATTGGCATATTACTCTTCATAATTTCTTTTAAGCTCCAAAATTTTTTCCATGCATTTGAAACTCTCCTTTCTATTTCATAATTTCTTTTAAGCTCCAAAATTTTTTCCATGCATTTGAAACTCTCCTTTCTATTTCATGTTCATTTCTCTGCATATCAAATGAGATTTGCTTACCTAGATATATGTAGGTGTCAACATACTCTAGCGCTTCATTTCCAAGGTAGACGGGATATTTAATGGAGTTTGTCATTATATTGGTTTTGCTGCGGTTTATTTCCAAGCCTACTTGTTGGCTTGCGGCGTGGAGGGTGTTGATCATTGACTGAAGCTCGGTTGCATTTTCAGAAAACAGAACTATGTCGTCAGCAAATCTTAAATGGCTGATATAGTGATTGTTTATATTTAAACCAACCTTTTCCCAGTTAAGTTGTTCAATAACTCTTTGTAGCACTGCTATGAATAGTATGGGAGAAATAACATCACCCTGTCTTACTCCTCTTTTGATTGGTATGTAGGGTCCAGTCGTCTCTAGTTTAATTCTACTGATGCAATTTTGGTATATATGTTGAAGTACCTTGAGATATGGCATTTCAACATTTTGCTGTTGTAGAGACTCCCAAATTGAGTGATGGTACAAAGTGTCAAAAGCTTTTTGATAGTCAATAAACACCAGCACGCGTAGCATGACAAACCCGACAAGAGTTTTGTCTACCTCAAAAGTCTATAATTGACAGCTGAACAATAGCTTTGTCTACGATGAAATGTCATTTTTGATGTTTCGATATAGACAAAACCTTTCTCGAGTTCGTCATGCTACCCGTGCAGGTAGAGAGGTTTGTGAAACTCTTGATATTTATCTATGAGCAATTCGATAGAGTGAATATGATCCACAGTAGAGAAACCTTTTCTAAAGCCAGCCTGCTCTACTGGTTGGTACTTTTCAATAGTGCTTCTAATTCTTTTTTCTAAGATTGTTGAGAATAATTTGTAAATTGAAGACAGTGGGCTTATTGGTCGGTAGTTACTAATATTATTTGGATCTCCTTTTTTGTATAGTAAGATTATATCAGATTCAGTCCACTGTTTGGGTGTAGTAGCCGTTTTCAGCACCAAGTTAAAGAGTTGTGTTAGAGGGCTCGCTAGATAAAGACTTCCTAGTTTCAGGGCTTCGTTGGTTATCTTATCAGTTCCTGGGCTTTTTTCAAACTTCAATTTAGCGATTCCATTCATTACCTCCCTTTCATCTATGTCTTGTATATCCGTTATGTGTTCGAAGCTTTAAGTCCTTCTATCCAAGTCTTATGTGATCGTAATTCTTTGTTAGCCTTCTTTAAGCTTCCTGACTGTAGTACGTGTTTTTCAATGGTCTTGTTACGATGGGTGTTGTAATCGTTTCGGATATATTTACTTATAAGTTTGTAGAGAGCTTTTAGCTCATTTTTCATGCTTCGTGTCTTCGGTTTAGTATTTTGGAGCTGTTGTCGTCTTAACATTAAATTTCTAGTACGGTCCGATATAACAGAATAAGTGTTTTTGTTCTTTGTAGGCTAATTAGCGGTTTTGAGGCTTTTGTTTATTGCTGCAACAATTTTATCGTGAAGTTCCTGTACTGTGTAACTTTGATCTGTGTTAATCAATTGTTCTACATTTTCGTTAAGTGATTCTCTGTAAGCTAATATTTCTTCTTCAATTTTCAAAGTTGATTTTACATTATTTCCGAAGGTTTTTCTATTTATCTTTGAAGACTGTATTTTTAACGAAGCTCTTACCAGTCTATGGTCGCTAGGATATTTAACATTGATCACTTGCATGTCTTGAGCACATATTTGGAGATTAGTTAGTATGAAGTCTACTTCGTTTTTTACTTTGCCATTTGGTGATATCCAAGTCCATCTCTTATTATTTCTCTTTTTAAAAAAGGTATTTAAAATTGCTAGTTTATTTTCACGTGCAAATTGTATAAGTCTTTCACCTCTACTATTCCTGGTGCCATAGCCATATTTTTTCATAATGATATTTTCTTCTGGTTTTGGTTGGCCAATTTTGGCACTGAAATCGCCCATGACTTTACATTTTTATCTGTTAATTTCATGGCTTTGTTTACTGTTGCGTAGAAAAATTCAATCTCTTTATCGCTTGCTGATTCAGTTGGAGCATAGCATTGTATAATGCTTATTTTAATGTTGTCGACATTTAACTGGAGCAGAGCCACTCGTTCAGATATGCCTTTGAAACATATTATATTCTTCTTAAGGCGCTTATTTACAAGAAAACCTACTCCGTATAAGCCTGGCGTTTGGCCCATATAATAGAGAATAAAGTCTTCATGTTCTTCTATAGAATTGCCAAGCCGTCTAGTTTCAGCAAGTCCAACCACGTCGTATTTCACATTTTTCAGGGCTTCGTTTAGTTCCAGAAGACGAGAGTAGGATGATAGAGTTCTGACATTATATGTTGCTATATAGAGTTGGTTGTGGTCTTTCCTGATACCGTTATTCCTGATACCGTTATTTATTTCTAGAGGGTTGCGGTCGTTTTCTCCCACGGGGACCGCTATCCGGCTTGGGAGAGTGTTTTCGTTTTCGTTTATGCTATTTTTGTTTATAGGGTTTTGTCTCTTCCGGTTTCCGAAGTGCACTGGTTGTCATTGATGAGATGTTTCTGTGTTTGAGTTACTCCTTGGGCGAGTTGTAAATCCTAATGAACTTAATTTGTTTATTTTGGTAGGGCCTGCTATCTCATTTTTACCATAATTTGTTTGTGTGGGTGAGTTAGTTGGCATTCTTTTCCTCTTTTCGTTTTCCTTGGTTTTGGCAATCCCATCTTGCACCACGAGTTTGTCGTATCTAATATAAGCTATTTTTCCTTTTTTTCTTTCTTCTTCTTGTTTAGCTTTTAATTCCTTTCTGATAATTATTACGTCTTTGGGGTAGTCTTCCGTGATATACACTTTTTCAGGTAAATTCTTTTTGTTTCGGAGGAGTTCTTGTCTTCGCCAAGTTAGTGTGAAGGTGATAAGGATCGGTCGCATTTTCTTAGTATCTTTTTTCCCAAGTCTCTGCACTCTGCTTATTTCCCATTTGTCCCAGTTCTCGAGTCCTGTTTTTTTATTTGCTTCATTCAGAAAGGAAACAATTAGTTCGAGGAGTTCACATTCATTTGTCTCTCTTTCTTCCAATCCATGTATTATTAGGTTATTCTTCCTAACCTCGCGTTCAAGGTTATGCACTTTTTTGTTCAGGATAGTGACTTCGTTTTTCAATTTAATGTTTTCATCCACTAATGGCTTCAATTTTTCGTCAATAGAAGCAGATAGGTTAGAAAAGCTTTCCAACATGGTTTTATTTTGGTTTTGGAATTCTTTTTGAATTTCATTTATTTTTTCTAAAACCATTTTCATTGATGACTCCATCTCGTGAATTTGTTTGTCAAAAAGCGGAAGTCGTATTCATTCGTCGTATTTAAATTCATAGTGCAATTATATTTACGTTCAATACTTACTGAAAATATGATATTCCATCTCTTTTTTTCCTTCTTTCGAATTGTTTTTGCGCATATTCTCAGCACATTTAGGCATCGTTTCGCCGGGCGGTCAAATGACTACTGAGAGCGATCTATGCTCCCTTTCGAATGGACAATTCGTTGGCGGCTTCACTTTCTGTGCGTTTACGCTGTATCTAGGGTTTATATGATCGAAGGCTAGCCATGACAAACTTTTGTCCCTGCGACAAATTTGTTTCTCATATCAAGTAATTGGTTTTTCGAAAGTGTGCTTCCGGCTGGGAAATTTAAAATAATAAACCGATAGAGAGACGAATTAGTTGCGGAGACAATAGTTGCTCACATCGCAAAGAGTGTTAAAGTATTTGTACAATCTTTACCTAGTACAGAAATACGAAGTGAAATAAACGTATCAGCGCTCAGAGTTCTTTAGTGTTAATTTTTGGCTAGAAATCGGATAAAAGATATCTAGTACGTTACTTCAAAAAATGCTGCTACTTGTTGAAGAAAGATTTCAATTTCTGTAATTTTTCTTCGAAAATTGATACTTAACTAAAATTAATTTTTAATTTAATATGTTTAATGCATTTATTTCCGCTTTTAATCTTTCTATTTTTTTACAGCCATGCCACGAAGTATCCATGGGAAATAGAAATAATTATTAAAAATAACTGATTTAAGATTTGGTTTAATTCTTGTTATTAATGGCATCTAAAAAATTTGTTACCCGTGTGTATACGTTCGTGTTTCCGCAGCGTGCCGCCGTCAGCGAACGCTTTCCAACAGAAGCGGCAGGCGTACGGCCGCTCGCCCGTGTGGATTCTGATGTGGATCTGTTGCGAACTCCGCGATCCGAACACCTTACCTGAACAATATTACAAGGAATGAGAACTAGTGGCATTGTTTTATTTTTGTCTAAAATTCTGAAGATGTTTTTGCTTCTGTACTTACCACATTCTCTACAAGGAAACTGTCGAGAGTTACTCGATTGAGAAAGGTTGTTTCGCCCTCGAGATGATTTTTTTAATCTGAAACCAAAAAGAAACATAAAATAAACTTCAGGGGTGAATATGATTTGATTCGGTTTTGTGTGTAAAATGCTGACTTAATTCAAGTTGAAAATAAGGAGGAGTCACGGGTGTGAGCAGCTAACTTCACTCACCCCCTTTTTTAATCGTTTTGTACAAGTGTCTATACTCTATACAGACGGACGCAGTCAGTATACACCAGGAACAACGCATCCGTGCGATGATGCGGTCATCGTGAGACGATGCAATCAGATTATCGTCTGATCGTACTGCTGCTCAAGTCAACGGCTTGAACAGTGAACATGCTTCGGCTGAGCGCGCTCAGGCATCTCCACTTGAGCACCTCTTTTGCCCGAGTTTGCTCAAGCAAGTGGACACGAAAAAGGAATAGTCCGTGCGTCTACCGCCGCACGCGTCGTACGTACCTGGGCGCGTCGGCGTGCGCGAGCAGCTGCAGCGCGTCCGTGCCCCCCTCGCCGCGCCCGTCGTACGTACCTGGGCGCGTCGGCGTGCGCGCGCGGCCGGTCGGCGTGGCGCTCGGCGTGCGCGAGCAGCTGCAGCGCGTCCGTGCCCCCCTCGCCGCGCCCGTCGTACGTACCTGGGCGCGTCGGCGTGCGCGCGCGGCCGGTCGGCGTGGCGCTCGGCGTGCGCGAGCAGCTGCAGCGCGTCCGTGCCCCCCTCGCCGCGCCCGTCGTACGTACCTGGGCGCGTCGGCGTGCGCGCGCGGCCGGTCGGCGTGGCGCTCGGCGTGCGCGAGCAGCTGCAGCGCGTCCGTGCCCCCCTCGCCGCGCCCGTCGTACGTACCTGGGCGCGTCGGCGTGCGCGCGCGGCCGGTCGGCGTGGCGCTCGGCGTGCGCGAGCAGCTGCAGCGCGTCCGTGCACCCCTCGCCGCACACGTCGCACGTGTGCTCGCCCCACGTGCTGCTCGAACTGTCGTGTCGTTTGTAACTGCCAATAAAACAATACTTGACATGAAACAGTCAATTGCAATATCTTGTGAGTTGTCAAAATCAAAATCAAAATCAAAATCAAAAATAATTTATTCATTTTAGGCTGATACAGCACTTGTGAACGTCAATGAAGCTACGCTATCGGTTCGCAAATCCTACGGCGGGAGGCCTTGTAACGAGAAGAACCGGCAAGAAACTCGCCAAGGGCTATTTTTTTCTCCCTGTCATATTTCATACAGAGTCGTCAAATTGAAAAGTGACTTTAACATAATATAATGTCAAAACTATGATCTTGATTCAGGTTTGAAAATCTACTCATAGATTCTACACCAAGAGTCTTGAATGAGTGTTAGGCACTGTTCGGAAAAGATCGACATTCCTGAACGCATCTCTAATGTCACGTCAAATTGACATTTGGCTGTCACTTGAAGTTGACAGCGCACTTGATTGGAATTCTTGTAAAAAAAGATGTCGGATTAATTTTGCTGAATTGTTAAAAACCGCTCGCGTTGAATATGCCTGGCATATCGAGTTTGAATTGAATCCTGAATTATCCTTTCGATCCCGTTTTGTACGACCAAGATTTAGACGCCATCTTGAGGAGTGGCCCGGTCGCGGCGTTTTGAAATAAGGAGTACCACCACACGCGTTGTTGTCGGGACAATATATCTTAATAAACAAGCTCCCCCGTGTGTGTTATTGTGTATTGCGGGGACGCCCAGTGTTTTGGGACCCTGTGTGGTGTTTGTTTTGTGAGTAAGGTGACGAATTGGTAAGG
Source organism: Crambus lathoniellus (assembly GCA_949710035.1). Classification (NCBI taxonomy): domain Eukaryota; kingdom Metazoa; phylum Arthropoda; class Insecta; order Lepidoptera; family Crambidae; genus Crambus; species Crambus lathoniellus. The sequence goes on along the minus strand of OX453303.1, from coordinate 19,665,478 downwards.
TCTGCAGAAGAAGAAGAACTACATGGGGGCACCCCCTTCACCACTTCTGCCCCGGAGACCTTCGACACCATGGACCCGTATGTAGAATTCACCTTAATTTAAATTAAGTCGCTGTGTATCGCAGTTTCAATTGTTCAGTTACATCCCGGCTGAAACCAAGTTTTGTCCGGAGTCTATACTAGTAATACCAGCTTCCACTGCGCTATGCCATTCCGCGGGTCTAGGCGGGGGTGTACTGAACATTGTTTGGTAGCAAGAGCGTAGTTTGAAGGCCTGAGAGGCCCACGCCAAGACTTTGTCCATTAATCAGTGCCGTTTTGATGACCATCTGGTCCGGACTAGATTAATTTGTACTTGTAAATGGTAATTAACTTGCATTTGAAAAGTAAAGGGCATTCCTTTGTTATTGGTTCCATGTCTTGTAATTAATTGTCATGTATTGAAGTTCCAAAATGTAAACAGATGCCTTTCTTTGTTCATAATAATTATTATTTAGTTTTGTTAGCAAATTTGAGTTGTGAATATTGACAAGTTTGTTGCTAAATAATAGCTAATAAAAAGTTGTCCTAAAAGGGCTTGGGTACCTAATAAGTTTGCACTCAATACTTAGTGAAACTTAAATGATTTAAGACATTATTTACACATTGAAACTTATTGAAACTTGTGCTTTGAAATAATTAAAATTAGCTTGTTGTATGTTGATATCCAAGTGAATTTCAATAGTCAGTGATTTTGAGTGAATTTCAATGAAGTGAATTTCAATAGTCAGTGAGTTTTGTTGTTTTCTGATAACCTCCAAATATTTAAGAGTTTGTGTCATTATAAATACTTTGTTGGTGTAATATTGGAATTTTGTGGTTATTAATAACCTCTAAATATTGGAGATTTTGTGTTATAGTGAATATTTTGAATTTGTTGTTTTTGTTGATAAATTTGTGACGTTACAATGACGGCCTCCTCTGCTAAAGCCAAAATACGTTCTGAGTTACGGTGGTTAGCTTCTGCGGTTGCATTGTTGGATCGACCGGATAGGACGGAGGCCTTGTTGAACAGATACGTAGATCTGCCCATACGTTTGGCTGTTGTTGATGAACAGTATGCCTTATTTTTGGAAAAGACTGTTGAGGCCGAGGTGGAAATGCGACAAGAAGTCGGTTTGGATGTGGACCAGTGTTATGAGTTTGCGGACAGAATTACCCAGGTGGCTCGACCTTTGCAAGTGGCAAGAGAGAATGAACCGAGCCCGTCCCCGGTCACATCTAAGAGTATGCCCCCTCTATTTGCCAGATTGGCCCCCTTAGATTTAAGGCGTTTTGCTGGTCGTCTAGAGGACTGGGAGGGCTTTATTAATATTTTTGATAGTCTCGTACATGCCCGGGATGATTTGACCCAGGGCCAGAAGTTGGCTTATTTGTTATCCGTGTTGGAAGGGGAGGCCCTTGAATCGGTTCAACATTTGGCCCCCTCGGATGAAAACTACCCTATTGCTAGGGATTTGATTGCCCGTCGGTACCAGAACGTACGACGTCTGGCGGACAACCATGTTGCCGCCATTTTGAATTTACCCCGCGTTGCCAGCGTGATGCACTTGAGAGTGGCTTTGTTGAATCCGCTGTTGGTTGCCTACAACGCATTAAAAAACTTAAAACTCCCAGTGGAGCAGTGGTCGTTTTTGTTACTGCACATTGTCCTGGGAAAGTTGCCGGACTCTGTTAAGGTCCGTTTTGAGCAGCAGTATGGTGGGGATAGTGCGACTTATCTGCCACCCTTCTCGGACCTCTTGACGTTCCTGGAAGGAGAGAGTAGACTGGCAGATAATTCCTCTCTGGCCGGTCCTATGGGACCCGAACGACCTGTGCCACAGAGTAGGTCCCCCACCGGACCCCCCCGTAGGGGGCGTATGGCCCCTCGCGCGCCCGGCCGCTATGCCGCCGTCCAGGAGACCGCCCGCTGCTTGTACTGTCGGGAACCGGGTCACAGCACGACCCGTTGTGATAAGTTCCTCGACCAGCGCGTCCAAGGCCGTCGAGCGATCGCGCGACAACGGACATGGTGCTACTCGTGCTTGGGCCTGCACATGCAGCGCGAATGTACCCAAGCGCACCCATGCCGCTTTTGTAAGGGCAACCACCATCCCCTCCTCTGCATGAACAGCCCAGAGGGCGGCGGAGCGCCGCAGCGCGTCGCTGCAGGATCACCTCGTATGGGTGGGGGTCTCGGACCCCCCGCGGTGTTTGCATCCCGCAGCAGTTCTAGTGGCCACCAGAGTGGCCCCAGACGCTCTCCGCCACGTTTGGAGCCTCAAACGGGCGGGGGTCCCAGGGACCCCCCCATGGGAAACCGATCCCCAAGGATGGGGATGAGTTATGCGAGCGTTGCCGGAGGTCGTAGAGGCCCCCCGCGACGTTTTGAGCCTCGCACGGGCGGGGGTCCCACGGACCCCCCCATGGGAAATCGGTCCCCAACTAGGGGGTTCGATTTTGCGAGCGTTGCGGGAGGTCGTAGAAGCCCCCCGCAACGTGTTGAGCCTCGCACAGCCGGGGGTCCCCGGGACCCCCCTTCTGAAAATCGGTCACCGTGCCCCCGCGACTATGGGGCGACGTACACGGTGGATGCTAGGCACCGATTCTCGCCGCCGCTCGCCGAATACCCGCGTTTGGAGCGGCGCCCGCCCCGTCTTCAAGGGGCCGGGAGATATAACCCGCCTGATACCGGGCGAATTGGACGTAGGCAGTATGTGGGAGAATGGGACCCACTGGATCGCTATGAGCGACCCCCTTACCATGGGGTGACGTCTGGGGACCCCACATACTAGCAATCAACGTGTTTACGGTCGATTGTAGCCACCCCTCCAGAGACCGTTTTGTTGCCCACGGCCTCTGTGCTTGTCAGGGGATTGAATGGCGACCTTGTGGAAGTTCGCGCCTTGTTGGGTTCCGGTGCTCAGGGGTGTGTTGTGTCATCTTGGTTAGTTAGGCGGTTGGGCCTCAAGGTGCACCCCCACACGGAAGGCGTGAGAGGTGTTGGCGATGTGAAAGTCCCCGGGTTGTTAGGGCATGTTGACTTCACATTTACATCACGTAATAAGTCCACGCCAGGCATTAAGACCTCGGCGATTGTGTTGGACACAGTTGTTGGCCGTCAACCTTCAGTTGACTTGGGACCGAGTATGTTGTCTTTGGTGTCTGATTCCCCACTCGCCGATCCAAATTTCTTCCGCCCAGGCCCGATTGATGCTCTCCTTGGAGCCGATGTCCTGGGGCGAGTTTTGTTGACGGGGAAGCGAGTTTTGCAGCCAGATGGCTTGGTAGCTCTGCAGACGACACTCGGTACAGTTGTGATGGGCCCTGCTCGCCGCGTTTTGGATTCCCTTGATGAGGATCGCGGTCTTGTTTTTAATGTGTCTCTCTCCGAAGTGGTGCAGAAGTTTTGGGAGGTTGAGAAACCTCCACCAGCCCCGCGGGTCGACCCAGTAGCGGATGAATGCGAGTTGTATTACCAGAATAACACTGGTCGCCTCCGCTCTGGTCGTTTGATCACCCGTCTCCCCTTTCGTGCCGGCCGACCTCCTCTGGGCGAATCCCGACCGCTAGCGGAACGTAGGCTAGTGTCGATGGAGCGTCGCATGAGCAAGGATCCGGTCTTCCGCCAGAAGTATGTTGAATTCATGCGGGAGTATGAGGAGTTAGGGCACATGTCCGTGAGCGATTTGGATTGGCGCTCCGTTGAGCACTTCTTTCTGCCGCACCACGCCGTTTTGAAATCCGGAAAGATTCGGGTGGTCTTTGACGGTTCGGCTCCCACCTCTACTGGAGCGTCCTTGAACCAGTGTCTGCATGTAGGTCCCAAGCTGCACACGGAGATCTCAGACATTTTGACCAACTTCCGGCGGCACCAAATTGTATTTATGACTGACATCCGGATGATGTTCAGACAAACGGTCATCCATCCAGAGGATAGGAGGTACCAATTGATTTTGTGGAGAGAGAGTCCTAGGGACCCCTTGTTGATTTATGAATTGAATACGAATACGTACGGTTTGGCTTCGAGCCCGTTTGTTGCGATTCGTTCTTTGTTGGAGTTGGCCGAGAAGGAGCGCTTGAGATACCCTCGCGCCTCCGCCATTTTGGCCAGTGACGTCTATGTGGATGACATTTGCACGGGCGCCTCATCTGTCTCAGAGGCGATTGTCCTGAGAGACGAACTCACCGCCCTTTTGAAGTCGGGAGGTTACGAGTTGAGGAAATGGATATCCAACTCGCCTGATGTACTGGTAGGTTTGCCCGAAGAGCACCAGCAGGACCCCCACCTATTCGAAAATGTTGATAATCCCCATGTGGTGACCGTCCTTGGCGTACAGTACAAACCGGTCTCTGACACGTTCACTTATTGTGTGGATTTACGACCACCGAAAGTCTGGACCAAGCGTTTAGTATTGTCTACTGTCGCACGTACCTTTGACCCCAATGGGTGGATTTGCCCCGTGCTGTTTATGGCCAAGTGTTTCTTGCAACGGTTATGGGCTTCGGGTGTGTCGTGGGATGAACCCCTCTCGGACGAGTTACTCCGAGATTGGTCGAGCTTCGTTTCATCCCTCCCCGAGATTAATGAAGTGCATTTGCCGAGGCTATTCCTCCCTTCTGAAAATTGTAAAGTTACTCTTCACGGCTTTTCCGATGCCTCCGAACGTGGATTTGCTGCGGCCGTGTACCTCCGCACCGTTACTGTTGACGGAGTTGCTGCTGTGCATCTGGTGATAGCGAAAAGCAAAGTCGCTCCCCTTCGGACTCGTCATACGATCCCGAGGTTGGAATTGTGTGGAGCTGCCCTCCTAATGCGTTTGTTGAACCACGTATGGCTCACATTAGGTCGATCTATTAAGATACAAGAGGTTTATGCTTGGACGGACAGTCAGGTCGTCCTTTGTTGGTTGAAGGCTCCGGCGCACACCTTGGACGTGTTTGTGGCCAATCGAGTGTCGCAGATTTGTAATTCCGACATCGAGTTGATTTGGAGACACGTGCCGGGAACCATGAATCCCGCGGATTGTGCGTCTCGGGGTTGTGTAGCCCCAACCCTAATTAACCACCCCCTCTGGTGGGGCCCACAGTGGTTGATGCGGCCTGAGTCGGAGTGGCCGCCCTCTCCAGCGTTGTCGAACGTAGCCGTTCCTGATATGCGGGCATGCGTCCTGGAGACTAACCCCGCCGGGGAAAAGGATTTGTTGTTGGATCGGTACAGCTCCTTACAGAAGCTGCTTGGTGTTACCGCTTGGATCAGACGTTTTGCGTACAATTGCAGAAACCCACGCGCTAGGCGTGATTCGTCGGTTCTCACTCCGGACGAGCGTAGGGACGCGCTCTTGTTTTGGGTCCGGAGAGTACAAGCTGATAGTTTTGAGTCCGAGATTGAAATTTTGCGTTTAGGCCGTCGCAAGTTGAAGGGCGCGGTATCGCGATTAAATCCCTTCCTGGACGAGAGTGGGCTTTTGCGAGTCGGCGGAAGACTTCGAAATGCGAACCTGCCGTATGGAGCTCGTCACCCCCTTTTGTTACCTAAAGCCGGACATTTGACTCAACTGATAATAACAGATCGCCATGTGAATGCACAACATGCTGGCTGTAATGCTTTGTTGGCCATTTTGCAGCGTGAATTTTGGATTTTGTCTGCTCGTCGAGCCATTCGCACTGTGGTTTTCCGTTGCCTGCCTTGTTATCGATTGAAGGCCGCGACCATGCAGCCCCAGATGGGTGATTTGCCTGCTGATCGCGTCACGGAATGTAGAGCTTTTGCCGGAGTCGCCACCGACTTCGCCGGTCCCTTTACTGTAAAGGCTTCGAGACTGCGTAATGCTAAAACCTATAAGGCGTACTTGTGCGTGTTTGTGTGTTTGTCCACCAAGGCTGTCCATTTGGAAATTGTCTCGGAATTGTCTACCGAAGCCTTTGTCGCCGCCTTGAGCAGATTTGTTTCCCGTAGAGGACTGCCGACATTGATACGTTCCGATTGTGGTACTAATTATAAGGGAACGTGTAATTATCTTAAGGAAGTAGTTAAGTTTTTTGTTGATAATAAAATAGACATTGGAACCACCCTCTCCCGGCGTGGGATAATCTGGAAGTTTAGCCCTCCAGCTTGTCCGACCTGGGGAGGAATTTTTGAAGCTTGTGTAAAGGCTGCCAAGACACACTTGCGTCGCGTGATTGGAGAAACTATTCTCACGTTTGAGGAACTTGATACGGTATTTTGTAAAATTGAGGCCGTCCTCAACTCGCGACCCTTGTGCCCGTTGTCTTCGGACCCGAATGACCTGGAAGCGTTGACCCCAGGTCATTTCTTGATCGGACAGCCCCTTTTGGCTTTGCCTGAATATCCGATCCAGGATGTAGGATCCCATCGTTTGTCGCGATACCAACTTTTGAAACAGATGTCCCAAAACTTCTGGGCACGTTGGTCGATGGAGTATTTGCATATCCTACAACAGCGCGTGAAGTGGACAGATAAAACCACCCCACCCCAGACTGGCGACCTCGTGTTGATTAAGGATGCTAACCTGCCGCCCCTATGTTGGCGAAGGGGGCGCATTGTTAAACTCTACCCCGGAACTGACGGAGTTCCTCGTTTTGCTGAGGTTTTGGTTCGAGATTCGGTTTTGAAGAGAGCAGTTAGTGGGCTCTCCCGATTACCCGTAGATTGACGTACCGTTCTTAACGGTCCGGGGCGGGGGGATGTTCGGAAAAGATCGACATTCCTGAACGCATCTCTAATGTCACGTCAAATTGACATTTGGCTGTCACTTGAAGTTGACAGCGCACTTGATTGGAATTCTTGTAAAAAAAGATGTCGGATTAATTTTGCTGAATTGTTAAAAACCGCTCGCGTTGAATATGCCTGGCATATCGAGTTTGAATTGAATCCTGAATTATCCTTTCGATCCCGTTTTGTACGACCAAGATTTAGACGCCATCTTGAGGAGTGGCCCGGTCGCGGCGTTTTGAAATAAGGAGTACCACCACACGCGTTGTTGTCGGGACAATATATCTTAATAAACAAGCTCCCCCGTGTGTGTTATTGTGTATTGCGGGGACGCCCAGTGTTTTGGGACCCTGTGTGGTGTTTGTTTTGTGAGTAAGGTGACGAATTGGTAAGGTCTGCAGAAGAAGAAGAACTACATGGGGGCGCCCCCTTCACCACTTCTGCCCCGGAGACCTTCGACACCATGGACCCGTATGTAGAATTCACCTTAATTTAAATTAAGTCGCTGTGTATCGCAGTTTCAATTGTTCAGTTACATCCCGGCTGAAACCAAGTTTTGTCCGGAGTCTATACTAGTAATACCAGCTTCCACTGCGCTATGCCATTCCGCGGGTCTAGGCGGGGGTGTACTGAACAGGCACAGAACAGAAAAAAAGAGTAGAAGTCGCATGACACGGCATCTCCTATGAAAACCTGCGTACACCCAACTCACACAAGTAAATTATGCGTAATGATAGCGTTGTTGTTAGTGCCCGCCACTGAGCACAAGATGGCGTTACAGACATCATTGCTTTTATTTAGCATGTTAAAGCTTTTACACAATAGATGGCGCTTTAAAGGGATATAACTAGGGATGTAGCCGCTACACACGCTCCAATCCGACCGCCGATTTGGTGCGGGCGAACTTCACTGCAGATCTGATCCGCGCCTACACACGTTCAAACCAAATCTGCCGCACCAAATCGGTCGGCGCTACACACGTTCCGATCTGCCCCCTGATTCACAAACCGTCGGAAACGGAATCGGATTCGAATTCTGTGTTTTGTCGTTGTCTATTCTATAGCGAGTGACAGAGACAGTGCATACATTCCGCTGTCGGGAGCGTTTCCGACAGTTCGTGAATCAGAGGGTTGGTCTGGCCGACCGACCTCTAGCCGTTGTTGCAGTGTTGCCAGCCACTGCTAATCTCCCAATATTATTATTATTTATAAATACTGAAAACATCAATTTGCTTGCAATAAATAAATTAAAAAGAAACATATTTTCGGTTTTTAATGTTTTATTACTATAAAAAACAATTTCATTATTTTTTAATTTTCTGTTATTTACATTTAAATACTAAAACATGCTAAATATTTACTAAAAGCAGCAGTTATTGATGAGATGTTATGCCGTTTTTATATATATTTAGTTTTACGACAAATTGCTAGTTTTTAAACAAAATATTCTAAAAAAAAAACAAATAGACAAATAGAAACTTTTCATAAATGGCCATATTTAAACCATTCGTTCGTTCAGTCCTACGTAAAACTCATGAACGAACATTAAATTGAATCCTCTGAAAATCCCTTAAACGTAATTTACCTGCTTTAAATATTTCCGCTTTTACATATTTTCTCCCTAAATCTAGGGGGAAAACCTCCAAAATTGTCAACACTGCCAAGTTGGTCCGGTCGGAAGCCTACACACGTTCCGATTTGGTAGGAAGTGAAGTTCGTGCGAACCAATTCCGGCCGACCGCGTCAAACACGAATAATAATAATAATTATGGTCGGACGACTACGCTACACACGGCGGTCGGATCGGAACGTGTGTAGATGCTATAAGTGGCGTTGCATTTTGTATGCAAATCTGTACAGCGCCTCTAGTGGGCAGTAGCAGAACTACAGATTCTCATAATGCTGCGGCTACATTAGCGGGCTACGGCGAAGAATCGTGTGAACGCGCTAATGTAGCCGGGTACATCGCGACAAAGCTATTGCTACGGGCTACTTAACTACGGGCTATCGCATTAAACCGTCAAAGTGCGAGCGAGATTTATTTATTTTACTTTTATTAACTTTGCTATTTTGTAGCTTTGTATGGAAATGAAATATCATAATCATAAAATGACGTTACTATAAATAAAAAAGTATTAAATTTAATAAATTACAATTCAATTCAGATAAATTAAATAATAATTAAGGGATTTCCTATAGGAATTATTATTATGTTTTGTAGCTGACTAACTATGTGACAGAAAGAAACAGATGTGACTTATGTGATAATGAATCTTATAAAAAATTAAACCGACAGTGAACTGAAAAGAAAAAAATATCTTTAAAGTAGGTACACTCAACAGCACATCAAGATAAACAGTAGAACTGCGATTATGCTATACTGCGTAGCTTTTATTACGTAGGGCATAAAGGCGGTCTCAAGGTCAACATGTTTATTTCAAATTTTTTTGAAGTGTAGACTTTACCATATTATACTCGTATCTCAAAAACTACTGAAATAATTTTAAGAACATCGCGATAACAACAGAACCAACAACAGAATATTTAGTAGTAGGTATATTCACTTTAAAAATAAATAATTAGAATTAAAATAAAATAAATATCGCTCGCACTTGACAGGTTTATCGCGATAGTTAGCGCGACAACGCAACACGAAGCTTTACCCGCTAATGTAGACAAGAACATCGCGTATGCCCAACAATGATAATTTTAGCGCGACAACTCGCACGAATTATCGGCCGCTAATGTAGCCGCAGCATAAAAAATGTAACGTCGTCGCTCGCCGAGCGCCCAGTGTGTACAGGCAGTAATTGAGTAGCACCAAAAATGCCAAAAGCATGTTCAATCAATTGCTTAAGGCTAGTACACATGTTCCGTTCGGCGCCGCCGGCCGCCGGGGGCGGTCGGATCGTAACGTGTGTACGGGCTATTAGAAACTTCGAGACAACCAAAACTGCACATTAAATTGCGAACTAATATTGATATATCATTGTTTTATTATTTCATTATTAATTGGGCGCTCCACATTCGCGCGCGAACGCGGGATATCTATGCGTGAACGCGTGAAAGCGCGAGTGTTAGTAATAGTTGTAATGTAATAACACTAATAGTTGTTAGACACTAATAGTGGTTAACAAGGCACGAACCTGCGAAAAGCAAGTGACATGATTCCATCTGCGAATGTAGAGCCAAGAAGAGTTCACGCGTGATTATTACTGCGAAACGCACTGCGATTCACGCCCACGAATCGCGCGCGATTGTAGAGCGCCCATATTAACCTAAGGCCCTTAATAAACGGTAATAGTAACAGTAATAGTTAGCAAGGGATGAATGATGCATTGCATGTATTTTTGCATCCCTTACTAACTATACTTGCGAAGAGATCTCCACTTGAGTGTTGTTCTTTAATACGGACCTGCATTTAGAACTATGGACCTAAGTTCCGCGTATCTGTAGACCACTACATTTTTTTGCAAAAAAAATTAGTTTGGTGGGTTGTGTTGTGTATGAAATCACACTTTGCAAACGTTTAGTAGGCATTTTATAAATTTACGAATTTGAATAGAAAGAAGTTGATAGCTATGTTCATTGTATTATTTATGTATGTACTTACTTATGTACAGGAAATGTTAATAGGTAGGTATTATGAAAGCTTTAGCAAATAATCAGAATCCTTAATTAAAGTAGGTAGGTATTAACTTCCTATTTAGATATTAGTAGTATTTATGCCGGGGCTTCACTTAATTAATAATGGGCGTTAATAACGGCATGCGCGTCTTAGCGCGCTAATTGTATCAAATTAGTGCGCTAAGACCCGGCTACGCCTGCGTATTATATCAAATAGCGCGCTAATTAATGGCATTAGACGCAGGTGAAGCTCAGGCATTACGATTAACAGGCACATCACTACAGGAAACGGAAACAGATACATCACTAATTGAGTAGCAAAAGCATGCTATCAAAATTTTTATGTTGTGTAGAAACTTCGAGAAAATTAATATTGCACATTCAAATCTACACCTTAAAAATCACTACATAGTATAAAACAAAGTCGCTTTCTCTGTCCCTATGTCCCTTTGTATGCTTAAATCTTTGAAACTACGCAACGGATTTTGATGCGTTTTTTTTTAATAGATAGAGTGATTCAAGAGGAAGGTTTATATGTACTTTTTATCCCGATATTCCCACGGGAACGGGAACCACGCGGGTGAAACCGCGGGCGGCCGCTAGTGAGTATATAAGATTGATATCAGATTGTGTTTTTATTTTGAAGAATTCCATTTTATTATTTATTAATTTTAATTAAATAAACAGAATTTAGCACTTAACGGTGATATGTTATGCTTCGTTTAGATAAATTAGTCTGTCGACTATCATTTTATCACTCCAAAACTGCACAGTGTGGCATCTTTCTATTTTTTTTCTATAACATTCCGTGAAGAGATTGATATTGCAACTGAGTAAGCAAAATACGCACACATGCACAGATAAGCGGAGCTCCGCATATCTTGGGGTACGCGGGTACCGCCCACTTGCGACTTCTACTCTTTTTTTCTGTTCTGTGGTGTTAGGGCAAAACTGAAGTTTAAAAAATGCTCATGTAAAATAAATAAATAAATATTTTTCTTACAATACAAAAGTTTATTTAATTATGGACTATTTTAATATCACCTACTGAAATCATTTTATCTGAATCTGAATTTAGCAATATAAACTTTTAAATAATAAAGCAATTTCTTGGTCGAGTTTACTGTAGTCGAGTAAAAAGAAATCACGGCCAAGCAGCAACAAGTGAAGGGCCGCTAGGTACCGTGTTACAGTGGCAGGTTACCTGTGAGCAGCGGCGACGTGCCGCCTCAGCAGGTCGGCGCGCTGGAAGGCCACGCCGCAGTCCTGGCAGAACAGCTCCGGGCCGCGCATGCTCTCGAACACGCGCTCGCCCTGCGGCGGCACCGGCGACAGCCGGAAGTCCATGTCGTCGTCTTGAGAAGGTAAAGCAATAGCTTAAGGTCATGCCGGTAGCACACGTGTAACTCCGCGAATCGGCGGATCAGCGCGCGACAGCGACAGAGCGCTGTTAAATCTACGCATTAAACAGTTGCCTGTTCGTTCGCGAGTTACGCATTTCAACAGTTTCGCAGCCCAGAGGTGTGCTGCAGTCTTCAAAGCAAAATATCCTTTTTGACATGTATAAATACCAAAGTGTGCCAAATCTCCATACTAATTGCCTGTTTCCTATTTCGATTTCTGTGAAACCCAATTCCTGTGGTGGATGTCTCCATACCAAAAAGTGATCAGCGTGTCAAGCAAGACTCATTAAAAGACACGTTTGAAATCTGTTGGTTCACTTGGTGGGTAACATTCATAGTCATTACTATTAATCATTACGTAGGTAGCCAGCGCCTCGCGCGACCAGCACAGCTCGCCGCACTCCCCGCACTTACCCTCGTCGGAGTCCTGGTAGGGCGTCTCGGGCTGGCGCGAGCGCGGCGGCAGGTGCGGGTGGCGCTGCGACGCGTGCGCCGCCAGCGCCTCGCGCGACCAGCACAGCTCGCCGCACTCCCCGCACTTACCCTCGTCGGAGTCCTGGTAGGGCGTCTCGGGCTGGCGCGAGCGCGGCGGCAGGTGCGGGTGGCGCTGCGACGCGTGCGCCGCCAGCGCCTCGCGCGACCAGCACAGCTCGCCGCACTCCCCGCACTTACCCTCGTCGGAGTCCTGGTAGGGCGTCTCGGGCTGGCGCGAGCGCGGCGGCAGGTGCGGGTGACGCTGCGACGCGTGCGCCGCCAGCGCCTCGCGCGACCAGCACAGCTCGCCGCACTCCCCGCACTCCACCGGCGAGTCACCTCCGTGGACCTAGCATGCCGGAATGAGCAGATGATATTATGGGCTTACATGACCCAACTAGCGTGGCCAATCGATTTTATTTTATTTCTTCTTAAATAAGCCCAATTTCTTAAAAAGGAATCAGTCAAGGTCTTGTGAATAACGTCTAATAAGGCCTCAAACTGGAAGACATCTGTTTGCGAGATACATACAAACATGCATATATACGTTCCGCAAGATACATACGGAAGCATATATCGATATTTTGCACACTCTTCTTCTACCAGCCGAAGATTACGGTCTTCGGCAAACGACTTAAACTTTTCTACCCCAACGGCTGTCGGTTCAGAGACGCCACGGCTCTCCGCAAGATCGAACCCTCGACGAACACCTCAGCCACACGCGGAGTTCCATCTCCACCAAAAATGGCGACCTCGTCACCAAAGCAATGATGGCAGATTTGCCTCTTTCAACAATACCAAATCTCCCTCCTTGGGGGGGCTTAGTCCTTTCTGTCCACTTACTCTCTGTTGCAACTCTCTGTTCTCTGCTCTCTGTTCTGGCTCATTTGATAGATGAAAACGCGACAACCGATATACACGGGTATTCGGGCAGGGCTTTCAAAAGTCCCCCCACCAAAAAATGACCAGGAGTGAGGACTTCCAAGTCATTTGGATCCTGAGATAGTGGAAAGAGAGGATGAGAGTTGATGACCGCCTCAACTTTACAAAATACCGTAGCTAGCTCTTCAAACGTTAGAGCATTTTCCCCTATAATGCGGCGGAGGTGGGTCTTTGCTGATTTTACAGCAGCTTCGAAAATCCCTCCCCAATGAGGGCAATTTGGGGGACTGAACCGCCAAGTTATTCCCATTTGGGCAGCAATTTGACTTAAACTATTACAATTGTTTTAAAGAAATTTGCAAACATCCTTAAGATATTTGACATCATCATCATCATGTCAGCAGAACGACGCCCACTGCTGGGCATAGGCCTCCCCCAAGGATCTCCACAACGATCGGTCCTGCGCTGCCCGCATCCAGCGGCTGCCCGCGACCTTGACAAGATCGTCGGTCCACCTTGTAGGGGGCCTGCCCACGGAACGTCGTCCGGTACGCGGTCGCCGCAGATAATTGACAATCCCCTCGTAATTTGCGCCGTTTTGTCGTAGCAGATAAGTAACGGTAGACCTCTACGCGACACAAAACACAGTCCACTGGGTTAAGTTCTCCCGGTACGTGTCTCCATATTATTATTATATGACTAAAAACTCCGCACGTGCGCCCGCGAGCGCGGGGCCCATCGGCCGACGTCGAGCAACGAGCGGGGCAACGGCGGCTTGGTATAGTCCGTTCGGTTAGATAGTGTCGGTACACCCGCACGGCATTGTGGTAGAGCGACACTATCTAAGCGAATGGACTATATGCTCGTCACAGAGGCGATTAAGGCATAAGGTGCAGAAAACCCTGGTCTTCCGATCCTTGCCTCTGGAACTAGTACTAGAAGAGTTAGGACCCTTTTGAACCATTGGGCGCTCTTTTTGCAGTATACCTTCCAAGGTAGTTGACTATGTCAAGGGTTCTTTCATTCGAGGGAAATAAGGGATATGGAAAGTTATTTTTTGAAATTACGGCGTTTTTGTGCACTATTAGTTGGCATTTGTAAAAGGACATAAGAATTTTCAGGTCTTACCTATAACGATTAAGATAGAAAATTAAATAAACGACAGAGTAAAAACAACATCACCATGAAAAATCAATTATTTCTTTATAAAAACATTAATGTACTTACCACATTTTTTTTATGGAATAATTAGTTACAGAACTTACCCTAAAAATATTCGTTTGATTAAAGGAGTATTTTAGAAACCACTTTAAAAAAACATAAGAAAAACAAAAGGCTTATTTATTACGCTATTACTACCCTGGGGTCTGACGAACCCACAAACCGCAATATCTCCGTTTACACAGTTCTAACACCTGATGTCGAATAACGTTATGGTGGCCGACGGCGCTATTAAAGATTACCTAAAACCAGGCCTGTCTCACTTCCATACAAGCGGCGCAAAATCCCCGAGATATTTACCTACTATTCTGGAAAACAACCTAATTTCAACCTTTTGCATTGCGTATAGCGTTCATAGTTCAATAACTGTCTGCCGTCTCGCTTCAATCTGCTAGGGCTGTCAGAGGTACTACTTTATCCGTGAAAGTAATACACGCGAAGCGAGACAGATGGCGACATAATGCGGATGCGTGGACTGCGTGTGCGCCAAGTCGAGCGAGTGCCAGCCTATGGAGACTAGTCCGGTGACCGGACGCTTGCGTTTATCATACCTAAACTCGGGAGTGAAATTTCTGTACTGTAAGGTACTAATATATATTCTGTGCTAAAACCTCAGGACTTTCCGTTCTATGTTTATAAAGATGCTTACAAAAATTATGTCGCTGACAGACCAAATCTGCGCTACACACGTTCCGATTTCGGACCAAATCGGAGGTCGGATAGGAACGTGTGTAGATACTATAAGACCTTTAGCCTGCAGCAGCGCTATGGTAGGACAACAACTTGATAGCCAAATGACAAGAAACAAAACACAGTTCCAGTTTCTAGCCACCGGAACAGAAAACGTTGTCTCACTGTAACTGTTAGAGACCCCGTTAACTGCAGACTCTCTATCGGCCGATAATTTAGTCGGGCTCTTAATCAGAATATGCAAGTGCGCACACTAGAACGATTCAGTACTGCCTTCAAACTTACCAGTCGGCCAACTATCGGCCGAAAGAAAGATTGCAGTGAGCAAGGACCAAGGAGATTCAACCAAAGAAACTGGAGATAGTAGTACTAACACTTTTTTGTAAACTGTGGCAGTCTTCCGTCTCACCTACACTTTGAAACAAAACGTATGGTCATATGAGACAACAGACAGCCACTACGTAGTTAAATGGTCAAATTTGCTGGGTACACTTTTTTATTCAGGCTGAAAACTCCAGTTTCCTTGTAGAATCTCCTTGGCGGGGACTCTTAGTCGTGGGCCACACTGGAGCGACCGCGGGGCGCGGAGGCGACCTGCGGATCCGCAGTACGCGCGAACACGTACTATTCCCTCCGCCGGTCGCGGCAACCGCCGGACGCGCCAGTGTGGCCCCTCCCGTCCGTCTCAATTTATTTGTTTTTCCCATCAGCTCAACGCGGACGCAAGACGCGCCGCTCCAGTGTGGCCCACGACTTACACTCACCCTAGCGTGCGACTGCAGCGCCTTCTCCCTTGCGAAGCCGACGCCGCAATGCCGGCAGACGAAGGGGCGCGAGGGGTCGGCGGGCGGCGGCGGCGGCGACGGCGGCGTCGGCGGGGACGGCGGCGACGGCGGCGTGGGCGGCGGCTTGGGCGACGTGCGCGCGCGACGCTGCCATTGCTGCGTCCGCGCTGACGTCATGTTCTCCCACATGCCATTCTGAACATTACAGACATCGCAATTAAAATTTTTACTTTTTTGCATTCACAATGCAATTTTTATTATTGAAAAATGGAAAATGAAGTATTTAGAAAAAAATTACCCGTGTCACAACTAGCTCCGATGGGAATCGAACCCTTTCGCTATCGCAGTCGCCCGGGTTCGAGTCCCATTGGAGCTAGTTGTGAGACAGGTCGATTTTTTGTAAATACTTCATTTTTCAGTTACAGACATTGTTACGATACTGACTGACAGGAGGGCTAGCATGCCAACCACGTCAATATTTATGCCTTGTTCAAATATCTCCTACCGAGCGCGACAGCGATATTGCTTAAGTTCGCGATATCGCGTACCGATTTAGTATCGCTACCGAGCGCGACACCTACATCGCGTATGGAAGCCACACACGTTACGATAAATTTGCGCAAGCCGAGGTTTGCGCAAATTTATCGTAACGTGTGTGGCTTCCATTATGTTCGCTGTATCGCGTACCGACTCGGTATCGCTACCGAGCGCGACAGCGAAATCGCTTATGTTCGCGATATCGCGTGCCGATTCGGTATCGCTACTGAGCGCGACAGCGATACCGCTTATACTATTTGAACAAGGCTTTAGTTAAATAAAAATGTACTTGGCTTATCTAAGTACTGCCGCATATTGAATTAAAATATCAATTCACAAAACACTCATGTGTTATATCATTAAAAACATAAGCATAACCGCAAGAGCGATCCGGGCGCGCGACGGATTTAAGCCGTAAGAAACGAAACTCAATCGAGCGGATAAAACAAAAAATAAAATCACCTCAACTGGTTCTGGATTTTTTTTCCGCCTTCCCCTCTTTTTCTTTGGTTTTGCAATTTGGTTATTATCCAATACTATTTCTGAAAAGAATAATTACTCTTTCAATATCAAAAAGGAATATGTCAATATACATAGAAAGAAACACTTATGGGTCACCTACCACCATTAGTCAAATCATGATCAGGCATAGAGTTTATGGTGTATTGATCAATCTCTAACAAGAATGACGTGTCAGTATGATCATCAACACTTGGGCACAGGCTTTTTATGGATCAATAAGGTGATAACATACATAACATTATTTTTTTTTAATTGCTTGAATAGGATTCTGTTTTACGTTTTGCTAATGAAATATGTTTTTGATCTAGCCTTACCATAATCAACAGCTTCGTGATTATCTGGTACAAATGCGTGTACTTTGAGATGGTTCATGAGATCGAACTTTCGCACATAGCGCACTCCGCACAAGTTGCATGCATGCGGTCTGTCGTTTTGATGCGCAACCATGTGATTCATAAGGGCAGCTTTCTTGCGGAACCGTCGCGAGCAGAAATCACAAGGCCAGGGGCGCATCGCTGTGTATTCATCCTGTTAACAGCAAAATGAAAATTAATGCCAAGGTGTTGGACTCATAACAATTGTTACTAACATTTAGCATTGGGCATTGGATGATGCAATGCAGTCTAGATCAGTTGATAACAATAGACATACCTGATCTGTAGGTAAAGGAACATCAAGTTCATTTTCTTCTTGCACATCTAAGACAGGATTCGCAAAATGTTCCAATGGCACTTCAACCCTAAAAACAATGGAATAATTATTAGCTGCTTTTCAATTCAACTGAATTTATACACACAAATATGGCAATTTTAAACACCTCTCTTGACCACCAGTAATGACCCAATCGTCAGTGATAACTTCTTCAGTGACACATTCAACATTAGGATCATCGGCAAGCTCAGCAGTCTCTGTGTAGCTTACTACATCTTGGGATAGATACATCAGGTTTTCTGCGGCCATCTGATCTGTATCTTGTATCATCTCCGAAGCCTTAAAACAGAAATTAATTTAATCCTGTAATAGTCTAAGATAGCTACAAAAACTGTTTTAGAACATAATTTATTACAGAGTCTACATTCAAATAAACAAGTAAGTCACTTGGTTACAGTCATATTTATAAGTTACTTATGTATCCAATAGTTAAGCTAAGCTAGTTTTTAATTTTTTTACTGTGCCTTATTTGTGACGAACTGTTACTGTCTTTATGTTTATATTTAAACATTTTAATGTATTAGGTTAAATAAACTGGTCTTCCAGTAAATAAAAAAAAACCAGTTTAAGAACATATAAGGTGCAAACCTCAATCTCATCAATAAATAAAAATAATAATCTGAGTAATTTACCGTATGAACATATGTTGTAGCTTGAGCATCAAGGCTATCAGACATAACTTCTTCTGTCGTCTCTTCACCATGAGGACTATGCTAAAGGCCAAAAAATACAAAATACATTATTAGGAAACAGATTCAGGTACATATTAAACTTCCTGTCAATGCATACCTTTATTTCCACTTCCTCCCATTGGAGGTTGAATTCGTCCCCTTCCATTTTATCTTGCTAAGTTGTTACCCATACCTATTACAACAAAAATGATGACCATCTTTATTAGTAAAGTCTTTTTATTTCAGCATGTCTTATAAGGTAAACAAACATGACGTCACAATCAACTATAGTGTTGGGCACAAAATGATCAATTGAATTCAATTCGTTTTCTATTCGATTTTTTTGATTTTTTTATATCAGTTCATTAGTTTAACGCTTTTCACTGACTGTTATTATCGTACAGACGTGCACTGAATACAGGTACATAGGTAAAAAAAAATACATACAAAAAATATATAAAAAAAATATATACAATTTTGATAAAACGTACTACTTACTACAAATACCTACTGAATCATTTTAAATCGAAAGACCAAAAAGACAGTACAGTGCCAGTGATCAGTACTCCGGCACTAATTAAAACACAAGGATGCTGGATTAGCAGAGAATTCGAATTAGAGGATATAATCCATAATGTGAGGAACATACAAAACCCGCAGTGTATAACAAACTCACGTCGCATCTCCATCCACCGGAGCGGAAACAATACATAAAAGAGCGAGTAAAACAATGTTCTTATTGGAGTGAACTATATTGTAATATTGTATCGGATAACTGGACGAGCCGTATATTAAAGTACCGGATTACTGAGATTGTATTGTAGTTCTATACAAAAATTCATCACAATTAATCATTACCGTAACGAGATACAAATAGTTATTAGTCTGAATCACTTGATTCATAGGAAGATTCAGATTCTTCATTTAGGTTTATGGTGAATTGTGGTGTTACTTCGTCAGTTGCTGTGTCTATTATTCCATCGAGTCTCATCATCTCGTCTTCTTTTTAAATAACATGCTCGATACATTTTTTCCATGAATCCGCACCAATGCGAGCTAAACCCTCTTTCATTAAATTTTGAATTGTTAAAAGTTTTATTATTTCGCCCTACGTATGATTTTTACTGTGCCCATATCATTTATAATATTATATTAGGATAAGTAGGAAGTAGCATTAATTAATCGCAATTGTGAAGCGCAGCAAAGCGATCGCCTTAGGTGGTTATTTTTATTGTGAAAAAACAAAGAATTAGAAAAAAAATCGTGATGCGCTTTACAGAATCCATCTATCCACCAAGTTTCAACAGTGTAGTCTTAAAAGATTCGCAATAAAGTGGCTGTGACATACGGACGGACGGACGGACAGACTAATAAACAAGGTGTACATTTTACCGCCTTATTTTTTAAGAACTGTTTAGAATGAGATTTCTTATAGACTAATTCCGATTTGTTAATTGACCACTAATAACTGCCCATTCAGTCATATTACTGCTCAATATTTATTTATCTGTCCATTTTAATATTTCTTACTAATCATTTTTGATTTAGTTTACTGCTCAGTTTTTACTGCTGAACTTGTTATTAAACATGTATTTTGTAATTTTAAACTTACCTACCAATTCTACAGTATACAACTGCCGCTTTCCCATAACAATACTTTCCCGAGAAATACTCAGTAAATACTTTATCGATATTATCCATTGAATTTTTTTTTTAATTGAATCCATTGAGTGATTTCTTTGGAAACACAAGATATGTGTTCAATGTCAGGTTTGTTTACGTTATAAAACATGCTGAAATAAATAGACTTTACCACCATTATTACCACCATTATTAGTATAACTAAATATTGATTAAAATATTTTATGTAATAAGGGAGTCAAGATGTTCTTCCTTCAATCAATATACAAAATATTAAAATCGTCTAGTAAAAGAACCTTCAAAATGCTTTTGTAGTACTATCAAACGTTTAGAACAAAACAGCAATGTATCAACGACAAAGGGGTAGTAATCTACCTACATGAACACCAACCAAAACATCAACATAACCTTACAAATATGTCATATCACAAAATCGATAACGATTCTTTGCTAACTGATTGCTTTTCATTCGACCTACACATGACCAAAAGATATATTAGTAGCCGTGATCATCTAATATTACAGCCTGAAAGTTGGAACAAAAATGGTGTCGATTAAATTAAAACGCTTAGGTTATTTCTGTCAAGAGGAAAGGTTAAGTTTCACAGGATTATTTACAAAATGCTTAATTAATAAGTATTTAAAGATTACCTGTAGTGAGGTGGAAGGATTATAGAGAAATGAAGTTTCTTTTTCTAGCGTTTACATGACGCAATCATACAACTTATCGATAGTTCGACACAGATGAAAACAAAAATATAACCAAAGCGTTCATAAAATTATGTTATTTACTAACCATAAAACAATTAAGGGTGTCCGCATAACGGAGTTTTGGTGCAATTTTAAAGCAAAGTCACTCTTTCTTTAAATATTTGGTTATCGGACAAATGGCTAACTTCCATTTTCTTTTTAGTCCCCCATCGAATTTCATAGACAACAGAACAGAGACCAGAGTCAAGTCAGACCCAAAGAGTATTTCAAAGAGTATATTAAAGCTAGAAACACATTTCGCTGGCGCAGCGCGATCGGTTTCATATGCCCCCAGTACACGATGGCCGATCATGGTCGGCGACCATGACTAATACATCGTACATTGACACTTTTGAACGAACAAGTTTAAAAAGGTTCTTTCAAAAGTGTCAATGTACGATGTATTGGTCATGGTCGCCGACCATGATCGGCCATCGTGTACTGGGGGCGATACATTTAGTATGGCTAGAAACACATTTCTCTGGCGCAGCGCAGCGTTTCCGCTCGGCTCCGATTGCGCCAGACCCCCCACCACTTTCTAACATTGTATCGGCCGTGTTCCGTTTTGAGTCAATAGTACTGTTGGCGCTGTGAGCGCTAAAAGCTGTTCCGATTTGATTATCGCGCTGACAGCACTGTTGACGCGATTTCAATTCGGAACGGCTATTTGCAAGCATCGCGAGCGAGCGTTGTTTTGATTTGAATTTGTAAGTAAATAATCACCGGTTTAGTATGGATATTCGTCAATTAGTAAACGTTTTATTGGACAGCGATGATGATAGTGATCCGTGCTTAAAGGAGATGTCCGCTTTTTGTATGGAGGTTGGATTTTTATTCTGAAGGTTAACTAACCACCGTAAAATCAGACTTATGTAATAGTAACAAAAATTAAGAACCCAAAATCGCTAAAATAAAAATTATAAAGCCCTCCTTTTTTTTAAATTAAATAATTTGTTTTTTTTTATTGTAGAAATATTTACATATGCTTGGCAACACTGAACAACTTAACTGTCAAACAAATATGACATTGTCTTTGTCAATGTCATGTCAAATTCAAAAGTTGTTGGCTGACTATAGTGGGTAGTGCATAGATGTATGTATGTAGTGCATCTATGGGGTAGTGGGCCATCGTGTACAGGGCCCAGTCCCTGTACCGGCTAAAAAAATGGATATGAATATGGGCTTCATTTTACATTTACAGCCCATAATATGCCCATATAAGGGCAAAATAGGGGCTACAAATGTCAAATGAAGCCCATGTCCATATCCATATTTTTAACCGGTAGCCTCCCTGGCCATGTACACGATGGCCCATCATGGTCGGCCAACATCATCAGCCATCCTGTACTAAGGGCTTAAGTGCCTGTCCAGAAAGGGCGAATTCGCCGCGATTTCAACGGCGTTTTGTATTACATCACTGTCAGTGTGGCAGATAAGATGCGGACCGCCAATACAAAGCCGACGATGTACGTCAAAACGCGTGTAACTCGCGCGTAGTTCTGGACAGGGTCTAAGGCTTGCGTCCAATAGGCGCACCAAGCAGCACGAGTAGCATGAAGAACTCGAGAAAGGTTTTGTCCCTAATGGAACTATGGAACCTTAAAAATGACATTTTATTGTAGACAAATCTATTTTTCGGCTGTCAATTATAGACTTTCGAGGTAGTCAAAACACTTCTCGAGTTTGTCATGCTACTCGTGCAGGGGGGCTACCGGCTCAAAAATATGGATATGGACAGGGCTTCATTGAGCCTATATTTTGCCCTTATATGGACATATGGGCTTCAAATGTCAAATGAAGCCCATGTCCATGGCCATATTTTTTAGCCGGTAGACCCCCAGAGTCGAATCGAATCGCAGAAATTCGCCTGAAATATAATTTCTATGAAGCTGCGTCCACTAGAGTCAATCAATTCGGTACTTTTCTTCTGTTCTGTGAATCCCACACTGCACTGCACACCGCTCCAGTTTGCGGTAGTGCGCTTCTTAACTTTGGCTGTAGAATCTTGATTTGCATACAAAACCCGCAGTGTATAACACACATACACCGCATCTCCGTCCGGTGTGGTGCGGAAACCGGAGGCAGTGTGATAACCACCTAAAGTCCTTTTCTTTTTCTTCCAATATCATTTACGGCTCTGGATACATTTCTTTTTAAGCCAAATGGCGGGCATTTAAGAAGCTTTTTCATGAAAACCTAAAATTATTTTTCTCGGAATCGGAGGGCTTTAAAAATTTACAAATTACTTCAATAGCTTTGTTTTTGAACTAAGTACCTATCTATATAAATTTATATTACTGTGGTTAGTTAATATGATTTTTAAAAATCCAATTTAGGACATCTCCTTTAGAGTAATGTCTCTACCCGTCGTCTCATCTTTAATAAGCACTATCATTTTTCTGGCTTTCTGCTTCGGGATAAACAAATAAAATACCTAAATAAAACCTAAAACGCAGAGATTACTCAAACAAAACCACAACAAACAATGACGTTTGACAACAAAACGTCAAATATGACAGCCCGCTCACAGTGCTAACCATGAAGTTCGACTTAATACTGAGGTAACTGGAGAGTGCAGTACGAACAATTTTTTGAATACCACAAATAACACAGTGGCTGTCTTCCGTCTCACCTACACTTTAAAAAAATACGTATGGTCATATGAGACAACTGACAGCCACTACCTGCCACTACATACATAAATGTCAAATTTGCTGGCGACACTTTTTTATTCAGGGTGAGAGCTCCAGTTACCTCAGAGTATTAAGTCAAACTTCATGGTGCTAACGCTTGAGAACGATATCACCGTGATCGCAAAATGGCGGCGGTTGTGACGTCATCCGTGACGTAATTACTGCTTTCGTTGTCGCGCTCACAACAAATCGGAACGATGTGTGAGCGCGATATCAGTGATATTATCGCTGTTGACGCAAAACCACAAATTATATAGACTAGTACAGATAGGAATCAAGCCTTATAGCGGCCGTTTGTTAGTGAATGACGGACCCCGATTAGATTTTGACAACATAGTGCTGCCAGAACTATCGACCCTTGATTCGTTATCGATAGTTGTGCAAATCATCGACGTTTGGTACAACCCTAGTAATATACTATTTTAAATTGTGCTCAAATAAAAAACATATTTGATGAAAGAAGGCATTTATTACTTGACATTATAATTTTATCAAATACAAAGTACATAAGTATAAGTTGAGATTTATACAAGACAAAGAATGAGAGTAATGAAATTACTTACTAAATTGACTTTATAGATAAACTAAGAAATATAAATACTTTATCAGCTACAAGAAAGATTAAACTGCTTGCAAATACTTATTATGCACAAATGCTAATGCTATTTTTCCTAGTAGTTTTATTTAGTATCTGCCATTTCATTATTCACAGTTAATATCACTTTAGTTTCAATGCAAGACGCAATAACCTAATTCTAATAGTTAAACATTTAATGCAGTAAGTAATCAATATAGCAACTAACAGCAGTAATTTGCACCATAATTCTGATTTGATAACTTATAACCACAAGAATAGGCAGACACGGGCATCTTCGCAGCACCACGAACCTCGTTGAGACTCAAGTTATCTGAAAAGATTAGATTTGGTTAGTATAGATTCTACATATTGTAACTATAATTTGCCATAACATTTTATAAACAAATAAGTGATAGTTGAACTGAAAAATTTGTAAATCAAGAAAGAGTAGTGTGTATATTTCATATTTCATATAAAGCACATTTTGTTTGTTGTGCCGCTATGCACAAGTTATAGATAATCAATGTTTATAGTTAATAACTGTTATTAAGTAGATAAGCTTTGTACATAGACTGATGAGAGGTAGTATATATAATTAAGTAAGATCTAAGATAGTAGGCAGCAGTAACAGTTATAACATACCTAGTCATAAGACAATCACAATAAACCATCATTCGTACCGACAACAATCATATATTATCCCACCGGTACATTTGTTATAATTCTGTTCTGTTTGTCAGAATCAGAAATATGAATTTGATGATAAGGCATTTGAAATGTTTTGACAAAGTTATTGAATTACTTACACTGTTATTTTCTCTTGACTTGGTATTAACAACTTCACTAAATTGAAACTTGTTAAATGTGACAACTGATTATTTAAATTTAATCCCAAGTTATCTACTGTGCTTTATCATTATCACCATATGATATCACTTCTAAATGTATATTGAAAATGTATATTTTTTAACAAAACTAATCAATAATTAATTACACATACCTACTTACATTCATATAAAAAGAATAAACAAACTGTCGCGAAGGGTTCGCGAGTATCAAAATTAACCCAACAATAATTGTATATAGCAACACTCAATACAAACCATAGAGCTAATTTCCGATCGGTAAGTGTCAACATTTTTCGCTCCAACGTCGACTCGCTTTCAAGTTTTCAAAGTGTAAATCGTGGCATGTGTGATCTTCGCCTGCTGCTCGCCGCCAGCCTCAAATACCACCGAAGTTAAGTACTCAGCATTATACAAACCTTATTTAGAATTGAATGCATAATGTTCCTGTTAAGGATCGCGTTGATAAAGGACGATGGAATGGTACGCCCACGAAACTCGCTGAGCTGATGGGATGTGGTACAGTTTCATCGTACAGAGAGGTAATGTCCTTACAAATCACTGTTGTTTTATGTCATAAGGCGTGTGCAATTCTGTCCCTTGTCAGGGAACAAAGATTGGATGAGTATCCATAAAAGAATGAGCCCTTGAAGAGCTCGCCCGCACGGCCGCCTGCCTGATAGGATGGCGGCCTGCATGTTAAGTTTGCGCAATCTTATCACGAGGTATAAAGGTTGGTCTGAAAAGACCGTAGTTGAGACTAGGGCGTGTGCCGACCGTAGGGTCTGCACTAGTACACCTATTGAGACACGATAAGACCTGCCGATGCTTTCGGAAGGTAAACAAGCTATAAAGAGGACTGAGGTCCTTCACAAAGTATGTGAGATTGCACTCCTAATGACATAACAAACTCAAGTTGATATGCTAAATTTCATGTTGATTACATGTGTTACTTTAATGAGAATATATGTGCTGAGTGCTTAATGATTGTACATGACTGTATGATCATAAGAATTGTCTAACCGCAGGTGTGTCAACCTGACCAAGATGGCGAGGGGGCTAGAGTCTGGCTGAGGGACAAATCATCATCATCCAGGTGAGACAACTGACAGACCTACTTTGCATCATTACCTACCTTAACTGCATGAATACTCTTGGCCTCCTGTATCAGATTTCTATATAATAATATATTAAGATAAAGCGAAGCAGATAATTTATAACTAATAAAATCCATTAACTTTTGATAAGTACATAGGTACTTTATGAAAGAACTCTGGCAACAACCTGTATGATAGTTTGATTTGTGTAGGCTGTCATACAGATTACAGATGTAATTAAGTAATGAATGTAAGGTCACATATGATACCTACTATGTATACACAAATTTGGTGCAGATGTGCTGGGATTGAAATTTGATATAGATAAGTTGGAATTTATCTGGGGAAAATAAGGGGATAAAGAATTGGATATAGTTATACCTACTTACTGAAAAATAATTTAAGTAGTATAAATTCAAACAAAACAATGTTTAGTACAGATCTCAAACAAAGCTTATCTGATATATGGCCGAGGAGAGTTTAATGAGAATTCATTTGATGCAATAGGATGCATTTGTCAGCTGTCTCATCGAATGATAACAATACCTATAAAAAGATAAACAGATAAATACTCATGAAAAACAATGAACAAAGTGCAACAATTTACTTTATTAGTAAAAGTCATGCGGTCACACCTACACACTTACTTACTATAAGTTATTATTTCTGATGGTATGAGTGAAATTCAGTTTTACTAAGGTTGTGAACATTGATCTAACAAGTTACTACTGTTGAGTCAGTGTTAGCAACTTAACATCAAAACAATCAAAATTCCCGCCAAGTGTTAAGTTTAGGATCAGCGCCACGGAAGTGTCAGTGAATACACGCAGCGCTAGTGTGTTAAGATGTTGCAATTTTTCTCCGCAGGTCGCTACTATACTTATACGAAAGGGTCATTGTAATTGTCAACAAACAAATTGAATGTCATTCGAAACATTTTCAATAGTTTAAAGTGAAACAAAGAAAGTACGAATTAGATTTCAACAGGTAAGACAACAAAGCATCACAAGCATTGTTTGAAACTATAATTTCAAGTTTAAACCATATCTTTAAGTCAGAACAACCAATTGTCAGGAAAAATTTTGCGGCAACCTATAAGTCACATAATTATGTTGAAAACAATCTTCAAAGTTTTTTAGACAAAGAAAATGTGCTTAATGATGAAATAAAATATCAGTAAAGGGTGTTTCAATGAGGACTCTAGCTGTGTGAATCTTTATTTAAACCTAACCTTTTATCATTCTAATAGGGACACCGATACTCAGTACCTACAAACAATACATATAAAAGTGTACTATTACAAGAAGACATTGAGTAATAAATTGAAGTCAAGGTTCAGGTATGTAAAACTGTGATCACACACCATATTATTTCAAGCACATACAGGACTAGTCACTTGATAAAACTTCCAACATTAAAGTAGAAGCTGACTAGCAAAGATTGTTTCAGATAGCATGTCAAATTATCATAGAACATTGTCGTTGTAATTCTTATACCAAATCAAAACTAATCATAACCCAATGTTTACATACTTATGGTTTACATGACATTTTCACCAAGCGCACTTAAGTTTTCACATAGTGTCACATACCTACCAAGTTGAATATTGTCATTGCTTCAATTAAATACAACTCAAAACATTGACAACAAAGATAATATGAGCGTCTCATACTAACTTTTATTATTTGAGTGCTGACAGGTGTTATAATTATCACAACAAAATACTACTTAAGTTAGCTCACTAAGATTCTTAAAATTATAAGAACAGAGTAGCATCAAACTAGACAAATTCTGATCAAACTCAATAGCCTAACGGTAAATAGTTGGTTAATGCTGTGAGAAAATGATACACAAACAAATACATAAATAATGACCTACTTACCTATCTATTACAAACTAAGTGCATACATATTTGATGTTCAGATGTTACATACACTGTGAGAATGTAGTATCTGTGCTTATGGATACATAGTGAAGTGCTGTTACAATCAGTGTTCATGTTCAGTGTTTACACACTGTGCTATAGTTTGATAACCTATGGTCAAAAGTGAAAAATTATTGGTGGTCAATATGGTATATTGAGTGTACAAAAAGCAATAAAATGATTGTGATTTCATGCGTTTGATAAAGTTAGTGCTAAAATACAATCTAAACACTGTGTGACCAATAAGAAGTGTGGCCTAGTGAACTTTCTTGTGTTCCCATATAACTGAGTCAAAGAGGCACTGTAGTGTCATAGCCAAGTAACTAAGGCAAACGGTCACTGTAGTGCCATAGCCAAGTAACTACGTCAAAAGGGGCACTGTAGTGTCATAGCCAAGTAACTAAGTCAAAAGGGCACTGTAGTGTCATGGTCAAGTAACTAGGTCAAGGGGGCACTGTGGTGCCGGAGCCAAGTCTAGATAAGATCAAATGTTTTAAAGGTAACAACAACTAGCTCAACTAGTGCTATGATTATAGACTAGGTTGAGTAGTATAACTTACTAGAGATGTTTCACAAAATTGACTATGGGATCAAGAAGTCACTAAATAATTAAAACTTAATACTTGATTAATTATTTCAAAACAAGTTATGAAAGCACTATTATAGATGAATATTATGATTGTTACTGTAAGGTAATAAGAGTGCTAATCTACAAACACACTTTTCACACACAGTGAACGCATAACAAAGTTAAAAATAAACAAGGCTAACTATAATGAGTCTGACTAAAATCAATTAATACGGTGTCATGCATGAACGAGTTATAAATGGTATACAGTATTTATGATGATTTCAGATTCATACCAGTCAATATAATTTAATACCATGGAGGAAATATATTTGGATAGACTAACTACATTTGTGTCAAGTATAAAAAATCTAACGAGTAATTCTCGCGCTCTTTGTGCTTTGAAGTCGTGGTCAGACGATGATTTAGAACAAGCAAGGATCGTGTCATCAAAATTACAAGCAGTAATTCACCGATTTAATAGCGAATTGTATCAATATTTTAACACTTCAACAAATCCGGATGCGGATGAGATATCCAGTATGACGACAGAACAATTAAGAGGAGAGGAAGCATTAGCTGAACTAAATGTAAAAATACAAGTCAAAAAGGACAAGGCTGATTCTTCTTCCAGTTCTAGTCAGTCCATCAGCAGAGGAAAGCTACCTGAATTGAACTTGCCCACATTCTCCGGAGATGTTCTACAATGGACACAATTTTGGGATCAATTCTCTTCCAATATTGATCGAAGAGCATTAAGAGACGTCGATAAGTTATTGTACCTAAAGGCTTCTGTGAAGGGTGAGGCTAAGACAATTTTGGATGGTCTTGAGACTACAAACGAAAATTATAAAATTGCTGTAGCAACTTTAACAGACAGATATGGAAAGAAAACCCAAATAATCGATGCTCATTATTCAACACTTTACAAACTTAAGAGAGCAGACAAACAAGAAGACTGTAGAAGAATATTAGATGAGATTGAAAGACACCTTCGTGTATTGAGCTCACTGGGCGAAAATACAGAACACAACCATCTGAGATTCTTAATCCTGGAAAAGTTTCCTGAGGATATAGTATACGAGTTGAAATTGAAACTAAGTAACGACACTATCGAAGAAATGAGAAAACAACTCCATATTGTACTCTCAGCGAGAGAGGATGCTAAAAGAACATCTGAAAAATTCAATTTAGAAGATACCAGTTATACAACAGAAACGCTTCATATACTAGAACCTAGAAATGAGAAAGGATCAAAAGTCCGAAAACCAAATAATATAAGGAAGACAGATAAAGGAATTAAACGTAGTGTAACTGCTTTCAACAAAACCTTTAACACTAAGAGGAAATTTCAATTCAATGAAGAGAAGTATGGGCATGGATCTAATCAGAAAAGAAGGAAGCTCTACTGCATATTTTGTAAAGGAGATCATTTTAATGATGAGTGTACAGAAAGTAAAACTCTACAACAAAGAAGATTAAAATTAAGAAACCGTTGCTTTATTTGTTTCCGTGAAGGCCATCAAACAGGCTCCTGTAAGTCTAAGCACATAACCTGCAGACACTGCGGTAAGAAAGGCCTCCATAATAGAGCACTTTGTCCGAACAGAGAGTTCCCAAGGAAGGTGACAACAAAGAATGAGGTACCAAGGAAGGAATCTACCAGTACAATGCACATCTATGAAAAGGGAGCCACAATACTACAAACTGCTATTGTTAATGTCAAAGGACCTGAGAATACCTCAAAGAAGTGTCGTGTACTGTTAGATTCAGGCAGCATGAGAAGCTATGTTACGCAAGATGTCGCGCAGGACCTTAATTTAGAAACCGAAGAAGACAACCACCTCACAGTATTCACCTTTGGTTCGAACAAACCTCAAGAACTAGATAGCCCGTTGGTAAAACTTCATATTCAATCAAGAACTCATATGCGAAGGACAGTATATGCGAATGTCGTACCATCTATTACACGCAGTATCTCATCTTATGGCAAAGAATTGACCAAATGGAACCATCAAAAGGATTACTTATTGGCGGATGATGGATCTCTGTCAGATAAGGTAGATATTCTGATTGGAAATGATTATTATCATTCACTTATGTCAACCGAAAAGGTGAAATTACAAGAGAACTTGTACTTGGTGAATTCCGACTTAGGATGGATATTGTCAGGCAAAATAACGCATAAACATGAGGATGAGTTATCAATGCTCACATACTTCCAAGCACCCTATGAAACTAGATTAAACGAGCCTGATCTGCCATTAGATAACACATCAATGAAAACTTTGTGGGACTTAGAATCTCTTGGAATTACTGATTCTCCAAATGCTAACCGTGAAGAAGAAGCTATTAAGCATTTCAATGAAAACACCGAATTCATAGAAGGAAGATATCACGTTAGCTGGCCTTGGAAGGAATACCCACCTGAATTACCAACTAACTACGGTCTGGCATACGGACGCCTGATAGGACTAATGAAACGCCTAGACACAGAAACTTTGTCAGCCTACGACCAAACACTAAGTGATCAACTGCAAATGGGTATCATTGAACTAGTACCTAGAGAAGATACAAGTGATCATCCCATCCACTACCTTCCTCACCATGGAATATTAGCACCAGGTAAGGCTCTGAGAATAGTCTATGATGCTTCAGCAAAAACAAAGGATACAAAGAGTCTGAATGAATGTCTATACTGCGGTCCGATGATGTTGGAGGATTTGACTGGACTACTGTTGAAATTCCGAAGTCACGCCGTAGGCATGACGGCAGACGTAGAAAAAGCATTTTTACAGATTGGTCTAAAAGAAGAGGACAGAGACGTCACTAGGTTCTTATGGTTGAAAGACATCAATAAACCCGCTACTGAAGACAATCTACTACACTACAGATTTACCCGTGTTCCCTTTGGGATCATATCCAGTCCATTCCTTTTAAACGGTACGGTTAGACACCATCTTCAAAGGTCGAATGGAGACTACGCAAAACAGTTAGCTAAAGACATATATGTTGACAACATAGTCACTGGGGTAGAAACAGCAACAGATGCTTTAAACCTTTATAAAGAAAGCAAGAACATGTTTTTAGAAATCTCAATGAATCTTCGCGAATGGAGCTCCAACTCCAAAGATTTTATCGAACAAATACCTGATGCTGCCACACAAACAACTGTAAAATTACTGGGTCTAAACTGGGACTTGAAAGAGGACGTACTTTATCTTAGAGCTAGAGTCAACGAGAACAATGAAACCACAAAAAGAGGAGTCTTAAGAACTATTGCAGCTATTTATGACCCCTGTGGATTCTCTGTACCAGTCATGTTACCAGCTAAGTTACTACTTCAACAATTATGGAAGAAACAGATTAAATGGGACACACCATTACCAAAGGATCTACTTCACAAGTGGACGAACATCTTGAAAGAAATGAAACAAGTAGAAAACATATGCCTACAGAGAAATATTACTGTACCCAACGAAAGAGAGGCACAAATACACTGTTTTACTGACTCATCTACAGTAGCTTACGCAGCAGTAATATACATAGTACAGAAAGGCACAGTCAACTTCATAATAGGTAAATCACGCTTAGTTCCTATTAAAGACCAAGAGAACTTAAAGATTCCACGCTTAGAGTTATTAGGCGTTCTAATTGGAAGTAGACTTATAAAATTCGTACTCAAATTCTTACCATTGAACATAACCCAGTTAACACTGTGGACAGATAGTCAAATAGTGATTGATTGGTATCACTCTGAAAAGTTACTTGAACCTTTTGTATCTAAAAGACTAGAAGAAATAAAGCGCAACAAAAATCTGATAGTAAGATACGTACCGTCTGGACTTAACCCGGCAGACGTAGCGACACGTCCAACCGCCTCAGAAGAGGAAAGGAACAAGTGGTTATCTGGACCCGAATTTTTAAAACAAAACCCTAGACACTGGCCTAGTGGTCCGATAAGGGATACTTCTCTTCTGATGGGGGAGGGTCTGTTGAACACAGAAAAACAACCAAAAATAACACCGTCAGAGAGAGAAGCATTATCAAACGAAATTTTAGATTCACAACTGCAAGAGATAAAAGAACTACAGAGAAGTACATTTCCAGAAGAGTATGGAACCTATCTAAGAACTTAGGATTATTTATTGATACTAATGGAATTCTAAGATGTGATGGAAGACTCACACATTCAGATTTATCCTACGATGCAAAACATCCCATACTACTACCAAAGAACAGTGAACTTACCGAAAGAATAATTAAGGAAACTCATGAGAAAAACCTTCATGTTGGAGTACCACATACATTAAGCCTTATAAGACAAAAATTTTGGATACCTCAAGGAAGAGCAAAAATTCAAAAAACGCTAAGCAAATGTACAAGGTGCGTAAAGCATGGAGGAGGTCCATATGAACTACCTAAAACTCCAGCGTTACCGGCTGAAAGAGTAACGTTTAATACACCATTTACATACGTCGGTGTAGACTACTTTGGGCCGATGGTCATAAGGTCAGAAAATGGTATAAAAAAGAGATGGATTTGTCTTTTCACATGCCTTGTGATACGAGCAATACATTTAGAGGTTGTCAAAGATCTAACCACAGACGAATGTCTTATGGCATTCAGACGCTTCATTGCTACTAGAGGAACTCCTTCACTTATATTAACTGATAACGCACCTCAGTTCAGACTGCTAGCTGAGGTAATATCAGAAAGAGAATCGACAGAAAAGATAAAATGGAAATTCATTCCTCAACTAGCACCCTGGCATGGGGGCGCGTACGAAAGACTGGTAGCAGTGGTAAAGCATTGCCTAAAACGAACTCTTCAAAAACATATGCTCGGAGAAAATCAACTCTCGACGATCATCAAAGAAGTTGAAGCCGTAGTCAATACCAGACCACTTACGTACGTGGGAGCCGATATGGACCACATTCTGAAACCAGCTGATTTCCTAACACCAGGAAAATGTTTGAACATTCAATTACTCATGGATTGTTTGCCACTCTCTGGTTCAACCATTAAACAACAACTCATCGAAGGATGGAAACGTGGAAACACGATAATGAATGAGTACAAAGAAATGTTCATCAGCCGATACCTTCTGAGCCTCAGAGAAAGGTACGGAAATTCTCCCAAACAAGCAAGAGTGAGGACTCGTGAAATTCCTCAAATCGGAGATGTGGTACAAATTAAAGGTGAAACGAGAAACCGCGAAAGTTGGAAAATAGGAAAAATAGTAGAAATATTAAAAGGAAAGGACGGTTTATGCCGTGTTGCTAGAATAAAAGTCGATAACAATGTTTTCACACGATCAATTGCTCATTTATATCCTCTTGAAGTGGAAGAGGAAGAGACACCACAAATTTCCATTGACAAAGCACTAAATCAAGTGGATCTCGAGAACATAAGCGTCGATGATAGAGACTCGATACAAACGCCGTCTATCGAGATTGAAGGCGTCGACACTAATCCAACCACAGAGATAAGTGATAAATCAAACGATGATGAGAGCACGAATACAAACGTAAGACACGACTCAACACAAGACGCGAGAAAAGAAATAGAGAACGTTAGTACGTTAAATGACACTGAGCTTGCACAAGACTATAATGAACGTGATCTAGAAAACGAAACAATAGATAACCATGAATGTAATAACCAAACAAGCGATGAGAGATCGCGTCGAGCCGCTGCAGTCCAAGCAATGGAGAAGATCCATAAATGGACTCGCGACTTGATGACTACTATAGTGTAAAACTCGCGAGGCGGGTGTGTCGCGAAGGGTTCGCGAGTATCAAAATTAACCCAACAATAATTGTATATAGCAACACTCAATACAAACCATAGAGCTAATTTCCGATCGGTAAGTGTCAACATTTTTCGCTCCAACGTCGACTCGCTTTCAAGTTTTCAAAGTGTAAATCGTGGCATGTGTGATCTTCGCCTGCTGCTCGCCGCCAGCCTCAAATACCACCGAAGTTAAGTACTCAGCATTATACAAACCTTATTTAGAATTGAATGCATAATGTTCCTGTTAAGGATCGCGTTGATAAAGGACGATGGAATGGTACGCCCACGAAACTCGCTGAGCTGATGGGATGTGGTACAGTTTCATCGTACAGAGAGGTAATGTCCTTACAAATCACTGTTGTTTTATGTCATAAGGCGTGTGCAATTCTGTCCCTTGTCAGGGAACAAAGATTGGATGAGTATCCATAAAAGAATGAGCCCTTGAAGAGCTCGCCCGCACGGCCGCCTGCCTGATAGGATGGCGGCCTGCATGTTAAGTTTGCGCAATCTTATCACGAGGTATAAAGGTTGGTCTGAAAAGACCGTAGTTGAGACTAGGGCGTGTGCCGACCGTAGGGTCTGCACTAGTACACCTATTGAGACACGATAAGACCTGCCGATGCTTTCGGAAGGTAAACAAGCTATAAAGAGGACTGAGGTCCTTCACAAAGTATGTGAGATTGCACTCCTAATGACATAACAAACTCAAGTTGATATGCTAAATTTCATGTTGATTACATGTGTTACTTTAATGAGAATATATGTGCTGAGTGCTTAATGATTGTACATGACTGTATGATCATAAGAATTGTCTAACCGCAGGTGTGTCAACCTGACCAAGATGGCGAGGGGGCTAGAGTCTGGCTGAGGGACAAATCATCATCATCCAGGTGAGACAACTGACAGACCTACTTTGCATCATTACCTACCTTAACTGCATGAATACTCTTGGCCTCCTGTATCAGATTTCTATATAATAATATATTAAGATAAAGCGAAGCAGATAATTTATAACTAATAAAATCCATTAACTTTTGATAAGTACATAGGTACTTTATGAAAGAACTCTGGCAACAACCTGTATGATAGTTTGATTTGTGTAGGCTGTCATACAGATTACAGATGTAATTAAGTAATGAATGTAAGGTCACATATGATACCTACTATGTATACACACAAACATTACCTACCTTTCATTCATAACTTCTTCTTCAACATGTCAATGACAAGTACAAAATCATATGTTGTTGGCCCAAAACTGTGCCACTCTCACCACATTATCTGCAGCCAACATGAGGTCCTCACGCGTGCAGGTGTCCAGGCATGCATGCAGAGCAATCAATGAGGTGGGCCATGGTCTGTGGAGTGTAACCACACCTGCACGCGAGATCCGTGTTACTGGTGAAGCCCCACCTGGACAGGTTGTCTTTACTTCGACCAACTTGGGTACGGAGTCTATTTAAAGATCTCCATAATGATCTGGGAAGTTCAAGGCCAGGAGGGAGCTTTTCCTGGATGAGCACATATGGGTGTGAAGGGTAGCAGAGTTTTCCCACAGTTTAACTTTGGTTAAAGAGGCCTCCGTGGTGCCAGGCATAACGCACTTGTAAAAACTATTGCGACTCTTTAGCCTTTGATAAATTTCATAACTTTCTGAGAAACCGAATCTTCTTTACTCCGGTTAAGTTGTGAACTGTATTTTCTTTTGTTTTGGTTAGTTTTAAGAAATACAAAGTTGCCTCTTGGAATTACCTAAAACAACAAAGCTCAAATTTAGGTTAATGTAATAAATAATTGATACATAAAACTACGTAAATAGATTTACTTACGTGTACCGAAGGCATCTTCGAATAATGTATCCATATTTCTGTAAAGAAATATCTGAGAAAAAGTGGAAAAACATCTAAAGAATACTAGAAAACCGAAATGAGTAAAAAAACACAAACTAAATAAACGTCATCTTGAAATTCTTGAAAAAAGTGACAGCCTTAATTTTAGCCAATGGGGGCACCCCAACAAAATGGCGGTCTTAATTATAGCCAATGAATGGGTATCGGGGCTACCGGCCACTAAGTTTTGACCTATTCTATGGGTGATTCCAACGCCTGCGCAAAACGGAACGTAGCCATCGTCAGATGGCTCCTCGGTAGTGGACTGCGCAGCGGAGCTCTGCATTTTGCTTTTTACTACTTGTGTTTACCGATTTCTCCGTCAATAATGGGCCATTTTTTTTTATTTGAAGAGTCACCAATTCATTATCATGTAGGGTTGTTAATAATTATACTGTTAAAACAGTATTAAAGTGTTTTTAGTACCTACACTATACTCTTAATTTTATGACAAAAATAATGTATAATTCTGATTTGAAAATAAATTGCACTAAATATTTCTAAAATCGGTTCAGTATTTTTTGAGTTTATCTATTACAAACAAACAAAGTGTATTTATAGTATGAGTATAGATATAAATTGCATCTCGTATTCATTCATCATCATCTTATCATCGTAATCATCAACATATTTTTTTTGGATTTAATATGTTCAAGTAAGAACAGAAATTTTTTTCAAAATTTAGAAAACATAATGCAGATGTTAGCTCGGCAACGACTCGATTGACACTGAACCACAAATTATATAGACTAGTACAGATAGGAATCAAGCCTTATAGCGGCCGTTTGTTAGTGAATGACGCGCCCCCATAAGAAATTGACAGCATAGTGCTGTCAAAACTATCGACGCCCTTGATACGTTATCGATAATGGTATCGATATTTAATTACATACATCCCTAGTGATAGATTTTTTAGAATTCTGACAAAATAAAAAAAACTCATTTATTTGATAAAACAGGCATTTATTACATTATAATTTTATATTAAAATACAAAGTACTGAAGTGAAAGTTAAGATTTATACAAGGCAAAGAATGAGAGTAATTAAATTATTACTTACTAAATTGACTTTATGAATAAACCAAGAAATATAAACACTTTAACAACCAATAAAAGAAAAATTAAACTGCTTGCAAATAGTTTTTACGCACAAACGCTATTGCTAATTTTCCTTGTAGTTAATCAGTATAGCTGCCATTTCATTATTTACTGTTAATAGGTATCACTTTCAATGCAAAACACAATAACTAACTCCTAAAGCCCCCAGTACAGGATGGCCGATCATGTTGACCAACCATGATGGGCCATCGTGTACAGAGCCAGTTTGCATGTGATTGCCGTCTGCGAGCAACGCAAACCGCCCCTGTACACGATAGCCCATCATGGTCGGCCAACATGATCGGCCATCTTGTACTGGGTGCTTAATAGTTAAACATTGAATACAGTATGAAATAAATATAACTACTAATTATTAGTAGTAATTTAGACTATAAGTCTGTTTTGATAATTTATAACCGCAAGAATAGGCAGGCACAGGCATCTTCGCAGCACTCCATTGACGTCGTTGACACTCAACTTATCTGAAAAGATTAGATTTGGTTAGTATAGATTCTACATATTGTTACTATAATCTGCCATAACATTTTATAAACAAATAAGTGATAGCTGATCAGTTTGTAAATCAAGAAAGAGTACTTGTGTGGCTAAAGTACATTGTTTATTGTGCCGGTATGTACCTACACACGGCAGCACATCTGACTATACATGTTGACCTTGAGACCGCCTGTATGCCTTATGTAATAAAAGCTGTTATCGCAGTTCAACTGTTTAACTTGATGTGCTGTTGAATGTACTTATAATTAAGTTATAGATATCAACGTTTCTAGATAATAGTTAATAAGTAGATAAGCTTTGTACACACGGTGGCACATCAGACTATACATGTTGACCTTGAGACCGCCTTTATGCCCTACGTAATAAAAGCTGTTATCGCAGTTCAACTGTTTAACCTGATATGCTGTCGAGTGTACATGGACTGAGTGGATGTGTATAGTATAAATTATATACTTAATTAAGATCTAAGATAGTAGCAGTAATAACATAGATGTAAGACAATCACAATAAACCGTCATTCGTACCGACAACAATCATTTCTTTTCCTACTGGTTTATTTGTCATAATTCTGTTCTGCTTGTCACAAATATGAATTTGCTGATAAGTCAGTTTTAAATGTATTGACAAATTTATTGAATCACTGTACCTAATTTTCTCTTGACTTAGTATTAACAACTTCCCTAAATTGAAACTAGTTAAATGTAACAACTGATTATTTGCATTTAATCCCAAGTAATCTACTGTGCTTTATCATTATCACCATATGATATCACTTCTAAATGGATATTGAAATAAGGTATTAGAATGAATTTCAACAAAACTAATCAATATTTAAATTACATAAACATAGGTAAGTAGGTACATTCATTTATAAAAAATAAACAAACATTACCTTTCATTCATAACTTTGAGAATCTTCTTACTCCGGTTAAGTTGTAAACTATATTTTCTTTTGTTTTGGTTTGTTATGAAATAGAAAGTTGCCTCTTGGAATTAACTAAAACAACAAACGAAAATTTAAGTTAATGTAATAAATAATTGATACAAAAAACTATGTAAATAGATTTACTTACGTACCGTGGGCATCTTCGAATAACGTATCCATATTTCTGTACAGAAATATCTGCGAAAAAGTGGAAAAACCATGGGAAAACTATAAAATTAACTAAATAATCAAAGAAAACCGAAATGAGTAAAAAAAACACAAAAACTAAACGTTAATGTAATAAATAATTGATACAAAAAACTATGTAAATAGATTTACTTACGTACCGTGGGCATCTTCGAATAACGTATCCATATTTCTGTACAGAAATATCTGCGAAAAAGTGGAAAAACCATGGGAAAACTATAAAATTAACTAAATAATCAAAGAAAACCGAAATGAGTAAAAAAAACACAAAAACTAAACGTCATTTCGAAAAAAAGTGACAGCCATAATTTTAGCCAATAGGGGCACCCCAACAAAATGGCGGTCGTAGTTATAGCCAATGTATGGCCAAAGGGGCATCCCCACTACTGTAATCACTAAGTGTTGACCTATTCTATGGGCACAAATTATATAGACTAGTTCTATGGGTGATTCCAACGCCTGCACTGAACACTGATCAAAAATTTCGTCAGGACGCGCTGCGCCACACTAGTAAAGTGTGCACACCCCGGTCGACGCTGCGCTGCGCTGCGCCAGGGAAACGTGTTTCTAGCTTAAAATATAATCACTTCTTGGAGTCCCAGGGGGGCTACCGGCTAAGAAATCTGGATATGGGTATGGGCTTCAACTGTCATTTGAATTCCTTATTCTGATAGATTTTTGCTGCTTTGTTCTGTTAAACGTTGCTAGCTAGTTATCGTTATACCCGACGTCACAAAACAAGGAACTGATAGCGGCTATTTTCTTTATAAAATTGACTTAAAGTTTCCAAAAACGTATGAAGTTCATATCCATAAAGTTACGCGGTAGCCCCCCTGATCTTACAAGATCAGGGACAGTGTGTACACTGGACAGCCTATCTCCATACAAAAGACAGCTTTGTGCATGGAAGCCAAGGAATTTATAATACAACAGGAAGGTGCACTGCTGCTAAAAAACGGTCCTAATGAGATAGTAAGAACGAGGTCAGTTTATCTCACTCCATCCCATTACGGCGGCCACGAAAATGCGCGACGGGCGGCGGGCGGCGACGAGCGAATTGCAAACTTGACACAACGAAGAACATTTAGTATGGTTAGAAACCACAGCCGTCTCTATCGTCTTCTACAAGCCATGCTATGATACGGAACGGCAACATTGCTGTGAACCGGTTTACTCCTCTGAGTACTAAACCCTATGGAGGTGGCATACCTACGAAAAAGTGAGGTGTAACTATTAATCGGTCCAGCCGTTTCAGAGATTAGCCGGAACAAACAGACAGACAGACAAAAATTGTAAAACATGTCATTTTGGTATATGTACCGTATATTTAATCATGTGCACGTAGTAAAAAGCGGTAGTAGAAACAGACACTTCAATTTTATTTATTTGTATAGATGTATAGAAGATATGCCATCTCCATAGGATTCAGTACTCGAGGTTTACTCGCTGTTTACCTGTCAAACGGTGCAAACGATGTCAAATCGGTTCACTTAAAACTACGTTGCCAACTTTATGCGCATGGCTTGTAGAAGACGATAGAGACGGCTGTGTTAGAAACACATTTATGCAGTGTGGTGTGGCGGTGGCAGTGTGGCGCAGAGCGATCTGGCGCGACGTCGATCGCCCAACTCCGATTGCGCCAGACCCCCCACCACTGCTCTGGCTCTGACGCGCGTCAACACACTGCATAAACGAACAATGAGAAGAATAATGAAAACAAAATACTTTTGGCCTTCAATAAACAAAGACGTGGGAAACTGGACAAAAGCTTGCATCGGATGTCAACGTGCCAAAATTCATCGACATGTGTTTAGTCCTCTCGGCGAGTTTCCGCAATCACAGAGATTCGAGCACATACATATCGACATTGTCGGACCACTACCACCGTCGAATGACTATCGATACTTAATAACGATAATAGATCGTTGCTCGAAATGGCCGGAAGCTATACCTACACGCGACATAACAGCTGACACCGTTGCTAAGCTAAGGCGATTTATGAAGGATGGATTACGCGATTCGGATGCCCACTACGCGTAACTACAGACCAAGGCCGCCAGTTCGAGTCATCGCTGTTCAACTCATTAATGAAGAAGTTCGGAATACACAGAATACGAACTACAGCTTTCCACCCGCAAGCTAACGGTCAAGTGGAGAGATGGCATCGCACACTAAAAGCTGCGCTTATGTCTAAAGGCGCACAAACTCGCTGGAGCGAAGAATTAGCTACAGTTTTATACGGCTTACGCACTGCAATCAGTGAAGACAGCAGAGTGAGCCCAGCCCTGATGACATACGGAACGACGTTACGAGTACCAGCTGATTTCTTCATACCTACACAATCACAAACTGAAGACGCCGACTTCGTACGCAAGCTCACAGAATCTATGGCAGCGATAACGCCTTATAAAAAGTCGCACGCAATGACGCAACAACGAACATTTATCTACAAAGACTTAAGAACTTGTAGTCATGTGTTCATTCGCAATGACACAGTGAGAAGTTCGCTCACACCACCTTATGACGGACCATACCAAGTGCTGCAGAGAGAAGACAAACACTTCAAGCTCCAGTTACCACAGCGCACGTCGAATGTCTCAATCGACAGACTGAAGCCAGCATACATATTATGTTCCGAAAACGACGATGTTACGAGTTCACTACCTACCGCGACGGAGTTACCTACGAGCAACGACGAGCCTGCCACTGCAACCCCAGCTCCTGCACCACCTGCTGCTGCGCCCAAACCCTCGTACGTCACGAGATCGGGCCGAGCAGTCAAGACAAACGTACGCTTCGCTTGAGGGGGAGTGATATAGGAGCTAATACAATAGCAGGCTACGTCGTCGTAAAGACATCATGAAGAAATGACTGTCATTGGATAACAAGAGAATGATTGTTATTGGCGAACGTCGCGACGCGTCGAGTCCCCACTCCGCTCGCTCACGTCTCGCGCTATCACTTTCTGTCACGGAAATCTCTTTCGTAAAATATTATTCCATGTAAATAGCCACTAGTTCTAAGTTATCCTTTCTGTATATAAGTAACCATTTTTGTAAATAAAATTACGATTCTCTTTTGGACTACTAGTATCATTTCTTCGAAGTACAACCCCTCAACAAACACAATGTATATGTGTTTGTGCATGTAGGGTGCAGTGTGCAACAATGAAACACCAAAAATTCTGAGTCGCGTATTTCTTTCATTTTTGTAGATGTGGATTCCGTTTTTTACAGAAACGGAGTCTACTTAATTAAGTATAATATGCAATTTATAGTCTCATAAATAAACAGACACATAATCTTAAAGAAGGTTTTTTTCTAAAATGGGAATTGTTTCATTGTGTCCACCTGGGTGGACACAATGAAACACCCTGTGTCCTACAATAAAACACTGTTATTTTTAGCAATGAAAACATAACAAATCACAACTTTTAGCAATCAAATCTTAAGAAATCACAATTAATGCTAAGCTACATACAACTTACCTAAAATGTTTATTAAAAAGTAAAATTATACCTAATGATTCAACCACATTGATAAGTAGGCAGGCGTACCGGTTTTGGCCACTTTAAGGATTTTTTCACTTTTAACCGCTTAGTGCTTAATGATCTTAAGTATTTTAGAGAAAATTTATAATGTAGAGTTATAGATAATTTATCGACCTTTAAGGGTACAATCTACAAAGTAAAAAAAAACAATAGTTTTTTTTTATTTAGAACAAATTCTGCGGAGGGGGCCAAATACACCGTTTGCATTGGTTTTGGCCACTTTCATAAAATTACTATATTTATAAGTTGAGTTTATGCTTAATTGATGTTTTATTAGAGTTCTGGACTAAAACACTACATGAAATAGTATTTCAATCACAGCTAGCTCCTTACTACAATTTTATAAGTATACTTTTATCACTTGATTAAAAGAAAATTAGCGGATTGAGTCTAGTGTAGGCTAGTGCCTACACTAGACTACAGAGCCTCAATCCGCTAATTTTCTAGTACGTTAGCTAACAAAAGTGAGTTGTGAGTCTTTTAAAATAAATGAACCTTATGATAGGTTGGAAACTTTCTACTAATGCCAAAGTGGCCAAAGGTGGCACAATGCTAAAATTTCTAGCCCCACTTTTGGCCACTTATTGTTTCCCAACTTTTTGTAAGAACAGTTAAAAAACAACACTTAATCCATCTAGAAGAAACATATTCCAATATGATATAAAATATTAAATAACCATAAAATAATTTTATTGTAGAAAAAAAATGATTTTACAAAACCTTTACCCTTAACATTTTGCTTAAGAATTTTACGAAATGTTAACTTTGAAACATAACACGTGTTTATTTCTAAAATATAATTATTAACTAAAAGTCCAATCTTTTATTCGCCATTAATAAATATAAGCAATAATTATTTAATTCCTATTTATATAACTTTAAAGTGAAAAGTGACCAAAACCGGTACAGTGGCCAAAACCGGTACGCCTGCCCTATAACATGACATGGTATTCTATAGAAAGTGGTACACTATTGAAACACAGTGGTACACTATGAAACAGTGTTTCACTGTGTCCACCCTTAAACTGTGTCACTGTTGGACACCTTGGGTATTTTACAATAACCTCAAAAATAACCTACCAAAGTCAAACAATTGAATAGGTTATCCAGTCCGTGTGAGGCAATGATACATGTACGAAGTGACTTAATACTGAGAAAAACGAAATTTATTGTAGTATTAAATAGAAAAATCAAATAAATCTGAAAAAAATATTTACTTTTTTGCCAAAAAATCCAATATTGCTCCACAGACACGTTGTTTCACTACCGCCGTGAACGCAAAGTGGGAAGAAGCGGGGGGTGTATGAGGCTGTCTCGCCTAGCCATACTGCATTATCTGGTAACGTCGCATTTCAAAAATATGGCGCCGTTTCATTGTGTACGACTGTTTCAACGTTGAACACTC
Source organism: Crambus lathoniellus (assembly GCA_949710035.1). Classification (NCBI taxonomy): domain Eukaryota; kingdom Metazoa; phylum Arthropoda; class Insecta; order Lepidoptera; family Crambidae; genus Crambus; species Crambus lathoniellus. Next base: position 19,621,719 of record OX453303.1, on the reverse strand, counting down.
GACCCTACGCACACAATCATTGGCCCGACCGCGCACGTGGACGCAACAACTGTAAAGCCCCCAGAACAAGATGGACGATCATGTTGGCCGACCATGATGGGCCATCGTGTACAGGGGCGGTTTGCGTGTGATTGCCGTCTGCGAGCAACGCAAACCGGCCCTGTACACGATGGCCAACATGGTCAGCCAACTTGATCAGCCATCCTGTACTGGGGGCTTACAGCCCCCGGTGTGGGAGTTTGTGTGTGATTGCCGCCTGCGAGCAACGCAAACCGCCCCATGTACATGATGGCCCATCATGGTCGACGAAGGTGAGTGGCTATCCTGTACTGGGGGCTTCAAGGCGAGAAGAGCCACCAAGTGCTTCCTCATCTATAGTTATATCGTAAACAGGAAAGATTTGATTGGTTGTTGTTTGAATTTAATAGGTTCCAAAACGACTGGACTAATTTAGAAATTTCTTTGACCATTAGAAAGCTACATTCTTTCCGAGTGACATAAGCTATATTTTATCGTGATATTCCCATGGGAACGAATACCATGCGGGTAAAACCGCGAGGATCCGCATGTTATTATTAAATTTATTGCTTGTTAAGTACATAATGTATCAAAAATTCAAACGCAGATATAGATTAAAAATAAGGTCCTGTAGTTTATTTACAAACTAACCTTAGTAACTAACCTTTGAGGAGCCCGTGGCGCAGTGGATAGCGCGCTTGGCCTGCGATCGTTGAGGTAAAGCAACGTTCGCAATGGTCGGTCACGGGATGGGTGACCAAAAACTTTTCATGTCGAGCTCCTCCGTGCTTCGGAAGGCACGTTAAGACGTTGGTCCCGGCTGCACTTGCAGTCGTTAATACCCACCAATCCGCACTGAGCCCGCGTGGTGGGTCATGGCTCATTCTCCTTATTCATCCATAAGGAAGGCCAGTGCCCCAGCAGTGGGGACATTAAATGGCTGATGATGATGATGAACCTTAGTAAAATATAGTTCATGTTGCAGTAGTAGTAGATAAAAGACCAACCTACTATATTTTACTGAGGTTATAGTTTGTAAATAAACTACACGACCTTAGCTTCAATCTGTACGATTGTAGATACATTAATACTTAGCGAGCAATAAATTTGATTGAGGGCGCCCCACTTGTCAGCTCTACTCGCCTTTACTTAGAAACTGCAATTTTATGATCAAATTTTTATGTTTTCCGAGTCACGCGTCTATACAAATGCGAGACTTCCATAGAATTCCAGATCAAAGGTCGCGAGAACCAGTTAAAGTAAAAAAGGTAATGAAATAAAACAAAAAGCTCCATATTGTAAAAACCTATTACTAACCTATTTTTTTTACATAACACACATTACAATATAAATCACAAAGGAGAATGCCTACTAGGTACCTACCTACCATAGAAAAAAGGAATGTCACAAACAAAAAAACAAGCATTATTAAGTAATAATAGTAGTTTGTTACACAAGGAACGTAAGCGAGCTATTACAGAACAAGATCCAATTTGGCGCCCGTGCGAGCGCAGCTCGCAAAGGGCGCTAAAGGATCGAGTGCACCCGAGATATTTAGACGCCCGAGCGAGCGAAACGAGCGAGGGCGAATATAGTTCGAGGGTATAATAGCTACTTGCAACCGAGGTAAGCATTCTACTTTACATCATTCATGCGAGGTAAATAAAACATTTATATTGTTATGACAAAATGATTCTTTTATAAGAGAAAATATTTATTCAAAATTTGCCAAAACTTGTAAATGTACGTATTTTAACCGCCATTTTCATGTGCGTCAAGTTAGCAGCCTCACAACAGAATTAGATGGTTTTGATTATGTCAAAAAATACTGTATAAATAGTGTTAAATAGTGATGTATATTAAATAAATAGTGTAACTTTGATTCAAAAGATATTTGAGTATCTTAGTGAGGCTGCTAACTTAACGTCAAGTTAGCAGTCACCTCAAGAAATACAGTTCGTATCAATGTGATTTATATGTCAAAAAATACTGTATAAATAGTGTATCGTAAACGCAAAATTTCAAAAGTAGTGCTTTAATACAAGCCGAGATATTAGGGTCTCTAAGTGGGCTGCTAACTTGACGTTTCTTGCGATGGAGATTCCAGGGAAACAGGTACAAGTTTTAAATAAATAAATACTTGAAAAAATACTGTGTGAAATAGTGAATCTTAGGATATAAATAAAAAAAGAATTCTTCTTTGCTATTTTCAAAAAATCTAATGTAAACTTCTACATAATAATCTGAATATATGCTGACGATCAATGTTGAACTTTGCTCCTTAGTAATAAGGTTCAAACTTTATTTCAATCGTGAAGTGCGTACTATCGAGCAAAAAAGTGAAATATATATTTTTGATTGTGTCAATACATACGTATAATCGGTTTAATGCTATTGATTAGGTATTTAAACAAATATATTTCTACCCACTTTTTAACCGACTTCAAAAACAGAGGAGGTTCTTAAGTCGATAGTATTTTTTTATGTTTGTTTTACCATAACTTCGCCAGTTGTTAACCGATTTTAATAATTCTTTTTTTATCTGAAAGAAAATAGGTAGGTAGTTTATGTGTGGTATCATGAAAAAGTTAACGTAGTCAGTTCAGTAGTTTTTTCACAATCCTGAAAAAACACATAGTTTTTGACTGGTAGTTCCTGCTTTACACGTCAATATCTTCGCGAACTATTGACCAATTTCAATGATTATTTTTTTATTCGAAAGAGTAAACTCCTGAGGTAGTCACATTGTTACCAAGTTAGGATCTGATGGTGAAATCCAGGGGAAATCGAGGAAAACCCGTAAATTTTATGGTAATTTACGTATTTTAAAGATTTTCTAAAGTTTTTTAAGTATTTGCATCTGGTAGTCATCATCACATGCTGATGAGCTGGTGATGGAAGGTACAACTCCTCAAATGTCGTTGATATGTAAAGATTTTTAGTTGTATTCTTTTAGGTTATTTAGATTAGATCGTTCTTTCATAAATAATAAATAATAAATAATAAATAATAAATAATGAATAATAAATAATAAATAATAAATAATAAATAATAAATAATAAATAATAAATAATAAATAATAAATAATAAATAATAAATAATAAATAATTAACAATTTATTTTTCCGTTTACGCTGTTTGCGTCGATTATGTAGCTTGTATATTTTGTTTGTTTATAATATACTAGCGGATTCTCGCGGTTTCATCCGCGTGGTACCTGAACGAATGTAGCTTTCTAATGATCAAAGAATTTTCTAAATCGGTCCAGTAGTTTCGGAGCCTATTCGATGAAAACAATTTAACAAACAAACAATCAAATCTTACCTCTTTATAATATTAGTACTTACTTATAGATAATTATATAATTTGTACCGCTTTAATTGTTTTCTGTTTCCCAACGGTTGACTGGCAAAAAATACTTTTAGTATTAAGTCCGCCTTGTATATTACATTACCTATGTATTATGTACAAAAGTTTATTAAATAAAATAAAAAAGAAATAATAACAAATATGCTAGCCCCAAGCTTATTTTTCACATACAAAAGTTCCAGCTAATTGAACTTTTGTCCAACGACACTTGGATCGCTTATTTTGACGTTTAGTCGTTGAAATCCGATCGAAACAAAGGTCATCTAAATAGTAGAATACCTTCGAGTTATCGTTTTGAAACTATTGAAGGACGATTAATGTACCAGAATACACTTCGACGACACTTCGATAGAATCGCTGCCGCTCAAGTTCTATCGACAGTTGTGAATACGAATATGGTTTCAACGACTAAATCGCTACGATATCGTCACGGTTTATATTACGAGAATCGGGCTACTGGTCAAGGTCGCGGGAAGCCGCTGGATGCGGGCAGCGCAGGACCGATCGTTGTGGAGATCCTTGGGGGAGGCCTATGCCCAGCAGTGGGCGTCGTACGGCTGAAATGATGATGATACGATAGATTATGTATCATTTAAAATGACTGGAATAAAAATTTGACAATATCAGTACGTCTAAAGAAAACTGTACACGACTGTACCTAAATTCGAATGTATGGTAGAAGTTAACATTAGATTTTTTGAAAATAGCAAAGAAGAATTCTTTTTTTATTTATATCATAAGATTCACTATTTCACACAGTAATTTTTCAAGTATTTATTTATTTAAAACTTGTACCTGTTTCCCTGGAATCTCCATCGCAAGAAACGTCAAGTTAGCAGCCCACTTAGAGACCCTAACATCTCGGCTTGTATTAAAGCACTACTTTTGAAATTTTGCGTTTACGATACACTATTTATACAGTATTTTTTGACATATAAATCACATTGATACGAACTGTATTTCTTGAGGTGACTGCTAACTTGACGTTAAGTTAGCAGCCTCACTAAGATACTTAAATATCTTTTGAATCAAAGTTACACTATTTATTTAATATACATCACTATTTAACACTATTTATACAGTATTTTTTGACATAATCAAAACCATCTAATTCTGTTGTGAGGCTGCTAACTTGACGCACATCCATTTTCATTGTTCTCCACAGTAAATAGTTTTCTTATCATTTTATGAAAAAAATATGTTTGACCAAGGAGTTTTGCATAGCTTGAATGGTAAAGTTACTTTACAATTAAAGCATTCACCTGCTTGAATTGCAAAGTAATTTGAAAATGGAACGTTCTATCTAAACAATACACTGTGTTGCACATGCCAACTTACACAGCCTCTTACCTTACTAGTAAATCCTAGTTACCGAGCAGTATGATGTAAAATAATAAACAGTTTGAATCGAGATCTTTACTAGCAAGCATATTTTTTTTATATATTTAGAATATAGCGAAGCGACATCTAGTGGTAATAGTAGATTGTTTAGTAAGGGCTGTATGGTACCCATAACAGTCGAGTGTTTTGGCGCACGAACGAAGTGAGGGCGCCGATAGTTCGAGACTGTTATGGGTCCATACACCCGAAGTAAACACTCTACTTTTCATTTCGAATATGAGGGAAGTAAATATAAACAGAAATATTCTAAAAATTTTTTTTCCTATGGCCGCGGAATTTTCGATAGACTCGAATTCTCATAACTTTTTTGTCCTTTTTCTCTATTTTAGGGAAGGCAAGGGAAACTAAGTCCATACAGCCATGTTTAGTGTTTGACCCGTACTCTATGCAATTCTATGGAATTAATAGCCCGATTTTTTATGTTACAAATAACTTATTTGGTTTAATCTGTTTCTAAAAACGCATATTATTAAAAAAAACAATGTTTTAGATAATAACACTAAACAATTTCTCTTTTTGTATGGTGTCTACGATTTTAGTTATTTTATATATAGTAGCAAAGCTGGCTGTAGAGGCTTCTGTGCCTTTGCCCACATTCCTTTGGTAAATAAATGTCCAGAGATTATAGATCATTTTTGTACATAAGTACTCTTTAATTTACAGATTTTGACATGACCCCTCCTGTTCCTTTTTTAAATTTCATTACAGCCCTAGGGCCGCCACATACCACTTTCAACCCGCATTTTAGACAAGTTATGAGTTACTTTCAGAATATGAGACATGAAAAAAAATATACTTACTTTTAATGTGCTAGAATGAATGTAAGTTGGACAACAACTTTACAGCAAAATGACATAAAAAAAAACACTTTATATATAAGTATCCAGTTTTTGGCAACCGGAACAGAAAACGTTGTCGCACTATAATTTCGATTTTGCCAGTGGCCTAATTAACGTCTTTTTCTGAAAAACTTAAACTGTCGTTGACGTTTGAAACTGTTCTTCAAAATGAAAAGAGCACATAAAAATAGTATTCGTACGAGTCTTTAAATTTTCTTTTCGCATTACATTAACGTGTTTTTTTAATGTCATTTTGCTGTAAAGTTCTTGTCCAACTTACATTCATTCTAGCACATTAAAAGTAAGTATATTTTTTACCACTAGATGTCGCTTCGCTATATTCTAAATATATAAAAAAAATATGCTTCCTAGTAAAGATCTCGATTCAAACTGTTTATTATTTTATTACTTAATAATGCTTGTTTTTTTTTTGAGATATTTCTTTTTTTCTATGGTAGGTAGGTACCTAGTAGGCATTCTCCTTTGTGATTTATATTGTAACTAGCTTTCCGCCCGCGGCTTCGCCCGCGTGGACTACATGACGTTATCCCGCGGGAATGTGACATTTTTCCTGGGTAAAAAGTGGCCTATGTTCCTCTCCAGGCTACAAAGTATCTGTGTTCCAAATTTCAGCCTAATCCGTTCAGCCGTTTTGGCGTGATTGAGTAACAAACATCCAAACATCCAAACATCTAAACTTTCACATTTATAATACTAGCTTTCCGCCCGCGGCTTCGCCCGCGTGGACAGCACGACATTATCCCGCGGGAATTTGTTATTTTTCCGGGATAAAAAGTAGCCTATGTTCCTCTCCAGGCTACAAAGTATCTGTGTTCCAAATTTCAGCCAAATCCGTTCAGCCGTTTTGGCGTGATTGAGTAACAAACATCCAAACATCCAAACATCCAAACTTTCACATTTATAATATAAGTAGGATTAGTAGGATGTGTGTTATGTAAAAAAAAACAATCTTTGTTGTATAAACATAATAGGTTTTTACAATATGGAGCTTTTTGTTTTATTTCATTACCTTTTTTACTTAAACTGGTTCTCGCGACCTTTGATCTGGAATTCTATGGAGGTCCCGCATTTGTATAGACGCGTGACTCGGAAAACATAAAAAACTTGATCACAAAATTGCAGTTTCTAAGTAAAGGCGAGTAGAGCCGACAAGTGGGGCGCCCTCAATCAAATTTATTGCTCGCCAAGTATTAATGTATCTACAATCGTACAGATTGCAGCTAAGGTCGTGTAGTTTATTCACAAACTATAACCTCAGTAAAATATAGTAGGTTGGTCTTTTATCTACTACTACTGCAACATGAACTATATTTTACTAAGGTTAGTTTCTAAATAAAATACAGGACCTTATTTTTAATCTACATCTGCATTTGAATTTTTGATACACTATGTACTTAACAAGCAATAAATTTAATAATAACATGCGGATCCTCGCGGTTTTACCCGCATGGTACTCGTTCCCATGGGAATATCACAATAAAATATAGCTTATGTCACTCGGAAAGAATGTAGCTTTCTAATGGTATGGTCAAAGAAATTTCTAAATTAGTCCACTAGTTTTGGAACCTATTAAATTCAAACAACAATCAATCAAATCTTTCCTGTTTACGATATTACTATAGATGAGGAAGCACTTGGCGGCTCTTCTCGCCTTGAAGCCCCCAGTACAGGATGGCCACTCATGTTCGTCGACCATGATGGGCCATCATGTACAGGGGCGGTTTGCGTTGCTCGCAGGCGGCAATCACACGCAAAGTCCCACACCGGGGGCTTTAAGCCCCCAGTACAGGATGGCTGATCAAGTTGGCCGACCATGTTGATTTGTGTCAGTGTTAGTGCGTCACCATCATCACCAAACCGCCGTGCCAGCATTCGCCCTCAAGAACTCGCCATATCCATGTCATCCACAAGTAAGTTCCCAATTCCTCATTATTTCTCAATCACTCCCCATCTCACAGCCGCGTGTGATCGCACCCCAGCGATCGCATTTTGTGGTCCTTTTCGAGCCGGTACTGGCTCATATTCCAACCTCATTACAACGCAATTACAAACACAAAACCTTCCTCTTGAATCACTCTATCTATTAAAAAAAACGCATCAAAATCCGTTGCGTAGTTTCAAAGATTTAAGCATACAAAGGGACATAGGGACAGAGAAAGCGACTTTGTTTTATACTATGTAATAATAATGCTTGTTTTTTTTGAGACATTTCTTTTTTTCTATGGTAAGTAGGTACTGTAGTGTGTATAACCACAGCCGTTAGATGAAATTGTAGGCTGTGGGCAGTTAGCTTTTTAAAAAGGAATAGAAACTGTTTTACGATTATATTCTCAAATCAATCTTTAAAAAATATGAGTTTAAAAATGAAAGATGGATTTGACGCAGTCATATACTAGACGGTAATAAAGAGAGAAGTTCCTTTAAAAATATAACATATTTTTATATAAAGTAATACAGAGAAAAATGAAATAAAAGCCCAATTACCAGAGGAAAGTATTTTATTGAAAAATACCTGTAGAATAAAGTGAGAGACTGAGATCTCTCACAGTGGTGAAGACGCCGGGTCGAGGACAGGAGAAACCAATGGAAGTATTGTATATTTAATTGTAGATACATAATTTTCTTTTTCCCCGAATACCTAGGAAAAAGCAGCTAAGCGAGTGGCCCTAATATTTTAATATAAAAAAAAAAAAAATATATCATTTTTCTGATCGGCGGACATTTTGTGAGAAAATATTTTCACGGAAAAATTTTCACAATGGAGTCGATATCAACCTGTTTCTCGGGCAGTCCGCAATTCCGCATGAATCCTTTTCATCATTCTTAGAAGAGTTCAAGGAAGCGGCTGCCAAACAAAAATTCATTTCGTCGAATGAACTCCTGATGTTACTACCATCATATTTGAAGAACGGGGCATTATATTTCTTTAGGGAAGTTAAGAGCTCTGTTAAGACATTTGATGAATTGGTGGAAAAATTCAAGGAAGAATTTGTGGAGTTGGATTATGGTGAAAAATTCTACAATGCGAGACAGGAGAACAGGAGTCCCCTGGATTATTGTTATTATTTAGCCAATCTAGCAGGGAAGGCTGGCATTGTAGATGATAATATATTCATAACACAATTCCTGAGGAATCTACAACCAAACTTGCACTCGAGGTACTGATAACTGTCCAGACAATAATTACGATATAATTATTATGATTAAGACACATCAAAATATTCTTATTTTCTGTGGATCTTCAAATGTGATTTTATATTAGTTTGAAAAGTGAAGTTTTTTTTGTAGTGACAGTATTAGTAAGGTTTCTCACCAGAATGGACTCTTAAATGTGGAACTAAATTACTTCTTAGTGTAAATCCTTTTCCACATATATCACATTTAAAAGGCTTTTCTTTGGTGTGAACTTTTAAATGTGAAGTTAAACCATCACTTCGAGAAAAGCCTTTCTCACATATATCACATTTAAAAGGCTTTTCTTTGGTGTGCACTCTCACATGTTCAGTTAAAGTATCTTTTTCAGAAAAGCATTTCTCACATATATCACATTTAAAAGGCTTTTCTTTGGTGTGGACTTTATAGTGCCTAGTTAAAGAACCATTTCGAGGAAAGCCTTTCTCACATATATCACATTTAAAAGGCTTTTCTTTGGTGTGCACTATCACATGTTTAGTTAAAGTATCTTTTTCTGAAAAGCATTTCTCACATATATCACATTTAAAAGGTTTCCCCTTGGTGTGGACTCTTACATGTTTAATTAAACTACATTTATGAGAAAAGTTTTTCTCACATAAATCACAATTAAAAGGCTTTTCTTTGGTGTGGACTCTTACATGTTTAATTAAACTATTTCTTTGAGAAAAGCCTTTCTCGCATATTTCACATTTAAAAGGCTTTTCTTTGGTGTGGACTCTTACATGTTTAATTAAACTACATTTATGAGAAAAGCTTTTCTCACATAAATCACAATTAAAAGGCTTTTCTTTGGTGTGCACTCTTACATGTTTAGCAAAATTTCCCCTTAATGAAAAGCATTTTCCACATATATCACATTTAAAAGGCTTTTCTTTGGTGTGCACTATTAAGTGTGCAGTTAAACCACTACTTCGAGAAAAGCCTTTCTCACATATATCACATTTAAAAGGCTTTTCTTTGGTGTGCACTCTCACATGTTTAGTTAAAGTATCTTTTTCAGAAAAGCATTTCTCACATATATCACATTTAAAAGGCTTTTCTTTGGTGTGGACTTTATAGTGCCTAGTTAAAGAACCATTTCGAGGAAAGCCTTTCTCACATATATCACATTTAAAAGGCTTTTCTTTGGTGTGCACTTTCAAATGTTTAGTTAAAGTATCTTTTTCTGAAAAGCATTTCTCACATATATCACATTTAAAAGGTTTCCCTTTGGTGTGGACTCTTAAGTGTAAAATTAAATGAGACTTACATGAAAATCGCTTCATACAGTATTGGCATTCGTACTGACTTGAATTGTCCCTAAATTTATTTTCATGCCGATCGTTTTCTTTCCGATTGTCATTCTTCTGGGTTTCTTGTGCCTTTAATAAGTTAGTGATTTTACATTCATTTGTTACATTTAAATCCGAACTGATCGTGTCTTTTCGGTTCAATGCAATTACGTGCGAGTTTTTAATATGGGATTCTAAAATAATTTTACACTGATATTCATTTTTACATAAATCGCACGTAAAAATATCCTTTGGAGGTGTAACCGTATCATTTTTATCGAATACGATATTGGAAGTGGTCGTTTCAGTTCCTTTCAATATTGTTTTAAGATAAGATGATTTGTTTTTACTTCCTTTTTTAAACGCGGGTATTTTCTTTTTAACTTCTTTCTTTTCTTTAGGTTCTTCATCCTTCTCGGTATTTCTTGTAGGTGCTTGAATGTTGATGAATTCGTTTCCTGCTTCATTTTTATCTAACTTCCGATTCGCAGGTGGTGCAGCACCTGTCAATAAATAAAATGAGTTAAATAGACAGCGTTTTGTTATGAAAATCTTGGTCTCAATTTGAAAGCTCTAAAGAAGGCCAGTGCCCCAGCAGTGGGGAAATTAAATGACCGATGATGACGATAAGGAAAAACATACCTTCATTCCGATCACTCATTTCGTCTATATCCATTTCCGACTCCACAGATTCTATCTTCACCTCAACCTCAACTACACCTGTAGTTGTGGTGGTCCTTTTAATATCTGATATCCCCAGGGGATTTGATATGCCGGTTTGCCCGTTATGCCAGTCCAAGATATCCAGAGAACTGACAGAGAGCTAAAAAATTTATAAATATATTTTTTTAATATATACTTATAACATTAGTTAATATTTATTGGTTCTATACTCATTATAATCATCAAGCTCTTTATCATGTCAGCCGAACGACGCGGCGAAGCCCACTGCTGGGCATAGGCCTCCCTCAAGGATCTCTACAACGATCGGTCCTGCGCGGCCCGCATCCAGCGGCTTCCCACGACCTTGACCAGATCGTCGGTCCACCTTGTAGGGGACCTGCCCACGGAACGTCGTCCGGTACGGCGACGAGCGAACATTGTGTAATTGTGATGGAAACTGACCTTAGTCATACCATGTCAAGGTCATTTTTCAATTTGACGACTCAAACGAGAAGAAAAAAACAACCCTTGGAGTTTCTTGCCGGTTCTTCTCCAAGGCCTCCCGCTGTAGGGTTTGCGAACCGATGGCGTAGCTTCTATGACGTTAACAAGTATTGTAATTAACAATCTAAATTGAATAAACAAATTTGAATCTTGAATCTTGAAATAAAAGTACAAGATGGATAAGTAAAAATAATTTCGCGACGATTTAACGACTCCGTAGCTCAGTGGTTAGAGCAGTCCCCGGATAGCGAAAGGTCGTGGGTTCGAGTCCCATCGGAGCTGGTTGTGAGACGGGTCGATTTTTTTCAAAATACTTCATTTTCCATTTTTCAATCATAAAAATTGAATTGTGAATGCAAAAAAGTAAAAGTTAAAATAACCTAAAAATTAAAATTAAAATAAAAATAAATATTTTTTTTTTCATTTGAACTGATGAAAACACTATCGCCCATGTTGTGACGTCATTGGATTTCTAAATTTGTAAACATATAAATGTCACTTTCACTTTACATATTAGTAAGGGTGTATTCCACTTATCAAAGATCTTTGCCCAATATACATTTGATCAAAGAAATTGGATGTCGAATGTATAAAATTGAACGTCAAAGTCGTCCAATTTCATTGATCAAATGCATATTGGACAAAGATCTTTGATAAGTGGAACTACCCTAAAGACTTACTTTAGGGTAGTTCCACTTATCAAACAAACAAACAACCACTTGACACTGTCAACACAAAAGTGCTCGATATATGCGATAGAAAGAGATGCAACGACAACGAGTGGCCGTGCGTAATTTGCCTGTATAATGCGTAATAGTTCACTCCGCTAAGTCATTTAAATAATTATTTAAATGACTTAGCGGAGTGAACTATCTGTTACATAGTAACTATTTAGTAATCTGTGCCTAAGGTAAGTAAACAACCACTTGACACTGTCAACACTGTCAAGTGGTTGGTTACAAATTGTGTGACGTCAGAACATGGCGTAGAGCGTATTTACCGGTTAATAAATAGCGAAATTTTAAAATAAAGTTTTGTAGGTTTTTATGTTTTAAAATATTAGTAAATACATTTTTTTGGTGTAATAGGACAATAATCATTTAGGACACGAATAAAAAAGGGTCAAGTAGCCTATTGCATTACGTCATACAAATTGCAGCCGATTGAATACGATATGAACTGTCATATTAATACGATTACCTTACGCAAATTGCACCCGAGCACTTAAATACTACACTTTTTATTTTTACTAAACTCATCTAAAACGTTTTTACTGGTTAACGAATGTTCTTTACTATTCTTTTTAAATTCTGTAATGATAATCTACTTCGTTTCTTGTGCATAAATTGAAATGCATAATGCCTGGAAAAGATTATTGTCTAGCAATAAGACAGACCGTGTGTTTCTTTGTTGTCTATTTCCTGTAATCGTTTGTTGTTTATTGAGTGCGATAAGTGTATTAGACAATGATGATAACTGAAATAGGTGTGCGTGTGCGATGCATGATGCATGATGTATGGGGGCGCACTCGCTGGGTCGGGCACCGTCGGCGCACGTCTCCTTGTCTCGATGTGGTGCGTGGTGTTGCAGACGTGTTGCTGCCTGCCGCCGACACCGGGACAGCGCGGGTGCTCCGCCAGCACACACACACATCTACACCATGCCCATAGCCAAGGCCTCAGACCAAATAAAAAAGTAAGACGGAACGTCCAGAACTAAAAAGTGACGCCAACAAAACTACACCCAACCGCGTACATACACAGTTACACGCACAACACACATGTAACGAACTACACCCATAATTACTAACACACTAAAAGCATTATAAAGCGACTCACGCACACGCACACGTACATAAAAAATTGGCTTCACTTTTTAGTTTGGGGCGTTCCGTCTTACTTTTTTATTTGGTCTGAGGCCAAGGCACACTCATTACGATTAAACACTCACCTCGTCGTGTTTCTGCTTGTGATTCTCATGAGCTCTGGCATCGACGAACGCTTCAGAGCACGAGTAGTCGACAGACTTGGCTCGTTCGCGCATTTCTTGTAGCTGGACTTCTTTCGATAGAACTATTGCTCGGGCGTCAGGCTGCGTAGCTTAAAAATATAAAAAAATATAAATGAACACATTGGACGGGCCCGTCGGCGCAGCGATGCTAGTCACACCTCCTGCGCCAGGGGTGGTGGTTTCTATGCGGGACCAACATTTATGTGATGAGCATTTGTGTCTGTTCCCTTTCGGAGTGTAATATAAATACACCACAATTTTTTAATTAGTTCAATAATTTTAGAGGATGAACATGTAGACTCGACAAAAAGTATGGAACAGATATATTTTTTTGACTCGACAAAAAGTATGGAACAGATATATTGTTTTTGCGATTTCGTGGCTGGCCCATACCATAGGTAGTAAAAACTGTTCCAATTTATGGACACTTGTATCCCCTAAAATGTTTGTACTAATCCAGAATTAGTGGTGTAACTAGCTAACTAACAAGCGGCCGCCCGCGATTTCGCCCGCGTGGTTCCCGTTCTCGAGGGAATATCGGTATAAACATTACCTTATGTGATATTCCAGCCTATAATCTAGGTATATCTGTTGCAAATTTCATTCAGATCCGTTATTGCCGGCTCGAGAAGGGCTTGGAAGTCAGAGCCGGTAAATTCAACGGTTGCCATGGAAATAAGGAATAAAAAAAGAAGTGTGCTATAATTAATGACAGCTGTATCGTGAACAACATTACGATACAGGATGTTTTTTAGGGTTCCGTAGCCGAATGGCAAAAAACGGAGCCCTTATACACTTGCCCGCAATAAAATCGGGCTACTGGGCTTTTTTCATACAAACTTACAATCTTTTGACTTTGCCAAAAATTAAATAAAACGTCTCATAGATGAGAAATTATTTGCATCTCTGAAATGATTTTTACGTCAATGGAGAGGACAAACGCCCAATTGTCAAATCACAATTTAAAAAATTTGCAAAAACCCATTTGTCCCATCCCAACCAGCAATTTTGGCCTATAACCAAATCTTATAACTCAAAAAAGCTCTTATAACAAATGTATTACGGTTTTGGCGGTGATTGATTGTTGTGTAAAAGAGTTTGAAAAAAGATTTTAGCTCTATAAGTTTATACAGCAAAAATGTATATACGGTACATTTACCAATATATCATTTTTTACAATTTTTTTCTGTCTGTCTGTCTGTTTGTTCCGGCTAATCTCTGAAACGGCTGGACCGATTTTGACGGGACTTTCACTGGCTGGTAGCTGATGTAATAAGGAGTAACTTAGGCTACTTTTTATCCTGATATTCCCACGGGAACGAGAACCACGCGGGTGAAACCGCGGGCGACCGCTAGTTGTCCATAAATCCCTTGTCAACAACGTGATCACCATCGGAAGTGTTTCGAGCAGGGTAGCGTACCTGATACTCAGAATATCGGAACGATATTTGCTGAATGTCATTCAGGTCTACGCTTCGACTTCGAAACACGACAATGTCGAAGTGGAGGCTATGTATGAGGAGATCTCTAAAGCCATGCATAGCTATAAAACCCACTACACGGTTGTGATGGGGGATTTTAATGCTAAGTTGGGGCAACGTTGCGGTGATGAGTTGAGAGTGGGGCAATTTGGATTTGGGCAACGGAACGAAAGGGGCCAGATGCTGGCAGACTTCATGGAGAGGGAGAACCTCTACATGATGAACTCCTTCTTTAAGAAGCTCGTAAGCCGCAAATGGACCTGGATTAGTCCGTACGGTAAAGTCATAAACGAGATAGATTTTATTATGTCAACGAGGAAGCAAATATTCAATGATGTCGTTGTGATCAACGCCGTACAGACGGGAAGCGATCACCGCATGCTTAGAGGCACATTGAATATCAACGTCAAGCTGGAAAGATCTCGACAAATAAAATCTACGCTCCGACCAATACCGGCTCAAATTCAAAACCCCGAGTGCTTTCAGCTCGAGCTCCAAAACCGCTTCGAATTCGAAGCCCTTGAGAACAGCATCGATGTGGACGATCTATACAACATGGTGGTGGATACTGTCCGCACGGTAGGGTCCAAGCACTACAAAACCCACCTACCCCGAGAGCCAAACTAATTCGCTCTATGGAGACTCAACAATAATTCTATTTCAGTAGTTTTTTAACATAGAAAATTAGATTATCTTGTTTATTAAATAATTTATCGGTAATCCAACAATATTTTTGACAGCGACATTAAAAAAAAACAAATACAAAACTATAAAAAATCTATAAAAAATGGGCAAAAATGGTATAAATATTATTTACTGTACATTCGAATACCTTTATTATTATCTTTCGTAAAAGTATATAATCCTCCTTTATATGTAAATGAAAAACAAATAAACTTAAAAAATACTCTCTACGTAAACTCAAAGTGGCATGACACTTACGTTAAAAATGCTATTAGATCAGTTTTTAATTACTTTTCTTTCATTTGCCTCCATTAACACGTAATGTACTAAATCCAATTTAAATATATAATGATAATTGAAAATGACTTTAGTGGTGATAAAATACTAGTGAAAAAAATATAGCAGTCAGAAAAACTAAGTAGACTTTTTATAAAGGTTAAATTATATCATTCAAAATTAAAATCCACCGGAAAAACATTATGGAACATTGTATAAAAATCGAATTGTCGAAACAAGGCGTCGCGAGGGGTAGGGAACGCGCCCGCGGGGAGGGCAAGACAACCTCACACGCTGGACGGGGCGCGGGCGGGTTGTGTTTGTTTACTTGTTTTGATTACGGAGGAGTCGCGTGCGCACCTGTTTACATTAGTTTACCTAATTGTGCAAAAAAAACAGAAGTTTTTGTCTTGAAAGTGTAAAATAAAGTTATCGTAAAGTATTGTAGCAGGCACAACTAAAAGAATGGAAGAAAATATAAGTTCAGAAAAATGCAGAATATGCAATTGTTCAATGTGTTTTGATGTCGTGCTTGTCGGCGAGAAAGGCCTGGAAAGACTATATGAATCAAGTGAAATAAGACTGGATGGATTGTTTGCGAAATCCCAAAATTTGAGCAGTATTAAATTACATAAAAAATGCAGGAAAGCATACACAAATCCGAAATTGCTTGCAGCTGCTGCAAAACGCATTGCAGCCGGTGAAACACCGCAAACGCCCCCTAATTTTGATTACAAGTCTTCATGTTTTTTTTGTTGCGGCGATGCATCTTTGCGGTTTGAGGAAGAAGAAAAGAAGAAATCTATTAAATTGCGCAACAGTGTCTCAAAAGTACAAAGTGAATTAACGAAAAGTAACCTCGTAATAAGATGCACCAATCGTGGCGATGAATGGAGCTCCGAGGTAAGTACCTATGCATACTGGCTGCTGGGAGCCTACAAATCTATTTATCTTGCCATCGCCATTCCGTTTTATCTTACCCGCCAGCTAGGTAGTAAAGGGAGCCTACTTAGTACTTACCATCCTGATTGCCGGCTTTTGTCATTCATTACCTAGGTTACTCATTCAATTCCAGCCAAACTTTCATAAGAATTGTAGCCTAAAGCCTAAAGTCACCTTTACCTACAAGTTAGGGCAGGAGTAGGACTAGGTATGTATAAAAAGAAAGTAGGTACTAAGGAGTACCTACCTACTTATGTAACTTTCTCACCTACTTACTTACTACGCTGGCTCAGCGGACCCGAAGTGGATCTTGGCCTCCGACACCTTTACGACAAAATTACCTAGGTACCTACTTACCTTATGTCTTTACTGTTCAGGTAGACGAGTTTCACGGTTAAATATATAGCGGAAATACACGGTTCACTTTTGCCTTTTAATTTGGATGAAGCAACCAAATTAAACAATGTAAAAGAAAAAGTGAATCATTCAATGTCAATGTGCGCCTGTTTTCTGCGGCTTTATCCAAAGTGAATCAATTTGGTTGAACCGTGCAATATTAGTTAGTATTTAAGTATGCAAGTCCAGGGACGTATTAAGGCTGTGCAGTCTGCAAACTCGCGCCGCCATTGAAAAAAAATCATAGTGCTTTTAATTAAAGACAAAATTGTAAATTATCTCTCTATAGTGCACTCCGAAGAAGCTTTGTGGTACTTTTTATCGCACCTTTGCGAAACCGGACCACTTGAAAATTGACACCGCGTGACGTCATTTTCTTATCGCTATAGTTTGTTTTTGTTCGTGACGCCAGATGTAAACACTTAGAACGCTCACAGTTACATTTCTGAGAAGGTTATGAATAGAGCTATTATTGAGATAAGCATAAATTGGACAAGTTTATGATGTTTTGCTATTTTAATAAAAATTATTAAAAATAGAAACGTTGCAAAAATACTTCGCGTGCAAAAATATGCAAAAAATATATCATACACTAAATATACGGTAACATACAATTGTTTATACTTTTATCTACTATAAAAACGTAAAAAAACGATATTTCAGCAGTTTACATACCTTTTACAACGAAAACACAAAAAAATACACTTAACGTCCGGCACTGACGTCACTCGCGCAAAATAACCTCGAAATTTCTGAATATACGAATTTATTTCATATTGATTGCATTTTAGTCTGTGCTAGTATTTGGTATGAATGAACGGGGAATTTATTAAGCATTCGGTCAAAAAATATTCAGACTAAAGAGAGTCTTAGTTTTAAAGTAATAGCGAATAAAATCGACCGTGGTCTCCTCGCTCGACTGCCCGGGCAGTCGCCGGGTCCTGAGGGGTAAGTTTGTTTAGTTTAATTCAGTTTTTTTGGGAAAAGTTGCCACTTTTAGCAATAAAACTCCATTAAATTAAACGACAAGCTAGAAAATATCTTTAACCGATAAAAAGTACCACAAAGCTTCTTCGGAGTGCACTACAGAGAGATAATTTACAATTTCGTCTTTAAGCTCTATGATAATATTTCCAATGGCGGCGTTAGTGTGCCGACTGCACGCTCTTATGGAAAATCAGTAGAGTATTTACTGTTCCTTCAACAGTCGATAGCTTTGATATGATACGTATTGCTTACTAAAGGCCATGGCACACTATAACAGCACCGCACCGCAACAGCACCGCTCCGGTGCACAGTGGGCAAATATACGGCTCTAAAGTAAATTGGATTTTCAAAATATCTACTTCGTTTCTGGTAAACTGATTATGTACTTTGATTTAGATCATAAATAAAATTATAAGACCTTTTAGAATGACCTCTTTTTCTAATAATATTTATATTATACCTATTATATTTATTTACTAGCTGTTGCCCGCGAGTTCGTACGCGCGGTGTACCTAGTGACTTTTGTGTTAGTTTAGTGTGTTTGTTGCCTAGATTTCATATTTATTTATTAATTGGGAAACATAATGCATATTAGAGGAGAAAACAGTCATATTTTTATTGTATAGAAGCAGAACTTCAATAAGATCATGTTGCTTTATCCAAACGTTCTTAAAGCTGAAACTAATGTTTATCGATAAACCCAACAGTCGAGTATTTTACCTATTTACCTTTGCGTCTCGTAACTCGAGTTTTAGGGGTTTTAAGATAAATAGTTTTAGTGTAAAATCAAGTACATTTTTCTTTTCATTTAAAATCGGTTTAAGTATTTGTACTAAAATGGTTGTTATAGGCTTGTTTATGCATAAAAGGCAACAAACAGATAACATTAACATTAAAATAAGGCATTAGTGTGACCGTTAGGGTTTTTATGTATATTATTGAACTGTAAGTAGCTTTTGTGTACATTATCAGTATTTTTTCAGGTCCTGCAACGTATTAAAAACATTAATTTAATGCAAGAAGAGGCTAGATATCACAGAAGATGCCTTGCATTATTTTTCAATCCAGTTAGTATTGCTGGTCAAAAGAGAGGACGACCTACATCTACGGACATACAAGATCAAATGTCACTAGTATACAATTACCTCGAGAATCATGACGACTCACAGCATACAATCGAGGAAATCAAGACAATATTAAAACTTGACCAGATTGACGACAGAACGCTGATACGGAAACTTTGTGAAAAATACGGTGATAGTATAATAATTACAAATACTCGTAGAAAACAAAGGGTATTGTGTTTCGTATCGACATGCCACTAAGTCCTACGGGATAGCTGGTATTCAAATAGAAATACTAATAATGAAATTGAAAAGCTACGAATAATACAGGCAGCGGGCACTATCATAAGAAACGATATTAGGTCACAAGTATATGAATCCGCTACATATCCAAATGATCAGTCCTACTTAATTCTTTGACAAATGAAGTAGATGGCGGCAGTAATAATTTACAAAAAAAGACTGCCATATCTCATTCAATCATATCACTACTGCGACCTAAAACATTTAAATCGCCTTTGTTATTAGGGATTGGAACCTTATTGCATCATAAATATGCGTCTAGATATTTAATAGATCTATTATCTAGTTTGGGATATTGTACAAATTACAAGGAAGTTTTACGTTTCGAAACTTCTGCAATTATCCACCCACAACCACAACATTTGCCAGAGTTTGTTCAGTTTTCCTTTGATAATGCCGATTTTAACGTGCGATCATTAGATGGTCTAAACACTTTTCATGTCATGGGAGGTATACAATGCAATACTCCAATGGCGGAAGATACTTCGCAATCAAATGTGCGCGTAAATAAAATTCCAGCAGCTACCGTTATAGGACATTATGGTCACGTGCCCATAAATAGTTTTCATAAAGAAAGTGACTCACAACTCAAGAACAAAATAATTCCAAGTTACTGTAGTAATGATCCTATTTTGCCGACTGTCGCGGACTGCTTGTGGCTGCACGCTAAAGCTGCAGAATTTCCTGATATTTCCGGCTGGAGCGATTTCATGGAAAAGAATACCGAAAGATCAGATTTTTTTGTGTCTAACATTACGTTCCTTCCTTTCATCAACGCTCCATCTACAGAGTATGACACGATTTACACTTCGTTAAAAATGGCTGCAGAAAAATCGAGTCAAGCAGGTATGCAGGCATGTATTGTGACTTATGACCAGCCCCTTTACCTAAAGGCACAGGAAATTCTCCACTGCACGACAGATGACGATCTTAAAAACGTAGTACTAAGACTCGGTGGGTTTCATGCGCTCATGTCGTTTATGGGAGCTATTGGTTATATAATGAAGGAAAGTGGTTTGAAAGAACTTTGGGATTGTATATATGCTACGAATTCTATAGACAAAATGCTAGCTGGCCATTCATATTCCAGAGCAGTGCGAGCGCACGTATTAACGAATGCAGCGCTGTATAAAATATTGTCCAAAGCGTTAGAACTTTCTCTAGATGATAAAATTGACATTGAAACAGCAATACATAACATAGAAGAAAAGGATAAATTTCAAACCATTAATTCATTTCCAATTAAAATTGATGAGGCTTTATGCAAGCTTCGGAGCAATGGTCGAACTGCTGAACTTTGGGTTCAATATTTTGAGATGACAACATTGGTAAAGAAATTTATTGAGGCGGAACGTTCAGGAAATTGGGACTTGCACTTGGAAAGTCTTAAGTTAATGTTACCATATTTTAATTCAGCCGGCCATTTCCACTACGCAAAATGTGTATCGATGTACTTAGATGATATGTACAATATATATAAAAAAATGACAATGGAAGAACATCGCAAGTTTACAAATGGCATTTTTACGATTAGACGTACAAATAAATTCTGGTCAGGCGTTTGGTCTGATATGACCATTGAGCAAACGCTTATGCGATCAATGAAAAGTACAGGCGGTCTCACTCACGGTAGAGGAGTAAGTGACAGCGTTATATCGAAATGGATATTAAGCTTACCGGTGGTACAAAAAATAACGGAGAAACTTGAAGAATTCTGCAATGTTGAAGGAAAAACTAGCGAACAACATATGGACTCTTCAAACTCAAGAATTATACGTGATAATTCCGATATTTTAAAGCTATATAATTGGCTCAAAACTCGTGATCCGTTCCGTTGTACAGAAAATTTAGTTTGTCTCAGTAAAGGTATTGTCGGAAACAACGAAATAAATTGTCATAAAGCACGTGATGTTGGAAATGGTATAATGCAAACTAAAGTTGGATCAAACTACAATGACGTTAAATTTTCCCGCAAAGATCGAGTTCTCCCACTTCAGCATATGACAACATGTATCAAGTTAAACACCAATGAAAAGCTATCAATAGACCCTGAATCAATAATGAGGAGAATATGTTTTACTAAAAAAAGTCAAGAGGAGTTAAAAACCTACTTTTGCCATGAACTCAGCCCATATCCTCTATCGCTTTTTGACGAATGTGGTATGAGAAAAACAAAAAAAATCTTCATTATATGATTTGTTTCAACCAATGGATAATGTTCCAGAATCTAACAATAAGAAGTATGTTGTTGATGGAGGGTATTTGTTACATAAAGTGGTTTGGCGGAAAGGAATATATTTTCGAGAGATTTGTGAGACATATATCAATTATGTAAAAAAACATTTTGGGAATGGACTTGTAGTATTTGATGGTTATGAGAACAATGAAAATAACACAAAATATGCAGAGCGAGTTCGAAGAACAAGAGCGAACCCATATGTCGAAATAACTTTTGACGAAAATACACTGTTAACTGTTAATCAAGAAAAACTGTTAGGTAATGATAAAAATAAGACATTGCTGATATCAATGCTCCGAGAGCGATTTGAGAAAGCTGGAATCAGGACATACCAAAGTGATGGCGATGCTGACAAATTGATTATATCTACAGCTGCTCAAGAAGCTGCTTCCAATGAAGTTGTCTTTGTGGTGGGAGAAGATATAGACCTTTTAGTTATTTTAACAACGTGTCCATATTCAAATGTATATTTGATGAAACCTAGCAGAGGCAAAATCCCAACAAGATTTTACAGCACAAATAGTTTAATTGAAGCATCATTAAAAGATAGCATATTGTTTTTACATGCGATATCTGGCTGCGATACAACATCAGCGTTGTATCGTGTTGGAAAAAAAAAATGTGTTGGAGTGTTAAAGAGAGACATGGAGTTACGAGAACTCCTTAAAATTTATAATAATTCTGAAGCGGATCCAAAAGCAATAGCAGAAGCAGGTGAATTGTTTTTATGTAAATTATACGGTGATTCGTCTAAATCATTAAACACAATGCGGTATGATCGTTTCGCACAAGCAACTATAAAAACATCTTTTAATATGGCAAACCTCCCACCGACAAAAGATGCAGCCACTCAACATTTCTACCGAGTTTACCATCAGGTGCAAAAATGGCTTGGCAACCACAAGATCCCCACTGAATGGGGATGGGCCTTGCAGGAAGGAATATTGACGCCCATTCAACAAACGCTAGAAGCAGCCCCAGCAGAAATATTAGAAATGATTTTTTGCCGATGTAAAAAATCTTGCAGTTATAATTGCACATGCAAGAAATGTGGCTTACATTGTACGGACTTATGCGTCAATTGTACAGGTAACGACTGTCATAGACTATATTCTTACCACAAATCTGATGATTCATCAGACGATGAAGTTAATAATATAAATATTGAGAATCAAGAAAATGAGGATGCGCAATCTGATGCAGAGTCAGATGTTAATCCAAATGATACACCATCTGACGACATAGTAGTAGTTATTGAATCATGGGAATCTGGCACTAATGAGTAGTGTTTCAAACACACACACCCATACTTACACCTACTAGTGGCTTTATAAGCCGGCCGATCCCAAGAGTTATTGTTGTAGGGCTAGGTAGTATACGATTTCTCTCTAACACGTGTAAGAGATGCGTACGCACGCATCCACATACTTTATCTCCTATTACGCACAAACTCACACACGTATACAACGCATCCGACTAGTATACTTGTTTAAGAGTTTTCGTTACTTTACTTTTTATTACTTGGTATTTTCGAACTGAATGTCAATACTGAATTTTAATAACCATAAATAAGTATGTACGTAAATAAGTAATTTATAGCCCTAAATTTTTTTTGTTCATATGTAAAAGAACCAAACTAAATGGTGGCTGTGAATCTTAATAACTATAAATAAGTACGTAAATAAGTTAGTTTGTAGGCATACATTTTTCTTGTTGATATTTCAAAATAACCAAATGAATCAAACTAAATGGGGCGGCTGAGAATTTTATAACTATGAACTAGCTTCCGCCCGCGACTTCGTCCGCGTGGACATTCGAGAAAATACTTAGGGGACCAATAACCAGGATAAAAAGTATTCTATGTTTTAATTGCATAAAAATCCGGTCAGCCGTTTTTACGTGATTAGGCGGGTCCTCCGTCACCAAGCGAGCAGCCTCGCGAGGCAGAACGTTTGCCACGTGCGGCGGACCTCGCACGAGGCTGCTCACTTGGTGAGGGAGGACCCGCCTAATCACGTAAAAACGGCTGATCGGATTTTAATGCAATTAAAACATACAATACTTTTTATCCTGGTTATTGGTCCCCTAAGTATTTTCTCGAATGTTCACGCGGACGAAGTCGCGGGCGGAAGCTAGTAAATAATAAGTGTCTGTTTCACAATCAAAAAGTTAGTTCTGAGTAGCTTAGGTACCAAGAACTTTTAGGGTACTTAAGATGATTTAGGTTTCTATACCCTTATTTACCCCTGGGTTTGATTTTCGGAAAACTACGAAATGGGTTGCCTATTTGTTTTAAGAAGTAAGCCTACAAAGTTTCAAGTTGAAGTGTCTTTTTTACCCCCTGATTTTTCATTCAAAATTTCACCCCTATTTCAACCTTTTAGGGGTTGAATCATGTTCAGCGTGTTAAACATCAAAATGAATGCCATTTTTGCAATCATCATCCCATAAAACCTCAATAACGACATCCATATCGATTTTTAGGTTTATTTATCCCATTTAACCTCTAAGGGGTTGATTTTCAAAAAAAACACGTAATAAGTGTTTGCTTATTTGTTTTTTTCCGACCATAAGCTAAATAATAAAGGAGATCAGTCACGCTTCATACATGTTTGGACCAAAAAAGCAAAAGTATCGGCCAACAAAAAAAAATTGCATATTACTATTGTAAACAGTGTAGCGATCATTTTTTGTTATGGCGTCAACAGTGTACGATTAGCGGCCAAGCAGTTATTCAAGTTTGAAATGTCATTTTTTTCCCTTTATTTTCAAACTTGAATACAGCACGGCCAAAGTGCGGCCAACGAAAAAAAATTGCACATTACTATTGTAAACAGTGTAACGATAATTTTTTGTTATGGCATCAACAGTGTACGATTAGCGGCCAAGCAGTTATTCAAGTTTGAAAATGACATTCTTTTTCACTTTATTTTCAAACTTGAATACAGCTTGGCCAAAGTGCGGTCAACAAAAAAAAATTGCACATTACTATTTTAAACAGTGTAACGATCATTTTTTGTTAAGGCGTCAACAGTGTACGATTAGCGGCCAAGCAGTTATTCAAGTTTGAAAATGACATTTTTTTTCTCTTTATTTTCAAACTTGAATACTGCTTGGCCAAAGTGCGGCCAACGAAAAAAAATTGCATATTACTATTGTAAACAGTGTAACGATATTTTTTTGTTATGGCGTCAACAGTGTACGATTAGCGGCCAAGCAGTTATTCAAGTTTGAAAATGACATTCTTTTTCACTTTATTTTCAAACTTGAATACAGGTTGGCCAAAGTGCGGCCAACGAAAAAAAATTGCCCATTACTATTTTAAACAGTGTAACGATCATTTTTTGTTAGGGCGTCAACAGTGAACGATTAGCGGCCAAGCAGTTATTCAAGTTTAAAAATGACATTATTTTTTGTATGAATACGATCGCAAAACGGATTCACTTACCACGTAAAATGTAATCAATTATAAGAATATCAGTTATTACATTGAGATCAGTTCCTCCTCAGCATTATAACTGACCTACGAACGTCCCACCTGCTGGGTACGTGAATCGACTAAACAATAATGCAATACTTTTTGCTAAATAGTAACTTTAACTAAGCTCTAGTACACTACAGAGCCAGAATAAGGAAATATGTCTCCCTAAAATAGATATTGACTACAACACAAAGTGACTTTGGCCAAGCTGTATTCAAGTTTGACATTGAACAAATGACATTTTCAATCTTGAATAACTGCTTGGCCACTAATCGTACACTGTTGACGTTTTAACAAAAAATTATCGTTACACTATTTACAATAGTAATCTGCAATTTTTTTGTTGGCCGCACTTTGGCCAAGCTGTATTCAAGTTTGAAAATGAAGAAAAAAATTTAATTTTCAAACTTCAATAACTGCTTGGCCGCTAATCGTACACTGTTGACGCCTTTCCAAAAAATGATCGTTACACTGTTTACAATAGTAATGTGCAATTTTTTTTCGTTGGCCGCACTTTGGCCAAGCTGTATTCAAGTTTGAAAATAATGAGAAAAAAAAATACATTTTCAAACTTGAATAACTGCTTGGCCGCTAATCGTACACTGTTGTCGCCATAACAAAAAATTATCGTTACACTGTTTACAATAGTAAAGTGCAATTTTTTTCGTTGGCCGCACTTTGGCCGTGTAGTATTCAAGTTTGAAAATAAAGAGAAAAAAAAATGACATTTTCAAACTTGAATAACTGCTTGGCCGCTAATCGTACACTGTTGACGCCATAACAAAAAATTATCGTTACACTGTTTACAATAGTAATGTGCAATTTTTTATCGTTGGCCGCACTTTGGCCAAGCTGTATTCAAGTTTGAAAATAAAGAGAAAAAAAATTACATTGTCAAACTTGAATAACTGCTTGGCCGCTAATCGTACACTGTTGTCGCCTTAACAAAAAATGATTGTCACACTGTTTACAATAGTAATGTGCAATTTTTTTTCGTTGGCCGCACTTTGGCCGTGCGGTATTCAAGTTTGAAAATAAAGAGAAAAAAATGACTTTTTCCAACTTGAATAACTGCTTGGCCGCTAATCATACACTGTTGACGCCATAACAAAAAATGATCGTTACACTGTTGACAATAGTAATGTGCAATTTTTTTTCGTTGGCCGCACTTTGGCCAAGCTGTATTCAAGTTTGAAAATGAAGAAAAAAATGTCATTTTCAAACTTGAATAACTGCTTGGCCGCTAATCGTACACTGTTGACGTCATAACAAAAAATGATCGTTACACTGTTTACAATAGTAATTTGCAATTTATTTTCGTTGGCCGGCACTTTTACTTTTTTGGTCCAATTTGACTGATCTCCTTTAATGAAGGACTTTCCAGATACAACATTTCATCCCCATTTTCACCCCTTCGGGGGTGGAATTGTCAAAAACGCTGACACAGGTAAATATTAATTTTCAATTGCCAGTCTAAATACAAAATTTGAAGATCCTAACTTCAAAACTGACGGACTTTCATACAAACATTCATCCACTATTTCACCTCCTTAGGGGTGGAATTTCCGAAAATCCTTTCTTAGTGGATGCCTACACTGTATAACGTATATATGTGCAAAATTTGAAGTCTCTAGGTTCAGCGGTTTGGGCTGTGCGTTGATATCTCAGTCAGTCAGTCAGTCAGTCAGTCAGTCAGTCAGTCAGTCAGTCAGGACTTTGAATTTTATATATATAACTATGAATAAGTACGTAAATAAGTATGTTTGTAGTCCTACATTTTTTTTGTTGATAGGTCAAAATAACCAAATGAATCAAGCTAAATGGCGGCTGTGAATCTTAATAATTAGAAATAAGTACGTAAATAAGTATGTTTGTAGTCCTACAATTTTTGTTGATATTTCAAAATAACCAAATGAATCAAACTAAATGGCGGCTGTGAATCTTAATAATTAGAAATAAGTACGTAAATAAGTATGTTTGTAGTCCTACAATTTTTGTTGATATTTCAAAATAACCAAATGAATCAAACTAAATGGCGGCTGAGAATTTTAATAACTATAAATAATTACGTAAATAAGTATGTTTGTAGTCCTACATTTTTTTTGTTGATATGTCAAAATAACCAAATGAATCAAGCTAAATGGTGGCTGTGAATCTTAATAACTATAAATAAGTACGTAAATAAGTATGTTTGTAGTCCTACATTTTTTTTGTTGATATGTCAAAATAACCAAATGAATCAAGCTTAATGGCGGCTGTGAATCTTAATAACTAGAAATAAGTACGTAAATAAGTTAGTTTGTAGTCCTACACTTTTTTTGTTGATATTTCAAAATAACCAAATGAATCAAACTAAATGGCGGCTGAGAATTTTAATAACTATTAATAAGTACGTAAATAAGTATGTTTGTAGTCCTACATTTTTTTGTTGATATGTCAAAATAACCAAATGAATCAAGCTAAATGGCGGCTGTGAATCTTAATAATTAGAAATAAGTACGCAAATAAGTATGTTTGTAGTCCTACAATTTTTGTTGATATTTCAAAATAACCAAATGAATCAAACTAAATGGCGGCTGAGAATTTTAATAACTATAAATAATTACGTAAATAAGTTAGTTTGTAGTCCTACATTTTTTTGTTGATATGTCAAAATAACCAAATGAATCAAGCTAAATGGCGGCTGTGATCTTAATAACTATAAATAAGTACGTAAATAAGTTAGTTTGTAGTCCTACATTTTTTTGTTGATATGTCAAAATAACCAAATGAATCAAACTAAATGGCGGCTGTGAAGTTAGCCGAAGTATGCCCCACATCTTCCATTCTTCCCCTCTTCCACCCGCTGACACCTGCAGCCACGTGCGCCTAACTTCACAGCCGCCATTTGGTTTGATTCGCACTGTATAATTGTTTAAGAATTTTTTGTTATATACTTTATGTTACTTGGTATTTTCGAACTGAATGTTAATACTGAATTTTTATAATTTGATTTGATATAAGTACCTACTTAAATAAGTAAGTTTGTAGTTGTAGTATGTCTAAATAACTAAATGAATGTTCCTTTTTATAAGTAAAAAATTCTTTGTAATAAAACAAAATTGATTGAAATTACCAATAAGTCTTTTCCATTTATACCTTAACATTACCTTCAACTATGTACACATGGCGGTACATCAAACTATACATGTTGACATTGAGACCGCCTTTATATGCCCTACGTAAAAAAAGCTGCTATCGCAGTTCAACTGTTTAACTTGATGTGCTGTCGAGTGTACCTAAATTCATCGGTATGAGTTTTTTTTTACTATTAAACTACCTACTTACCTATGAAAAATAAAAACCGACTTCAAAATGGTTTATATGGGTAAGAGCCTAAGGCCCGAATTCTCGAACGCAAATCGGGAACGTCTCAGACATCATGGCATCTCTTTCATACGTTTGACGTTTAAAGTGACAGGGCGATGTGTAAGACGCTCCCAAAGATAAGTAGCGTAACTTTGTTATTCATACAAACACTATGAAAAACAAAGTTATATTTTGCTGACGAAAAATTAGAGTGGAATTTTGGCTAGGTATAGGCAATCGGTAGGTACATTAATCCTTCATGGGCGAGTCCAACTCGCACTTGGCCGATTTTTTCATTTTGAGTTTTGCTATTGGAAGTCGGTTTTTATTTTTTTGTAAAAAAGGTTTTTATTTAATGCTTTTAGTGTCTATTGATAAAAAAAAAACAATATCATTTAGAACTTGCACTGACCATTCATTGAGCGAAAGACGACTGGTCCGACAGACAGACAACGACGACCAGCTCAATAGGTAGGTAGGTACCTAGTTCGAGTAGTTCTTCCAGTTCGGCTGTAGTTTATTTCAAAAGTAATGATTATATAAATCCCTTCTTCGTGGAAAGCCGACAACAGTCACGGATCATGTGAGTGATTGCAAATACCTATAATGTTATTCTAGTACTTACAAGAAATGATTTTCTTTAAAAACGAAACAAGTGATGTACTCGTATCGTAGGTATGTAAGCAATATTTGCTTACATAGGTACATTGATGATTTCTTTCTGATTTATTTTGATTTTACAATCAAAGTGACGCTTTGACGACCGATTTGGCGCAGGTGTAGGCTACCCACCTAATGTGCCAGAGGTCTCGGGTTCGATTCCCGAACAAGACAAATATTTGTGTGCATGAACATGTCTATTTGTCTTGGTCTGGGTGTTTACTATGTATATTAAGTATGTATTTACAAACTAAAAGTATTTACGTAATATATTTATCCGTTAACAAGTTTTCCATGATATCGTTTTTTAATGAAATTAACATGGGCTTAGATAATTGGTGTGATTGTAAGAAGTTATTTATTTATTTATTTACTTCAAAGTGCTAATTGTAAATAATGAGGACTAATTCAATTTGAAACCATGTCCTTTCCATTACAAAAATAATTTTCAAAATTGGTTCCTAAATGACAGAGTTATGCATAAACAAACATCAAGATAAAACATACAGTCGACTTTTTTGGAACATACAGTCTACAAGAGATACCTCGTTTTAAAATCACAGAATCCGGCCCTGTATGTATTGTTTAGTTGTCCTCGTTCGTAGGTACCTATGGCCGCCGGGGCGGCGGAGCGGCCGGCGCGGGGCGCGGTGGCACAGAATATGCGGTGGCAGGCAGCGGCACAGGCAGCGGGCTGGGCAGCGGCGCGTTAGCGAGCGTTCAAAAATGATACTTACTGTAAAACGCTAAAGTCCAAAATTGTTTATGTACTTTTAGAAATTAACAAATATCGATAATTTTCGGTGGATTTTAAATTTTATGGTGTTATCTAAGCTTAATATTAAAAGTCTACCTAAATTCATGACTGTTAGATTTTTGCTGCCTGTGTAAAAACATGAATAAAAATTACCTACTACCCAAATAAAAATTATGTTGGATTTTGAAAAAAAGTTTATTCAAACATTATTTGTTGTAGAAAATAACCTTAAAAAATCTGCTATTATTATTTTCTTAGAGTAAATTGTGCAGTTAGTGAAATAACCGTCTTCTTCTTAAAGTATTAGTTTCCCGTTTCATATCTTTATGGATTTCGACTTTGGTGCTTAAATATGGTGAATTTAAACATATTTTCACGATAAAATCGGTGATAGCATATTTGCTGCAAAATTGCACCATTTTCGGGGCATAACTTTTTTTTGATACCTTCCAATGCGAAATTTTGTTGGATTTCAAAATATAGTCTCTTAAAATTATATTTAATGGCCGTTTACAAAAATTTGGCCTGTTATTGAATTTTTTACAAAAATATCGGATAGTTCTTAGGCTAACCGTCCTAAATTAAAGAAACTCTCCAGCCACACTATCCGACTCATGGATCAGAGAAACGAAATGAAACTACAGAACTCAGCGGATGCCCTTCGTTATCGACAGCTAAATAGGCAGATCTCCAAGTCCTTGACAAGCGACCTTCGCCAATTTAATACCGAGCGTATTAAAGATTCCAAAGTGTTCGCTAGAGATCTGGCTATAGGGCAAAGAAAATTGAGAGTTTCTATGGACAGTTGTACTCTACGCAAACATCTGTTGAAAGTAAGGCTACAGAACCTAGAGCCAAGCTTACCCGACACTATACCGAAGATATCCCGGACGTCAGCCTGTACGAGATTAGAATGGCTCTCAAGCAGCTTAAAAACAACAAGGCGGCGGGCGATGACGGAATCACAACAGAACTTCTGAGAGCCGGCGGTAAGCCGATATTTAAGGTCCTCCAGAAGCTCTTCAACTCTGTCATCCTCGAGGGCAAAACGCCAAAGACATGGGGTAGAAGCGATGTGATGCTGTTCTTCAAGAAAGGTGATAAGACTCTCTTGAAGAACTACCGACCCATCTCGCTTCTGAGCCATATCTACAAGTTGTTTCCGAGAGTCATAACGAATCGTCTCACTCGCAGGTTTGACGACTTCCAACCTCCCAAACAAGCCGGGTTCCGAAAAGGTTATAGTACCATAGACCACATTCATACGCTGCGGCAAGTTATACAGAAGACCGATGAGTATAACTTGCCACTATGCAAGTTACGAACGCTAAGTTCGTGGACTATGAGAAAGCCCTTGATTCGATCGACACCTGGGCAGTGCTGCAGACTACAGGTACATCGAGGTGCTGAGGTACTTATACCAAAACGCCACTGTACACACCGTCTCACTCACTCAAGATAACGAGACGCGCGCCGCCGCGAGCGCCGCGCGCCGACAGTCAGTGCTAAAACAACTCCCGCGCGCGCTGACTTACGGACAGACTGCTCGTAAAACCCCACGCGGTGGACGCCATTTTTGGGCCAAACCCCCAGTGACATTAAACCCTTCATCACCCAATAAACATTTTCACCGGCCGGCGGAATTGTGACAAGTGTTAGTGAATTCGTCGTCGACATCATCGCATCACCGCCTGGTCTGCCGCAGCTCATTCGCCCTCAAGAACTCATCATACACCTCATCACATGTAAGTCCTCATTTATCCTCACTACTCCTAATTTATCGTCACAGTCGCATGTGTCTGCACTCAGCAGGCACAGCCACCATGTCGGTCCGATTACAGAACCAGAGCTTTAATCCAATCCAACTACTGCGAGGTGTGAGACAGGGAGACGTCATTTCTCCGAAACTGTTCACAGCTGCGTTGGAGGATATTTTTAAGCTACTGGACTGGAAAGGATTCGGCATTAACATCAATGGCGAGTACCTAACACACCTGCGGTTTGCCGATGATGTAGTTCTCATGGCTGAGACCTTGGAAGACCTGAACACAATGCTCGAAGATCTCAGCAATGCTTCCCAAAGAGTGGGTCAGAAGATGAACATGGATAAGACGAAAATCATGTCCAATGCTCATGTTGCACCCGCTCCAGTTAATGATGGGAACATTACACTCGAAGTTGTTGACCACTATGTCTATCTAGGACAGACAATCCAATTAGGTAAGTCCAACTTCGAGAAAGAGATCTCTCGTCGAATCCAGCTTGGATGGGCAGCGTTTGGGAAGCTCCGGCATTTATTTGCGTTCAAAATGCCTCAATGTCTCAAGACTAAGGTCTTTGACCAGTGTGTGTTGCCAGTTATGACTTATGGAAGCGAGACGTGGTCTTTTACTATGGGTCTCATAAGAAGGCCCAAGGTCACCCAGCGAGCAATGGAGACAGCGATGCTTGGTATTTCCCTGCTCGATCGAATCAGAAATGATGAGATCCGCAGGAGAACTAAAACGACCGACATTGCTCGAAGGATTCAGTTGAAGTGGCAGTGGGCGGGACACATAGCGCGGAGAACCGATAGCCGTTGGGGCGGAAAGGTTCTCGAATGGCGACCGCGAACCGGACAACGTTCCGTGGGCAGGCCCCCTACAAGGTGGACCGACGATCTGGTAAAGGTCGCGGGAAGCCGCTGGATGCGGACATTGTGGAGATCCTTGGGGGAGGCCTATGCCCAGCAGTGGGCGTCGTACGGCTGAAATGATGATGATGAAAGATGAAATTACTATTGCAAGTTATTTAAATTTTTACTTTTTTGCATTAACAATGCCATTTTTATAATTGAAAAATGGAAAATGAAGTATTTTAGAAAAAATCGACCCGAATCGAATTTGGGTAGTAAAAAAATATTTTTATAAAAAAATTAAACCGCCTTCAAAAAAACCACATCAAAAAAGTAAGAAATATTAATTCCTCACCAAATAAATAACGTAAGTACTTTGAAGTCGGGCGTGAAACATGTAAGTACAATTTTTTGTTGTTTTTGTTAAAACCCGCCCGACTTCAAAGTACTTACGTTATTTATTTGGTGAGGAATTATTTCTTACTTTTTTGATGTGGTTTTTTTGAAGGTGGTTTAATTTTTTTATAAAAATGATTTTTATTTTACTCTTTTTAGTGCATCGTGCAGGCAATTTACGTGTTTTCTGGTAAATAGGTATGTGATCAAACTGAAAACTTCCTTTTTCGAAGTCGGTTAAAATACCTTGAGGTATCCCCTTTTTAACAAAACAAGAATCATCTAAATCGGTTTATAAATAAACAAAGGAGTTATGCCTAAAAATACGTAAGTATTAAATTTACATAAAGTGGTAACGAAAACGACAGTATTTTCAAGATTTCCTGAAAACTACTGAACCGATTTCAAAATTTCAAAAAATGGGACCAACTTGGAAACCAACCTGATGTAATAACGTTTGAACCATTTCAATCGGTTCAGCCGTCTTCGAGTAATCGGTGGACATACACATAAAAAAAAAAAAACATACATACAGACGAATAGAGAACCTCCTCCTTTTTGATTTTGAAGTCGGTTAAAAATTAAAGTATGCCCGAAACCTTGATAATTTATTTATAATAATTTTTTTTAACGGAGTAACATGTAGTAATATGAAAGAATACTTACTTAACTTTGCAATACCTTTTAGAAATCGGGAGTATCGGAACTACATGCATAGGGATAAAATGTTCGGAAATGACCTATACTATATTATTATTATTTGAATGTAAGGGGCTATGCATCTCCCGTAGGAAATGTAGTCACTGCGACCTAAAGATCTATTGTGACTCGCCACCTGGTTAAAGTAACTCTTTTAGCCTGGAGGCTTCCAAGAAGTCTAGAATACTCCTAGCTTTAAGAGTTTTAATTTCCTTTGGGCGCATAATGTGTCGACCCAGATGGATACTGCGTTTGTGGATAAGGGGCCCGCAGTCACACAGAGGTGCCTAGGTGTTTCCCTCTCCTGTTTACAGTAGCGGCAAACATCACACCTATACTATATAACCCTATTCGATTTTATCCTCATTTTCCGGGACACCCTGTATATACCAAAATCTCTGTACCAAATTCCATGCAGATCCGTTCAGCCGTTTCGCCGTGATTGAGTTACAAACATCCAAACACAGTAAGATATTTTTACCTTCATGTCCACTGATCCTTTCCAGTATGACCTTTAGTGTTTTCATCTTGACACGGTCCGTTTTACAATGTTCACTTTTATTCTGTAGGGGCAAGCCGTCTTCAGAATCTGATGTAGAGTCCCCGTGTGCTGGCATACTGTCTGAATGATCTAAAACATAGTAAAAGTTTTGATTTTATATTAATTATATTATGCATTCACAATGCAATTAATTATGAAAGAAGAAGAATAAATTGTAATGGAAAAAAACCCCCAGCCCATCAGTGTGGTCCCAAAAACACGGTCCGATCTAATGTTTTTGGATATCCAAGGGTGAGAGTTCGATCTAAAACATAATAAAAGTTATGATTTTATATTAATTATATTATGCATTCACAATGCAATTAATTATGAAAGAAGAAGAATAAATTGTAATTGAAAAAAACCCCCAGCCCATCGGTGTGGCCCCAAAAACACGGTCCGATCTAATGTTTTTGGATATCCAAGGGTGAGAGTTCGAATCCCGTCCGAAAACCTACTATGAGGCTGGGAGTAAGTTTCAATTGCAATTGTTCTTATTAAGAATATTTAAATGTGTGTGTGAGCTCGAACGCAATCAGCGATAACGCGAGTGCAAAGCGAACGCGCACTGAGAAAACTATTGCAGAGGCCGTTCGTTCGAGTTCCCAGCCTCAACCAAAAGTAGAGGTCGAAGGGAACGATGTTGTGTACAAAATACGCAAGAATAATTAAAGTACGATCGCGAAGATTGGGAAAACTAAAGTCGGATTGGATGGAAAATTCAAAGCGGCCGATATTAAAGTGCCTACTTTTATATCCAATGTGTCATAGGCTACTACCAACATTGATATCATAGCATACATTAAGGATAAAACAATGGAAGAAGTGAACTTGTTCAAAATAAATAGGCAAGCTGAGAAAAAATACAATTCTTTTGAAGTCTTGAAGAACATTTTTTTAGTACATTGTATTGTATCCATTTGATTTAAATAAAATTTTGTAACTTCCCTTCATGAAGAATAGATCAATCACATATATTTCTTGGAAGACCTAGCAATGATACTTTGTCAAGAAATTTCATTTAAAAACATTGAAAATTCTGGGTTCGATCGAATAAGGGGGTCCACGTAGACGATGTCGCGAGCGGAGCGCTACTTACATATCTTCTTCTTGAATCACTCTGCCTATTGCTAAAAACCGCATGAAAAAGTTGTTGCGTAATATGAGAGATCTAACAGTAGGTACTTACAGAGGGCGGGAAGCGACTTTGTCTAACACTACACACTTATGTTATGTTTTACCAATGATGATGATAAGAAAATACATACCTTCATTCTGATCACTCATTCCGTCCATATCCATTTCCGGCTCCACAGATTCTATCTTCAGTTTAACCTTATCATTGGCTGAAGTTGTGGTGGTACTTTCAACGTCAGACATGCCCAGGGTCCAAGATATGCCAGTTTGGTCTTTTACTAACATATCCAGAGAACTAACTGACGGCTGAAAAATTCATACAATATATATTTTTGTAATACTTATATTAGTTAATACTAGTTTGTCCAACTGAACTGATGATAACGCCAGCTAATAAGCTGGTTTGTCTGCACAAATACATGCGACATGTCGGCTATGCATTAATAAATTGTATTAATATTTTATAACTCTAATGCCGGTAGAGCTTCCACCAATTCCACCAATCGGCAGATCAGCGCGCGACAGAGATAGAGCGCCATAGATAAATCTACGCGTTAGAACAGGCAAGCTCGCGAGAGTTACGTGTTTCAACATTTTCGCGGCGGAGGTGTGCTACCGGCATTATTGTGTTTACAACCAGCTTGGTGTAACGGAATTGGTGATTCCGTATGTAGCTGTCTGCTGGTGAGAACTCTCTCACCAGCCGACAGCTACATTATTCCAGAATTAAGTATAAGATATATTTTATCCAGATATTCTCTCTGGACGGGGGGACTATGAGGCTCAAACCGCGCGGCGCAGCTAGTCTTACTTCCTACTAATCCTAATAATATTATAAAA
Organism: Crambus lathoniellus; assembly: GCA_949710035.1. NCBI lineage: Eukaryota > Metazoa > Arthropoda > Insecta > Lepidoptera > Crambidae > Crambus > Crambus lathoniellus. Next base: position 19,585,584 of record OX453303.1, on the reverse strand, counting down.
AGTTAAGATGTTTGGATCTTTACATGTTTGAAAGTTCGTTAATCAATCACGCCAAAACGGCTGAACGGATTAGTTTGAAATTCAGGATACAGATACTTTGTAGCCTGGAGAGGAACATAGGCTACTTTTTGTCCCGGAAAATATCATATTCCCGCGGGATAACGTAGTGCAGTTCACGCGGGCGAAGCCGCAGGCGGAAAGCTAGTGATTATTTACACTAGCTTTTACCTGCAGCTTGCCTAAAATTAAGTCATATCTATGTCTATGCCATATTTTAGCAAAATGTTTAGCCTGTCAGTCAGTCCTTTAAAACTGTACCTGAACCAATTTTCTGTGTGGAACCGTTTGTCGAAAACTGTTCAACTTCATTGAACCAAATCGAATTATACAAATCTATACTTACTAATATTATAAATGTGAAAGTTTGTTTGTTTGTCCGTCTTTCACGTCAAACCGGAGCAACTGATCAACGTGATTTGTGTTATGGGGATAGTTTGGGAGCTGGAGAAGAGCTGGAGAGTAACATAGGCTATTTATATTCCGGAAAACTATAAATGTTTATTTTGTAGGGAAAATCGTTACATTAACTGTCATACTATACAAAACAGTAATTTCTTCCATGGACACTTCCAAAGAGTGTGTAAACAATGTAATTTTACCGCTTTGGATTACCTACTTTAAATGAGTGACATTTATGGCAGTGTATAAAACTTTGTCCGCTATAATTTATAAGGCAAACAAAACAATGTTTGCCGGGTCAGCTACTAATATTTATAAGGATACCTCCAAGCCAGAGCTTATCATCTGTTGCAGTATCTGGTTTGCTTTCTGCGACCTGTCTCTAAACTGCAGCATTTTCTTCATCAAAGAGTAACACATGTAACAGACTGACGTGGGCAACATGTCTTCTGTATCCAGCTGAAAATGAATGAAACAAGATTTGATAAAACAACAAAGTCAGTTAAAAATTATTCTGAACAGGTGACAAGAAATGGAAAATGAAGTCTTTAGAAAAAATCTACCCGTCTCACAACACATTTTTTTCTAAATAAGTGCTTCCTTTACCATTATTCAAAAATAAAAATTGCTTTGTGAATGCAAAAAAGTAAAAATTTAAATAAGGTGGAAAGAAGATTTTTAGATAATTATAAAAGTCTCATTTCTAAATTATAACAGGAAGTAAATAGTATTATCTCAAGTAAGATATTATTATTATTCCCTCTATTACATTTAAAATACTTACAAAATTAAATTTCTAAACATAAATTTTTTACAATGTATAACACTAAAAAATATAACATTTAAAAATACAAAAATGCAGATCCCCTACGGTAGCAAGATCTGGGTCCCGGTTTTTATTATTATTATTATTAAACAGGCAGACAATTAACAAGAACTGGTAAATGCCTGTATCCAGTGAACAGTACTACTTAGTATAATTATAGCTCAGATAGGTACTTGTCTAATCTGTTTTTAAAGTTATTGATGCTGTCGGCTGATATGACATGTTGTGGCAATGTATTCCACGCATTGATCACTCTGTTGCTCATGAAGTGTTTATGCGGGTTATTGTGCGATCTTGTTCTTTAAAGTTAAGGTTATGGCCTCTTAGCTGGGGATTTATTGAATGTGTGAATATCTTGTCGTAGTCCGCATAAGCTATAGCTATAGCTTCTTTGTTATTCTCAAGTGCTGGTATCTGCCTAAACTATTTGAAGGTTACAGTTTTGTAGAAGGGGTAAGAGAAATCTGATAGTAAGGGACAGGGTTCAAAATAATGCCATTAGGTTGAAAACGATAGTACTTAACAGACGTTTCAAGAATTCTCCATGTGGAATGGAAATGGAGGTTAGTAAGAATTAAAGTTAGTAAAAACTAGTACCTTTAATTGCAACAGGTTTTTATGTTAATAGTTTAGATGATAAGAAAACTAATTTTTAAGAAAAAGGTGTAGGAAATTATTAGTTTTTTATATTAATAATCAAAAATAAATACCTACATACAATAAAACAATAAACTAAGCTTCACAGTCCAGTCTGAATTCAAGGACAGAGAAACCAAGAACAGATTCTTGAGCTTATAGCTTGGTTCAAAAAGAAGACAGAACATAATGAGATGAGACTATAAATCGACAAATTCAAGGTTAGCACACTTACCGATGCTTCAACCAATTTCTCGTAAATTACTCCAAGTTGGCCATCCATTATTGAACACAAGCGGGTATCGTATGCCAAGCATACTCTGCATGCCAGTAGACGGTTCATAATTAGCTTTTTTATATAAAATCAGGAGGAAAACTGTAAAACAAAACTATGCACTAGAGCATTTCATATTGTATGAAAGACACTTGAGAGAACAGTATTCTTGATAGCAGTTTTAATTTTAAGCAAATAACAGGTCTTGCCGTTCTAGCCCTCTTAGTAATTTAACAGCTATAAAATATAATTTAGGCTAGGAATTATGCACGAAAAAGAGATCACAAATTAAAAGAGATACAATACAATACAACACAAGCAAGCACGCACATCAATCATCAATCACATCATCAATGTTGGTTGACTGACATTGACATGACATCAGTCAGTGTCATCAGTTGACATTCAACGACGTATTATCGTATTAAAGGTTTGAGGCACGCCATAGCACAAAATAAAGAGTTTACAGAAGGACCGCTCCCACCATTTTTGAAAATCTATACCTATCCTTGTCTGACTCACTAGGGTTGCTTCTGTATTGATTCTGAATTTAAAAAGGAGTAGGTAGTATAAGTTAACAATCATACATAAATAAATTCGTTTATACATACATTTTAAACATGTTTACATGCCTTAGATGCTGCTTAGATGGTAAACAGAGCATCTAATATCCATTTAAAGTCCCGACGCCACACACGACGAAGGCAAAATCCTATTGTACTCACCTATATACCGTACCTATTATGTTGTAATGTATTCCATTCCTATAATTATGTTATAATGTACTCTATGAACAAGATATAAATTTGGTGTGATAGTTATCCCACTAAAAACATAAACGTGAAAAAGGCACTAAGTAAGTTCGACGAAAACATAAAGGTAAAAAAGGTGCCAAGTTCAGCGAAAATAGTTGAAATCTAAATGGGTTACAAGTTCCAATTTTTTTCGTTCAAGAATTTCAAATAATTAATATTTTCTTAAATGTTAAATTTATAACTTGTCATCTTCAAAAATTGAAAAACCTTTATAATGCAAGAACTGTATCAAGCAATAGTGGTAACTATTTTGAAAACAAGAAAGTGTATTTAAATACCTATGTTGTGTTTTTATCGTATATAGGTAAATAAAAAAATATAAGTAGTTTAATAGTCAAAGTCAAATTTGTTTATTCAATTTAGATTGGTTTTTACAATACTTGTGAACGTCATAGAAGCTACGCTATCGGTTCGCAAACCCTACAGCGGGAGAACAGCGAGATGAAAACAGGTTCATATTTGTTTCTGGCGCAGCTGTTCTTTATAGTCTTTTCTTGCACTCAAGAATATCGTTTTTCAGCTTTCTTTTTCTGGGAGAATTTGCAGAAACGTGAGTCGCTATTTGTGAATTTGAGTCACATTTAACTTTTTCATATTGTGTACAAGATTCATTAGTCTCCACAGTTGCTTGCGATTCTTTATTTTAATTTTTTTTGACAGGTAGCAAAAGTTTGGTATTAGTGCCTTTTTCAGGACAGTTCGGTTCGATGTCTTGATTATAGAATTGGTTTCGAAATGGGCCTCACAAACTCGAACATATGTTGACCATTTGTTGCGTACATCTACTCGATCAATTAAACTTAACCATAAGGTTCGTCTGAAAATAAATAATTTGATTTTTAAAATGCACTAGTTATTTTTGCAACGAAAATAGTCTATGGCATTCCTACGATTAAGACGTTAAAATAAATAGGTATACGCATAATCGTGCGTGGTTCGTTTTCCCCTAAACTTGGCTGACACACTACCGTGCGTCAAAAAAAACTTTTCTGCAAGTAAAATGTCATTTGGGGTAAGTATAATGACTGGCGTTCTCTCCCAAACTAAGCAGGCACACTGCCGTGCGCCTAGATAAAGAAAACTTTACTGCAAGTGAAATCTTATTTGGGATTTAATGATTGGCGATCTCTCCTGAACTTGGCTGGCACACTGCCGGCCGTGCGCCTAGATAAAGAAAACTTTACTGCAAGTGAAATGTTATTTGGGATTTAATGACTGAAGTCTCTAAAATGTAAGTAGGATCTCTTAATACTGCTAAAATAAAAGAAAATGCAACGACAACTTTTACTTGAAAATTCGTCAACATGACTTGTGGCTGTGTTCGCTGAACCGCCAAGAAGTTTTGAGAATACTATAACATCTAAATAAGGACCAGCGTCACCATCATGTCAGCCGAACGACGCCCACTGCTGGGAATAGGCCTCCCCCAAGGATCTCCACAACTATTGGTCTCATTAGATTACCTACCTATGAGTGACTGACCCGCTACGAGTTGTGATTGTGACCGGGGCGGCGGGCGGCGGTCGAGCGCCAACAAAGAATATATCTAGGTACTACATAACTAAACCATAGAACCCAAATACTGACGTTTTACCACAACCAGCTAACTATAAAATGAATGTGTATGGTTCATCGTCGTTATCAAAGCGGCTAGTCCCAAAAGTACCTAGGTATACTCACCTACCAACAAGAGAAAACAGTTTGACATAACTTAAGTACCTTTCAATATCGTTTGGAAATTTAAAGAACGTGTATGCACAGTTTTCAGTCGTATTTAGACAACCAAATACACTGCAACTGTAATGATATCGGATAATCATTTTAATTATTGGTAAATAAGTGTCACAGTGACACGTAGCGGCGCGGACGTGAAGTGATCAATTAAATGTTCTTTGGAACTTGCGATCACTGACCTCTTTTCGATACTCGCGACTGAGTACTGTCCCAAACTGCCCCATTTTGCCTGTATATGTGACGTCTATGTGTGCGTGACGAAAATGGCACTTTGTTCTAAGCGGACTCTCTGCTAGGGCGACCGCCCGCGTAGTTACTTTGTGGCCATAGCAAGAAACAGCTTATGACCTATCAGAGGATTTAGTAAAAAAATAGTTGATTCCTAAGCAAAACTCCATGTAATTTTTAATTGAGAAGTTTTCCAGTAGGTTCTATAATGCTCAATAGATGTCGCTGCGACCACTTTTCTTTTTTTTCTTAATTTTCATGTATGGTATGTTTTTTTGCGTTCCCCAGTTTACGGGAAATTTGAATGTATTGTTTCACGAATTTTGTTGCGTATATATATTAATGAGTTGGTTATCGTTTTTTTCTTATTTTACCTGATTTTGATTATATTTTAATTAAAATAACTGTTAATGTCAGAAAGAAAAGAAAATGTATTACTTCACATTTGTTTATCTGATCCTTTGAGTATTCAAAACGGGAGTTGCCAAGAGCACTTTCCTACATTAGATTTTTTCCGCCAATTTTGGGGGGAGACGAGGTACACACGCACAGCACACAACTTCAAATTCACGCACACTCTTGTAGAAAAAGTCATATTGTTACACACGCACACGAAAACAAAAAGACCATAAAGTTATGTTTGCGAGTGGCCAAAATTTGGAACTAAACATCATAGTACATATATGTAACGTATACATACATTTCTGCGGATCTGTTTTCTCATCAGATAAGACAGTCGGTTATCTGTGTACTTTTGCATCACTAATCTTCCCAATTCCATATTGACTTTCTTCTTTAAATAATATTATTTAAAGAAGAAAGTCAGTAATGATCTGTTTTGGTCTTGCAATCTCTTAATCTTCTTTTTTGGAATATTATTTCTCTTTTCAATTTTCTCTTCCTAGACGTATCACTCAGTTGAGTTTGAGATGATGACTGCATAGGATTTAACAGCGTGTCACTTGGGCTAGAATTTGATATGGATTCCAGTTGAGTTTGAGATGATGACTCTGACTGCATAGGATTTGACAGCGTGTCACTTGGGCTGGAATTTGATATGGATTTCCTATAAAAACAATTAAACTTCGATGGTTTCGCGCCCTCAATCAACTTTCTTCTACTAGATACTGATTCAAAACATGAAGAATCAAAATGCTCTGGGGGCCAAGTCTGCTAACGTTAAGTCACAATCGTGTCTCAACCGTGTTTCAATTGTAGTTTAGTTGTAGTGTTTTTTTCCACACTAGTTACAAGAAATACATATGTACTTTTTTCACAATACTATTGATGGAAACACCACACACTACATTCACATCACATAATACTGTCATAAATTCTTGTAACTAATGTTTTATTATATAACAAGATTATTTACATATTTATTTGCATTTTAAAAATTTATTTTGTTTTGCGTAGGCTGACAAACGTCCAAGGTATTGTAATTAAAAAACAAAAGAAAAGTTTCGCTAGCGCCATCTCTTGCACCTATTTGAAATAAGCTTACGATACCTTTTGGAAAATTCCTCTGCTTTGACCAAATAAGTCAGGCCCTCAGTTCATAAATTGTCAAAAATTTGCTGTCACCTGTCACAGTAATTAAGCATTGATTTAAACGTAGTGATTATATGCTCTTTGCATTGATTGTTAATAATGGGCGATTTTCTGAAAGCTCAGCCACTAGATGGCGCTGTCCCACCTATGCAGTTAGAAGGAACGGAACGTTATAAATTTTACTTTGACGCGACTTTTTTACGTAAAACGGAACGTCAGACAGATGTTATTTATTTACCTAAATCTTTAAATTTACCTATTTCGTTTCCGTTCCTCACAGTAGTACTTATTTAATATATTATTAGTTTCCTTTGAGTTTTTAAAAAGTAATTAATTTAAATATGTTTCATACCAAAATATACCATAGACATGTACATACTTATGAGCGATTTTCTGAGAGACCATTTAAAAAAAAAATGTATCCAATTGCTTCACTAGATGGCGTTGAACGAAGTATGTACAGTGCCACAAGCTTTTCTGTTCCGGTGACAGCCGTGACATAGGAGCCACTTGCAATACGAAATTAGCTGTCAAAATAGACTGTCGTATGAAAACTGTTTTAGTTCCGAAGATAATCACCGGAACAGAAAAGCTTGTCGCACTATACATGTCTATGGTATATTTTCGTATGAAACATATTTAAATTAATTACTTTTTAAAAACCCAAAGGAAACTAATAATATATTAAATAAGTACTACTGTGAGGAACAGAAACGAAATAGGTAAATTTAAAGATTAAGGTAAATGAATAACATCTGTCTGACGTTCCGTTTTACGTAAAGAAGTCGCGTCAAATAAAATTTATAACGTTCCGTTCCTTCTAACTGCATAGGTGGGACAGCGCCATCTAGTGACTGAGCTTTCAGAAAATCACCCATTCAACGCCATCTAGTGAAGCAATTGGAAGCTTTTTTTTTTAAATGGCCTCTCAGAAAATCGCTCATTGTGAACAAGAGTTTTTTGGCGCCATCTTGGCGGGTTAGGTTAAGTGGATATTTTAATTAATTGCAATTTGTTTCATAGTGGACTTTGTGACTCAAGATAGGTGTGGTTTTGTGCCCCAAGTGTTTACGCAACTGGACGATATGTGGAATGATTAAAATATGCGCTATCTCGGTAACGTGATGCCGAGTGTTTTATTGTAGTGGTGACTACCTCAGCAAGAATTACCGAGAAGACCGACTCGACATACTTGACGCCAAATACTCCAAGAAGCATTAGAATGTAACACACCTACATTCTAATGAAAACATAAGAAACTATAATAACATACATAATACTCAAGAATTGGCAGTATGGCTTGATGTCTTCGCCTGTCCAAAAAGGACGAATTTTTTTACAATACTAATTGTGAACATGTTGTGAACAAGAAAAAGCGCGGGAAACCTTCGATTTAGGCGGGCATCCTTTTGGCTATTTCCTCGATTTTTACTTTATTTCTTGTAAATAAAAGGGTCAGTTAAGTGTAAATATTGTTTATATAGTGTATATATTTAGTATAAGTGTTCGTATAAGTTTTTGCAGCGAGTTGGTAAGTTCTTAATTATTGTGTAAGTTGTGATGGAGGAACCTGAGGACCCTGGCGGGACAGTAGTCCCCCAGGTTTCTCAGGTCATAACTGTTCCATGTAACGACGGCATGGGAGGTATGGAGACTGATGGGTCTATCTTAAACTCAGATGCTTCTATAAATAATCACTCCAAACGCAAAAGGGTATCATCCCGTAAAATATGCAAGCATTGTAATAAAAAGAGGAGGCATCACAAAGCTTCAAATGCTACAGCAACTGACTGCCGATGTGAAATTCATGAAAACTCTTCCCTTACTACATTTAAGACTCCTGAAAGTACTATAACGTTTTCAGCACCCCAAGCACAGCACTCTAACTTGCCTAATAACACTAATGTACCTCGCCCAGTAATAGGCAGAAATATGTATGATGCATCTGATGCCTCTCCTTATATTGTACATGTTCAAAAGACACTAGCTAGTCCAGATGAAAATGTTTCCATTCATCCCATATCTTTTGGTCGATTTTTAAAGAGGAATAATATCCAAAACATTGTTAATGGTAGCTTGAAAAAAATAGGTAGAAATAAAGTAATCATTTCTTTTTCTAAATATGAGAAAGCAAACAAATTTATTACCAACAAAGCACTCATCGAAAATAATTATAAAGCCTTCATTCCTACCTTCTCTGTAACCCGTATGGGAGTAGTTAGAGGTGTGCCAACTGACTGGTCCGAAGAAGAAATTATGGAAAATATAACTGTCTCTATAGGGTGTGGAAACATTTTAAAAGTCAGGCGTATAAATAGAAAAAGTATACAAGACGGTAAGTCAAACTTTATTCCTACAGAAACAGTAGTCCTTACCTTCGATGGCCAGGTCTTACCAAAAAGAATATTTGTTTGTTACAATTCCCTACCAGTAGATCTTTACATATTTCCTACAATCCAGTGCTTTAACTGTTGCCGATTTGGTCACACAAGAATACAGTGCAGGTCGACGCCTAGATGTTTTAAATGTGGTAACGGTCACTCGGGTGAGAGTTGTCACATTAATGAAGATGATGTTGTGTGCTGTTTGTGCTCTGGGTCCCACTATGCCACTAACCGCAAGTGCCCGGAATTCTCAAGGCAAAAAGCTATAAAAGAATCTATGGCAAAGAACTGTATTTCTTATGCTGAAGCCATCAAACTCCACCCTGCAGTAACTAAGTCCTATGCTGAGGTCCTTACATCATCTGTTGCCCCCACACAATCACAAATAGATAAATATAATTTAAATTCTGTAAATAAAAACACATCATATGAAAAAACATTCTTTATTCAACCCAAGACAAAGGTTAATAATAATAAAAGCTATGATAAGGAGGCTCATGACCTTTTAATTAAGGATTACAATATTCCTTTGCCATCAGTAGGTACTTTAAATGAAAACAATCCCTTTCTAAACATGTCTACTAGAGACCTTATCATTGCATTAATCAGTTCATTAACACATACAAAGTCTATGTCTGAACCGTCCATCGCTGCATCTGAAAATGTAAATATTGTTAATAACACCCATAATGGATCTATCATCCATTCTCCAATGGAATTGCCAAAGCATTAATAATAAGAAAAGTGAATTATTATATTTAATTAATCAATATAAACCTGTAGTTATAGCTCTACAGGAAACTTGGCTTAAGCCAGGTAGCATCTTTAATGTTACCAATTATTTAGTTTTAAGAGAAGACAGATCAGACTCGTATGGTGGTGTTGCTCTTTTGATCAGCAACTCCATACCTTTCCGTCACATCCCTATCCCAAATCATAGTGATGATCTGTCAATTATAGCTGTTTTGATAAATAATTTATGCTTAGTGTCCCTTTATATTCCTCATCCATCATCCTCTGTATATAATGAAATAGATAACATCATCTCACAACTTCCAAAACCTATTATCATTATGGGAGACTTCAATGCGCAGCATCAAGCCTGGGGTAGCGCTAAATCCAATTATTATGGGACTAGAATTTTAGACTATGTAGACTCTAACAACTTTTGCATCCTTAATACAGGGCTCCCGACCCGACGAACTTTGCCGCATGAAGGTGCCAGTGCGCCCGATGTATCATTATGTACTCCTAATTTAGCTTCAGTCCTGTCTTGGACTACTCTTTCTTCCACTTTTGGAAGTGATCACTATCCCATTTTAATTGAACTTCCTAAAAACTTAATAAATCACCAAAACAGACGTTCTCCTCGATTAAAATACAGATTAGATAATAATAATGACAGTGACAGATGGAAAATGTTTACGGAGCAAGTTGCGCAAAAAATATCCTCTCTCCCTCTTAGTCAAGAAAACAATTTGTCACAGAATGCAGACGATTTTGCCTCAATGTTATTACAAGCAGCTGATGCAGTTTTTCCCAAGAAAAAATTAAGGGGATACATTCCTTCCCCCCCATGGTGGGATTCGGAATGTACTACGGCTGTATAGGAAAGAAAACAAGCAGAAATAAATTATTACCAGAATAGCTCCACAGAAAACTTTGCTAAATTGTCAGAAATCATTAATAAGACGCGCAAATTATTTAAAAAGAAGAAATGGGAAGGCTGGAAGGCTTTTTGTTCTGCAATATCACCTAATATTTCTGCATCAGCTGTTTGGAAAAACATACGAAGGTTTAGGTCTGCCTACAAAGAACGCACTCCTAAGTATATAGATGAGTCCGTTGCTGAACAATTCATTGACAAACTAGCTCCGCCCTTTGTGCCACAGGAAAGTTTATCATTATGTCAACATCCCAATAATTTAGAGAACTCTGACACCCTTAACTCACCTTTTAGTTTGGTTGAATTAAAAGGTGTGTTGTCCTACGTTAAGGACTCGTCTCCTGGCATTGATGGTATTCCATACTCTTTCCTCACACATTTAAATGATGATAGTTTGATGTATTTACTTACCCTCATAAATTCTGTAGTGGAGTCGGGGAACATTCCTTCTTCTTGGAAATCTCAGGAAATAATTCCCATTTTAAAGTTCAATAAACCCCCCTCAGATCCAAACTCTTATAGACCAATAGCTCTTGAAACCGTACTATGTAAGCTGGCCGAACATCTGGTCAAGAACAGACTAGAATGGTACGTAGAAAGTCGCGGGTTGCTGGCTTCAAGTCAGTATGGCTTTCGAAAAGGCAAGAGTACTATGGATAGCCTAGCTATTTTCACAACGGACATAAGGTTAGCTCTCACAAATAATGAATTCCTACTGACAGCCTTTTTAGATATTTCCGCTGCATATGATAATGTTAATCCTGATATTTTATACGATAAGTTAATTGAACTCCAAGTACCTCCTTTATTACGTAACTTCATAAAAAACCTTTTATCAGGAAGGCAAATTCAAATATATATTGATGATTCTAAGGTAAAATCTAGATTGACGTGGAAGGGATTGCCACAAGACTCGGTACTCAGTCCGATTCTCTACAATATCTATACTTATGACCTTGAATCTTCCATCGCCAACAATGTGAATGTGCTACAATACGCTGATGATTTAGTCATTTACGTTTCTGGCAGATCAATTTATAAAGTTACAAACCTGCTTGACAATGCTCTCAAACTCCTGAAATCATGGCTTGATAAAAATTCATTAAGTCTTTCTGTAACTAAAAGCTGTTCAGTATTGTTCACTAAAATGCGAAGTCCTCCTTCTTGTTCGGTTATATATGATGGCCAAGTTATTCCTTCAAATAATGAAGCAAAATTTTTAGGTATGATTTTTGACTCAAAACTAACCGGACTGCCTCATTGCTATTATGCTTCTGCACGGTGTGAACGACAGCTAAATATTCTAAGATGTCTCTCTGGTGTTTGGTGGGGCGCCCATCCCTCCACTTTAAAGCTTCTCTATAATGCTATAATCAGAAGTATATTAGACTATGGCGCGTACTTCTTAGAACCGTGTAACTTAGTTGGATTATGTAAGTTAGATGCGATCCAATCGAAATCACTACGTCTTATAGGAGGAGCCATGATGTCCAGTCCATTAAATGCACTACAAGTTGAATGCGCTGAACCCCCATTAAAATTAAGAAGGCAGATGTTATGCGATAAATTTGTATTCCGTGCTCTCCAGTTTTCAAATCATCCACTTTTCAGTAAATTACAAGACCTATCCGGGAAAGTTGAAACTGCTCCATTCTGGATTAACAAACCTCCTCCCTGCCTAGTTGTTAGCTTCCGTAAATTTAATTCTTTACTTGCACCAACCCATAGATCACAGTACCTTCCTATTTTCTCAATATGGTTTCAAGCCCTGGTCCTAGAACCCAATGTCCTTCATAATTTAGATAGTTTAAAAAACAACAACAATGCTAACGTAACTCTACGATTTCTAATTGATACTAACTGGCCAGACTGGCACTATATTTATTGCGACGCTTCTAAGCACTCTGGTTCTAGCATAGTTGGGATCGGAATTTACCATCAGCAATACAATCTTCATCAAAAAATTAAACTTCCACCTGAAACATCTGTTTACACTGGAGAATGTTTCGGAATTTTAAAGTCATTAGAATATATCGACCCCCCCCGCGAATAATCCGGTAATGAGCTATTACGGGGTTTTTCATGTTATGTGTTTTTAGGTATCTAGAAACTAAAATGAATCATGTGATTTTTTTCCAGAATTTTTCTATTGATATTTACAAAGATATGAAAAATTGCGTTTCTGTTCCATTAAAATGCCTTAAAAAGTATTTTGAACGAATAATATTGTTTTAGATCTTTACGAAAAAAAATACCAAAAGCATTTGACAGTAAACACTTTTACGATATTATTCGTGTAAACAATTTATTACCGTAATTATGTAATAAGTAATACAGGTTTTTTTTTTTTTTTTTTTATTTATTTATCAACTTATTAAATTACAATTAGTTATTTAAAATTACTTAACGCTTATAAACCAACAAGGTTTGTCCAAGCGCTGCACATTCAACTCGGACGCTTCCACATTATGGCAATTATGGTTACATTATAATAGGTAGGTAGGTATGTATAAACTACGAACGACGACCGGCACACTGCCAGTGCCAGCACTGGGCCGGCCGGCGGGGCGGGGCGGGGCAGCCGCTCACAATACAGATAAGCACGGTAGCGGCAGCGGTATGGTATGTAAATGTAACATAAACGGATTAACAATACGTGACAATACAAACAAATTTGTGGCGCGCCGCGCCGTATAATATAGGATGTTCAGAGAACACTGATGTTAGGTTACAAATAATATAAGTTTAATTAAATTAAAATATCTAGAAAGTACGTTTTCAATTTTTGTTTAAATTTTTTGTCGACTGTTATATTTTCGAATATTTGTTTGGGCACGTTATTTGCTATTTCAGGGATTAAACAACACAGTCTTCTATCACCGTAGAAATTGTTAGACTTGGGTTGGATCATTTTATTTTGAGTTATTTTACGCGTTTGTATTTTATGATTAGCTTTAGGTAATGATGGTATTGTATGTATATTTTCTTTTAACATGTCATATTTTACTTTATCATGTATTGGAAGTACTTTGCTATATTTGAATAATTCATCATATTTCAATTTATATTTATTTATTATATTTTTACTAACAATAGTTTTAAGTATTCGAAGTTGCAAATTATAGATTTTGTCTAAATATGATTTAAATGTTCTACCATAACTAGTCAGACCATAACTGTATATATGGGTGTTACCATTGCGTTATATAAGGTTAAAAGTACATCGTATGGAATTTTATACCTTATGATTCGGAATTTGGCTAGCAAAGCTCGCATTTTGGTACACACGCTCTCCACCTGTGGGCCCCAGTTGAACTTTTCATCTATGATAAGACCCAGGTACTTATGTTGGTCCAGTTGTTCAATCGGTTCACAGCTGCAATCCGTAACATCATTGTGGAGACAGTTATGATCGTGTATTATTACTTTCGCTACTTTGTTTGTGGTGTTATGAGCTGAGTGAATATGTATCATTTTTTGTTTTTTGCGCGTTTAAAACTAAGCCCATATCATGCGACCATTTAGTAAGCAAAGTAAGATCATGTTGCAGTGTTTGTTGAGCAATTTGTACATCGCGGTCAGCTGCTATGAGACATGTGTCGTCAGCAAATTGGTACACTTTACATTTTTTTATTAAATTGTTGAGGTCATTAACATAAGCCAGATAATGCAGTGGCCCCAAAATTGAGCCTTGAGCGGTTCCTTCTGTAATTAATTTACTGTCGCTATAGCTATTTGCAACCTTAACCAGGTATCTACGGTTCTCGAGATAGCTTTTGCTCCAGTCTAGCAAGGGCCCCCTAATCCCTGTATTTTGTAGCTTTTGTAATAGGGTAGTGTGCCTTAAAGTGTCAAACGCTTTACTATAATCTATAAATACTGCCAGTACATGTTTTTTATCATTTATGTATGTGTTAATATCGTCGGTGAATTTAGACAGTAATTGTGTTGTACTTTTTTGTGGTTGAAACCCATACTGGTTTGACGAGAGAATATTATTTTCTTTATAGAATTTTTGAATTTGGTCACTTATAAATTTTTCTATAATTTTATCTAATATTGGGAGAATGGATATTGGTCTATAATTAGTATAGTCAGATTTTTTACCCTGTTTGTATATTGGACGAACAATACTTGTTTTAAGTGCGTTGGGGTATTTACCTGATTAAACACTATTATTTATAAACTTCACTATCACTTTTGATATTTTAAGTGATATTAGTCTTAGGTTTAATGCACGGATACCATCATAACCTGGTGACTTTTTTATATTAATTTTTTTATTAATTTTGTGTATTTTTTCAATATTAGCTTGTTCAAATCGCATAGATACATTAGCTGGTGCACTATATTCATTAAAATCTAATAATGGATTATTACAATTGGTAATTATGTTGCTGACGTTACGTTGGAAGCTGTCTGCAAAATTATTGGCAATTTTGCTTTCTTCTCCCTCTTTTATGCTGAAAGATTTGATCAGGACGCTATCAACATTATTAGTATTTTTTCCTGTTATTTTATTCAGTAGACTCCATAGTTTAAACGAGTCACCTTTACAGTCTAATATTTGTTTTTTGTAATAATTATTTCTAGTTTTATTTATGATTTTATTTGTTTTATTTCTATATTTTTTAAATTCAGAGTGTAATACGGAGTTATTTAAATCTTTAATCCATTTTGAATATAATTCATCTCTTATTGAGCACAGTTTATTTATATTTCGATTTATCCATGGCTTTTTATCCCTCACACTATCACGAATAGGTTTTTTATATGTAGAATGTTTGTAGCATTTATTCAATTCATCTTTAATAAAATTATAAATGTCTATAGGACAGCTTAAACTATTTGTTTGATCCCAATCAATTTTCTCCAACTCACAGCTTACCATTTTATTATCTAATACGGTTACATACCTTTGCGCTGCCTGAATATGCGGTGGGGTTACGCATGATAATGCAATCATTCGATGGTCCGCCAGTACGATGTCGAGCGCCGCGGAGAATAGCTCGTGACGTGATGATCTAGCGAATGCATGATCGATGCATGTTTTAGTGATTAACTCACGTCGCTTTTCTATCCTGGTGTAACTGGTTATTCCACAATCAAATCCAAGTTCGCAGAGTGTATTTAAATATTCGTTTTTAATGAGGCTTTCGCTCCTTAAATCTATATTTATGTCTCCAATTAATATGATGTTGTCCAGGTTAGAAAAGCGACACATATTACGTTGCAGTTCCCGTACAAATTGGCGTTTCTTACTGTTTGGAGGTCTATACAGTGCACACAAAGTAAATTTATCATTGGTAGTGCTAGTGATACCAATAATCAAACTTTCATAGTATAGGGTAGATATATCGATTGTATTGCACTTATGTTTATTATGAGTATATATTATAATTCCTCCTCCTTTGCGTTTGCTTCGGAGTTTTGTGTGCATTGTGTAGCCGTCAATAGAGTACAGCGAACTTAAGCTATCATGAATACCCGCCTCCGTAATAACAATAACGTCAATAGTATTTAAAGAGTTTTCTATACATTGTAGTAGACTTGCGTAGTTTTTAATAAGTGAACGAATGTTAATATGAACACAGTTAAACGAGTTGGATGGTATACATTTAAAATAGTTGATTAAGTTATTGCAATCTTTTAGTTCTGTTATATTACTGAACAATAGGTCAGTCGCCATTTTTTATAAAAAATAATTTTAGCATTACAGATATAACTTAGATAAAATTTAGGTAGATAATACTTTTTTCACATCAAGCTCATTTCTTAGAATAAATACCTTAGATTTATCGTCCTTACGTACTCGCACTACTCCATCCTTGCACCATATAAATTTAAAATTGGAGGCGAGTTTTTGTTTGGCATTCCATAAGAGCGATTTGGTATAAGGGGTTAACGCTTCACGTACGAACACTTTTCCAGTTGATTGGGCGGTAGGTTTTATATCGTTGAGTGTGAGTTTCGCTAGCTTGGCCTGCTGTATCCAAAGGTTTCGCTGATCACCTTGAATTTCCACCAATATAGGGCCATTTTTATCGCCACGCTGAAAAAGTCGTTTGGCTGTTTTGACCGATTCTTTGGGTACCTGCAGTTTATCAGCAACTATCTTAGCAATTGACGATATTTCTTCCTTTTCTTCATACGGTACGCCGGAGATTTCGATATGACTGGCTAGCTGCTTCTGCTCTAGTTCAAACACTCGTTGTTCCACAACATTTAATTTAGTTTCCAGGTGGGTATTCATGTTTGTTAGCTGAGCGTTTTTCTTTTCTAGATCCTTAATCCTTTGCGTGAATGCTTCTATACAATCGTTAAACTCATCAATTTTATCACTGAAAAAATCAATCGAGGTTTGTATAGATTTCATTTCTTTCTGTATAGTTTTTTCCACTCCAGATAAGATCTTCTTCATGGCTTGGTTGTCAATGCGGGCATTTATCTCGTCTTCGTCTTCGGTGTCTTCTTCAACTTCCACCAGTGACCTGCGTTTAGAGACGTTTTTAAGACATTCTTGGCATGTCCATTCGAGACTCTCAGCTGATCTCAAGGCCGCTAGTTGTTTGTTAGAGAGACCTGCACAGCTGTTACTAAAATGCACAATTAATGCGCATTTATTGCATTCCAGGCCTGGACTCTTCTTGGTTATGGACTTGCTGCACGAAACACATTTAGGAACCATGATGAACAATCGCGTTAAATTTTTTTCAACACACTTGCTCATAAAGTGAGCCTTATTACATCGATCTTAGGGCCATAAACCGAACTATAACCCACGCGTGCATAATAATATTACAGTACTAGTTGCGTAATAGAATTATCCCTACAAAGTTAAGTAAGTACCTAACTGCAAATTATATGCGAGTAAAAAGAGACTTTTCAATTTAACCGGGTAATACAGTATCCCTACAAAGTTAAGTTAGTACCTAACTGCAAGTTATATTCGAGTCAACAGAGCATTATCAATTTCAGCGGGTAATAGATACAGTTCTTTTTTTGTAACAACAAAGAAGTTTTATACGGCTGAAAATCCATTTACGTTTTTAGAATAAATAAATGTGTCCTTAATTAAGACAAAAAACATAATTAAGTATATTATTATCAAATTATTTATAATTCACAACAATTTGTTATAAAACATTTGCATTTTGTCACTATTATTATACTTAATTATTTTGAAGTAGGCTGTATGGCTGTATGTAATCAATCAGCTCACATTTGGCGCGTGCAAAAAAAAAACTTGCGCGCTTTTTCCCTTAGTTAATATTAGGTTAAT
This sequence comes from Crambus lathoniellus, assembly GCA_949710035.1. NCBI lineage: Eukaryota > Metazoa > Arthropoda > Insecta > Lepidoptera > Crambidae > Crambus > Crambus lathoniellus. The sequence continues at coordinate 19,567,729 of OX453303.1, read as the reverse complement.
ACAATACGTATGCAATAAATGTTTGTTTTTCCTCGCAAGTGTGTTGAAAAAGTGCGTATGAAACTCGTGAGCAACTTACTCACTAGACACTCGGCTGATTTACGCCCTCGCCTGCGGCTCGGGCTGCAACCCACAGCCTCGTGTATAATGAGCAACCTTAGCTCACTTGTATCATAATATACTATTACAGCATGATAAAGTATCCATAAATTAAAAGTATGGTTTAAATTTCCAAAAAATAATAATAATAGAAGGTTACGTATTTTTTAATGAGTGTCTTATTTCATTGATATCTTTTTTAGGAAAAATGCTCCGTCTAAACTTTCTTCACCGGACATATTCATGTAACGTATAAAAACAATAATATGAAATATCCAAAAAAATATCCCAGCAGAAACACCAAATTTTAATAAAACAATTATTAAGCTCACTTGTATCATAATATACTATTTAACAGTTAATGATTTAAAAGATAATAGGGTTAGAGTATTTCGACCGTCTGTCACGCGCGTCCGACGTCGAATTTTTATTTGATTGAATCAGGCGTCAGTTTGCGAAAGTCCCAAACCATTGTGAAAAACGAAATATATGTACCTAGCTTACTTCCACAAAAACACAACATGCAAGATGCACCGCCCGCCCGCAATAAAATGCACATGCACACCACGAAAATACCAGTACACAATACCTACATTTAGCAAGACAGCAATACACCTTGCACCTTCACCGATTAGACCACTCTACACGTGTTTCGTCCCAACCCGTGGCATCCTCAGAAGATAGTTCGTGCGAAAACCAACACCGAATTGATTCAATCAAATCTAATTGGTCTATTAATATAATTTACCTGATTGTGCCTGTTAAAAAAGTTGCTGGTTAAAGTTCATCGCAGAAGACATATTACCACTACACAGTGATTTTTATAAACTTGTCAATCGTGAACTTCAATGGTAATACATTCTAAGTCATGTGACATCCAGTAATATTAAAAAAGTAACAGTTAATAGGAAAAGAAAACCGATCTCATACATTAAAATATTATTTTCCTCTCAACAATGAAGAAACCCAGGTATGCAAAGTGTTTTCCTTAAACACGCTTTCTATCCTTGAACAAATAATTACACACCCTTAGAAAAAATTAAAAGAGATGATAGTTTGATTGATAAAAGAGGAAAACATCTGAATAGACCACATTAGATGAAGCTAGATACAGAAGACAGGATAGGAAACTCTATTAGTCTATTTCCCAAAGTCGATTCCCATTACAAAAGTAAAGAATCTTTCTTTCTGGGGTCAGTCCTCATGTCTAAGGATCGTGGTCAGCATCAGGGTTCACCGGTTCCGGTCCAGCACCTCTCTTACGACCGTGTGTATGAAGGATGATGAGTCTTTTACTTGATTGGTCTTTTATCTTGTAGGTGAGCGACCGCGCGATCTCTTGCCTTCGATGCTCCCGACTACAATTAGTTGTTTTAGGATGTCGTCACCTTTGCGTACCGTATGACCGAAATATGAAAGAATGCATTGCTGGAATGTGGTCGATAGGTGAGTTTTAATTTGGAGCTGGGTTAGGTTAGGGTTGATGCATTAGTGCGTTACGCTATCCAAGGTATTCTTAGCATTCGCCTTCAGCACCACATCCTTTACCTTTCGCGGGCCAGAATTGTCCATGTTTCAACTCCATATAATATTTTATTTTATTATTAAAAACTTTATTACACAAAAACAATTTACAATTTTAATTACATTTCTTCGCAAAACCTAATGATAGGTTTGTCTGCGAGTTGGTAGGTAAGTTATTTACTTACGTATATTATCTTATGTTTTATAATATTTAATCTAGTTACAAAAAAAAAAAAAAATTACTTAGGTTACATACATTTATCAAATTACTTACATTACTGTGTGTTCAGGTAGTGTTTCTTAAGCTTGTTACTAAATATCCTAAAATTGTCTATTGCTAAGAGATCAGCAGGCAGACTGTTCAGTAAATAGGGCACGCGCTTAGATAGGGTTCTATCGCCGTACACGCTGGTGACGCGTGGTACACTGTACTTGCCGCGTGACACGGCTCGCGTTGCGTGGCCGTGGTGCAGTGGTGTCAGGCGCTCCCGACAGTTATAGTTGTTGATCAGTAATAGGGATTTTTGTTTGAGACTGACGGGAAGAATTTTACATACTTTAAATAGTTCATAATAATTGTGTTTGTATTTATTTTTTGTTTTATTGTCTACAAGTAATTTAAGAAAGCGGATCTGCAACGATTCTATTTTTTTAATGTGAGTTGAGTAAGTTAGGCCATAACTGTCGAGAGCGTATGACATCACACTCTCCACTAACGCCTTGTACATACACTTAAGAATGCTAAGAGGTATTTTATGTTTCAAGTGATAAAATTTCCCAAGAATCAAAGAATACCGCGACTACAACTTTTTTATTATGCAGATATTCATTTATTTCGTTAGTGAATTTACTTAATAATGAGACAGTACTTTTACCTTGTTGAAAACCGTATTGGCAATCAATCAGAATATTGTTTGACTTCAAATAGGCGTTCAGTTGATGTATGATGCATTTTTCAATAATTTTTTCGATGCTGGATAAAATTGCTATGGGTCTGTAATTACTGTAATTTTTATGGTCACCTTTTTTGTAAATTGGTCTTATAATGGATTCTTTAAGTTTAGCGGGAAATTTACAGTATTTAATACATAAGTTGGTGAGCTTTGCAATGACGGGACTTATTTTTTCAGATATAAATTGGATGTCGCTCATACGGATAGAATCACTACCGGGTGATTTTTTATGTGACATTTTTTTAATAATTCCAGCAATATCGTGTTTATTTACAGGTTCCCATCTCATACATAAGTTAGGTTTTTTTATATACGAGTTCCTATTTAGAAATTTGTCCCCACAGCCACGCTTGATTTGGTCGACATCGTTTTCAAAACAGGATGCAAATTCGTTACAAATGTCATTTACGCTGTTATTAGTAGTATTCATGTTTTTCAAAATAGTGTTGTCTATGTCATTTTTACTGTTTCCTAATAATATATTTATTCTTTCCCATAGTTTTCTGATGTTATTTTTACAATCTTTTATAGTATTTTTCTCGTAATTATTTCTAGCCTTTACAAAAAATTTAGTACATTTGTTTCGAAACTTAGTATATTCTAACCGCTTGGTCATATTAGTAGCGTCGTTACTCCATACACTGAACAATCTGTCTCTTTCTATAATAAGTTTATTCATATGTCTAGTCACCCATGGATTGTTACCTCGATTACTATTTATTGAAATTTTTTTATCAACGTAGCAACACTCATAAATATCGTTAAATAATCTATTTAACTCCGTATACATCTGAATAGGGCAATCATAACTCAATAACTCGCCGAAATCGGCAGTGAGTAGTTGCTGTTTGACCTTATTATTATCTAAGATGCGACGAGTCGTGGGCGCTGATAAGGCATCAGGCACGCTCGCACGAGCGGAGCGGGCGGCTGAGCGATTCACAGAGGTCGGATTTAATTTGATTGCTGCAGTTATGTAATAATGATCAGAGGTTTTTTGCGTTATAATTGCTGAGTGAATTAGTGAACAAGACGATTTAATAAAAATATGGTCTAAACAAGATTCAACTAGTTTGCCTGCCACGATTTCTCTTCTAGTTACACCACTAATACATTTATTAAAACCGAATTCACATAACAAATTCTCGTAGGTGATTACAGAGTTATCCTTTTTGTTTAATAAATTAATGTTAATGTCTCCGACGAAAATAGCTTTACACGAATTAGGCAGTTGTTCCAATAGTATTTTAAGTTCTGTAAGAAATTGCTGCAGTTTATTTAGTTTCTTTATTCTAGGTGGCCTATAAACAGATATTAACGTAATAATTTCGGTTCCGTAACATACCTTGAGAACGACACACTCAGCCGACACCATGATCGCAGCCTCTGGAATGCAAACCCGCGCGCTCAGGCTCGCGCGAACGAACACCAGGACCCAAAAACGGGTCATAGCATCCTTTGCCATCCCGTACGCCTTTTTATCTCCGGTACACAGCTAGTCGTTGCAGATTTGGGAGCCCAGATAAATGTAGTGGTCGACGATGCCTACGCCAGGAATGTTGCAGGTGACATTTGATAACGTTCCGACTCGATCCTCTATCATCATTTTAGTTATTTTTCTGTTCACTGCGAGACCAACGTTGCCACTCTCCACCTCGAGTCTATGGAATAGCTCACTCCTATCATCCATAGATAGAACGGTGTCGTCAGCATATCGAAAATTTGAAAGTCTCTTTCCGCCTACAGGGAAACCCTTCTCCCAATCTTCAATGGTCCTCCGTAAGATTTGCTCACCATATTATGTTAAACAGTGCAGGGAACAAGATGCAGCTCTGTCTTACTTCTTGTTTAGTTGTAAACATAATTGAGCAATCAGTAATCCTAACGAAGGAGGCCTATGCCCAGCAGTGGGCGTCTTACGGTTGAAATGATGATGATGATGAACGAAGGAATAGAAATAGAAAATAATTTTCAACTTAAATATAATCTCATTCATTATGTTCTATCTTTAAGCCAAAGTGTAAGTTTTTAATGTTAATCATAACAATCATTAATTAACCAACCAATCATAAACTAACCAAAGTTGTTTCATTTACTAGAATATCATTTATTTCATGACAGGCGAATATTACAGTAATTGGCTTCTACAAATGTACAATAAACAAAACTATTTGCAAGAATAATATCGCAACACGATATTACTGTTTGTAGTCGAAAATATAAACTTACACGAATAATATCGCAACACGATATTACTGTTGCAGACGGCACTAGAAATTTACACGAATAATATCGTAAGAGACACTACTGATCAGAGCTTAACCTATACTAGTATAGTAAAATGCATTTAGTTAATTTGTAACGAATACCTTGGTACTAATTAAATTTGGTTGAAATAACAAGATAGCTTAAAAAAATAGCTTCCATATGTGATATAAAAAGTCTCTGATACTTATTTTTTAGTCGAGTTATTAACAAAAATGCTTCTTTTATTTTTCCTGAACATTTTGACTTTTTCGGTTACCGGATTATTCGCGGGGGGGGTCGATATCCTGATCGCAAAACTTAAACAAACTATTGTATTTTCGGACTCTAAGAGCGCTCTTCAAGCCCTACAAAAATTTCCATTCAAATCTTCCATAACTTCTGCCTATATTTTCCAATGTAGACAATTATTACTAACATGTAGAGAAAAGGGTTACAATGTTCTTTTTGTTTGGATACCTGGCCATCAAAATATCGAAGGAAATGAAAAAGCGGATAAGCTTGCCAAGGATGCAGCACACACTGGTGATACATTTCATTATAAAAATTTAGTATCTGATCTCCTCTCTCTTCCTAAGGAGCATTTACGTAGCTCTTGGGAAGGTTTGTGGAATACTCCGAATAAGGGTAAAAGTTATAAACAAATTCAACAGGACATCCCATTAAAGCCGTGGTTTACGAAAATTCAATTATCAAAATCTGCTACATCCAGTCTCATCCGTATGAGGTTAGGACATGTTTGCACCGCCTATCATCTGACTAGATTGGGTATTTGTAACAACAGTGTATGTGCTTGTGGTACTGGTGACGAAAATTTAAACCACATTTTCTTCCAGTGTCCACTTTATGATAACTCCTCTTTTTTAACCTCCCTTATTTCCCTCCGTGTTCCTCTCCCTACACCAATTCCAACTCTGCTGTCCTGTATAAATTTTGATTTGTTTAATTTAATTACTAACTTTCTAACTGTAAATAATATTAAGTTATAATTATTTATTCCATACCTTATGTTATTCTTATAAGTACCTACATTCTTATAATCTACTATATCATACCTATATCATATTTAACAAAGATGTAAAATATATTTAAATATCATATGTTTTATCCTGCCTGACCAATCCTGATCCTTTTATTCATCCTAAATTCCGATTCTATTTTCATTACAATAACCCTCTTGGTTTCCCTACCTTTACTTGACATTGGCTAATGTACAAACCGTACGAGCCAAAGAGAAGAAAAAAAAAAAAAAATTGTGAACAAACACAAAGCAAGCCAGGCGTTGGAATCACCCATAGAATAGGTCAACACTTAGGCTACGTTCCGTTTTGCGCCAACAGCGATAATATCACTGATATCGCGCTCACACATCGTTCCGATTTGTTGTGAGCGCGACAACGAAAGCAGTAATTACGTCACGGATGACGTCACTACCGCCGCCATTTTGCGATCACGGTGATATCGTTCTCAAGCGTTAGCACTGTGAGCGGGCTGTCATATTTGACGTTTTGTTGTCAAACGTCATTGTTTGTTGTGGTTTTGTTTGAGTAATCTCTGCGTTTTAGGTTTTATTTAGGTATTTTATTTGTTTATCCCGAAGCAGAAAGCCAGAAAAATGATAGTGCTTATTAAAGATGAGACGACGGGTAGAGACATTACTGTTGAGCCTCATATCTAATTGACGCATGAGAGAGACGACCACCGACTCTCAAGAGACCGTCTTTCAAAAATGGTGAGAGACGCTGTAGTCGGTTGGTACAAAGTCTGTTGGTTTGCAGACGATGAATATCATCCGCAAACTCGTTCTGCTGAACGGAGCGCACCCAAAATAACAGAGCGGCCTTACGCTCTCCAGCTGTCAATGGACCAGAGCGCCGTTCGCCTGGTTTGTGTTTAGAGTTTAATAAAAAACGCTGGATGCAAGCCGTCACTCCGACGAGCTTGTCAAGAGAGCTGAAGCGCGCAAGCAGCTCGTGATCTATGTCTGGAACTGCTATATGAGCAGGCACCTTTTGTGGCTTGAGACCTGGCAAAGCATGATGTCCCAAAGCCACTGGCATCTTGGGCCAAGTGTGAGGAGGCTCTTTGAGCCAGCTGGGGGACCACCAGAGGTCATGAGCAGAAAGAGCGTGAGCAGACATTCCCCTGCTTGCACAATCTGCAGGGTTCAGTCCCGTGGGAACGTGTCTCCACGTGGAGCTGGTCGGGCAGGACTTTATCTTAGCCACTCGATTGGCTTCGAAAGTCTGGAGCCGATGAGGGGGCGTGTTGAGCCACGCCAGCACTATCGTGCTGTCTGACCAACAGGTATGTTGGCTTATAGTGAGGTGAGCCGACAATTCAGCTGACACTCGTGTCATGAGCTGTGACAAAAGAGCTGCAGCTGATAGCTCCAGCTTGGGAATCGTGGGCTTATTCTTAATTGGAGCCACCTTTGACTTGGCAATGACCAGGTGTACATTAACCAGTCCATTGGCATCGAGCTCATGGAGATAAACGACAGCGCCAAAGCCGGCTTCTGACGCGTCCGCGAACCCGTGAAGCGAGTAAGTGGACGTGGACTTGTATTTACAAATGTGCCGAGGTAATCGAAGAGCTGAGAGCTGAGGAAGATCCTCTGAGATGTGTTGCCACTCTGTGTGGACTTCATCTGGGGTGGGCTCGTCCCATCCCAGTTTCATGAGCCATAACTTCTGTAAGAGAAGCTTTGCGCGGAAGATGACTGGGGTAACCCAGCCATTAGGGTCATAAAGGGATGCGACTGTGCTGAGAATGGAGCGTTTGGTAACCTGAGTGAGTGAGGGGAGAGAGATGCGATACGTGAACTCATCCGATTGAGGAATCCATTGTATGCCTAGGACCTTGATGGTATTCGACTCTGGGCTGAGGTCAAAATCTTTAGGCATGTCGCATTGGTCATCTGGGAACCGTTCAAGGAGCTGAGGAGAGTTTGAGGTCCATTTACTGAGCTGAAAGCCACCCAGAGCTAGTAAATTAATCAGCTCTGTTTGAAGTGCCTGAGCTGACTCCACAGAGTCATGACCAGTGAGGATATCGTCGACGAAAATTGATCGTCGTATGATGTGATCAGCATGGGGGTAGCGATGACCTTCATCATCAGCCAACTGCAGCAGGGTGCGGATGGCGTGGTACGGGCTAGACCGTAACCCGTATGTGACGGTATTGAGCGAGTATGTGAGCAGGGCCGGTCAGGTGACGACCGCCAGAGAATGAGCTGATAATGTCTTTGGTCTGGGTGGATGAGTATGTTTCTGAACATCATTCTGATGTCAGTACTGAAGACTACGGGATGTGTCCTAAAAGACATAATAATGTCAACAATATCTTGTTGGAGAGCTGGACCTGTGTGAAGGCAATCATTTAGGCTGACGCCATTTGAAGTTTTACTACTACCGTCAAATACAGTACGTAGCTTATCTGATCCCGTCTTGAAAATGCCATGATGGGGGATGTAGTAATGAGGCTTATTCGCGAAAGTACTTGGGTGGCATGGTGCCATGTGTCCCATGTTCACGTACTCAGTCATGAAATCTACATATTTTGAGCGGAGGGGCGGATTTGCCTGTAGTTTCCTTTCAAGGTTGAGGAACCTACGTAACGCAATAGCATGAGTGCTGCCTAAGGTCGGCGCATCTGGGAGAAAGGGCAAAGTTACCATATAACGACCTGAAGGATCACGAGTGGTTGTGGTGCGGAAAATCTCTTCGCACTGTTCTTGTAATGGGCTGATTTGTGTATGAGGTTGGGGTTCCTCTGACTCCCAGAACCTCTCAAGGTTTTTACATATTTCATGAGTAGAAACGTCGGGTTCTGAATTTGAGCTGATAATGTGAGCTGAGTTCGACTGGTTTGCCGGTGTTGCACATAGGTCCTGAATGGGGCCTATCAATGTGAAGTCAAAAATCGTGCCGAAGGCTATGGGCTTCCCCCGGCCCAACGAGACCTTAGTCCCGTCCAGAACTTGGCCGAGAACATCACAACCCAACAAAAGATCAATTGGAGCTGGTGTATCGTATTCCTGATCTGCCAAAGGAATTGGTTTTTCCCCTTTTACCCGTGCGATATGTGGTACTTTATACAATGGTAAATAACCGGTAACATTTTCTAAAATATGAGCTGTAGCTGTAATGGTAGGTGTGTCATGATGTGTAGGACGACATACTATAGTGATTGATGCCTTTGATTCCTGAGAGTTGTGGTTTCCCACTCCTGCGATTTTTAATGATGTTGAGCTGAGTGGCAATTTCAAAATACGAGCCATGCGCTGAGTTATAAGTGTTAACATGCTACCAGTATCTAACAAGGCTCGCGCTATGTGAAAATGGCCATGTACGTCTGCTATTTTTAGCGAGACGGTAGGCAATAAAATGGGCTGATTAATGACGTGTTCATCACGTTGTGCAGAATTACAATAACTATGATCCTCTTTTGGATCTGATATCGCAGAGTGGGCTTGTGGTGTCTGTGTATGGGCTGAGTGAGTATGTACTTTATGTGAGTTTGAGTGTGTATGTGGTTTGTATGAGTGTGTGGGCTGAATGTCGTCCCCGTTGTGCTCTGTGATTGTAGGTAGTCATTGTTGACCACCTACACGTGACCTACTGGGTGAGCGTGAGTGATTGGGTGGGTTGTTGGGTTTTGGTGGTGTCATCTGTGAGGCGTGTGCGGATGGATGTTGGTGCTCATGAGCTGGGCGATGTCTGGGCTGATCTCTCAGATGAGGGGGTAGCAGATGAGCGGATGAATGGGGTGGAGAAGAAGCACCGGGACGATGTAGGGATGTGTGGTGCCTATGGTCTCCACACTCTTTGCAAGCCCCCTGGGACCTGCATTCGTTTTCGTAGTGGGGACCTAAGCAGCGTCGGCAGCGGTCGCGGGCGTTTATAAAGTCCCAGCGACCTTGGATGGGCTGATTGTTGTACTTCGGGCATGCTATGAGCTTGTGACTCTTGTTCTGACAATATGGGCAGTAAAAGTTTGATGTTGGGGAAGCGCGGGTGGGTTGAGCTGAGTATGTCCTTGACTGCTGCACCGGCGGCTGCCTACGTGCAACGCTTGGCTCAGAGCTGAGCTGAATTGGTTTAAAGTAGGCCGGATACTGCCTGCGGGAAGTGCTGGGTTCAGGGTTGGGTTGAATGGGTCTGTAGCCCTGGGATGGCCTACGCGGAAAGGCCTGATTTGTCTGATTGAGCTGACTTGGCTGAGAAGGCGCTGGTCCAGACCATTCAGTCTCAACACAGCGTGCATGCTCCTCTAGAAACTCAATGAGGTCCTTTAGAGTAGGCAGAGATGGGGAAGAGCTATGCTTCCTCTCAAAGAGGGTACGCAACTCCCCCTTCAGCTTTCGCACTACTATTGAGACAAAGACATAATCTGTTTCTTGCATGGGCAGATCAAGGTTATTCAACGCACATTGAGCTGAAACGAGTGGAGTTAAAAAAAGTGTGCGAATATCTGAGCGGGCTGAGATGTTTGGTAGACCTAATATAATATCTACAAACCTATCTATTAGAACTCGCCTGTTCTCATATCGCTTTGTCAGGATATCTAATGCTACGGCCAAGTTCTCGTTTGTGATCTTCAAGTGAGATACCATACTGAGTGCTTCCCCTGTTAGGCACGAGAGGAGGTAGTGAAGCTTGATGGCGTCCGACAGGTGCGCCAAATCGCTCGTCAAGCTTCTGAATACTGTTATAAAAGAAGGCCAATCTTCGACCTTAGAGCTGAATTTCGGCAGTTGAATTTTTGGCAACACTGCCTGGGCTGAGCTGAGAGGAGGCGGAGTTTGTGCTGATGACGTGGATGGCTGAGGAGCGGCCGTTAATGAGCTGATGAACTCGTTCGCGACGAGTATCTGAGTATAGGCTTCCATTGCCTTCTCGTGTTGTTCAGTGTACGAATTTTCAGTGGTTTCATCGAGCTCCTTTTCATCTAGTATGGCGTAAAAGACCTTATTTAACTTATTCTTCCACTCCTCCAGCTTGTTGAATCGAGCGGCAAAGTCATTCTTAGAGAATCCCGGTTTACCGCCCAAAACAACATCCCCTATTTCACGCAATTGTAAGATGCTCTTGACGGCCTCCCTGAATATAGCCGCTTGTGATTTAGTCGGCATAGTTTTGTTTAAAAAAATAATAATAAAGAAATATATATATAGTGAGCGGATGTAGTTGAGCGGTCGGCAGTTTAACTGTAGCAAATCAACTTAAATATATGAGAGATGAAACTTAATGAAATTAAATCAACTTAATTGAACAGCTAGGTAACAAGCAGAAAGGAAACAGAAAAATAAACAAATATTTTTATGACACTCTGTATACTAACTAATGTGCCGAAACGTTCCTATATCTCACACTATGAGATATTAAACCCGAAATGTATTAAACAATTAAATGGGAAAAAAAAAATTTAATTGACCACCCTGTATATACAGTAATGTGCTGAAATTACTTTACCGTTACTATTGAAACGAAATTATATTTAAAAAAAAATTGGGTGAGGAACATTTATATTCACCACCCTGTATATTGTGAAATGTGCTGAAATAACTTTACAGGTACTATGTGTGAGATGTTAAAACCGAAATAATAATTTAAAAAAACTGGATGGGAAAATTTTATGTTCACCACCCTGTATATTGAGAAATGTGCTGAAACGACTCTCTAAACTACTGTGAGTGAGAGGAAAAACTAATTTTATTAAAAAAAAATTGGTGACAAAAATTTTAATTTACCACCCTGTATAAACGTTAGTTGGGTATTACTAATTGACACCCATGCGAAATAACAATGAGACAAAATAATTAATTTGTTTAATCAAAATGACTTAAAAAGATTGCCTTCTGCACTATCTAATTGACTGTGTCTATTTACTTACACTGTTACAATAAAACTTATAAAATTTTATACAATATTACCTATATAATGTTGTGCGCAATTAAAAACTTAAAATTATTGAGCCGAACGGATAATCTTAACGTTAGCCGATGAGCGGAGTAGGTACTTACATGTAGATAGGTACCCCAAGGACACGGGGCCCCATAAGTTTCTACCTACCTACTATGCTGTGTTAAAAAATAATGATGCGATCAACACTTCTTTGCTTCGATACACAAAACGAAAAATCAGTTTTATAAACAATTCGACAATATTAAATGTAAATAAAATGTAGTTGGGAACAACAAAATTCAATGCCGAATGAATTCGTGCGAGTTAGGTCACAAATTATATAGGTAGTTAGGTAGGTAGATTCGTGCGCTAAGCGAGCGAGCGCGACTTTGTGACTTGGGCGGAACGGGCGAATCGAAGCTGACTCGACTCGATTGAGCGGTTATAACAATCACGCGTAATGCAATGCTTTATTTTATAAACAATGTAACTATTAATTGTTATGAGCTGAGTTATGGATTATTTTGTACTGTTATTCTAATACTAAATGGGCAGACAATTACGGGCCGATATTTTTTTTGAGAAGTGGGTAGAGTTTGTCGCAGGCGACAATCAGCGTTCACACGTTGGCCGATCATTCAGTTGATCTGAATATGTCTGCGTTGACTGACGTGTAGGATATTTTAGATTTATTGTTTTTTTTCGTAATCAGGCCATTTTGTGGAGCAAATTACATTGTCAAAAATATCCTTGATGTTGTATATCTTTGATAAAATATATTTTTTATTCAATTGATAATAAAATACACTTAAACTCACAAGATGTATAGGAGTATTCTGTTTCGTTATCTAAAATTAAGTAAATAAAAATAAAATGAATAAAACGTTATTAATACATTATTATTATTATACTGGGTTCAATCCCCGCCCAAGAAATATTGATATGATGTAAGTATTTGTTTTTTCTGTGTCTGGGTGTTATGATAAATATGTCTATTATTACTTTAATGCATAATTACATTTATCTAGACATATTATACAAGATCCAGACTCTATTAATATAGAAAAATTCTCGTAATAAATTAAAAGCGCTGTAAATGTAAATTGCATAAGACGTCATTGCATACACATCCATCCTCACGGCCAGTCCAACGCAGAATGAAACCGGCGATCGTGTGAACACTCAATGATCGCCGGTCATGGTCGCCGACCATGATCGGCCAACCTGTACTGGGGCCATAAAGCCCCCAGTACACGATGGCCGATCATGGTCGGCGACCATGACCAATACATCGTACATTGACACTTTTGAAAGAATCTTTTTAAACTTGTTCGTTCAAAAGTGTCAATGTACGATGTATTGGTCGTGGTCGCCGACCATGATCGGCCATCGTGTACTGGGGGCATTAGAACGATATCACCGTGATCGCAAAATGGCGGCGGTAGTGATGTCATCCGTGACGTAATTACTGCTTTCGTTGTCGCGCTCACAAAAAATCGGAACGATGTGTGAGCGCGATATCAGTGATATTATCGCTGTTGACGCAAAACGGAACGTAGCCACTGTATAGGATTCATGAAACTTTGCATACCTTCGATATCACCGATATTAAAATATATAGTTTCAGAATCCGATATCAAATATCGATATACAGTTTCGAATCGATTTACAAAAAAAGATATATTACCCACCACTAATCACTAGACGGGTCTTTCATAGAAAAAAAGTAAATTATCGTTTTGTATGGAAGTTATACTAAAACGGAATACCAACCACATAGCTGAAATTATGACGTACATGACATGACGTACAGGGTTCCCAACATAATAACCGAAATAGTGCTGTACCAGTCGTCGGATTTTTTAACGATGGCGACATTAAAAAATATCAGGATTCCATTTCTATCATTATTATTATACACTTATTCGTCCGGTCAATGGGATTCGTTCGTATCTTGTCGGTTGCTCGTGGTGAGAAAGTTTCTTCCCTCCATCCATTCCTAAATACTATAGGTATCTATGATTCCTAATTCCTATTTCCATACACTCACTCACTCACTCTAGTTTTGATTTTGTTTTGTATGAAATTTTTGTAGGAGTTGATTTTGTAAAAAAATAAAAATAACTTATAAAAGATTCCTGACTCTAATAAAAAAAAGAATAAAGAAAATGTTACTTTTTTGTACATTTCAGGTATCTTTTGACATGACCTCGCTGGCAACACTTGGTAGAAACTATGCTTCAACTGAGCGTTCGTTCGTTGGCCTACCCTAGTATAAATAAGTTTATGGTTGGCCTTCGGCCACCGTCCACACCGAGTTCGATCTAATGGCTCAATTCCTTTGATGTTACCGCCACGCTTCGGATCGCCGGCACACGCCAACGAACGATCGTTGGCGTTCGCCAAACCGTCCAAACAGGATCAACGAAGGGCATCGAAACCCATTCGTTGGCGTTCGTTGGCGCATTGATTTTTTATTTTATGGCGTTGGGTATAACGATAGCTAGCTAAGCTAACAACGTTTATAAGAACAAATCATCAAAAATCTATCAAAATAAGGAGTTGAAATGACACTTGAAGCCCATACCCATATCCAGGGAGGCTACCGGCTAAGAAATATGGATATGGGTATGGGCTTCAACTGTCATTTTAATTCCTTATCTTGATAGATTTGATCCGACCATGATCGGCCATCGTGTACTGGGGGCATCAAGCGTTAGCACAGTGAGCGGGCTGTCATATTTGACGTTTTGTTGTCAAACGTCATTGTTTGTTGTGGTTTTGTTTGAGTAATCTCTGCGTTTTAGGTTTTATTTAGGTATTTTATTTGTTTATCCCGAAGCAGAAAGCCAGAAAAATGATAGTGCTTATTAAAGATTAGACGACGGGTAGAGACATTACTCTAAATTTAAGCACGGATCACTATCATCATCGCTGTACGACTAAACCGGTGATTATTTACTTACAAATTCAAATCAAAACAACGCTCGCTCGCGATGCTTGCAAATAGCCGTTCCGAATTGAAATCGCATCAACAGTGCTGTCAGCGCGATAATCAAATCGGAATTGGGGGGCTACCGCGTAACTTTATGGGTATGAACTTCATACGTTTTTGGGAACTTTAGGTCAATTTTATAAAAAAAATTGCCGCTATCAGTTCCTTGTTTTGTGACGTCGGGTATAACGATAACTACAGTCGTCACAAATTAGGATGCCCGTTTTAACACATGGTAATGACCCTAGAATGTAACTTGTTACGAAAACCAAAAAATCAAATATATGCTGATTACTTATCAAAGGTGTATGAAAATAATATGTTACATTTTTGAACGCATCATAAATTAAGGCAAAGTGTATTCCTTGTATTATTTTTGCGTTTATTCTAAAGTAAACGCAGATTCGATTAACTACGAAACGTATCGAAAAACAGTTACGTTCTCAGTATTTATTTTTTTAAATACTAGTGTTGTAACCGTTGTGTGCAGGATTTCTCCAGCTTCATTCAATTTTATCGAAATAATCGTTATAACCACTTTCATAGATTAATTTGTAAAATTGATCTTTTTTGTGTGAAAACTAGATTGGTGCTTTAGCATTAGTGAAATTATGAATTGGCAACAATGATTTCGATAAAACGGTTTCTAGGCAAACGCAAAGTTATCCAAGGAGAATGTTTCAAATGAACCGAATGAAAAAAAAAATTCTTTAAATAATGCCGCGTACACACCGCGCCAACGAACGCCAACGAATGGGTTTCGATGCCCTTCGTTGGTCCTGTTTGGACGGTTTGGCGAAGGCCAACGATCGTTCGTTGGCGTGTGCCGGCGATCCGGAGCGTGGCGGTAACATCAAAGGAATTGAGCCATTAGACCGAACTCGGTGTGGACGGCGGCCGAAGGCCAACGAACGAACGCTCAGTTGAAGCATAGTTTCTACCAAAAGCGAGAGCGTTGAGTTTAATCTGTGCGTAATCTCTAGCGAAACACCAATCACAGCGCGTGAGCGTGACGTCAAATGTGAGTGAGGTGATTACTATATATTATTTATCTTTCTCTATGGGTGATTATTTGTGAATCATTTTTCTGCTCTTCTAGATTTCTAATTGTTTTTCTAGCTTTTGTTTGCAAAACACTTTAAAAGATTGTGATAATAGCCAAACAAACCCTTTCAAGAGTCATCGAAAGTGCCCATTGAATAATACCTACCATGGAACCAGGCACAGCCTTCTCTATTGTGAACCGCTTCACGAAAGGCGATAATCGCAATGTTCGGCCCCAGGCAGGGGAGTAGACATAATAATGATCGGCAATTTATTTGCCTTTAATTCAGATTACTGTGCTGCTGAATTTAGGAATGTGAAGAAAACATCCGTGTAAGTTTGTCAACCACTACATTATTTATAATCAAATACCTAAAAGTTTAAAATCATTGCGAAAATAACATAACCTCAAAAGTGTAACTCATCATATTTTTAACTAGGTACTTATTATTTTTGTTATGTTCAACATAAAATATTAACGTTCCCTCTCCTTTCCCTTTCAGGTCGGCAAGATAATCTTACGGTGATGCTGCCGTTGGATATACTTCGGCGCGATTTGAATGAATTGATTTGAAGGTGTGTACAGAACATAAAGTCCGCTCGAAATCGTATGCAGCGATAGTGGATGAAAAAGAAGGAAAAGTCATCAGCGTCCAAACATGCTGTTGCTCTCCAGATGTGAATACACAGGCGCAGTGAAAAACCATCCAGTACTGACACACAGTGCTACTGGAAGAAATCCAAATTAGCTAATGTTGGAAATAATTTGAAATATATCACGGCTGAAATGATGATGATGATGAAGGAAATATCAGCCGGTATAAGATCATGTTCTTAGCAGACTGCTTCCAAAACATGCTGACACAATTTCTTCAAGCTGCGGCAAACTAAAATGTATCCCACTGTTAAGATTATGAGAAAAGTGAAAAGTGTAAATGTTATTGTGTAATGAAACTTTAGTTTTATTTTTTTTCCAAAAGTGAATAATTGGAAACAAAAATTTACCCTATATAGTATGAAAGTACAAATTAAAACAAAATGTAATAAAATATGTTTCTTTATTCAATTCAATGTAAGCCCTAAATATTAAATAATTCATAAAAACACTAATAAAAATTTTGTGTTTATGTTAGAAACACAGCCCCCCTAGCATGACCATTATTACGTCGATAAACGATAAACGATATCTTCTCTTATCGCAACGAGTTATCTATCGAATTTGCGAGCATGAACAGCATCGATATACGATATGATAAAAGTTATCATGTGCTATGATAGTGATAAATCGTGTGGTATGCTAAACCAATGTTGCTAAGTTAGAAAAAAAATATCATTCATCATTCACTTTTCTTTCACTCTTTTTTTTCTTTTTTTACATTTTTCAGTTAGTTGCTTTAGCTCCGAACACAAATATTGTATCATTTCTATAGAAATTTTATAATTTCTTAGAAATTCGTTGTCCGGGAGCTCGAACGCATTTGTTAAGGTTCGGACGAAAGTCCTCTCCTCTTTCCTTCGTCTTTTTAGGGCTTCCGTACCAAAATGGTAAAAAGAAACCCTTATGGTGAGACTCAGGCTGTCTGTCACAACTGGACATCTCGAGAACTACTCATGCTATCAACTTGAAATTTGGAATAGTTTTAGATTGACGTTTGCTTAACTATTTTGCAAATAAGAGAGAAATAAAAACAGTTATATTCTTTTGCAACAGAGACTGAAAGGGGGTCTTAAAAATTGGAAGTGGGGCTACTAAGACATATGGGTTATCATATGAAAGAGCGCTGCTTGCACATTCTAAATATTTTTTTCTTTTTTCTTAAGCCGCATAGTTTTCGACTTATGATGAAAAATTAAATAAAAAATACCGTCCCCCCCTTATCTCCGAAGTTTGTATAGAGAAAAATCTGAAATTATTTTATGTGATAGAAGCTTAAGTAAAGATTACAGGAAAAATAAAACGATGACTCTAAATATTAAAGTTTTTCAGAAATCATCAATATAAATTATATTTGTTCCACTATCGGTAGGTTTCACCGCGAGGTGTGAGACAGGGAGATGTCATTTCTCCGAAACTGTTCACAGCTGCGTTGGAGGATATTTTTATGCTACTGGACTGGAAAGGATTCGGCATAAACATCAATGGCGAGTACCTAACACACCTGCGGTTTGCCGATGATGTAGCTCTCATGGCTGAGACCTTGGAAGACCTGAACACAATGCTCGAAGATCTCAGCAATGCTTCCCAAAGAGTGGGTCTGAAGATGAACATGGATAAGACGAAAATCATGTCCAATGCCCATGTTGCATCCGCTCCAGTTAATGTTGGGATCATTACTCTCGAAGTTATTGACAACTAATAATATAATATAATATTTTCTTACAATCACACCAATTATCTAAGCCCGTAGGTAATTTCTTAAGAAACTGTGTCTACGTGAACTTAATAACGGATAAATATATACTTAAATACTTTTTTGTTTGTAAATACATACTTAATATACATAGAAAACACCCAGACCAAGACAAATAGACATGTTCATGCACACAAATATTTGTCCTGTTCGGGAATCGAACCCGAGACCTCTGGCGCAGAAGGCAGGAAGATTACCCCTGCGCCAAATCGGTCGTCAAACTATGTCTACCTGGGACAGACAATCCAATTAGGTAAGTCCAACTTCGAAAAAGAGATCTCTCGTCAAAATTCCTCAATGTCTCAAGACTAAGGTCTTTGACCAGTGTGTATTGCCGACTTATGGAAGCGAGACGTGGTCTTTTACTATAGGTCTCATAAGAAGGCTCAAGGTCACCCAGCGAGCATTGGAGAGAGCGATACTTGGTATTTCCCTGCTCGATCGAATCAGAAATGATGAGATCCGCAGGAGAACTAAAACGACCGACATCGCACGAAGGATTGCTCAGTTGAAGTGGCAGTGGACACATAGCGCGCAGAACCGATGGCCGTTGGGGCGGAAAGGTTCTCGAATGGCGACCGCGAACCGGACGACGTTCCGTGAGCACCCTACAAGGTGGACCGACGATCTGGTAAAGGTCGTGGGAAGCCGCAGGATGCGGGCAGCGCAGGACCGATCGTTGTGGAGATCCTTGGGGGAGGCCTATGCCCAGCAGTGGGCGTCGTACGGCTGAAATGATGATCGGTCAAAAGCTGGCATTATTGACCTAAAACTGCAATATTCTACACCGCAAATGCTCTGACAAATCTAGCATCACCGATGAAAACATCTCCACGTTATATATTTATTTAAATTTATGATGGTACGAAACCCTCGGTGTGCGAGTCCGACTCGCTCTTGACCGTTTTTTTTTCCTCTGCCGCTATTATTTCAAGCCTTACGAAAGGCCTCCTAGACATTCTTGCTGCAACTGAAATTATATGTTTTTCATGACACTTTTAAGAATTAAATTTACACAAGCAATAGAGAAACATTTAAAATTGGCATTCTTCTATTTAAATAAACTGAAAATAAGTCTAATTCTTATGAAATAATGGCCCGATATATGTATCGCGTACTGTAATGATCGTCGATAAATTTGGTTAGCAGAATGTCAAAAAACGATAACTCACCGCGATAATTATCGTCTTTTTGATGGTCATGTTCGACAGTATCGATAAAAAGTGGTGGTCATGTTCGCTCTATCCTTTATCATATCATATCTTATCGAGGTAATGTCACCGCTATGGTCATGCTCGTTAATTCGATAAAAAATCAATATGGCGGCTTTATCGCTCGATAAATCGCTTTATCATATCGTGTTTTGTTGGTCATGCTAGGGGGGCTGGTCTTGATAGTTTAGTATGTTCTTCTTTGAAAGCAATTTGAAAGGAGATGTTGATATGGTAGACTAGACCGATTAACATTTCAATAAGTACAGTAGGTAGCGAGTTATATGCAAATAAACAATCAATCCAGCTATTGATGATTCTTTTGATTGCTGCGATTTTGTGTGTGCGTCCAATATTGATTTTTACAAGCGTCATCAAAATATCATTCAATTTATAATATTATAGCAGGCTGAGTAAAATATAAATTGGTATTTATAATGAGTGCATAATTTATTTAAATTCAATATTTAATAGTATACTTAAATATTGTTTATATCCAAGTAATATATTTAAGTATTACTACTAATTATAAATGCGAAATTACCTCTATCTGTCAGTCTGCTTCGCTTTCATGCCTAAACTACTAAACTGGTTTTGATGAAATTTGGTACCTACAAAGATAGAGTTGACCTTGCGAAAGGACATAGGCTAATTTTTATTCCGGGAAAGCTTGTACTCTGTAATCCATGCGGGCGGAAGGCTAGTATTAAAATTAAAATAAAGCCAAGCTCACCAAAAGCTCACTGACCTCTATTATTATTATTACACACTGGACAGGCTGTCTCCATACAAATGAAAGCAAATTTTTTGTGGCAATTTGAAGCGGCACTACGAGTGTCCCGAGAACTAACTTTGACATAATCATTACCACAACTGACTGCACATCACTAGAGTTAGTTACATAGACACTCGTACCTAACTATATGCCTACAGCGCCAAAATAGCGATACTCAAATAGGCACTTTTATGACAGCCAGTCCAGTCCAGACTCCAGCACAGCATGTCTCCAGTGGACAGTGTTGCCAGCGAGGTCTTGTCTAAAGATACACCTACACCCTGAAATGTACAAAAAAGTAACCTTCTGGCAACACTGGGCACTGGAGCCGGAATCGAGTGCCAACGATCGTTTGCTCAACGTTTGTTGTTTGTGCTTTAACCTTCGATAGCCAACGAACGTGCGGCAGCCAACGCTGAATATCCTTCGTTGGCGTTCGTTGGCGCGGTGTGTACGCGGCATAAAACCTCGACAACCTTGTACACCTCACCATGTCGAATCGTCACGTTCACCTTTCCAGAGATTTCTTATAACACGTTTCGTTCGGCTTGTTCGATGCGTTCGCATCGGACAAGCGTGCGTTTACCATAAGCGGCCTGTACACGTTGGTCCAACCACTGGCCAATGCATCGTACATTGACACTTTTGAACGAACAAGACGTTTAAAAAGGTTCTTTCAAAAGTGTTAATATACGACATATTGGCCAATGGTTGGGCCAACGTGTACAGGCCGCTATAATAAGTAATGTGGCTACTCTATGACCCTATGCTGTGAGCTGTAGTTAAAATACTTGCACTTTTAGAGCCAACGCGCACTTGTGATTTTTAGTCGACCGATAGTTTAGTCGGAATCGTAAGACGATCGTGCGTGATCAAACTGTCGTCGGCCGATAGTTTGGTTTTGAGAACCTGCGAGCACTTGTGATTTTAGTCGATCGATAGTTGGTCGATAGTTTAGTTGAATCCGGGCGAGCGCTAACATAGTCCTTCATGCACAGGCCGATAGTTGTCCGATAGTTGTATAACTGTAACTTTATCTATAGATGTAGTAACTATTGGCCAGTCATTTTCGATAGTTCAATACTGAATGCGTACTCTACCGATAGTTTGGCGATATTTTAGTTGAATGCAGTGCGCGCGCTCACATAGGTAGTCCTTCATGCACATTACCGCCCGACCGATAGTTGTGCGATAGTTTGATCGTACAACTATCGGCCAGTCATTTTCGATAGTTTGATCGGTCGATAGTTTAAGCGCACTGACGATTGCCACTGCCATATAACTCTATACTGAATCCGGGAACGACCAAACTATCGCCCGATTAAAAATCACAAGTGCGCGTTCGCTCTTATATAAATTATGCTATTTAAGTGTATTCGATTCAAGTTTATATAACATAAAAGATCAATTTATACTTTAGTAAAATGTTTATTAAAAGTATAAGTACCTATATAGTAAGTTTAACATTTTATAATAATAACTTTAGTCTTAATCCACATAAGTTGCAAACCTACTATAATCGATTAGTTACTCAGAACCTTAATCGATTAATCGCGAGAATCGATCACAGACTCGTATGGTTACATGCCTAATCACGTCACTTTGGCATGTGTCAAAACGGGCATCTTATGCCCCCAGTACACGATGGCCGATCATGGTCGGCGACCATGACCAATACATCGTACATTGACACTTTTGAACGAACAAGTTTAACAAGGTTCTTTCAAAACTGTCAATGTACGATGAATTGGTCATGGTCGCCGACCATGATCGGCCATCGTGTACTGGGGGCTTTATTTTGTGACGACTGTAGCTAGCAACGTTCAATAGAACAAAGCAGCAAAAATCTATCAGAATAAAGAACTCAAATGACAGTTGAAGCCCATACCCATATCCAGATTTCTTAGCCGGTAGCCCCCCAGCTTTTAGCGCTCACAGCGCCAACAGTACTATTGACTCAAAACGGAACACGGCCAGTGATAGATATGATCGAAACCTACAACCGAACCGATATTCCTGATACAAGTAACAAATATTAATACGATAAGTTACTTACTTTACTTACAGATCAGTAGTTGTTTGTTTGAGATGATGCAGTTTTAATAAGTATATTTTGAGTGATTTATTTAAGTTGAGTTTTACTGAAATAAAATTATGTAAGTAAGTAAATATATAACTTAGGGAGTTGATTGAAGTTACTCGCTACTCTCGCTCGTTTGGAATGACGTGCTCTATACTCGTATTCCTATTCCATTGCAGTAGGGTACAATATCGTGTTGCCGACGCGCATCGAACACATGTCATGCAATATCACAAACAAAACACAATATTGCCGAATGCCGATGCCAATATCGTATTTTCAGAACGCATCGAGTACCTACTAATAATTTATCGGATCCCGTACAATATAGGATCTCAACGCACATCGCAATCCTAACGCGATATAGTGTTTTCTAAAATATATAGTTTCAGAACGCATCGATATCGGATTTGACGATATTGATGCAATATACGTTTCAGTAACTATCATAAACTTATTTATACTAGGGGTAAATAATAAGTTTATGGTAACTATATACGATTCGTATCGCCCACTCCCACAAATTATCCCACTCCTAGATTACATGCTCTTTGGTTTCTCTAGTGATTACATCACAGAACAGAAAAAAAGATTACATGCTCTTTGTAAGTACCATACTTTCAGACATTGAATTTTTAATTTTTGTGAGAACAAAATTGACAGATGGTGACCATCATTTTTTCCTTTTTTTAAGGACGGTATTATTCGTCGTCATGAAGTTTGACTTAATACTCCAGTATTAAGTCGAGCTTCATGGTTATAGTGTTATAGTCACAGAACACAATTACTCCTAGCGGAGAAGAAGGTCAACTTCATATAAAAAATATAGGAACGATTTTTAGTTTGGAAGTGCTGCCATCTTAAGTCGGCCCAAGGTAAACTGTTTGAAGCGGGAAATTTGAAACACCTACAACTCACTTGGGTTTTGATTTTTGATAGGCACATCCAAACCAGGCGAGCAGCCTCGAGCGAGAGTTCATCCTCTCGAGTCGAGACCACTCACCCGGTCTGGATGTGCCATAAACGGAATCTATTTATCGGGGAATTAAAAATAAAACTTTTGTTTCTAGCCAATATTTCATCATAATTTTATTAATTTTTGTATACATAATGTTTTCTGTTTAACAACAAGTGTTTTTCTATGTACCTCTAATACAAAATATTAATACATTATAAAAATATACTCACGCGTTGCAATGTGACAAACACATGAACAAATTCAATTATACATGGTCTCTTTTTAACCGTACAGTTTGTATTTAACTATGCATTTGAAATATGAAAATGAAATGCCTTTAACAAACTGAACCCAGATGCTCTGACTTCACAGTCAATATCTCATGCTAGATCATATAAAGGAACCAGATGTGAAGGCCCAGGTTGAGATTCTATTGAAATTAGCGATGTAGCTTTGGTCTGAAACAAAATGATGGTTTAATTAAAATGTTTTTACATGTACTTTATTCACTTGCAATTAATAAATAAGTATAGGTATTTGTTTAGCTTACATCTGAAGGAACAGCTGTTCTGAGAAGATTTTTCTTAGATGAATCAGTAAAATCCTCATCCCTGAAGTGTTTCTGGCACAACATTCTGTGTTCATTGTGAAATTTTGTTTGCATTGCAATAGAGCTGTACTCTTTTTCAGGGAATATGTATTGCGCCCAATGTTAACAGCTGAAAAACATAATGATATCTGAGAAATATAATTATACAACTTATACAATAATAGTAGGTAGTAGGGATTACTGGTGATGTAGACTGGTGAGAAACTTGAACACCTATTATTAATTAATTTGAGTATTGTCAGTATCGTTGTAATTGTAAGTAGTAAAATTAAAGGCAAATAGCGGGACTCTAATAGCTGTAGGGGTACAAAAAAAACTTTTATTATTCTCAGTAGATTGTTGTAGAATTGAAGATCTATCCAACAAAAAGTAGGTACTAAAATTGTCATTAATTCATTAAATCACCTAAGAACATAGGAAAAGTCGAATCTTCAGGAATTATGTTTTCGAAAACTATAAGCGTTCTAAGCCTGAAACTTTGCAGGAAGTCTTCTTAGACCTTTTACCATAAAATTACCAGCATCCAAATCGTGGGACGATACCCGATAGGTACCTATACTAAATTTTTACCCAAATAACATCTATTAAACAGAATTAGCAGGCCGGCTCTCTTCTAATACATACCGAACAAGGTTTCTTTTAAATGGTTTCAGAAACCGAAACAATTTGACGTTGTCTTGGCACTCTTGCTTGGCCAAATGAGCAACCGCACTTGATGAAGCATTTCCTCCTTTGCTCTGCATCCGCCATGGTATGGTAGAACCGTGGATTGCAGGTCACATCACAGGCACCAAATAGATAGGGTCAAAGTCTCAAAGAGTCAATAACTCACGAAAAGATGTACAGCAAACAAAGGTGGTTTAGTTAAGAGTCACTGTCTCACGATGCGAATCACTGTCTCACGATGCGAATCACAAACTTTTGTAACACATAGAACTGAAACTCAACGTTTTGGTGGTAAATTACTTACAAAGAAATGAAATTAGGGATTAGTTAGGGGCTGGGTTTAACTTTTTTTCAGGATCCAAAGTGGGTAGGTAGGTAGGTACGTAGGTACTAGTCGGTCACGTGGTATAACAGTATTGCCATAACTGATAAATTGGAGTATTTATTTATATAGCAACATTAAAAATTCAGCCCTTGTAGGTATCTCAAGGCTTCCATACAAAGTTGACACCGGCTGGTTATAGTGATCTGTGGTTGTTGACGTATAAAAGTGGTATTTATTTTCTGTTTATTGTAAAATTAAATTTAATAAAAATAAAATTCATTAACCACAGAATCATGGCCCAGGAAAGGCAGGAACTGAAAGAATTGTGCCATTTATTGTTTCCTGACGATGGAGCCACTGCCGGTAAATTATGCATAACTACCTACTTATGTACAATTTTTGATTTATTTTGATAAAGCTATCATTTTACCCTTTTGAAATTAAATACATTTTCAGATAAGACTGAATACTTTAATGAAATTTCTGATTACATAAAGAAGTTGGGTTCACAAAACTGGGAATATGTGCGCAAAGAACCAGAAAGATTAAATGAAGAAATGAGGCATTTAACTGAACAAACACAAGAATTGGCATTTGCTAATTATAAAACATTTGTCGAGACTGCAGAGATTTCAAAAACTATTATGAAAGATCTTGGAAGGTCCAAAGAGGCTTTAGCTACATTTCTTGATACAACACCATTATTTATACAGGAATGTGAGAAATTCTCACAAATGGCTGGAAATATTGTTAAAGAAAAGAGGTATTCCATTTATTAGAATAGAGTAATGCAATGCAAATATAATGCAATAGTTTTTGCAGATGGATTATAGTAGAAAAGATATATATAATACTAGATAGCTATTTAAATTGACTTTTTTTTCCAGTCGCTACAGTACTATTCGCAATCAAAGTGACAAGCTACTAGAACTCTTGGAATTGCCATCTTTGATGCGAGAGGCCCTGAATGCTGAGGACTATGAGAGTGCTTTGGACATTTTTACTTTCATTAGGAATATTTCTAAAAGATATTCCGATATACCTATTGTGCAGGTATAACAATTAATAATTCTCAGCTTTGATATGTTCTTTTCAAGGTTGAGAATTACACAACATCTTTAAAAACCTTAAATAACATCTGTGTAAAAATCAGAAATTTATATAATTATTGGTTATCTAAAGTTTTCTCTTATTCTGCTTTCAGAATACTAGCTCCGAGATAGTAACATTATGGTTTGAAACACTATACCATCTCTTCAACCAGCTGCGTTATGATCTGCCTCTGCCACAGTGTTTGCAAGTATGTTTTATTATATTTAACAAATCTTCATCCTACTAATATTATAATGTGAAAGTTTAGATGTTTGGATGTTTGTTGCTCAATCACGCCAAAACGGATTTGACTAAAATTTGGGACATAGATACTTTGTAGCCTGGAGAGGAACAATAGGCTACTTTTTATCCCGGAAAAATTCACATTTCCGCGGGATAACGTCGTGTAGTCCATGCGGTCGAAGTTGCGGGCGGAAAGTTAGTTAATCATACATAACTATAGATATTTTTAGATTAAAGGCTTGGGCACACCAAACGCCGGTCAGAAACAGAGCAGGTCAGTAGCAGCGCGGGAGTTGGCGGAAGTTGGTACATTGAACGTAGCAACAGTTTCAAAGCAGTTGTAACGAGGGCCCGCGCTCAAACCGCGTTTAGTGTAACGGGTTAGGCAGGCAGTAGGCATAATACAACTCGTCAACTGCTTTCGACGCGCTGCGCTGCACTGCGAACGCCCTTCCTCGGTGTGTCGTGCTAACATGGCCGCCATAGTTAAGGTTCGCGCACATTATGTCGGGCCGCAGCGCAAAAATCCGCTCAAAACGCTTGTATGTATTTTCTGTGAACTATCGCACACTATGCCGGGCCGCAGCGGGCCGCATAATCCGCCGCAGATTTTGGTTGCTGCGATGCGGTCCGCCCCGCCCCGAGCCGACACAGTGTGCTATAGCAAGCGGATTTTTTTCTTACAACTCGGTCGAGCGAGATAACATTTCACTTGCAGGTTATACCCGTCTCTCTCACTCCAGGCATGACAGAATCGAGTAAAAGAGACGGGTATACCGTATAACTTGCAGGCGGCATGTTATATAGGACGTCTGGCAGTACACTACTCAAAATCCGTCAATGCGCTGCGGCTCGGCCCGTCACTATGTGCTATGTACGCATTTTGCGTTGCGATGCGGCCCGCTCCGCTCCGCTGCGCCCGGCACAATGTGCGCGGACCTTTATACAACAGCGCGGGCCCGCGCTCAAACTGTGCCCGCCGCCGCCGCTTTTTAGGCCGGCAGTTGCAGTGCGGCGCGGCGCAGAACAGTTTGAACGCGGGCCTGCGTTCAAATTTAGTGTGACGTAGTTCATAGAGTTTCTTGTATTACAACTAGGGCATGCCATTTTAGTATTCGGCTATTTATATCTATAGTAATTCGGATACTTTGATAACGTTATTCGGATAAATCCGGATAATTTGGATAGGATAATGATAAAAATAAAATTGAACACAATATCATTCATCATCTTTATATAGTTATTAGTCTAACGTGCCATCATCATCATCATCATTTTAGCCGTACGACGCCCACTGCTGGGCATAGGCCTCCCCCAAGGATCTCCACAACGATCGGTCGTGCGCTGCCCGCATCCAGCGTCTTCCCGCAACCTTGACTAGATCATCGATTCACCTTGTAGGGAGCATGCCCACGGAACGTCGGCGTCGTCCGGTTCGCGGTCGCCATTCGAGAACCTTTCCGCCCCAACGGCCATCGGTTCTCCGCGCTATGTGTCCCGCCCACTGCCACTACCACACAACGATGCAATCCTTCGAGCGATGTCGGTTGTTTTAGTTCTCCTGCGGATCTCATCATTTCTGATTCGATCGAACAGGGAAATACCAAGCATCGCTCTCTCCATTGCTCGCTGGGTGACCTTGAGCCTTCTTATGAGACCCATGGTAAAAGACCCACGTCTGGCTTCCACTGGTCAAAGACCTTAGTCTTGAGACATTGAGAAATTCTGGTCGCGAATATATGCCGGAGCTTCCCGAACGCTGCCCTTCCGAGCTGGATTCGACGAGAGATCTCTTTCTCGAAGTTGGACTTACCTAATGGGGAGGAAAACTAACTTTTTATCACGACAGAGGGCGTAGTAGGTGATATTGGAATGTCACAATAACAACCAATCATAATAGCTGTCAAAATCGATGAAATCTTTTAACCAATCATCGACCAAAGAGTACATTATTATCCCACAGATTAAGTAGAAAGTTGACTCCAATCACAAAGACGCCATCTACAAAAAGCTTTGTCCGTTTCTCCCCATTGGACTGTCTGTCTCTCCCAGGTAGACATAGTGGTCAGCAACTTCGAGTGTAATGTTCCCAACATTAACTGAAGCGGCTGCAACATGGGCATTGAACATGATTTTTGTCATTGTGAAAAACGAAATATATGTAGCTTACTTCCGCAAAAAACACAAAATGCAAGATGCACCGCCCGCCCGCCCGCAAAAAATTGCACATGCACACCACGAAAACACCAGTGCACAATACCTGCATCTAGCAAGACAGCAATACACCTTGCACCGTCACCGATTAGACTACTCTACACGTGTTTCGCCCCAACCCGAGGCATCCTCAGGAGATAGTTCGTGCTAGTTCGTGCGAAAAACCAACACCAAATGAGCGATTCGAATGATTTTTGTCTTATCCATGTTCATCTTCAGACCCATTCTTTGAGAAACATTACTGAGATCTTCGAGTATTGTGTTCAAGTCTTCCAAGGTCTCAGCCATGAGAACTACATCATCGGCAAACCGCAGGTGTGTTATGTACTCTCCAATGATGTTGATGCCGCATCCTTTCCAGTCCAGGAGCTTAAAAATATCCTCCAACGCAGCTGTGAACAGTTTCGGAGAGATGACGTCTCCCTGTCTCACACCTCGCTGTAGTTGGATAGGATTAGAGCTCTGGTTCTGTAAAGGGACCAACATGGTGGCGCTTTGGTGTAAGTACCTCAGCACCTCGATGTACCTGTACCTGTAGTCTATTTGGCACCTCTGGAGAGACTGCAGCATCGCCCAGGTCTCAATCGAATCTAAGGCTTTCGCATAGTCCACGTACGCCAAGGAAAGTGGCAAGTTATACTCTTCGGTCTTCTGTATTACTTGCCGCAACCTATGAATGTGGTCTATGGCACTGTAGCCTTTCCGAAACCCGTCTTGTTCACTTTTCTTGAAGAATAGCATCACATCGCTTCTACTCCATGCCTTTGGCGTTTTGCCCTCGAGGATGAGAGTTGGAAAGCTTCTGGAGGACCTTAAGTATCGGCTTACCGCGCGCTTTCAGAAGCTCTGTTGTGATCCCGTCATCGTCCGCCGCCTTGTTGTTTTTTAGCTGCTTGAGAGCCATTCTTATCTCGTACAGGCTGACGTCCGGGATATCTTCAATATAGTGTCGAGTAAGCTTGGCTGTGGGGTCTTTAGCCTTGCTTTCAACAGGTGTTTGTTTGTGTGGAATATAACTGTCCATAGAAACTCTTAATCTCCCTCAGGATTTCAGGTGTTGATGAAATGATGCTATCTTCCTCTGTTTTCAACCTCGTCAATTGAGTTTGCCCGATAGAAAGATCTCCCGCGAACATTTTGCTTTGGAGCATATGTTCCGCTCACGGCTTCGGATAATTCTTCTAAATCAGTCCAGTTGTTTCGGAGCTTATTCAATGCAAACAATCAAATCTTTCCTTATTATAAATATTTGTATAGAAGTATTGATTATGTTTGAAAGTTCTTACTCAGTCGCATCGTTTCGCTTTGTTTTACCCTCCAAACACTTCCACTCACACAGGAGAATGAACGGCTCCGTAAAATGAACAAATTATGGGTAGATATTAAGTAAAAATATATTTTTAAATAACTACTTAAATTGGGAAGTGTTTAATCGCACATTAAATATATCAAATCAAATCAAATCAAATAAACTTTATTGCACCAATAAATACACGGACAAGTACAAAAAGATACAAGAAAAATACACAATAGGCGGCCTTATTGCTACATAGCAATTTCTTCCAGGCAACCTTGGGTGAAAGAAATAAATAAAAATAATAATAGGGGAATGGGTGCTGTAAAAGAATATAAAATGATGGAGTAAAAGTATATACTTAAAATATTAATTACTAAAGGAGATAAATACTTAGATAATATTATAAGTTAAGAGAGGAAATGACTTTTAACTTGATTACCAAAGGACACCAGAGTCTGAGCCTTTCTGATACCCTCTGGAAGCGCATTCCACAAGAGAACGGCACGCACGGAAAAGGAATAGGAGAGGAAGTCGGAAGTGTGACGCGGGATTTCTAAGGCAAGGTTAAAAGTAGAACGCAAGGTACAATGAGTGGACGAAGATCGAAAGGAGAAACAATTTTTAAGATATGATGGGGAAGTAGGTAGGAAAAGGATAGAGTAGAGGAGCTTGAGTGTGTGTAAGTCCCTGCGCCGGCGAATAGGGAGCCAATTGAGTTTGATGCGAAAGTACGAGACGTGGTCATATTTACGAAGATTGAAAATGAATCTGATGCAAACATTCTGCAGACGCTCCAATTTGTCAAGAAGCTCCTCAGACAGGTCAGTGTAGCAGACATCAGCGTAGTCAATAATAGACAGCAAAAGGGATTGTGCTAAAGTGATTTTAGTACTGGTCGGCAATAAATTACGTAGGCGATTTAGTGAACCGTACGCTGCGAACACTTTTTTCCTAAGCTGTTCCACATGAGGCTTCCAGGAAAGATTTTGATCGAGAATAACACCGAGATTCCTGACGGTGCTAGAGAACGGGATAATGGTGCCGTCTAAGGAAACTGCTGGGATTTGTTCAAAGTCGATCCTCGAAACGAAATGAGAGCTACCAATAATAATGCATTGAGTCTTCGCCGGGTTTAGGGCTAGACCAAAATACTTACTCCAGGAACAGATTTCAGTGAGATCAGAGTTGATAGAAATGATTGCATTTGACAGTTCAGATAAAGGTGCCTGTGTGTAGATCTGTAGATCGTCAGCGTAAAGGTGATAGGAACTAGAAAGGGACTGAGTTATGGAATTGAGAAATATAGAAAAGAGAAAAGGAGATAAGACGCCACCCTGAGGGACACCGGCATTGATATCACACCACCCGGAGAAGGTGACTCCGGTGCGAATACGCTGCCGTCGCCCTAGCAAGTAACTTTGAAGCCAATCAAGTGCAGCTGGAGATATGTGTAGAGAGCGTAGAACACCAAGTAGGATATCAAAATCAACGGTATTGAATGCATTGCTAAAATCAAGTAATGTCAGAACCGTAAGCTGACGCTTTTCCATACCGAGGCGTATGTCATCCGTAATTCTAACAAGTGCTGTAGAGGTGCTGTGGCCTTTACGAAAGCCAGACTGAAGAGGGTTAAGGAGGTGGTTTTTAATAAGATGATTAGATAGCTGATGATGAACAAGTTTCTCAAGGACTTTGGAAAGGAAGGGAAGGATTGAGATTGGACGAAAGTCAGAAAACATGATAGGTTTTGATTTCTTAGGAAGTGGTATAACATTGGCGTCCTTCCAGGAAGCAGGAAAAGTTCCAGTGGAAATGGATGTATTTAGGATGTGAGTAATTATGGGAGTGAGGAAGTCAAGGATAGGAAGGATCATTTTACGACTAATTGAATCAGCACCCACAGCACTTGAACTGATGGACAGAATAGCTCTCTTCACATCACAGTCTGCAAATAGATTAAAGGAAAAGGAGGATTCTTGGGTTGGCAGATTTGAGAGATAATCCAAAGTTTGGCTTTTACGGGTGCTATCTATTGGCTGTGACGTTGTGAAATGGCTGTTAAGTTGGTCGAAATTGATATTATTTTCAGTGACATTAGAATAAGATATGCCAACACCAAGGGTTTTAAGAAACTTCCAAACTTTAGCTGGATCTTCATTTTGAATAGACTGATGGATGTGGCGTCTTTGGGCGTCCCTAATCACCGTGTTACATCTGTTTCTTGCACGAATCATATTTCTCTCATTTCGTTCCGAAGGATCAAGTTTGAACCTGGCTTTAGTCCTGTTCTTTTTATTCATCAGAGACCGTATCTCGTCAGTTAGCCATGGTGCAGGGAGATGTTTGATTTTGATCGGTCTAATAGGAGCGTGAAGATCGTATAGTTGAGTGAGTCGGCTATTGAAGAGTTCTACCTGATCATCTACAGAATTAGTAGAATAAATTGCCGACCAGTCCATATTAGCAGCATCTTCGAGCAATCGCTCATTGTCGATGTTGTTGAAGCTACGCTGAAGCTGTACGGTGGGTTTTATCTTAGGAGGACGAATACGGTATGACAAATATACAAGATCGTGATAGGAGAAAGCATCTGCAGAAAGTTGCCCATGTTTGACAACTAAGGTCGGAGAAGAGACGATCATCAGATCAAGAAGGGACGGAGTATAATTTGGAAAGTGATGAGTTGAACTAAGGGGTAAAATATGTAAATTGGAAGAATTTACTAGAGATTTAAGTTTTTTGGCACGGAAATCGTCTTTTAAAAGACATGTGTTGAAGTCACCCATAATAATGGTATGAGAATATTGGGGACTGAAATTTTCTAGAAGTTGGTCGAGTGACTCGAAATAGTCGACTCGTAGAGAAGGGCTGTAATAGACACCTAGAAGAACTTTAGAATGAGATAGAGATACTTCAAGGAAGAGGTGCTCGGCGCTATTGGAGGGAGGTGGCTGTGGGGAGTGACTGAGAATGGAAAAAGAAAAATGAGAACGGAGATATATTGCCACCCCTCCGTGAGAGGAACTTACACGATCATTACGGATCAATTGGAAACCGGGTAAGGAATAGGTTGTAGAAGAGAGACAAATATACTAATTAATGACGAAAAATAGATAATAAATTAAGTTAAAGGATTAAAAAATAAAGCATCCAAATTATCCGAAAAACACGGATAGTAAGGTCCGTGCTATCCGGATAAAATATTCGGCGGATATCCGGATAGTATGCCCTAATTAGAACGCGGGCCCGCTTTCACGCTGTTTCTGACTTGCGTTTGGTGTGCTCAAACCTTTAGTTAATTATATAAAAAATATCTAGTCCCAGTTAATTAGACCCCAGCACCCAGGTGAAACCCAAACCCTCCCACAGATCACAGAAAGAAATGATGTTCTGTGAAATGTTTTTCTTGTTTCTTCTTCTTTATGAATGGCTTACAACTCTTTTTCTTGTTTATTCTTCTTATAATCAGCTTTGTAATTGCAATAACTATAGTTAAAAAATTATCTAGATTCTAGGATACTTGCGCAGAGCAAATACTGTATACAAGTCAACTGATGATGAACATGGACAGTTCAATAAACCAGTCAGTACCACATCAATGTCTGATGGTCTACATCTACATTTCCTGAAAGCAAGGAATGCCTGGTTTGAAAAGGCATTGGAAGATGCTAAAACAAATGAAAGTGAGTAGTTACTTACATCTGAGAGTTAAAACTCAAATAATAAGTATTTAAAAAACAAATCATAAAATAAGACCATGTTAATGTTGGTCTGATCATCAATAGGGTAATAATTATCATATTTGTACTTCCTTTTTAACTGTATTAAAATTCCACCACTTATATTGTATACTGCATTAATGAGTCACACCAACACATCAAAATGTGACGATAAAAATTTGCTGCATTTAATGCGCGTACTCGTGCAAGTACTAATAGTTTTTGTTTCATCGAAATCTGGCCAGAATTTCCAAAGATACAGCGTTGTAAAGTTTCACCAGCTTTTGAAAATTTGCTTTCCTTGCGCGCTATTGCGATGACGTCATGTCGCACTGACATCTCCGTTTGCGGCTGTTGAGTGCGGGTGATTTCCGTCTAACTGTACCTACATAGAGTTCATCTGTGCGCAATCTTCGCGCAACTCGTGCGTTTTTGACGCTAGTTACATTACATTTTCTTCGTTCTAAGGTTATGGTAAATGATTAGTATTCAATTTCGACCGCGCGCAGGCGCACTCTAAAACTGTCACCTACTGTCGATAGTTAAAGACATTTATCCCACAAACTTATCTGACCCAGTGGTGGAGGCGCCACTAGCAGTATAAGATTATCGAAATGGCTGTCAGTTTTTAGGGTGCATATTTAACTACCAAATCTGTTAAGGTTGTAAGTACATTTTTTTTTGACGGTTGCTATATGTGTTGACAGAATCCCGCCCGCCATTACGAAAGTTGATTTAATTTATTATTCACGAAAATAAAACATTATTTGAAGGTGTTTTTTCACATGGGCTCAATACAAAATTTCTTAAACATTTCATTGATCGACTTTAAGAAAAATAAATAAATTTATTACGAAACCGTGAGAGCGCAACTAACTATATAGCCAAAGGATTCTATGTAGGTATACGGAAGTGCGACGTGACGTCACACGTTAATGCCATTGGTTCACCCAAATTTTCCTCGGAGGCCGTACTTTAACGTTTAATATCTCAGTCATTTTTGAAGATAGGAAAAAAATAAAAACAGATTCTTTTTTCTCGAGTTACATATTTTTTTAATATGCTGATAACAAAAATCATTGGTGTGACTCATTGAGTAGGTAATGCAATCTACTAACCTCATAACCTGTGTAGCGGTGTGGGTTGCACTATTGTAGAACTTTAGTTTAGTAAAAAAATTGAAAATGAAGTATTTAGAAAAATCAACCCGTCTCACAACCAGCTCCGATGGGACTCGAACCCACGATCTTTCGCTATCGGGCGACTGCTCTAACCATTGAGCTACGGAGTCGTTACGCTTCTTGTAACGACTTCGTAGCTCAGTGGTTAGAGCAGTTAGGGCATGAGCAGTTAGAGCATAAAAATTGCATTGTGAATGCAAAAAAGTAAAAATTTAAATAACTATTTAGTTTAGTTAGTAAAGTAATTCTTGTAAATCCCAAATAAAGAAAAAAATATTGCTTCTGCTTCTGCACAAGGAATAGGGTCTCATTTGCTAGCATAAGCTGCATTAAACAATGTCTAAAATGCGTACGGATTGAAGGCAGCTCGCGGTAGCGCAGCCTCGCCACTCGCGGCTCAACCGCGAGGCTGCTCAACCGCTAGCAAACGGCTCTAGGGCGAGGCAACGCGCTCGCGGTCGCAGGCGATCCGCCTGCCGCGCCCGTCGCCATTTTGCACAGAGCAAAATGGCGTCCGTGACAACAGCTGCTTGTGCTTTTGACCATTTTCACATTTGTAATCCAATTTAAATCACGACGATACAAGTTTACAACACAAATAAAACAAATTCACGTTTTCGCCAAGAAAAACTAACCTATTAAACAAAACATATTTTTTAACTTTTTGTTCTGGCTCGACACCAAGGCAAACGACGCAGCTCGGTTCACGTCCATACTATGTAAGCCGCGCACGTCGAGGCGCCTTTGAGCACAGTAAAAAAACAAGACAACCGATGGCTCGTGCCGCGCAGCCTCGGGCTGAGGCATGTACGCATTTGCGAGCACAGGCGAGCAGTGCGTGCCTCAACCGCGAGCTGCCTCGAATCCGTACGCACCTTAATGCTATTTTATTTCTTTAGTTTTATTCCAATAGCATAAAGAATTTTTGCTTTGAACGAATGAGCTGACATAGGACCCATGCTATATTGTTTAATTAAAGTATACATACTATACTAAAAGTTTTAAACAGTTGTCAGAAGCATGACATTGAAATTTTAACTTTAGGTGATAAAACCTATCAAGGTTGACTTTAACTCAGTGCCGGGCCTTAAAGTTTATATAATTGGTCTTTTTATAAAAATATATGTCATTTAATAATAATAAACCTTTATTAAATGTTTACAGCACCAGACAAGCTGCTAAGACGAATAGTGGAACTGCACCGAATCCACCTATTTAATGTGTTAACCCAACATAAATCAATATTTTTATCAGACACTCAGGAATCTAAAATTAAAGATGATGAACTAAGTGGAACAAGTGCTTTATCTTGCTGGTTGAAACTAAAGGTAAGGTTGTTTGTTAAATAAGCAAAAGAAAACTGTTTTATGCAAACAATAAATGCCAAGATCTATAGAAATAATATAAGCTGTATCATTAAGATGGCAGCGAGGGACGCCGGCCGATCAAAACATGTCATTGTACACATTCCTAGCCCTAGCTCACTTTGAGATAGCAGAGTGTCACAAGGAGACGCGCAGAAAAACCACGGAAACGCTGCTGCCGACGCACATAAGTATAGTATAGTATTTGATCAAAAAAGTCGATCAAAAGCAGAATATTACAAAGTATCAATATGAAGGTAGTTTTCGCTACCTGGCAAACAGGAAGGGTCGGGGGGACAATATATCGCTCTATAAAGAGACACAATCCTTAACACAATTCTATGTAACAAATTAATAACAATTTATTTTTGTCCCTTCATTTAGGTGGAACTTTTAGCACAAATGCTGAACAACGACCTGACGCGGGAGGACGAATCAAGCTTCGAGTCACTATTGAACCAGTGCATGTATCTGTGTTTATCATTTGGAAGAGTTGGGGCAGACATGAGATCCGTACTGACGCCGTTGTTCAGAAATATTATACTTACACAGTTTCACAACGGCTTGGAAAAAGCTGACAATCATTTTGATCAACAAATGCGAACATATAAAGTGTCCAGTATTAAGAATGTGCCACGGCCAATAAATGATAATATGGTACAGGGACCTCCAGAAAATCTACTTGATTATTATCCTCTAGCAGAATACTGTAACGGATTACTTACAGTGCTAAACTCTCTAAGAGTCACGGCTCCTTTGAACATAGTGAAAGAAGTATACAATTGTTTTAGAAAATCATTTGAAAAAGCAGTTCAAATTTTACTTGCATGCTACCATAAGGAACAGCAGGGATTCGCTGACATTGAAAGACAGAACTTTATACTTTTCTGTGTGAGTTTCAGTGAAGATTTGATTCCTCATATAGTTAAATGTTTATCACTGTCATTCCCATCCACACAAGTAGCGGAGCTGTTGGGCGTTACCCTCACAGTTCTCCAGGAAAGCAAAATACTTTATATTGACCAAATGTCTATTTGTGAGCCACTCAGTGGCATCATAAATCTTGTTACCAGTTAAGATGTAAATGTTATAAAAAAATAAAATAATGAATATTTAATCAGTTTTTTAATCATAATCCATATACTTATCTACTATCAGCCAAACAATGCTGATCATCTCAATAGTTTATGTTCTGATAATCAAATTTTCTTTGCCATGTTAATAATAGAGAAAATTATGAATTAATTAATTGTAACAAAATAGGTTGAATAATCATTTTCTTTATCAATTTTACTCTTACAAAATAATGATGATTGGGAAAATTGTTAAGGCACAGCCTTCTTACATCTATAATAGTAATGATAATTAAGGAATGGCTTGGATATATTGTGAAAGTTAAGCAAAACGAATTCTTTTGATTCGAGATTTGCCGTCCTCATTTCTGGACACTTCATAATAGTGGCTCACTTTGTCGATATTGCCAAGAGACTCAATGAACTCTTTGTCATGTGTAATGATGATGAACATAAAGTTTTTCTGAGTCATCCGTTCCTGCACTATCTCGCCAAGTGCAGAACAGAGACTTCTTATATTTTCATGATCCAAGTTTGTTGTAGGTTCGTCCAGGGCCAGGATTCCAAACCTTAAAAAATGTATAATATTAAGTCACAAAGAAAAATATATATATATAATATTTTGAGGTGCGAAATTATAAAGTTACTAGCGGATTCACGAGGTTTTACCCGCGTGGTACCCATTCCCGTGGGAATAGCGGGATAAAATATAGCCTATGTCACTCGGGAAGAATGTAGCTTTGTAATGGTGAAAGAATTTTCTAAATTGGTTCAGTAGTTCTAGAGATTAGCGCGTTCAACCCTTCGATCATATAAACCCTAGATACAGAATTCCATACTAAATGCGTTTGAAAAAGTGATTCCAACAGCGCTGTCATTAGTAGTTATACAGTGCCACAAGTAGTTTTCTGTGCCGGTGACAGCGGCGCTACGTACGTTTTTCTTTTTTTTGTAGTAATTTAACCGGCCCTGACTTCTAAAAACCCTTTAGGCGCATTTGGTCCAATTCGCAATTGGTCCAATGTTCAAAAAAATGTCCAATTCGCACTTAGTCCAATTCGCAGTTAGTCCAATTCGCAATTGGTCAAATTCTCAGTTTGTCCAATTCGCAGTTTGTCCAATTCTCAGTTCGTCCAATTCGCAGTTTGTCCAATTCGCAGTTAGGCCAAGATGGATAATGTTTCCCAAGTTATAGAACGGAATCTATAACGTGGCTAAGGTCCCGCCCGATAGGAAAAAAGTGTATATTTATATAATATATTATAATTATCTATCATACGTTTGATCAAATATGCATGGTTATATTTCTTTCTACCTTATCACAATACACTTTATATTGGACCAATCGCGAATTGGACCAACCGCGAATTGGACCAAACGCGAATTGGACCAACTGCGAATTGTCCCAACTGCGAATTGGACCAAGTGCGAATTAGGCCAACTGCGAATTGGACCAACTGAGAATTGGGCCAACCGCGAATAATGTGAATTGGACCTATCGCGAATTGGGCCAAATGCGCCTAAAGGCTAAAAACTTAGCCGCCAACAGCGCTATGGTTGGACATCAACTTGACAGCAAAATGACATTAAAAAAAATCACGTTAGTTTTACATTTTGCCCACCGGCACAGCAAAGTTTGTGGCACTGTACCTACTTATAGATATTTCGATTCCGAATACTGCCGTCACCACATTTGATATTCGACCCTAAGCAACAGTAATTGGATTTAAATTAGGTCGCCATGATAGTACTTACGATCTTATTACATGGAAAGCTCAGATGGTGGGCCGACGCTAGAACAGCGAATCGTATTTCGTCATGTTTGCATCTCTGTCTTACTAACGCAAATAGAATAAACGGTTGCGCGGCAAGGAATATTGCAATATTTTAGTATAAATAATGAAATTATGATAGTTTCAGTAGGTACATGTTTGAGTGTCCATCGTTCCAGCAGCGCCACGGTCTCCGATTTGCTTGAAAAAAATACACCATGCAGGCCAATTTTTTACCAGTCGGGAAAAAATACGATTGATTTTTTCCCCCCACTGGATCCGAGGATATACGGGGATTTCTGTGGCGCTGCTGGAACGACGTCGTCCTGGCAGCGCCCCGCTATTTCTCATTAATTACAAAAGCTATAATAAATCTAATAAGACACATATTTTTTCCTTTTTTTTCCATTTCACATAAGCTAATGTCCACCTGTAAATGTCGACAGATTCAGGAGTAATCGTAGGTCACTTGGGGCGCTGCTGGGACGACGTCGTCCCAGCAGCGCCACGGCCGAATCTCAGCAATTCGATTTTTTTACTGAAAACAGTGTGTCTGTATATTTAGTTCCTTCATCATAGGGTACGGAAAAAATTGAATTTCTACATTTCATCATGGAATAATGATTTTATAGGCATCAAAAAATTATAACCTCAAAAAAATTTTTTTTTGCTCTAACGCCTTTAATTGATGTATTAAATAGCATTTGCGCATTCTTTTATCTTCCTATAAAGGGAAAAAAATAAACCACTCTCGCAGCATTAACTATTCCAGAGAAATCCTAGGTTTAGATTGTGTTCATACATTTAGGCATCGTTCCAGCAAGCAGCGCCACACCCAGTACAGCATGATCCAGGGCACCTGTCACCAAACTGAGCATGCCAATATTTACTACTACCATAGCGAACACGGGAAAAAATCTGATAACGAGTATAACACAGCGAATTTCCGAGAAATAAGCCTTTGATTCAATATGCCATACAAATGGTACATTCGAGTAGAAAAGTTTTATTTAAATTCTTTTTAGTGCCACAAACTTGGGGGCTTTAAGCCCCCAGTACAGGCTGTCCGATCATGTTGGCCGACCATGATGGGCCATCGTGTACAGGGGCGGTTTGCGTGTGATTGCCG
Source organism: Crambus lathoniellus (assembly GCA_949710035.1). NCBI lineage: Eukaryota > Metazoa > Arthropoda > Insecta > Lepidoptera > Crambidae > Crambus > Crambus lathoniellus. The sequence continues at coordinate 19,527,821 of OX453303.1, read as the reverse complement.
TCTGCGAGCAACGCAAACCGCCCCTGTACACGATGGCCCATCATGGTCGGCCAACATGATCGGCCATCCTGTACTGGGGGCTTCATACTTCATGTTTACCGGGCTTGTCAAGCATTGCATTGCATCATTGGGGCACAATATCGGTATCGCTATGCGGATCGCAGCTCAGCATTATGGTGCAAATAATGCAATGCAAGCAAAGTAATATTAACGTAATATAGAACGTACGAGCCAAAAAAAACGTTGGCCATTTGTTTCCACATGCCATAGAGAAAGGTTAACCTATGGAGTGTAGGATAGAAGCATGATAGAAGTGGGTAAACCACATCATCCATCATAGCCTGACAAGGAATAGAGTCTAATTTTCTAGCGTAAGCTACATTGTCATAAAAAATATCTGATGCGGTTTTTCTTGAGCTTTATTCCAATAGCATAAACATCTTTTTGCTTTGCACAAATGAGCTGCTATTCCAACCATGCCAAATTTTACAGACTGTAGTGTCATATAGTGACATGACAATGACAGTACAGTTACCTTTGAATTGTAGAGTTATTTGGGCGGTAATTTAGGGCCGTTTATTTATTTATCTGTCGTTGTTAAAAAGTAAATTTCGTATTTGGACGCATTTTGCAAATAAAACTTGTAAAAAGAAAATAAAGCTTTGTGGAAACATAGGTACCTAACAAATCTTCGAGATCATTTAATGAGACTACACTGCATATCAGATAACTCTGAGGAGCCTAGTATAAGTTTAGGATTCTGTGTTCTCATAAAATTAAGACAATTTCATTTTCAAATAAATCCGTTAATTAAATTTTTATCGCTCTTATTATTCGACGTAGGTATATAGTGATTGTTGCCGGATAATCGATTCCGAATCGATTAATGAGCAATTTTCTGAGGCTATTTAAAAAAAAAGCTTCCAAATGCTTCACTAGATGGCGTTGAACGAAGTATGTACATGGTATACTTTGGTATGAATCATATTTAATTTATTTACTTTAAAAAACCCAAAGGAAACCTAAAATAAATTAAATAAGTACTGATAGGTACTACAGTGAGGAACAGAAACGAAATAGGTAAATTTAAAGATTAAGGTAAATAAATAACATCTGTCTGACGTTCCGTTTTACGTAACAAAAGTCGCGTCAAAGTAAAATTTATAACGTTCCGTTCCTTCTAACTGCATAGGTGGGACAGCGCCATCTAGTGAGCGAGCTTTCAGAAAATCACCCATTGTATTGTAGATAATTTTTGGGGCTGCAAAAAATCTAAGTATCGATTGCCCAATCAAAAGTATCTGACGGGACCGAGTTAATGTTGTACCGAGCTCGGCCGAGTACTGTGTTTACATGTACCTAGTATTCGGCCGAGCCGAGAGTACTTGTCTCCCCACTCTACTCGGTAGGTGTAATCAGGCTATGATGGATGATGTGGTTTATCCACTTCTATCATGCTTCTATCCTACACTCCATAGGTTAACCTTTCTCTATGGCATGTGGAAACAAATGGCCAACGTTTTTTTTGGCTAGTACGGTCTTTATTACGTTAATATTACCACAGTTAACTTTTCATACAGTAGGCCGACGGAGACGTCTAGACAGGTCAATCGTGCGGGGCTTGCGGGGTGAGACGGGGGAGTGGTTGTCCCGAGTTACATACAACGCCGTTCATAGTAACTCGGGACAAGTCTTCCAGGGCTATCACGTCTTTATCGTTATAATTTTTTTTTAATTATTATTATGGTGCATACGACATGTAGTGTGAGTGCGTGCAAATCTTCATCTCGCTTATTAAAAAAAGGCAATTTCCAAAATCCAAGATGGCGGCCAACATTTTTGTTTGCGGACTTTGATGAAACTTGGTTTTTAGTACAATTTTGACAAGAAAACAACAACACAATGTCAAAAATAAAAAAAAAAACAAGATGGCGGCAAACTTTTTTATGGTAGGCCGATTTTGATGAAATTTAGTTTCTAGTACTATTTTGAAACGAAAACAACAACGCAATGTTAAAAATATTAAAAATCCAAAATGGCGGCCAACTTTTTTGTTAGCAGGCCGATTTCGATGAAACTCAGTTTCTGGTACTATTTTGACAAGAAAACAGCAACGCAATGTTAAAAATATTAAAAATCCAAGATGGCGGCCAACTTTTTTTTTGTAAGCCGATTTTGATGAAACTTAGTTTCTGGTACTATTTTGTCAAGAAAACAACAACGCAATGTTAAAAGTATAAAAAATCCAAGATGGCGGCCAACTTTTTTGTTTGCAGGCTGATTTCGATGAAACTCAGTTTCTGGTACTATTTTGACAAGAAAACAGCAACGCAATGTTAAAAATATTAAAAATCCAAGATGGCGGCCAACTTTTTTGTTTGTGAGCCGATTTTGATGAAACTTGGTTTTTAGTACAATTTTGACAAGAAAATAACAAAGCAATGTCAAAAATAAAAATAAACCAAGATGGCGGCCAACTTTTTTTTTGTAAGCCGATTTTGATGAAACTTAGTTTCTGGTACTATTTTGACAAGAAAACAACAACGCAATGTTAAAAGTATAAAAAATCCAAGATGGCGGCCAACTTTTTTGTTAGCAGGCCGATTTCGATGAAACTCAGTTTCTGGTACTATTTTGACAAGAAAACAGCAACGCAATGTTAAAAATATTAAAAATCCAAGATGGCGGCCAACTTTTTTGTTTGTGAGCCGATTTTGATGAAACTTGGTTTTTAGTACAATTTTGACAAGAAAATAACAAAGCAATGTCAAAAATAAAAATAAACCAAGATGGCGGCCAACTTTTTTTTTGTAAGCCGATTTTGATGAAACTTAGTTTCTGGTACTATTTTGACAAGAAAACAACAACGCAATGTTAAAAGTATAAAAAATCCAAGATGGCGGCCAACTTTTTTGTTTGCAGGCTGATTTCGATGAAACTCAGTTTCTGGTACTATTTTGACAAGAAAACAGCAACGCAATGTTAAAAATATTAAAAATCCAAGATGGCGGCCAACTTTTTTGTTTGTGAGCCGATTTTGATGAAACTTGGTTTTTAGTACAATTTTGACAAGAAAATAACAAAGCAATGTCAAAAATAAAAATAAACCAAGATGGCGGCCAACTTTTTTTTTGTAAGCCGATTATGATGAAACTTAGTTTCTGGTACTATTTTGACAAGAAAACAACAACGCAATGTTAAAAGTATAAAAAATCCAAGATGGCGGCCAACTTTTTTGTTTGCAGGCTGATTTCGATGAAACTCAGTTTCTGGTTCTATTTTGACAAGAAAACAGCAACGCAATATTAGAAATCCAAGATGGCGGCCAACTTTTTTGTTTGTAAGCCGATTTTGATCAAACTTTGTTTTTCTGGTTCTATTTTGACAAGAAAACAGCAACGCAATGTCAAAAAAATAAAAAAAAATCAAAGTGGCAGCCAACTTTTTAATTTGTAAACCGATTTAGATCAAACTCGATTTTTGGTACTATTTTGACAAGGCAACAGCAACGCTAAATTATATATACATAAATGTTACAATTACCACAGTATAACCAATGTTTTGTTTAGGCCAACGCCCTTGTAGTTAGGCGATACCGACGTCTGTATAGGTATTTCCGTAACTACGGAAGGGTTGTAACAAAATTAAAATGCGGCAGGTACATTTTGGTGTATTGCGAAATAAAATAAAATAAATAATTATGGTAAGCATTTTAGAAGTATCAAAATAAAATATATTATATGTTTTATTTAGTTTCACCTATAATTGTATCTTTTAATTTATAAGTGGTTTTAAGTGAAGGAATATCAGTTAAATTACGCAGCATAAGTGATAAATTAGTCTAATAATTGTTATCTCCAACATTCGCCGAGTATTTATGAAGAAATAAAATAATAATACTTGTGTGAGAAGAATAAAAAATCAGAAAATACTAGTGACTTTATCGCAACAAAAACTCACAACAACATAAGAAAAAGGTCAGTCTGTGTTCTTATCAATTCTGTAAAGGCAAAACAAAAGTGAATCTCGATTTGAAATTTATAACCTATTTGTTATTACGAAAACATTAGTCATCAATTTAAATCACTCAAACAAAGTGATAAGAACGCCGTCTAGCGGCGAGCGTCGAAATCCTAAGCGAACCCTGCCATTTGCTTGCTTTCAAGTACTGTTGTCGATTAGCAACACAATACCAATTAATTGCGATAGTTTCCAATAGAGGTCAGCACCGGTCTCAAAACAATGGATAATTTACAGAAAATATTAGAAACAATTCAACTTGATCTTGCCGAACAGAAGAAAGACATAAAAAATATTGAGTATAATATAACTACAAATATAAACAAGAATATTGATGAAAAATTTAAATTTTTTGAATTAAGAACGAGGAACTTAGAAGAACAAATTGAACAACAACACAGAATAATTGAAAATTTAGAACGACAAATGAAGGTAAAGAATGTTATATTATTTGGAATGAAGGAGACCGAACGAAGCTACGACAATTTACGAGACGACATACTAAATACCATAAACAAAGTTATGGAAATAAACTGCCTAAAGAGTGAGATAGAAAATGTCAAACGAATTGGAAAGAAACAAGATAGACCTAGACCTGTAGTAATTACTTTAACTACAGTGGGCAGAAAAATTGAGATTTTGAAGAAAAGTAAGTGCTTTGAAGGAATGAATATGTATATGAAATCTGACTATACCAAAAAAGTTTTACAAAAAAGAAAGGAATTACAAGAAGAACTAAAAAACAAACGTGAGCAGGGAGAAAACGTTATATTACGTTATGACAAATTGATAACAGTAAATGGAAATGACCAGAAAAGAACAAAAAAGAGAGACCTATCAGAGTCACCGGGGCAACCAGATCAAACTTATGGGAAGGAAAGGAAGGAAAATATCAGTGTTCAAGCTAGAAAGAAAAACAAAACTTATAACATATCTTCATACATGCAAAAGCCTGCTACGACACACACCAATATAATAGAACAACAAAACGACTCTGATTAGCAATTGTGGCCCCCATCACAGCGTCCTCTAGGCCGGCTAGTCACCGGAACGACAGCAGAGGACATAGACTATAACCCCCCAAGTATAAAGGAAAGTAAAGGGCAGTCAAAGTATCTATATGTTGCAAGTCTAAATGTAAGAACACTATTATCTGACTCACGAATTGAAGAATTACACTATGCCACACAAAAATTGAAATGGGACATAATTGGCCTTTGTGAAACCAGGAGGAAAGATGAAGAAATAATAGAATACCCAGAATACATATTATATCACACCAAGAGCACGCATGGCCAACAAGGAGTTGGATTTTTAGTAAAGAAACATCTAAAAGAAAGCATTGTCTCATTTGAAAGCTACTCAGATAGAGTAGCGAGCATGCAAATCAACTTGTCAAACGGAAAAGTATTATCCATAATTCAAACTTATGCGCCAACTGAAAAATGCAAAGATGACGAACTTGAAAAATTTTACAAGACCCTGGAAACAGCTATAGAAAAAGTTAACACAAAAAAGCTAATAGTTATGGGCGACTTCAACGCTCAAATCGGAAAGTCCTTGCAGGGAGAAGAACAATCATTTGGCAAATATTCAAGTGGTAAAAGGTCAAAACATGGTCAAAACTTGGTAGAATTTTCTCTGGAAAAGAACTTAATATTTACAAATAGCTTGTTTAAAATAAGAAAAACCAGAAAATGGACTTGGCAATCGCCAAATGGTTTGTATCGCACTGAAATCGACTATATACTTGCAGATCATAGCCTAATAATACATAACTTCAACATAATTCAAAAGTTAAACTTTTTTACTGACCATAGAATGATACGATGTAAAGTACTCATAGAGGCAAAGACGAAAAGAAGGTTTACTAAACCAGGCAATTTACCGAGACATCTACCAGAAGTGACCAGAGAAAGTGGAATGGAGCTAGAGGAAAAACTAACAGCCGCAATATTAAATTCTATAAACATACAAACACAATATGATAACTTTGAAAAAGAAATGTCAAACCTTATTCTACAGATAATGGAAATAAATAAAACCCAGAAGAATGAAGAGAAAACCTATTTGAAAGAATTACTCAATGAAAGGAAACGACTATATAGCCAAAAGAGAACAAGACAAACTAGAGAAGAGATTACAGAAATTAGCAAGAAGATTAACAGACATATTGCAGAGGATGCGAAAGCTCGTAGAAAAACGACATTTGAACATTTTATAAATAAAACTGGAGCTGTGAAGAAAGCCTACAAAGAACTTTGTTCATCGTCTAAATGGACCCCAAATATATTAGACAGAACAGGAAACAAAATAAAGAAAAGAAGTGACATAATCGAAGAAGCGACAAAATTTTACAAAATTCTATACTCTTCACAGACATTACCCGACTTTACAGAAATAATAACAAATAAACCTAAAATCGATGAAACTTTACCGTCAATAATACCTGCAGAAATAGAATTGGCAATAAAAACTCAGAAAGGCTACAAATCACCTGGAGAAGACAAAATTACCAACGAATTACTAAAATCTATTTTTGAATCTTTACAGGGACCTCTAACAAACATGTTTAACAATATATTAGAAGCAAAAGAAACTCCGAATCAGTGGTCCAAGTCTACGACAACTCTAATACACAAAAAGGGCGATAGAGCTAATTTAGACAACTATAGACCTATCAGTGTTATGACTAATGTATATAAAGTTTTCGCAAAAATAATACTGAGCAGACTCTCTAAAATACTGGATGAAAATCAACCGCGGGAACAGGCTGGATTTCGTAAAAGTTTCTCAACTATAGATCATATACATGTAATGACACAACTAATAGAAAAGTGTAATGAATATGGAAAGACTCTGTACGTATGTTTCATTGACTTTACCAAAGCATTCGACTCTTTGGAGCACTCTGCGATCTGGGAGGCATTAGTACAACAAGGTATAGATGTAAAGTACATTGAACTTTTACACAGCATTTATTCTAAGTGCTCGGCCAAAATTCGGTTGGAGAGAGTTGGACCAGAATTTCGCATAGAAAAAGGTGTCAGACAGGGTGACCCGCTCTCGCCGAAGATATTCTCAGCAGTTCTAGAAATGGCATTTAGAAACGTCGATTGGGAAAACAAAGGAATTAAAATAGATGGGGAATATCTAAGTCATCTGCGATTTGCAGACGACATTGCCATATTTGCCGAAGAAAGTTCTCAATTAGAAAATATGATGAACGAGTTAGCGAATGAGTGTAAAAGGGTAGGACTGTTAATAAATACCACGAAAACAAAAATTATCACAAACGGTAGTAGAGAACAAAGTATTAAAATAAATGGTGAACACATTGAGTATGTAACAGAATATATTTACCTGGGTCAATCTATTTCCTTTGTAGATCAGACAGAAAAAGAAATAAACAGACGAATAGCAACTGCTTGGAAGAAATATTGGAGCTTAAAAGAAATCATGAAAAACAAAGAGATAAACATAAGAATCAAAAGCAAGCTATTTAATACAGTAATTTTACCATGTCTTACTTACGGCTGTCAAACATGGTCTTTACGTAAAAAGGATGAAAACAAGTTAGCTATTCACCAACGGAAAATGGAAAGAAGTATGTTATGTAAAAAAATATCAGATAGAATAAGAAACGAGATAATAAGAAAAGAAACACGCGTAAGTGACATACTCGAAAGGATAAGAAGTCTGAAATGGAGGTGGGCAGGCCACGTCTGTAGAATGGAAAACGACCGATGGGCGAAAAAACTTACAGAATGGCTACCAAGAGGAGGTTACAGGAAAAGAGGTAGACCAAGAAAGAGATGGGAAGATGTTTTTAAAGAAATAGCCGGACCCGACTGGAGAAGACAAGCAAGGCAAAGAGAGCACTGGAGGAAGCTGGGGGAGGCCTACGCCAAGAGGCGACTTCCACAAATATAAATATAAAATAAATCAATATATATATATATATATATACATTATAGTTGCATGTATTTGAATAAAGTAAATAAATCTTATATAACTAAATAATAATAATAATCTATATATTAATTTGAATATTGCATGAAAATATAATAAAATTTAAACTACTTAGATTAAATACTTACTTATTTGGTAAATTATCATTTAAATATTATTGTTTAAACAGATTTATTTCAAAATGGAAATTTGTGGTAGAATAAAGGCTATTTTTTTTTTTTATTTTTTTTTTTTTTATTTTATTTTATTTTATTTATAATTGTATCTGTCTGTCTGTCTGCCATGAAATTTTGCAAGGTAAATTTGATCTACTCCTGACGTTTGAATGGGTTGAAGTTTTGTTAAAAAAAATATTCAGATTGGAAATAAGCCGATTCATATTTCTTAACCTTTGAAGCGCCTTCGTCTATATATCAAAATCATCCCATTTTTTAAACTCTGTAACTTAATATAAATTATTATTTTATTTAAGTACTTATTTTTTTTTAATAGGATTTACAGCTGTCAAAAACACAGTAAATTACGAAGGATGTTACGTCGTAATTTACTGTGCTTGTGTTAAAGCAAATAAATAATTAGTTAAATCTTTTACTTGACATGATGATGATGATACTTGACTCTGTCTCAAGCTTTCAAATAAAAACCTGTTACATTTTAATAAGCGAAAAGAGAGAAACAAAAACAAAAAACGGCCACCATCTTGACCATTTGTATTTTTTTACATTGTGTTAAGAACGGTTTTCTTGTCAAAATAGTATAAATAACCGAGTTTTATCAAAAACGGCCAACAAACAAAAAAGTTGGCCGCCATCTTGGATTTTTTAATACTTTTAACATTGCGTTGCTGTTTTCTTGTCAAAATAGAACCTGTACGGGACCGGCCGTTTATGAGCGGTAGCAGCCCCGGTGTACATAAACTGTGCGGAGACGGAGAGGTTCCGGACGGTGAAGAAAACCACTGGTTGTTGATGCTCGTTCGGGCAGAGTGACTTTATTGTTCTTCTTACAATATCTGGATGCGAATGAATCTTAATGCGAGGGCACGCGATATTTATAACGACTCTAATTGTTTCCGCGTATTTTCTCACAAAAGAATTCAAGGAATTTACTTACACGCGCGACGCTAAATTAGTTCTCGGAACTGTGGCAGTCTGCGTGTAAGGGAGTTCCGAGATGTGCCGCTAGAGGCGCGGTTGTGCTAGAAGAGCATATCCCGCGAGTGAGCGAGATAGCGAATCGGACCTTAGGTACGTCGAGGCAATACCGTATCGAGAGCCCTTTGCATTTTACAAATTATTTCAATATTATAAACGATCTATATACAACACAAAAAACTTATCTAATTTATCTCAACCTAGCAGAGGGAGTAAAATACACACAAAAATATCATTTTATTGTACAACGGTCAACTCAAGGAATTTTATATACATCTTATTTCTAAACATAATAAATCGTAATAATCTGTCCCGCACATATCTCCCGCCGTACATAAGCCCGGCGGCTTATGTAGTTCAATCCGGTGCGGGCGCCGTCGGTAGCACGATGAGCTTCTTCACAGGCCGTCGTAGCACGCCGCCTCGGGTACGCACGTCGACCACGCGCGTCACGCCGTCGGGTCCCGGGTGCAGCTCGGTGACTAGGCCTCTGGGCCATACGTTGCGGGGCAGGTTGCCGTCGGCGATGAGGACCACGTCGTCCACCCTGATGGCCGGCCCACGGCCGTGGGGCTCCCGCCGGTGTTGAAGCTCGGGCAGGTACTCGCGCACCCAGCGCGCCCAGAAGTGGTCGGCGAGGCGCTGTGCGCGGCGCCAGGTGGCGCGGCCGCTCAGGTCAGCGTCGGTGCAGGTGCCCGTCGGTGGTGTGCGCGCTGATCCCCCCAACAGGAAATGGTTAGGGGTCAACGCCTCTTCGTCGGTGGCTTCGACGGACACGTGGGTGAGCGGGCGGCTGTTGACCACGTACTCAGCTTCGGCCAGTAGCGTGTGCAGGCATTCTTCAGTCGGGTGCTGCTCGGTCAGGGTTTTCTGTAGGGCGGTCTTCACGGACTTGACTAGCCGCTCCCAGCATCCCCCCATGAATGGACTGGAGGGGCAGATGTACTTCCATCGGATGGCACGTCGCGATGCTTCCTCTTCAGCGGCGTCTCGTAGCTCACGATCGGCGGCGTGCATGTTCGTCCCGTTGTCTGAGTAGATCTCGGCGGGGCAGCCGCGCCGCGCTATGAAGCGGCGCAGGGCCATCACGGCGGAGTCCCCACTCAGACTGGCGGCGACCTCCAGGTGCAGCGCTCGGGTGGTGAGGCAGGTGAAGAGGGCCACGTAGCGTTTCTCATGGCGGCGGCCAATGGTCACGGTGATCGGGCCAAAATAGTCCAGCCCCACATAGGTGAAGGGGCGCTGATGATGACCCAAGCGAGAGTAAGGATGATCACCGGTCGGTGGCGCAGCGGGCTTCGTTTTCTTTATTCGGCACGCCAAACAACTTTTCACTATCTGTCGCGTCGTAGGTCGAAGGCGCAACACCCAATATCGCTGTCTCACTTCATTTATTGTTATCTCGGTGCTCCCGTGCGCCATCTGTCGGTGAACCGACGCTATGTAGAGTTTCGTATACGGGTGGTCGCCGTCCAACACGGCGGGCGCTTTAATTTCGCTGCTAATATCGGCGGCGGCGGTTATTCTCGACTTCAGTCGTAGAGTTTCGTTTTCGTCTACGTAAACGGTGAGTTTTTTCAATCTGTCGGTCGGTGAAACTTGTTTTGTTCGTAGCGCGGCGATCTCTCTTTCAAACGAATCGTGTTGCGATTGCTTCACCCACAGCTGTTCGGCGCGACGGATAAAATCAGCGCTCAATGTTTTGAACGCGCACTCGTTCGTCAGTGGGCGTGGCTTCTGCTGGGCGGAGCTTATCCTGTTGTGACTCTTGTTAGCTCGCCATTGTGGATCGGCTTCCGCGCGCGGTTTTGTCCGTTTGTACTGGACACGTTGTTTTCTCGTTTTCAGTGCTTCGATAAATTGAAGTACTCGTGCGGTAGTGCGGATAAGTCGCTGCCATGAAGAAAAGCGTGTTATCTCGGGTAACGCTTTTGCGGCGTCTGGCGTTGCTATGGCGACGGCGTTTGTTCTTTCTTCGCCCGTTATTTCGGTTTTCGTTATTGTTTCTTGCGGCCACTCCTCTTCGGGTAGGTACAGGAATGGTGGCCCGGTGAACCAACGGTGTGCGGCGGTGAAATCAGCTGGTACGCCGCGGGTTGCGTCATCGGCTACGTTGTGACGGGTCGGTACCCACCGCCACTCGTTCACGGCGGTTTCTTCTTCGATCTCGGCGACTCGGTGGGCGACGAATGGTTTGAACGCTCGCGGTCCCGCGCGTAGCCAGGCGAGCACTGTCTTCGAGTCACTCCAAAAGTGTTTGCTGTCGAAACTGGTCTGGTACTCTTCGGAGACGGATTTTCCCAGGCGGCTGCCCAGCACGGCGGCTTGTAGCTCCATACGCGGTATCGAGGTCAACTTCAGCGGCGCGACCTTGGCTTTGGCTGCGGCCAATGAGACGTGTACTTGGCCATCTTCTGTTTCCACGCGCCAGTAGGCGGCGGCGGCATAGGCGACGTTGCTGGCGTCCACGAAGACATGTAGTTGGCGCCGGGCGGCGTCGGTCAGGTGCGGGTGACAGCGCGGCACGCTGACGTTTTCTAGTTTCTTCAGGTCGGTCACCCATCCGTGCCAGCGTTCTTGAAGGGTTTCGTGGAGCGGCTCGTCCCATCCTGTTCCGTGGCGCCAAGTCTCTTGTAACAGCTGTTTGGCTTGAATCGTAACTGGCGAAGCGAAGCCCAGCGGATCAAACAGTGACATAACGGTAGTCAGCGCTTCTCTCTTCGTTGGAGTTCGTTGACCGTCGAGTAGCTCGGGCGCGACGCGCGCGAAGTTCAAGTTGAAACTTAGCGTGTCGGTTGCGGGTCGCCAGCTGAGCCCTAGTACTTTTTCTTCTCTGTCGCTCGCGAGTGTGACGTCGCTGTTATTCGTATGTACTTTTTCGTTCGCCATTGTTTCGGTAACTTCTTTCTTGTTTGACGTCCATTTGCATAAATTAAAATTCGCTTCTCGGTGTACGTTTCGAACTTCGGTGGCTATTCGAATCGCTTCTTCGACGGTAGGAAAACTTTGTAGGTAGTCGTCCATGTAGTGATGCTTTTCGATAGCGTCGGCGGCGTCGGGACACTTTTCGCGGTGTAGTTCGGCGTTGTGATTTTTCACGTACAGCGCGGTGCACGGGGAGCAGGCGGCGCCGAAGATCACGGACTTCATTCTGAACTCTTCGGGTGGGCCCTCCCGCCGGTCATGGCGCCACAGGAACCGTAGGGCGTCTCGATCTTCGCTGCGTATGCCGATGCGGAGAAACATTTCTTCTATGTCGGCAGCGACGGCGACTTCGTGTTGTCTGAAGCGCATAAGTACCCCCGGCAGTGACTGGAGGAGGTCGGGGCCGCTGAGCAGGTGGTCGTTGAGCGAAGTACCGGAGTAACGGGCGGCGGCGTCGAACACGACGCGTACTTTTCCCGGTTTCGCTGGGTGGAACACGGCGAAGTGAGGTAGGTACCAGGTGCGGCCGGGGTCAATGACCGGCGGGGCTGGTTCGGCGTAACCTTTCCTCAGGAGCGCTTCTATGTTTTCTTGATACTTGCTGCGCAGTGTCTCATCTTTATCTATTTTCCGCTCGGTCGAAATCATCCTTTTCAGCGCGCCGTCGTAGTTATTCGGTAACGCGACGCTATCTTTCCATAACAGCGATGTTTCGTAGCCGCTGTCGGTGTTTCTCTTCACTGTGTTTTCTTGAAGTTGTTTAAGCGCGAGCTCTTCGGGGTCGGACTTCGATTTTTTCGGTTGTATGCAGAGCGATTCGAGGGAGAAGAATTGTTTCATTGCTTCGTCGGTGTTGCGATCTGCATTTTCGTTTCGGTTTTCGTTTTCGATGCGGACGTTCACGTGAGCGACGTAGTGTACTCGCTGTCCCAGGCTTCGAGTGGTGGCGCCGTGCAGTACCCACCCCAGCGGCGTGAGAGAAGCCGCCGGTTGGTTTTCGCCTCCTTTCCTCATTTGTTCGGCGACTAACAGGTGCCAGTTGTCCTGGCCGATAAGTAGCGTCGGCGTGGCTCGTTCATAATATACGTGAGCTTCGATGTCACGTAGGTGCGGCGCGTTGACTACGTCGTTTTTCGTGATTGTTTGCGGCGCCAGCTTCAATTTTTCGATCGTACGGGCTTGAATGTTGAACTCGTTGTTGTTTCCATTCAGCTGTAGAGTGACACGGCGAGAGTTTCTGTCCTCTTCTCTCCCTGAGACTGTTTCGATAGCGAGTATGTCGGCGGGTCCGTCGGCTCCTATTTTTGCGGCGATGGCGGCGTCTATCAGTGTGACGGTAGACCCGTCGTCCAGGAGTGCATGCGTGTCAATGAACCCGCTCTGCCCGGTGACTCGTACTGGTATGATCTTCAGGTAGGTACTTGTGGCTCGGCGTGACTTCGTGGTTGCAACTATCTCGGGTTCGATGTTCGCAGCTGGCGGCGGCGGCGGCGGCGGCGGCGGTGCCGGCGCGGCCTCGGTGCGCCTCTCGTAGTGCAGAAGTCGGTGGTGCGTCTTAGTGCAGCCGTTTTCCCCGCAGCGTCGTAGTTGACATCGGTGTGAATAAGTTCTCGCCCCTAGGCAACGGAAACAGAGTTGCTTTTCCTTTGCCAGTCTCCACTTTTCGTCGTTGTTCGCCCTCTTGAAAGTTTCGCACGCGTAGGCTGAGTGGTTAGGTTGCGCGCACACAGCGCAGGTTCGTTGTCTCTCTGGCGCGCTTGTTTCGGTTGCTGTGTTTGTTCGGTGCGCCGGGTGTGTTCGCTGTGTTGACTGATGCGTGCGTTGCGGGCGAGTTCGGTGCGTTGGTTGCGGCGGTTGACGCGTAGACGGGCGTTCGTCGGACGTGATGTTTTCGGGCGGCGCAAACTCTCTGCAGTTCTCGGCTTCGGCGACGATAAACTTGCGGAACATGTCGAGACTTGCTTTCTTCGCTGTTTTTGTTTTGTAGTCGTACCATCTGTATCGCAGGCTCGGCGTAAGTTTCTCGACTAGCGTCTTGAGTACTTTCGGGTTCTGGCAGTACCCTTCTTCCCCCAACGTGTAGAGCACGGTCACGGCATTTTGTATCTTATTGGCGAAGGCGCAGACGTCTCTCGGTGCGTCGGTCACTCGTTGAATATTTTCGATTTTCTCGAGTTCTAGTTCTGCGATGACTTGCGGTCGGCCGAAACGGTTTTCAAGTGCCTTCATTATGACTTCCGGTTTCGATACGACGGCGAGTAGGTCTTCGACCTCTTCTTTGGCTCTTCCCCGTAGCGCTCGGCGTAGGCGGGCGGTATTTTCTCTCGCGGAGCCGTAGACTGTTAAATCTTCGTAAGCCATCTTGAAGTTCAGCCAGTCGGTGTGTGCGCCGTTGAAGATCGGTAACTCGACGCTCGAACTGTGTCTGATTACTTCAGTCTTCGGTTGAAAGGCTCTGGCCGCTTCCATAATCGCCGCAGTTAGCTCGCTCACTTCTATTGCCGTCTCTTTCTTCGGTGTCGCCCCGGCAGGCGTGGTATGTAGAGACGGTGCTGGCGCCTTCGTGACGTCTTCGGTGGTTGTGAGTGGCTTCGTGGCTTGTATCCATTCTTCTGTTCTGTTTCTGGAATTGGCTTCCGCTTCGTCGTCTTGGCTTAGTTCCGTGGTTTCGGATTCTGCGTCGCTGTCGGCTTCGATTCTTGCTAACCGGGCCTTGGCGAGGTTTAGCTCTTTTTCGGCTATCTCTTCTCTGGCTTCTGCGAGGAGGCGCGCTCGTTCGGACTTCGTGGTGATGGCGCGCGACTCCCTCGTACTCGTCGCTCGGCTGGGCGGTGCGGTGCGACGGTGTGACGGTGGTTTTCTTTGCTCCTGTTCCTTTTTCTGTGTGCTGGACGCGTGGCGTGGCGGTGACTCATAGTGGCGTGATGGCGACTCGTAGCGGCGTGGCGGCGACTCATGGCGACGCGGAGACGGCGAAGGTTGACGGAGCACCGGTTGGCGCAGCTCTCGGTGAAGCGATGAACTTCTTGAAACGTGGCGCCTCGGCGGCGGGCGTGACGTTGGGCTGTGCTGGCTTCGTCGTTGCGGAGGTTCGTCTGGGCGTGCTTGATGGTTCGGTGATGAGACGCGTCGGTGTGGCTGCGAGACGTCGGGGCGCTGAGGTGAGCCGCGTTGGTTCGGCGGTGAAGCGTGGCGACGTGGCGGCGAGGCTTCTTGACGCGGCTCCCTCACGCGTCCTCGTGACGGGGAAACAGGAGGTTCTTCGTGGGTGATTCGCTCGGCGATTCTTCTTTCTTTTTCACTTCTAGTGAGCACCATCTTCTTGACTGTAGTTTTCTATCCGGTAGCGAAGGACCAATATGGTGGTCCAAGCTGTCTTCAGTAGGTATCTTCTTATCCGGTTACGAAGGACCAATATGTACGGGACCGGCCGTTTATGAGCGGTAGCAGCCCCGGTGTACATAAACTGTGCGGAGACGGAGAGGTTCCGGACGGTGAAGAAAACCACTGGTTGTTGATGCTCGTTCGGGCAGAGTGACTTTATTGTTCTTCTTACAATATCTGGATGCGAATGAATCTTAATGCGAGGGCACGCGATATTTATAACGACTCTAATTGTTTCCGCGTATTTTCTCACAAAAGAATTCAAGGAATTTACTTACACGCGCGACGCTAAATTAGTTCTCGGAACTGTGGCAGTCTGCGTGTAAGGGAGTTCCGAGATGTGCCGCTAGAGGCGCGGTTGTGCTAGAAGAGCATATCCCGCGAGTGAGCGAGATAGCGAATCGGACCTTAGGTACGTCGAGGCAATACCGTATCGAGAGCCCTTTGCATTTTACAAATTATTTCAATATTATAAACGATCTATATACAACACAAAAAACTTATCTAATTTATCTCAACCTAGCAGAGGGAGTAAAATACACACAAAAATATCATTTTATTGTACAACGGTCAACTCAAGGAATTTTATATACATCTTATTTCTAAACATAATAAATCGTAATAATCTGTCCCGCACAGAACCAGAAACTGAGTTTTATCAAAATCGGCCCACAAACAAAAAAGTCGGACGCCATCTTGGATTTTTAATATGTTTAACATTTCGTTGCTGTTTTCTTGTCAAAATAGTACCAGAAACTGAATTTCATCGAAATCGGCCAGCAAATAAAAAATTTGGCCGCCATCTTGAATTTTTATATTTTTAACATTGCGTTGCTGTTTTCTTGTCAAAATAGGTACCAGAAACTAAGTTTCATCAAAATCGGCTTACAAACAAAAAAGTTGGCCACCATCTTGGATTTCTTTCTATTTTTAACATTGCGTGTCTGTTTTCTTGTCAAAATAGAAACAGAAACTGAGTTTCATCGAAATCGGCCTGCAAACAAAAAAGTTGGCCGCCATCTTCGATTTTTTAATATTTTTAACACTGCGTTGCTGTTTTCTTGTCAAAATAGTACCAGAAACAAATCGGCTTACAAACAAAAAAAGTTGGCCGCCATCTTGGATTTCTTTATATTTTTAACATTGCGTTGCTATTTTCTTGTCAAAATAGTACCATTAAGCCTAGCATGACCACCCAAAACGCGATATTATCGAATGATAAAGCGACTTATCGACATTCAAACGTCAAAACCCATAGTCTTTTGACAGTTAAACCGGATAACTTATCATATCATATCCCATTTTGTTGGTCATGCTAGGGGGGCAGAAATCGAGTTTTATCGAAATCGGCCCACAAACTAAAAAGTTGACCGCCATCTTGGATTTTATTTTTTTTGACATTGCGTTGCTGTTTTCAGAATAGTACCAAAAACCGAGTTTCATCGAAATCAGCCTACAAACAAAAAAGTCGGCCGCCATCTTGAATTTTTTAATATTTTTGACATTGCATTTGCATTATTAAATTATTTTATTAATTTAATATCGCAATACCAATGTACCTACCCGGGGTCGTTAAAGGTCCACCGTCACATTTTAAAGTGACAACCCTTACGTACTTACGTAAATACCTATACAGGCGTCGGCATCGCCCAACTTCAAGGGCGTCGTCCAACTGTATAGAAAGATTGCTTAAACTGTGATATTACTTTGCTTGCATTGCATTATTTGCACCATAATAATGCTGAGCTGCGATCCGCATAGCGATACCGATATTGTGCCCCAATGATGCAATGCAATGCTTGACAAGCCCGGTAAACATGAAGTATGAAGCCCCCAGTACAGGATGGCCGATCATGTTGGCCGACCATGATGGGCCATCGTGTACAGGGGCGGTTTGCGTTGCTCGCAGACGGCAATCACACGCAAACCGCCCCTGTACACGATGGCCCATCATGGTCGGCCAACATGATCGGACAGCCTGTACTGGGGGCTTAAAGCCCCCAAGTTTGTGGCACTAAAAAGAATTTAAATAAAACTTTTCTACTCGAATGTACCATTTGTATGGCATATTGAATCAAAGGCTTATTTCTCGGAAATTCGCTGTGTTATACTCGTTATCAGATTTTTTCCCGTGTTCGCTATGGTAGTAGTAAATATTGGCATGCTCAGTTTGGTGACAGGTGCCCTGGATCATGCTGTACTGGGTGTGGCGCTGCTGGAACGATGCCTAAATATATGAACACAATCTAAACCTAGGATTTCTCTGGAATAGTTAATGCTGCGAGAGTGGTTTATTTTTTTCCCTTTATAGGAAGATAAAAGAATGCGCAAATGCTATTTAATACATCAATTAAAGGCGTTAGAGCAAAAAAAAATTTTTTTGAGGTTATAATTTTTTGATGCCTATAAAATCATTATTCCATGATGAAATGTAGAAATTCAATTTTTTCCGTACCCTATGATGAAGGAACTAAATATACAGGCACACTGTTTTCAGTAAAAAAATCGAATTGCTGAGATTCGGCCGTGGCGCTGCTGGGACGACGTCGTCCCAGCAGCGCCCCAAGTGACCTACGATTACTCCTGAATCTGTCGACATTTACAGGTGGACATTAGCTTATGTGAAATGGAAAAAAAAGGAAAAAATATGTGTCTTATTAGATTTATTATAGCTTTTGTAATTAATGAGAAATAGCGGGGCGCTGCCAAGACGACGTCGTTCCAGCAGCGCCACAGAAATCCCCGTATATCCTCGGATCCAGTGGGGGGAAAAAATCAATCGTATTTTTTCCCGACTGGTAAAAAATTGGCCTGCATGGTGTATTTTTTTCAAGCAAATCGGAGACCGTGGCGCTGCTGGAACGATGGACACCATGTTTGACTATAAATTAATTGTGCAATTATACTTACGTTCAATACTGACTGAAAATATTATATTACATCTCTTTTTTCCTTTTTTCGAATTGTTTTTGCGCATCTTCTCAGCTCATTTAGGCATCGTTTCGCCGGGCGGTCAAATGACTACTGAGGCGATCTAATGCCCAATTTCGAATTGGGCATTCGTTGGCGGTTTCACTTTCTGTGCGTTTACGCTGTATCTAGGGTTTATATGATCGAAGGTTCAACCAAACAAACAAACTGTTCAGCTTTATAATCCTACTTCCTACTTATAATATTATAAATGTGAAAGTTTAGATGTTTAGATGTTTGTTACTCAATCACGCCAATACGACTGAACGGATTTAGCTGAAATTTGGTACACAGATACTTTGTAGCCTGGAGAGGAACATACTTTTTATCCCGGAAAAACATCACATTCCCGCGGGATAACGTCGTGTAGACCACGCGGGCGAAGCCGCGGGCGGAAAGCTAGTATTAGTTTAAATTTCGATTTTACCTAGAGCTAAATGTTTCGGCAAGAGCCAATCGAATAATAAGGCAAGCCAAAACTTTTTGACCAGCACTGCATCTTCCTCTCATATCTATTTCGACCCCGTTCTTGCACTGGACCACTCTGAAAAAATATGTTTTAGTTTATTTAACATATTCTAAGTATACCGAGGCACTAAAAGTCATGAAACCACATTTGAAACTGTCACCCACCTATAATCGTATTTACGACGATCCGAGTCAGTGGTCATTCCTCCTTCAGTCTTTATTTCAATGTAATCGATATCATTTCCCCTGTATATCTTTCTCCACAACTCTCTGAAAAAAGACAAGCATCAAAGACGTCAGAGTCCGTTTACATTGCGACTTTTTGCAGCGATACAACATCGATGCAAAAGCGATGCAACTTCGATACCGTTAAAAAGCGTCAAACACCCAGCGAGGTAATCGCGATACAGTTGCGCGGTTATGCAAAAAGCACAATGTAAAAGGGCCCAAAGAATAACTTTTCAGAATTTATCTTTGACACTGAGTAAAAAGTGAAACTGTGATAGTTCTAATTCTGTAAATGTAGTAACCCCAACATCTATTAAATTACTTTCACTGTTCAGCCAATTTGCATGTAGCTCAAAGCATCGAGAGCCTTTAAATATCTTTGATTATTTTTTAATGCAACATTCACTTTTATGCTGGGGACGCACCTGCGTGACGCCCAACGTTTAAATAACGTGCACTAAAATATGCGATAAATGTGTGGCCACACTCATTTGATGTTTTGGATTCTAGCGGCTTAGTTAGCGTGTGATCTGTGGATACTAGTCTATTTAATTTGTGGCTTAGGTTTATTTATGAGTGTTAAGAATTATTATTTAAATTTATTATAATACCATTGATGCCAGACAAAAACCAAGAGTAAATGGGAGAATTAATGTGACCGTGTTTAGATAAGTTCGTCTGTAGCCACAACAACGCACTAGAGGCCCGTCAAATCCCTTTGATGTGTCGAAAGTTACCCGTCCGAGCTATCGCCTAACATCTAATGTCATTAAAGCAAATTAGCGCGCTAAGAACCGGCCACAGCTGCGCACTATATCAAATAGCGCACTAAATTATGCCATAAACGCAGGTGAAGCCCCAGCATTATTTGAAATCAATTTTAAAGTCTTAATCGTATCTACATCGGATTTTGGATCTAATTTACTGGGGAATAGGGATGAAATTTAACTGTCACATTATACCGTCTTTACCGGCTACTTCTTTACCTGATTATCAAATTGATGCTTTCCATTTTTTCTCTATGGAATTCCATTACACATTTTTCTAAAGCAACAGAATAATCTCTAATGTCCTTATCTATTGCTTTTGTGACATGTAGTTCGTAGAATTTCTCTCTGTATCTAGTTTCTATATCCTTGTTAGTTCTTTTCAATTCTGCTCTACACTGCTTCAATCTTTCCTGATAGGATGATAAACATTTATACGTTTAATTACAAAAAAAATATATTAAATAAATAAACTATTTATAAAATTTTGATGAAGAAATATTTACCCGTAATTCTTTCAACCCTCCCTCTATACGTAATCTTTCAGTCATTTTTTTAGTTTGCAGAGTTAATAGGGCTGGTTTCTCGGAAATCATATCTCTATCGACACCACTCATTTTTTTATTGTTCTCTTCTTCTTCTTTCAAATAGTTTTCTATTTCCACTTCAGTCTTCCGCAACTTCAAGTTATCCTCCAAATCCCTTTTGTAAATCTAAAAGATGTAAAATGATATCACTCCGATTCCGAAAAAAATATTTAGTTCAGCAAATGAGGATAACCCCTCATATTATACTCATTATGCCAATATATCTGCTTGCTTGCTTTGTACACTGCTGTTTTAATATTATTTCACTTATAAAATATCAACAATCCTTTATTGAACGTCTAGTCATCCAGTACAGGGCAGAGTGGAAAGCACTAGACCTCGCGGACAATATCCTTTGCCATGGGCTGACTACATCAAGATATTGGTGGGATGGAAGGGCCTCTTCATGACTGCACCAGACTTACCACCATTAGAGAGAGATGGAAGAAGATAGCGAAGCAAGTTACATCGGCTCCCGGAACCGATGTACTACTAAGACTTGTTGACCACGACAACTCCGACTAGTCTATTCAGAGGAGCAAAAGAATTTACCTAAACTATCTTGATGTGTCTTTTAATATAAAATGCAATAATAAAAATATGGCACATTTTTTAATTCAAAGTAACTCCATGTTTTCATACTATAAAATGGATAAGTATGACAAAATATATCTCTCTTATTTTTAAATGCATTTCTTAGATAAAGAGCCATATATCAAGATTGTTTACTAAAAATCTTTTGCTTCGCTGAATGGAGTGTAGAGTGATACAATAGAGATGATGCCTGTACATTTTTTTATGAAAAGTGAATAATTGTAGTTTAGGTGACTGTCACTTATTAGGGGCTATTAAAACTGTAAAACACGACTACGAGTTTAAAAAACGAGCCTTCGCGAGATTTTTAATAGTATAGTATCCCACGAGTGTTTTAATACCGAGTTATGTGCAGTCTCTGTACACTACTTTATCTGCACTCATGTACATTTATCATATATTTAAAAAATAAAGCATAATAATATTAATTATAAAATGTGGATTGGCCATGAGTCCATCTATACCACATAAATTCTAAATTCTAATAAAAAAAAATCTAATATTACTTCTATTTCTTCTATTATTTGTGAAAGCCTGATTTATGCCCGACAGCCTGGAGCCGTACACCGAAACGCAAAACCCGAAACATTGCACAAGCCCCACCCCTTTCACTCGATTCTGTCATGCATGACGGAGAGTGAGAGGGACGGGCGGGTATAACGAAGTTTCTGATTTTTAGTTTCAAAGTAGGAGTAAAAATGTGATTCTTGAGTTTCAGAGTAGGCAGTGAGTGGGTAGAGTAAAAATGTGGTTCATCCGGTCTAGCATGAGCGGCTTTTATCACGCGATATGATAAAGCACGTCATGCTGTCTTGCTTACCCCACTAAGGTGTAATCAAGAAAGCATGACGTGCTATATCATATCGCGTGATATAATGGTGGTCATGCTAGGCAGGCTGGTACCATCAGAAACTATACAAATTCCGAAAATAGTTTTTAAATAAACCCGACCGGTAAGCCGGCAGGCGGCCACAAGTTTGTATCTGTTTACCTCTTGTTTAGCAATCTCATCCTTGATTGTATCAATGCGCTTGGTAAGCGCAGAACGGTCTGCCATAATTTTCTTCATCTGTTCCATTCTCTTTTCATTACTTTCCTTTATTTTCGCCATTTTTCCTGGTATATTCTTATCTCTGTGCTGTTTTATCTCAATGGTGATGACTTTCACCTTATCAAACGAATTATTAACTTTGACAATGTTAGCATTTTTAACGTCTGTAATACCTCTGAAATATTAAATAAGATGGAATAAGAAATATTGTCAGTTAATTTATAATGTTGACGATAGTTTATTTATTGCTATTCACAGTACATAGTTACATAGGTACAAGTTGTCTCAACAGTTTTGAGATCAAACTGACACTCCACGTAAGTTCACTGCGACCTAAGTTTTTAGAACAATATTATACCTGTATTTTTTAACAGTTTCGGCTTTATCTTTTTCCTTTTCTTTAAGATTTTCTTCTAGAGCAGGCATGCCAGCTTTCAGTTCCTTTAGTTCTACTTCAAACTTTTCGCCATCTGTCTCCAACTGTTTCCTCTTTTCTTGCAGAGAAACTATCTCTTGGACCTGTTTCAAATAAAAAATAACAAATAAATTTTATAACCTTATATGGACAAATAAACATCACTTATTCCAATCAAACCTTCTTCTGTATGTTGAGTAATTGTTCCTTCAGTTTGTTTTTCTTGTCAGCCAATGTTTGTAATTTTTTATTGTGAGCATTGAGTTTTTTCTGTGAACTCTTAATTCGTGACCTTAGAGTAGATATTTTTTGTTTCAGATCTGCTTGCTTTGCAGTAGCATCTTCTAGTTTCATGTCGGTATCCACTGGTGTACACTGGGCTTTTGCTTTTTCCAGCTGAAATATAGAAATGAGTTCAGTAGCCGTATCACGAAAACTGTCGTTAAGGTACTTGTGATACTATATACTATAGTATAACAATACTGTCCATCAAAAGCTGTCAAAGTGCTTTTGTTAAATATCTATTGAATTTTGGTACCTAAAGGCGCTAACATTGGTCCATTATCGCCGCCAATTCATTTATTTTTATTATACGTACTTAACCCAGATCAATATTTAAAAAAAGGAAACAACCATGCTAATATTTTTCCTTCTTCGTACTAGTTTTAAAATCCATTTAAACCAAAAGTGGATGAAACTGTTGAAGAGCTTAAGGCTGACACACACACTTGTACGCGTAGGTACACACCGACAGTGTTGCATCGCAACGCAATGCGTCTGCAATACGGTATTTTACTGATTTTTTTTTATTTCTTTAAAATGTTTTTCGAAATATTAGCTACACAAAACAAGTTTTCATTTTGAATTATCTTAAATATTTTCAAAGATATAGGACTTCAAACTTTATAATTAGACAAGGACTGGACGCTATCTTAGTGACGTCAGTGGGTTAGTAGCGTCATAGTCACGCCATAGAAGATTTCGTTTTAGAAAGAGACAGCTATAGTCAAAATCAAACAGACTATAATTCTTTTATTATAAAACAGATTCAAATTATTTTTTCACATTTGGTATTCTTAATTGCAATATTTTTTAACGTCATCATTAAATATCTACATTTCAACAACAGTAAAATACCCTATTGTTGTTGTTGGTTGTTTGACTGTTAGTTGTAGCGTGATGTTAGGTATAATAGCCTGCCTTCCTCGATAAATGGACTATCCAATCCAACACAATAGTTATTTGTTATACAAGAGAGCAAAATCATTTTTCGCTGCGAGTGCTGAATTTAAATCACGAACTAGCGAAGTAGTCTAAAAATTGAATCATGAGCGTAGCGAGTGATTCAAATATAGACTACTGAGCACAGTGAGTGATTTAAAAGCACGAGACATCAGAAAAATTTGCTCTCGTGTTAAACATACAACTTTTCACCTCTACCAGCGAGAAAAGTGTTACAGGTCAGAAAAACAACATTGAAGGCAACATTTAACAATAAAGAAAACATCAAAATTACAAATTAATAATAATTATTAATTTGTAATTTGTAATTGCACCAATTTTACTCTTCACTACATAGTATAAAACAAAGTCGCTTTCTCTGTCCCTATGTCCCTTTGTATGCTTAAATCTTTGAAACTACGCAACGGATTTTGATGCGTTTTTTTTTAAAGATAGAGTGATTCAAGAGGAAGGTTTATATGTACTTTTTATCCCGATATTCCCACGGGAACGGGAACCACGCGGGTGAAACCGCGGGCGGCCGCTAGTAATTATTAAGAGTAAAATTGGTGCAATTATTGCAAGTTGAAGGTAACTGTTTGCATTGCGTTCAAAAACTGCACTGCATGTAATTTTTATGAAAACCAAACATGATATTAGTAAGCGATATAATGTTCACTTCATATTATTTATTTTCAATATTGCGTGTTTAATAAAAAGCAATAGTAGTACAATCGTATTTATATAATTTGTTATTAGAATTCATTAATTTTTCTTATTTTATATTTATATCATGCATGCGACCTCATTTCGTCCATACTCTTTATTTCGAACCTTTGTTTTTATTTATTTATTTAACACTTTATTTTAACACCACAGTACATAAAAAAAGAAAAAGAAAACAATTTTAATTAACTTTAACAGCATTAAAAGGGCGGTCTTATCGCTCAAAGCGATCTCTTCCAGACAACCCGATGGTATGGAGATATTGACCTTTGGTATCCGTGTACTTATTTTTTAAGCTTTATATTTCATGTCCATCGACATAAAGCTATCTATCTATCCTTTTTGCTCATATTAATTTTAAAAGTCTCATCCTTGTCACTCTATTTCTTTTCTCTTCATTATTTCAAAAGTTGGTGTAAGAAATTAAAAAAAGCACTTTGCCTCACGCTCGCAGCAAAAATCGATTTTGCTGCGAGTTTTTAGGCGCCAAAAGCGCCCTTTTCGAGCTGGAGAGGTGAAAAAATAATTTTTCAATACCTTCCAGTAGTTTCTGAGTTCAAACAAACAAACAAACTCTTGAAATGTATAATATAAGTATAGATTACTAGCGGATCCTCGTGGTTTCACCCGCGTGGCACCCGTTCCCGTAGGAATATCGGGATAAAATATAGCCTATGTTACTCGGGAAGAATGTAGCTTTCTAATGGTCAAAGATTTTTTTAAATCGGTCTAGTAGTTTCGGAGCCTATTCGATGCAAACAAACAAACATACAAACAAACAATCAAATCTTTCCTCTTTATAATTTTAGTATAGATAGGCGATCACGATAACGAGTTTTTCGTGCTTAGGGCTCTGTTATACAACATGTTAAGGTGATATGAATCGCCAACGACCTTGAGTGTTGGGCGAAGCATAGGCTTGCTATGCGCTCGCACACCGCGTGCCCGCGCATCTCCCCCGGTAGTTACAAAGATTAAGCGTGCAGATGCGGTAAGTACTTGTTTAGCTGCCTACACGCCTGTGTGAATTCGAATCTACGTGACCCGAAATCAAAGAGATTTGTAGGCATATTATGTGATTTATGTGTATACTTTTGTTCCAAATAAGGGCAAAAAAAAAAGATTTTTGCTACTTACTTGAAATTTATAAGTACCTTATTTCATTGCAACTAACACTATGCACAAAAGATGACTGTAACACTGGTAGTAATTAAATTAATCACAACTCCGCAACTTTGCGTTTACCAAATAATTTTAATTTGAAACAGTAGTGTTTGGCAGTATTGTTGCCAAATTTGGTGCAGGTAAGTATGAGATGTAGTTTTTTTTATTGACATTGTAGGCTTTTAATATCCTGGGCCTACACAAAAGTCTAAAATATTACTTTGTTTGGTTAGAGCCTTAGAACATTGTAAGGATAGGGAAACATAAAATAGTAGATTGTACAACAAGTGCATAAAACGTACCATTTTACCCGAGACGTATATATCAAGACGTGAATAGTCAAGTCGAGGGTAAAATGGGTTTTATGTACGAGTCATACACTCTGCTTTTCACTTCGATTGTGAGAAAAATAAATAGCAATATTGTAAAAAAGAAAAAATTAAGACTTCGCCATATTGGCGGGAAGACTTTCTTTTTCTTTTTTTTTATACGTGGCAGTGGCAGTGGCTGATTCTAGCATAGATCGTAGTCCATAATGCTTTTGAAATACTTATTTCTTAGGAAACTCATTAATTTTGCCTAGTTTTATTAATTTAGTAATTTAACATGGATTATGTACAAAATTGAAGAAACAGAATGAGTTATCAAGTTTATATAACTCGGTTTAATTGCGTGTGTGACTGTTTACCTGACGACCTTTGTCTTAGAGTTTGAGACTTAGACGAAGGTTTTACTTTATGCACTAGAGCATAAAAAGTGATTTTATGCAGCCTATACCCAACATAAACACGAACTTTACGAGCATGAGAAGTGAAAAAAATATTTTTAATGTTTCCCTATTCCTACAATAGGATTATTTTTTTATTAAATTAGAACTAGGTAATTCAATAAAACGGTATACATTTTTACAATAATGTATTTTCTCTACTGTACAATAAGTAAGAATGTCATATTTTTAGAAAGTTTTAATTCGACAGGCAATAAAATGGTATACAGTTTTACAATAATGTATTTTCTCTTCTACTACCTACTATTTCTCAAACATGCATGGAAATAATCGAAAAAATAACAAGGGAAGACGAATTCAAAGTTAATCAAATCCATTGCAGGAGCGTTTTTTGAGTTTGGAACATTAGAACGCTCCAGAAATGTTGTATGAACAGCGTGCTGGAGCACAGCCTTCTCTATTGCAGGAGTTATTAACTGATTGGATCTCTTTTATTATTTTTGGCATACCAAAGTAAGCCTCTTTGCTTAGTTCAAATTGCGTTCACGTGGCTGTATAGCCATAAATGCGTTTGCCTTTCGGCACAGACGATACTTAAATAAAAACTTGGCGGCAAAGCTGAAAACTCGCCTTGATTTTGTTATTTACATACTAACTCATACAATAATAACATTTTGTCGATAAATAAAAATCACGGTCTGGTCTAATTTTCAGCTATGAGTAATCAATTTATTTTAATAAATGTAAATTTAATAATTAAAATGAGTTCCAACGATTCAGAGAGTGAAATGGAGATTGATTGTATGTACTCCACCAGATTTGAGATCAGCCCTCCAAGAAAATGTATGGGATTGACATTAGCGATTGAAATGTCACGTGACCACTAATGTCAATCCCATACATTTTCTTTCTATTCTACGTGCAATATCTATTAGAAAGCTACTTGTCTAGGCCCTCAGTAGCCAAATCGAAAATGGAAAACCTGCTTCCAGCGAAGTTAAAAGAAAAATACATATAAACTATGAAAATTTTATGATTTTCATAGTTATATGTAATTGAAAAAAAACGAGATAAAGATGAGCCATCTACCACTACATCTAATGCCCACCTGCAGACCTCATCAGAAGTTCAACAAACAAACAAATGTACCGGGGAAATCAATAACATTATCTTTTAGTAATTGCCCCAATTTGACTGATTTTGACTAATGTAACTTTCATTAATTAAATTAAATGTATAATTATCCATCATGTACTTTTATTTTATGATTTCGCTTCGCTTTCTTACGTTTTCCTAAGGCAAGTACTAAAGAAAATATTCATTCGATGTATGACATTAAGTATGAGTCAAGTAGCCTATTGCCTATTTCACGGCCTTTGCAATTATGTACTATTACGATAGCCTCCATGCGCACAGGCGTAATATTATGCCTAATTACGTTCCAACTCCGCTTCGTAATTTAATCTTTGCAACCACTGATTTACTCGTGAACGAGTGCGCGTCAACGAGCGACACAGCCTCCCCGTGCAAATGCCTGAGCAAGACTGACGCACGGACCTGGCGTAGGGAATCTCTTGCGCATATCAATAAATTCGGATTTAAAACCAATAATAATTACTTGTTTCAAATTTCCTATTATAAATTTGTAAAAAATTTACTGCTCTTTAATATAGTGAAAGTGCCGTCAAAATTGCTTCAACCGTTAAGGACTAGTTCTAAAATTATTGCATAAAAATAGATTAAACGTTGGTTTTTTTTTATCAAATCTAGAAGACACAATCAAATTTTGAATTATAAATTTATTTTTGACTTTATTCTACGTAACATATAATTTTTTTCAAATTCATTGAGCCTTTCCTTTAGGACTAGTTTGACTTCAAAGATAGGCCTATTTTGTAGTTTGGTGAACCCTTGCGCCTTAATGAATTAACCCAAAACCTGATACACCCCAATTAAAAATAAATGCAATAATATAAATTGAGTCAAAAATATTTATATTTTAAAAGTTATTCAACGATAGTTTGGTGGTGCCCAATCTATGAAATTTCAAAGTCTACGTCCAGCCGCCCAACCTCGCCCGCGGGCGCTAGGCGTCCGCGTCGAGCGCTCACGCATTATAAATAATTTAGACATGAGCCAATAAAAATGAAAAATATAACCTATATTAAAACATAGTGGGATCGATTCGCAATACGATTATGAGAAAACTACTTTCTGGTTTTGGGTTAATCCATTAACACGTATAAATTATGGATATTCGGTATACCGACCGCATTTTTTAAACCGCCCATGTGGTCTAGTGGTACACACTGCCGGTATCAGACCCAGAGGTCCCAGGTACGATTCCCTGTTGTTCGAAGTTCGCCTGGATAGTTACCACCATCTTATCTTAGTCTAAAGCCATAACAACAATGTTTTCAGCATTTTTGTGTTCTGGCAGTTAGAGATAAGATCCGAAGCAGTTCTTCAGTAATTCAGTGTTTAGGAGTAGTGCGCTTCTACCTTCAGTCTTATCATCACTTAACATCAGTAGCACTAGCACGAAAAACTGTTGCTATTCGTATATTAAACTATACCAGCCGTCAAAAGCTGACAAAGTGCTGCACTGTCAAATATGTATTGAATTTTAGTTCTCTTTACAAACGAATGAGGCGATTTTTCATACAAAAAAAAACTATTACGATAACAATAATTTTTCATGTTACTAGGAATAATGGAATGATGAAGGCTTGATGAAGGCGTGAAAAAAAAGGAAATTACTATAATCTGCGCCAGGAAATAAATGTGTGTCTATACTCACTTTTGTTGTAATAGTGTTAACTTCTTGAGCTGTACGATCAAGCAGTGGCATTTCCCCTTGGAGTTGTTTGGCTGTTTGCAGCTTTTGCTCTGGTTCTAGAAGAGTCATTGATAATTCTTCACTCTCTTCTGTCAATGTACCGATTTGCTAGAAAAAAAAACAACATTTGGAATGATTTACTTCTAATCTATTCAGTGAAGCAAAAGATTTTATGTAAACAAATCTTGATGTGTCTTATATAAAATGCAATTATAAAAATATGAAACACTAATTTATTTAAAGTGACTCCATGATTTCACATTATAAAATGAATAATGTATGTTAAAATACATATCTCTTATTTTTAGACGACCGATTTAGCGCAGGGGTAGGATACCTGCCGTCTGCGCCAGAGGTGTCGGGTTCGATTCCCAAGCAAGACAAATATTTGTGTGCATGAATGTGTCTATTTGTCTTGGTCTGGGTGTTATCTATGTATATTAAGTACGTATTTACAAAAAAAGTAGGTAAGTATTTATGTATATTTATACGTTATCTAGTTTCCATAACACAGTTTCTTAATAAAAACTACTTAAGGGCTAGATAATTGGTGTGATTGTAAGAAGTTTATTATTTTATTATTATTTATTTATTTAAATGCATTTCTTAATTAGAGAGAAATATCAAGATTGTATACTAAAAGTGGACCTGGGCCTTTGTGTCCAAGCAACAGAAAGACAGACTTACAAAGGAATCTGCTGCAAATTTATAAAAACACTATAATTAACTATATGTACCTAAAATTTTGTTTTCTTTGAAGTAAATAAAGGCTTATAAAATAAAAAATAATAAAAGACTTTTGCCTCACTCAATGGAGTGTAGTTGTTACAACAATTTACTTATTTAAAATACTATTTTATTTATTCAATTCTACACTGTCTGTCGTAAGTACTTAAGTATTACATGAATCTTAGATAACTTTAAGTTTACCTTTTCTATCTCACTCAAACGCTTTTCTAATTGAGGAATATCTTTCTCCTTAAGTGTGGTTATTTTTTCATTCAGAGACTTCATGCTTAACAGTTCATCCTTCTTAGCAGAGGCTTTTTGTAGTTCTTCAGTAACTTTCTCCAATTTTGCCGGGACATTCATTACTTGAGTTGTCAATTGGGAAATCAAATCTGTTACCTGTAAAAGAGATAAACATATTATTTATACATTTCATAGCAGAACCGAGGAGTCCGTAGTGGTTAGTTAGAGCGCTCGGCCTGCGATCTTTGAGGTTGTAACTTTCGCAAATGTCGGTCGCGGGATGGGTGACCAAAAATGTAATATCCTGAGCTCCTCTGTGCTTCGTACGGCTTGTTAAGCCATTGGTCCTGGCTGCGTTTGCAGTCTTCAATACCCACCAATCCGCATGGTGTGCGATAGATGGTCTATTCACCTTTACATCCACAAGGAATGCCCATGTGCCAGCAGTAGTCTGATAATGATGATGAGAGCTACTACTATATTGTACTTGCCTCAGATTCAGCCTCAAATCCACGGTTACAAAGAGGGCAACAACTGTTGTCTTTCAGTTGAGTTTTATATTTTCCAATTATGAACATTGATGATTGCAGCACATTTTGTTCATCCTGAAATAATTGTTTATGTTAATAACTGAACAATAAAAATATTTCTTCAATCCATATAAAAAGATAACTAACTTGTAATTTCTCAACATTTGAGGTGGTTTTGGATAGGGTTGCCTCATATGATTGAGTTCCACAAGCTTTATACATTTGGTCTTCAGCTTTAGTCAATTCACTTCGTTTTTCATTAAGAGTTGCCTTAAGGTGTTTCCTTTCACTTTCCAAAGTTGTCTGTTCAATATGTTTTTCTTTTTGCTTTTTTTTCATCGATTCAACTTCAGCTCTCAGATCACATTCATATTTATTAACAGACATGGCAAAATCTTTTTCAGGCATGTTACCAAGAAGTTCAGTCAGGGCCGACTTGTGTTTATTCTTCAATACAATCACTTGCTTTTCTTTCTGTTTCAAAGATTCCTCAATCATATCACACTCTTTCTGTTTCGTACTCTGCTTCTGTAGAACTGTTATTATTTTATCAACTTCATCAATCTCATTCTCATGGGTTTCCAAAACTTTTTCATCATTATTTATCTCTTGCTGGAACTCTTCAGTATTTAATTCATTTTCCAACTGTTTATATTCTTCTTCAGCAGCTTCCATTTTCTTTTCCATGGCCTCTAAATTGACTTTGGATTGGTTTGCTTGAGCAATTTCTTTGTCTACTTTTTGGATGTTCACACCATTTTTTTTTATTTCGCTTTCTTTGTTAGAGATCATTTGTTTATGCCTTGAAAGAGCATCTCGGCTCTCATCAATAAAGACTTGCATTTTTTTTTCTTCTGCGTCAGCTACAGATTTATGTTCTGCAAGGTCTTTTTTCAAGCCGGTCACCTTTTCAACAATCTTCACAACAACTTTTTCAGCATCTTCATTTGATTCAATGTCAATAATTTCTTCCACTTCGGCCAATTTAGCAGTTTCAAGTATCAATTTATTTCTCTTATCAATCTTTTCTTGATTTTGGCTCTCCAACAAAACATATTTGTTGAATGTTGCTTCATCAGAGGCTCTCTCATCTGCTATTTTCTGCTCTGTGTCATTAAAACTGTTAATTTTCTTGTATGATGCAGTAAGTTCTTTTTGCTTATCCTTCGTGTTTGTGTCATAATTTTCTAAAAAAAACATTAATAATAAAATAATAATAGATATCAACTCATACAAGATCTGATCCATAGATGAGCAGCTGTAACATAAATGTTATGCGAATTTTTGTTGCATTTTGTATTACTAATAACCAGACAGTGTTAACACGTATTTTGTTATTGTAAGTAAGCATGACATACTTATATTTTTTTCTAATTCTTCAGTAGTCCCTTCGAAAAGTGTTTTGATGGTTTTTTTCAATTCCTCTTGTTGAGTACGGCTGTTTTCTAGCCTATAACAGAAAAGAGTCTAATGCTAGATACTTACTTTTTTTTGTTTTTCTTACATTATACATAGGAGGCTTATATCTATACTTTTATTTTAATATTATAAAGTGAAAAATAGAAAGTAATTTTTGTTTGTCTGTAATGGGTTATCTCAAACACAACCGTGTAAGTAGATTTTGACGAACTATGTTATTTAAGAACATCTGGGGCATTCCAAAGTGACGGGTGGGACATTGGGACTCATTTTTGCTCCTAAAAGTAGTAATTTATCGTTTATTATTAACAAAATGACTAAAAAAACTGACCACATATGTACCCAGATAGTTTATGAAAATAAAACTTCCAAAATTGAAAAAATATATTAATTACTTTATGCCTAAAATTTCCATTTTCTTAAAGTGACGGGTGGGACAGCAAAGTCACCCACCTATCTGAGTAGAGAGTTTTATCATTAAAATCAAGACAAACTAGAAACATTTTCTTAGGAGATTTTTTTGTATAAGTTGCCTCTAGAATGCCTTCAATACAATTTAGAACTTAAGTTGTATTATTATTGTAATCAGAATTTATAAAATATATTTTAAGTTGTGACGGGTGGGACAGCATTTTGTGACGGGTGGGACGAGTCACAATTGTATGTGAATAAAATACATATTATGCATATTTATTACATACTTTTAATTAAAATATGTTTAAAACAATGAAATTAATGAATATTTCAAACAATTAAATGGAAATACAGACTATTTTTCTGTAAAATCAACAGCATTAGAAAATTCTTTCTTTCAGAAGAAAACTGTCCAAAAAAAAGACCAAAAATACTTTTATTTCTAGGTTTTCTTTTCAGGAATTTTTTCTTTTTCCCCCCCAAATAGCTTTTGCTTCTTCGTCTTGACTTTAAACTTCTTTTCTTTTTTTTCTGCCTCGGCAGCATTTCTTGCCCTTTCTTTTCCTAAAAACTCTTCCCATTTTTATTATTTTGTTTTAATTTTACTCTAGACTTTCTCTTTCTTTCTGCAAGATTCATGTTCATGCACTAAAAAGCAAAGAAACCAAAACTAGATAAGCCTTTAAACCAAACTGACAAATGATATGCAATAAAAAATATGAAAAGGCATTTTAATATGTACGCAAAACATAATGAATAAAAAAATGTACACTGTATAAAACAAAATAATAAAAAACACCATTTGTAAATAAACAAATACCTAAATCAACTTAAAAAAGCTTGAATCCACGCACTTGAACTTTTGTCCCACCCGTCACTGTGACGGTCGGGACATACCTTTCAGTATCAATATTTCGATGCACTTTTATTTTTAATGTGTAATAATAATGCAAACTAATAAACTTAGGTATAATTGTTACTTTGACAAAGCCGGTAAACAAGCAGTTCTATATTTATAGGATAGGATAAGCAAACACATGTTTAATAGTGACGGTCGGGACATCCCTAATGCATTTCTTTATGCATTGATAACTTTTCATCACAAATACTTACATACAATTACTTACGACTGATGTAAACGCCAGGAATTGTATTTTTTTCTTTCCTAACAATGTTTTACCAGCACACATGAAAAGCGCGCAAAAAAGTTTTGCAAACATGAAGAAGAAATATCATACCATGGACAGCCCCGATACCACTGCATTCAAGGACACGAAAAAAATAAAATCTGGTAGAAAAGTAAAAAACTGTTGCTGTTTTATGATAAATTAGTTTATTGGCTTTATTGTACTGAACAATACAATAGCAAATTATAGATTTTATTTTTTTTGGCTCAGGTGACATTTTCGCTGGAATGCCCCATCTTATCCTTTACTCAAAATTGTTGCAAATAAACTTTATCATTCATTCATTCATTCATTCATTCATTCAACCTAAAAGTATTTGATTTTATCTATTTTGAAAATTATTTTACCATTAGAAAGCTACTTTCTTCCCGAGTGAGATAGGCTATTTTTTATCCCAATATTCCCACGGGAGCGGGTATCACATGGGTTAAACCGCGGGAAGCCACTAGTAATAAAATAACTCACCTCGTTTTAATTCGGTCTTTATTACTCTCAAACGCTATAATATTCTTTTCAAAATTTGTTATGGCAGCTAATTTTTCAGTAATTGGTTTCAATTCTGTATTCAGCTCAGCCACTTTTATTTCTTTTTCAGAAATATCAGTTTCTGTATTGACAACTTCCAACTTCTTCTTATCTAAATCTTTCTTCTTGTCTAAAAGACTAGATACTTCAATCTCTGAAATGAAAAGAGTGCCGGATTAAAATATGCAGCCCTTTGATAAAATAATCAAACTCTTCTAGTTAGGCAATAGAAACGGTCTATTTTAATCCAATTTAGCATAAGTATCTGCACCAAAGAAATGTAATGCTTATTCTAAAAGTACTTATTGGCTTACCAAGTATTTTTAAATTACTCGCATAATCTTTTCTAATTTTCTTCAGGCGCTCAAAGCAGGCGCTGTATCTGTCTGCTTCAAATATTTCATCAAATCGTTCCTTCACCTTTTTCCCTTCATCTAAGGGCCAACTAGAATCTTCTTGATGACAAAATATAACTGAATTCAAGATAGCTTTGGAAACACCTGTTAATAACAATAATTTATTTCAATTTTATTTATTAGAAGACCAACGTAAAAACTTCAACAATTACACTGGTACTTATTCCATATACAAAATAACTAATTGCCATTACAATTACAGCTGAATACTGCATGCAATTCTAACAAATTTGAATACAAAAAGATAATAACAAAGGACATTTTTCATTTTCGGCTAGGACTTTGTACACTATTCATACTAATAGTAAAAAATATAGTAAAGTCCTATAAAATATTTAAATTTTCAATGTCTATCTGGATAAATGGTACAAAAATAAACTTTTAAATAAAAATTCTTTGCCATCCATGGTCACACTGGCAACCATATTTAAATCACGTTGGGAAACATTGATGTTTCTGTACAAAAAAACGATGACATTGACGACTGATGATAATCTGTCAATGTTAACCTTTTTTTTTTAATGTGAGTGTGACGTTTTACCGCCATATTGAATCGGGGTTGCATATAATTAAGACTAGATAATGCTTTTGTACCATCAAACGCGTTAACTTTCTGTACCTTGTACTATTTAGTATTCTGTGCTATTACTTACCTAATTCTTCAAACATTACTAAATCCAAATCAGCACATCTCGACGATATATCCTTGGTGTTCCCAGTCTCATCAATAACTGATAATAATGAATCTAATGTTTTAAATGTCGGCTTCTTCTTCTGCAATGCAGTAACTCGCATGGATCTTATTACTTCAAGTTGTTTGTCTTTAGCATTTACAATCTGAAACAAAAAAAAATATGTAAGGTCCAATTATACATTACTAGCTTTCCACCCGCGGCTTCGCCCGCGTGGACTACACGACGTTAGCCCGCGGGAATGTGATATTTTTCCGGGATAAAAAGTAGCCTATGTTCCTCTCCAGGCTACAAAGTATCTATGTCCCAAATTTCAGCCACATCCGTTCAGCCGTTTTGGCGTGATTGAGTAACAAACATCCAAACATCTAAACTTTCACATTATAATATTAGTAGGATTAGTAGGACTAGCGGACGCCCGCAGTTTTACCCGCATGGTTCCTGTTCTCCAGGGAAGATCGGGATAAAAAGTTTAATAATCCAGGCTACCAACAATCTGTGTTCTATGATCAGTGTGCCAAATTTCAACGAAATCCTTTTAGTAGTTTTTAGGTGAAAGAGTCAAAACATCCATACAACCATTCATACTCACAAACTTTCGCATTTATTATATTAGTAGGATTGTAAGTGTATTCTTTTAAATCATAAAAAAATTTAGCTAAAATAACCACAAGCTTTTCTACATGCAGAACCGGTTGTTTTGTTTTTGGGGATGCAACATTATAATTATCTGTAATCGACTTTTCCTTACTTAACACAATTTCATAATGAAACTTACTGTGGGGTGGGCTAGATAATTGGTGTGATTGTAAGAAATTAATTATTATTATTACTTACCTTCAACTTAATTTGGGCCAGAACCTCACTGGATCTGTTGACTTTAGCATCGTGAACAAAACATTCATTGCGGCTTCCAGGAGGCATTTGCCCCGTAATCGCGTAGCGTAGACATTCAATGATTGTTGTTTTACCACAGCCGTTTTGGCCCAATATCAGAGTAAGAGGCTTCTCAAACGTTATTTTTTGTTCGTCAACTTCTTCGGGACCAAAACTTCGTATACCTCTAACTGCTAAAGATTTAACTCCAGCCATTATGAGTTTTTATCGGGATAACTCCAGAGCATAAACGTATGGGATTTCGCGCCAGTAGAAAATGCACCGAACCAAAACCAAACCACACCGCACTTGCCGGCATCAAAATTCAAAGAAGCATTTTTTTTGACGTTTCTCAAAACCACAGATTATTATACTAGTTACAAAACCAAAAAAACGTCCTTTTGTAGGACAGGCGAAGACATAAAGCCATACTGCCAATTCTACATAATTATAATTTCATAAGTTTTCACAAGAATGTAGGTGTTTGGCGTATTTGGCTTGGCGTTAAGTGTCAGCCTTCTCGGTTAGTCACCACTACAATAAAACACTCGGCATCATTTTACCGAGATATCGCATATTTTAATCATTCCACACATCACCCAGTAGTGAGTTGCGTAGACACTTCACTACATAGTATAAAACAAAGTCGCTTTCTCTGTCCCTATGTCCATTTGTATGCTTAAATCTTTGAAACTAAGCAACGGATTTTGATGCGATTTTTTTTAATAGATAGAGTGATTCAAGAGGAAGGTTTATATGTACTTTTTATCCCGATATTCCCACGGAAACGGGAACCACGCGGGTGAAACCGCGGGCGGCCGCTAGTGAGGCATAAAACCACACCTATCTTGCAAGCAAAGTCCGAAGTTGCGAATAATAAAATTATCCACTTAATCGACCGAACCCGCCAAAATGGCGCCAAAAACTTCCTGGGGGGCTACCGGCTAAAAAATATGGGTATGGGTATGGGCGTCAACTGTCATTTGAATTCCTTATTTTGACAGATTTTTGCTGCTTTGTTGTGTACATGTCCAGCTCGGTTCCACTCGCCATTTCTTTACCAAAACCACCTGAAAGGAATGTGACGAGGATGTGATTTCTTATTTCAGTAATCATTTTTAATGTACCGGCTTCCCGGCAGAATTATTGACAAAAATTGGTGGGCCAGAGGAAGACATGCTGTTGACGTTACTTTTGAGACAAATAGTCCAATGGGCGATTTTCTGAAAGCTCGGTCACTAGATGGCGCTGTCCCACCTATGCAGTTAGAAGGAACGGAACGTTATAAATTTTACTTTGACGCGACTTTTTTACGTAAAACGGAACGTCAGACAGATGTTATTTATTTACCTAAATCTTTAAATTTACCTATTTCGTTTCTGTTCCTCACAGTAGTACTTATTTAATATATTATTAGTTTCCTTTGGGTTGTTAAAAAGTAATTAATTTAAATATGTTTCATACCAAAATATACCATAGACATGTACATACTTATTCAACGCCATCTAGTGAAGCAATTGGAAGCTTTTTTTTTTTTAAATGGCCTCTCAGAAAATCGCTCATTCCAAGAGCATCTCAGAATGTACCGACGAAATGTATGTCTCAAAGGTGTCACAAATATTTTGTGACAGCTACATAGACCTGTAGCCCGTGGACATTCAAATTACGAAAAAGGTTACCGTTTGTCTTCGTGAAATTGTTATAGATTTCGCCATTGTATATGCTATAAGCGAAGTCTTAAAGATCGTAACTCGCCGTAACCATAATAGTGATAAGTTTAAAATCTCCAAATATGTTAGTTATTTACATTTCTAGGTTACCGCATTGTTTCGCTATTGTCATGTTGTACAGCTTTGTCCAATTACCATACGTAATAGTAAGACTATGGAAAGTTGCCAAACACAAATTTAAGACCAGATGTAGTCCGACCATTTTGATCATAATTTACATTTTTGAGTTACCGTTTAAAATTTATAAATCTGTTAGTAGGCCCTCTGAACAAACCATATACTTATTTTAAGACTGTTTCTGTGGCCGGTTTAGATTTTAAGACTCATTTGGTCCATGAAGAAGAAATGCGAAAATGGCGTAAGTAAAAGCGCATTGAGTAAACTTACTTCTGCAAAACATAATGGAAGACTTAAAACTTGAAGGACAATGAAATCTGGTAACTGCCCCGTGTCAGATTACTATAAATAAAGAGGAAATGCTAGTTCCTAATATTTTGTCTTGTTTGTTATGTCAGCTCTCTCTCGGGGTGCGAGCTAGATATCCTCCACGCGTGCTCACCTGCTGTTCGTCCCACTCTATGTTCGCATACGCTGGGAAGAACAGTAGGAGGGACGGTGCACCCTGGGCGCCACTGTAAGTAATTTTCTTGATTGTAAGTAATTACTTACAGTGGTGGCAGATAATCTAGCGAAACCCAATCCAAGGTGTCAGACGTACCGTTGCCGAGGGATGCGTGGTCAAGGGGGAGCTTGGTTCCGAACGGTGTCTCCCCAGGGAGATGGCAATCCTGGATCAGTAATTTCGCCTTACTCGAGCAATCGGAGCTCTGCTCGAGTGGACCTGTTCTAACGCCTAGCAAAGTGGCAAGTTGTACTCTTTAGTATTGTGTATAACTTGCCGCAGCGTATGAATGTGTGGTATGTGAGAAATATTTTGTAAGGTGAACAGTCAATAGGTAAGATTTCTAGTGCGCTGTGAAGTGCCGGCACATAAAAAGAATAGCACTACCCCCTCTCTTCTCGTGGGTGTTTTAAGAGGCGACAGAGGGAAAATTGCCATTACGAGATGGGCAGCGCGCGCTGCCAAAACGGAAAGCGGTCACCGCATGGTCAGAGGCACATTGAGTGTCACCGTTAAGCTTGAAAGATCACGGCTGATAAAATCCACGTTCAAAACAAGTGCACTCAAGCAGCTTAAAAACAGCATGGCGGCGGGCGATGACAGAATCACAACAGAGCTTCTGAGAGCGGGCGGAAAGCCGATACTTAAAGTCTTCTAGAAGCTTTTCAATTCAGTCATCCTCGAGGGCAAAACGCCAAAGGCATGGGGCAGAAGCGTTTTTCAGGAAGGGTGATAAGACTCTCTTAAAGAAATACAGAACCATCTCGCTTCTGAGCCATATCTATAAGTTGTTTTCAAGAGTCATTACGAATCGTCTCACTCGCAGGTTCGACGACTTCCAACCCCCAGAACAAGCCGGGTTCCGGAAAGGTATAGCCTTTGCACCAAAGACCACATTCATACGCTGCGGCAATTTATACAGAATACCAAAGAGTACAACTTGCCACTTTGCTAGGCGTTAGAACAGGTCCACTCGAGCAGAGCTCCGATTGCTCGAGTAAGGCGAAATTACTGATCCAGGATTGCCATCTCCCTGGGGAGACACCGTTCGGAACCAAGCTCCCCCTTGGCCACGAATCCCTCGGCAACGGTACGTCTGACACCTTGGATTGGGTTTCGCTAGATTATCTGCCACCACTGTAAGTAATTACTTACAATCAAGAAAATTACTTACAGTGGCGCCCAGGGTGCACCGTCCCTCCTACTGTTCTTCCCAGCGTATGCGAACATAGAGTGGGACGCTATCTAGCTCGCACCCCGAGAGAGAGCTGACATAACAAACAAGACAAAATATTAGGAACTAGCATTTCCTCTTTATTTATAGTAATCTGACACGGGGCAGTTACCAGATTTCATTGTCCTTCAAGTTTTAAGTCTTCCATTATGTTTTGCAGAAGTAAGTTTACTCAATGCGCTTTTACTTACGCCATTTTCGCATTTCTTCTTCATGGACCAAATGAGTCTTAAAATCTAAACCGGCCACAGAAACAGTCTTAAAATAAGTATATAGTTTGTTCAGAGGGCCTACTAACAGATGTATAAATTTTAAACGGTAACTCAAAAATGTAAATTATGATCAAAATGGTCGGACTACATCTGGTCTTAAATTTGTGTTTGGCAACTTTCCATAGTCTTACTATTACGTATGGTAATTGGACAAAGCTGTACAACATGACAATAGCGAAACAATGCGGTAACCTAGAAATGTAAATAACTAACATATTTGGAGATTTTAAACTTATCACTATTATGGTTACGGCGAGTTACGATCTTTAAGACTTCGCTTATAGCATATACAATGGCGAAATCTATAACAATTTCACGAAGACAAACGGTAACCTTTTTCGTAATTTGAATGTCCACGGGCTACAGGACTAACAGATGCATTAAATACTTTTGATAGGCGTTTGGAATAGAGAAATAAGCTTAAGTTTATTTAAAAGCATGCTTTTATATGTCCAGCTCGGGATCACTAATCAAAATCGAAAATATTCGTGAAATACGCATTTTATTACAACTAAAACAAAAATTATAAACCGTTTTAGTCACCTTAATAGCTCATGAATCTGATTCGGTGACTTGTTCATTAGTTTTAAAGAAAATTTAAAATTATTTTTTCTATGAAGCTCCGATTCGGGTGACCATTTCGTGTTCAACTTTAGGACACATAATGTATTTATTATACTTCTATATTTAGTTCAGAAGGCATAGTTTCTGCCTAGACGTAGCCATCG
Source organism: Crambus lathoniellus (assembly GCA_949710035.1). Classification (NCBI taxonomy): domain Eukaryota; kingdom Metazoa; phylum Arthropoda; class Insecta; order Lepidoptera; family Crambidae; genus Crambus; species Crambus lathoniellus. The sequence goes on along the minus strand of OX453303.1, from coordinate 19,486,992 downwards.
CATAAGAATTCGGTTATGTTGTGTACAGTCTGATGTGCCGCCGTGTGTAGCTAACACACGGCGGCACATCAGACTGTACATGTTGACCTTGAGACCGCCTTTATGCCCTACGTAATAAAAGCTGTTATCGCAGTTCAACTGTTTAACCTGATGTGCTGTCGAGTCTACATTGATAGTAGGTATTTAAAGTTCTAAAAGGTAGGGCAGGCGTACCGGTTTTGGCCACTTTAAGGATTTTTTTCACTTTTAATAGCTTAGTGCTTAATGATCTTAAATATTTTAGAGAAATTTTATAATGTAGAGTTATAGATAATTTTTCGACCTTTAAGGGTACAATCTACAAAGTAAAAAAAATCATTAGTTTTTTTTATTTAGAACAAATTCTGCGGAGGGGGCCAAATACACCGTTTGCATTGGTTTTGGCCACTTTCATAAAATTACTATATTTATAAGTTGAGTTTATGCTTAATTGATGTCTTATTAGAGTTCTGGACTAAAACACTACATGAAATAGTATTTCAATCACAGCTAGCTCCTTACTACAATTTTATAAGTATACCTTTATCACTTGATTAAAAGAAAATTAGCGGATTGAGGCTAGTGTAGGCTAGTGCCTACACTAGCCTTAATCCGCTAATTTTCTAGTACGTTAGCTAACAAAAGTGAGTTGTGAGTCTTTTAAAATAAATGAACTTTATGATAGGTTGGAAACTTTCTACTTATGCCAAAGTGGCCAAAGGTGGCACAATGCTAAAATTAAGAATAACTGCATATAAAGATTTTCAAAAAACTTATGCATGCCTCGGGAATCGAACCTTGTCAGTTTTTAAAACAAAAAATGTTATGTTATTTTATTCCGAACTAGCGGCCGCCCGCGGCTTCGCCCGCGTGGACTACACGACATCATCCTGGGTTATTAAATAAAGGACAATGAACATTTTTGTGTACATGGTAGCTGTCGTTTCTTTTTTCTTGTGGCCATCGACCAAACATTGAAATATAATTTATTGGCAGCATTACAGATAATATTTGCAAAGAAAGTATACCTGTAAACTCGAGCCGAACCGAGTGAGACTAGCTAGAACTTAACTTTGTTTCTCATAGTGTTTGTATGAAGGACAAAGTTACATTTGCTGTTTTTAAAAATCTGTCTCAAATAGTGCTTACTGCTTATTACTTATATCTCATAAACACATCTTAGATTTCTGCGCGAACTGTCCATATAAATAAAACAATTTCACGGATTTTTTCACGCAATTTATTTAACAACTTGGTTAAATTTTAGTTGTTTTTAGAGGTTTTTTGGTTGAAAAATGGAAAATAAAGTATTTAGAAAAAATCGACCCGTCTCACAACCAGCTCCGATGGGACTCGAACCCACGATCTTTCACTATCCGGGCGACTGCTCTAACCACTGAGCTACGGAGTCGTTACGAGAAGCATCGAATTTATCAATTACTTCTTACACGCTGTATAGCCAGTGTTAATTTTATCAATGTGATGATATTACTACCCCCACACGCGAAAGAAATACCTTTCCAGATATTTGACAATCGCTTAAGAAGAAATTACTATTGCAAGTTATTTAAATTTTTACTTTTCTGCATTCACAATGCAATTTTTATCATAGAAAAATGGAAAATAAAGTATTTAGAAAAAATCGACCCGTCTCATAACAGTGGTTAGAGCAGTCGCCCGTATAGCGAAAGGTCGCTATAATGTCGGTATAATGCAGAATTTACGAATATTTTGTGTAAAGAAATAATTTTCGTTTTACACTAGGGCTGCATCTAGTTATCGATATTTTGTGTCCACTGTCTATCACGCGGTAAACGAATATGTATTATGACGATATAACACGGTTCACTTCTGTCTTTCAATTTGGATGAAGCCAATGCCGTGCCGTGTAGTGCCGGCACATAAATAGAATAGCACTACCCCCTCTCTTTCCGTGGGTGTCGTAAGAGGCGACTAAGGGAAAACTGCCATCAGGAGATGGGCAGCAGCGTCTCCAGTTACAAAAGGCCAATACTGCGATCGCCAACCCGCCTGCCAAGCGTGGCGATTATGGCACAACCCCCCCTAAAATGACCACACAACCAACATATCGGCCCCCAGTCCCCGGCGGCCTCGCTATTCCTAGCTACGGTAGCGGCTATGGTAACGGCGGGGCAGGGGGTGCTAAGAATCTCCGGGTAGGCTCCGGCTACCAACACCGACGACTCGACCTGGCAACCTACAACACGCGCACATTGAGGCTCGACGCGAAGCTCGTAGAGTTGGAAGAGGCAATAAGTAAGTTACATTGGGATATCATTGGGTAATCTGAAGTCCGAAGAGAGGGTGAGGACTCGATAACCCTGCAATCCGGTAACTTACTTTACCACCGGGAGGGCGACCAACAGTCCATTGGTGGTGTCGGGTTCATCGTCCACAAGTCCCTTGTGAACAACGTGATCACCATCGGAAGTGTGTCGAGCAGGGTAGCGTACCTGATAATCAGATTATCGAAACGATATTCGCTGAATGTTATCCAGGTCTACGCTCCGACCTCGACACACGACGATGAAGAAGTGGAGGCTATGTATGAGGAGATCTCTAAAGCCATGCAAAGCTATAAAACCCACTACCACCCACTACTCGGTTGTGATGGGGGATTTCAATGCAAAGTTGGGGCAACGTTGCGGTGATGAGCTGAGAGTGGGGCAATTTGGATTTGGGCAACAGAACGATAGAGGTCAGATGCTGGCAGACTTCATGGAGAGGGAGAACCTCTATATGATGAACTCCTTCTTTAGGAAGCCCGTAAGCCGCAAATGGACCTGGATCAGTCCGGACGGTAAAGTCAAAAACGAGATCGATTTTATCATGTCAACGAAGAAGCACATATTCAATGATGTCAGTGTGATCAACGCTGTTAAGACAGGAAGCGATCACCGTATGGTAAGAGGCACATTGAATATCGATGTCAAGCTCGAAAGATCGCGACTGATAAAATCCACGCTCCGACCAATACCAGTTCAAATTTAAAACCCCGAGTGCTTTCAGCTCGAGCTTCAAAACCGCTTCGAAGTCCTTGAGAACAGCACAGACGTGGACGATCTATACAACATGGTGGTGGATACTGTCCGCACGGTAGGGTCTAAGTACTATAAAGCCCGCCGTCCAAAATTGAAGAAACTCTCCAGTCAGAATATTTTCTGTAATGCTGCCAATAAATTATATTTCAATGTTTGGTCGATGGCCACAAGAAAAAAGAAACGACAGCTGCCATGTATACAAAAATGTTCATTGTCCTTTATTTAATAACCCAGGATGACGTCGTGTAGTCCACGCGGGTGAAGCCGCGGGCGGCCGCTAGTTCGTAATAAAATAACATAACATTTTTTGTTTTAAAAACTGACAAGGTTCGATTCCCGAGGCATGCATAAGTTCTTTGAAAATATTTGAATGCAGTTATTCTTAACTCTAAAATCAACGACATGGTTCCTTAGAACAAATATCTCTATCTCTTATAGTTTAAATGTTTTCCCATACTGATCCGTCCCGATGGATCATCCTGTATATGAAACCGCACATAAGCTTGTCTAAGGTTATAAAACTTCACGCGGTTGGTTGACAGTGTTGACACAAGCGACATCTCACGTGAGACATTGGGTATTATTAATTTATAAATGAAATGTATTTCAAAATATATCTACCTAACTACCTTTTAGAACTTTAAATACCTACTATCAATGTAGACTCGACAGCACATCAGGTTAAACAGTTGAACTGCGATAACAGCTTTTATTACGTAGGGCATAAAGGCGGTCTCAAGGTCAACATGTACAGTCTGATGTGCCGCCGTGTGTAGCTAACACACGGCGGCACATCAGACTGTACACAACATAACCGAATTCTTATGCGATGGCTACGTCTAGGCAGAAACTATGCCTTCTAAACTAAATATAGAAATATAATAAATACATAATGTGTCCTAAAGTTGAACACGAAATGGTCACCCGAATCGGAGCTTCATAGAAAAAATAATTTCAAATTTTCTTTAAAACTAATGAACAAGTCACCGAATCAGATTCATGAGCTATTAAGGTGACTAAAACGGTTTATAATTTTTGTTTTAGTTGTAATAAAATGCGTATTTCACGAATATTTTCGATTTTGATTAGTGGACCCGAGCTGGACATATAAAAGCATGCTTTTAAATAAACTTAAGCTTATTTCTCTATTCCAAACGCCTATAAAAAGTATTTAATGCATCTGTAGCTGTCACAAAACATTTGTGACACCTTTGAGACATACATTTCGTCGGTACATTCTGAGATGCTCTTGGAATTGAACTATTTGTCTCAAAAGTAACGTCAACAGCATGTCTTCCTCTGGCCCACCAATTTTTGTCAATAATTCTGCCGGGAAGCCGGTACATTAAAAATGATTACTGAAATAAGAAATCACATCCTCGTCACATTCCTTTCAGGTGGTTTTGGCACTATTATTTATTCTGTGGTTTTGGTAAAGAAATGGCGAGTGGAACCGAGCTGGACATGTACACGCTTTGTTCTGTTGGACGTTGCTAGCTAGCTATCGTTATACCCAGAGCAAGGAATTTATACGTAGTACACGTACACCCAGAGTCACAAAACAAAGAACTTATAGTGGCTATTTTTTTTATAAAATTGACCTAAAGTTCCAAAAAACGTATGAACCATTGCGGCGACAAAAGTCACCCGTGCGCGCTCGCTCTTAGGATGGTCCTTTGGATGGTCAGACGAAACGTGTCGATTGATTTTCATTTTTTATTTTTGCTTTGCATTTCAAGGTATGAAAGTGACGAAATTCCAAAACTTAAATAAAAGATAAAAAAAACTTTGGACCTACGTAAAATCTTTGTGGTTGGTTAGGTACATGAAGTTCGACTTAATACTGAGGTAACTGGAGAGTGCAGTACGAACAATTTTTTGTGACCACAAATTTCACAGTGGCTGTCTTCCGTCTCACCTGCACTTTAAAAAAATACGTATGGTCATATGAGACAACTGACAGCCACTACCTGCCACTACATACTAAATGTCAAATTTCCTGGTGTTCACTTTTTTATTCAGGGTGAGAGCTCCAGTTACCTCAGAGATATGTCAAACTTCATGGTTAGGTATGTACACTGACCTCTATTTATTAAGCCCCCAGTACAGGATGGCCGATAATGTTGGCCGACCATGATGGGCCATCGTGTACAGGGGCGGTTTGCGTTGCTCGCAGACGGCAATCACACGCAAACCGGCCCTGTACACGATGGCCCGTCATGGTCGGCCAACATGATCGGCGTACTGGGGCTGGGGGCATAATAGTGAGCGGTTTCATTACATATATCAATAGAATTTCGTCTGTGTTATTTGATTTTTTTCGTCTGAAAAACTCTGGTTGCGAAAAAGATATCAATTGTATGTTCCGTAGAAACCTCATACTTCAGACAAAGAATAAAATAATATGAGGTATTCCATTTATCAAAGATCTTTGTCCAATATTGCATTTGATCAAAGGAATACCACCCTTATTATTATTACCATAGTAGTAAGAGTGGATCCAATTTCTTGGATCCAATATTTGATCAAAGATTGGATAAAATATTTGATAAGTTTACAACTCCATTTCAATTAGTTTACGATCGTGTCATAAAAAGGTATCGCCCTAACGTTCACAAACGGATGGAAGACGGATTGCGATCGTTTGGATCGGTGAATGAATGATACCAGTGATGTTACTTTTATGAATGAATCTTTTCAAAAATAGAGTGTCAAGTTGTCAATGTCAGTGTCATCCAACTGTCAAATACAAGGGATTTTTGGCGGTTGATTTTAGTGGTGCGTTTTTCTCAAACATGTATTGGTGTTTCTGTTGAGGTGCAGGCTCGACTGGCGTTTACTTTGAATTATTTCGTAGTACTTTTCAAGTTTTAGCGCGCTTGGCCTGCGATCGTTGAGGTTAAGCAACTTTCGCAATGGTCGGTCACGGGATGGTTGACCAAAAAACTTTTCATCTCGAGCTCCTTCGTGCTTCGGAAGGCACGTTAAGCCGTTGGTCCCGGCTGCACTTGCAGTCGTTAATACCCACCAATCCGCACTGGGCCCGCGTGGTGGGTCATGGCCCATTCCATTCCCCTTATCCATCCATAAGGAAGGCCAGTGCCCCAGCAGTGGGGACATTAAATGGCTGATGATGACTTTTTAAGTCTAGTCCAGATTTTTCAGGCGAGCAGCTCTTAAGTCGGCCAGCACGGGTAGCATGACGAACTCGAGAAAGGTTTTGTCTATATCGAAACGTCAAAAATGACATTTCATCGTAGACAAACCTATTGTTTGGCTGTCAACTATAGACTTTCGAGGTAGACAAAACTCTTCTCGGGTTTGTCATGCTACGCATGCTGGTGGGCTATTTCCACGGCCGCAAATGAGAATAAACTCATCACTGGAGAAGACGGCTGTGCCTTGGTAGGTAGCCTCCTTCATACGTGCTCTTTTCGGGACCTCCTCTCCGCTCTTGGGGGATGTTGGAAGGCAGTACCGAGTGTCTTTCTTGAGCCGTTTAGAGTCAAGTAGCACCCGTCACTTTACTTCATCTGATTATCACTTTTTGTGTTTTTTTTTGACACGGTATTATTGTTTTCCGGCATTAACAACCACTGAGCAAGAGAATAAATACGTTTTAACAACTTGAAACACACAGAATCTTACTAAAATCCGCTAATAATTTCTGAATAATGTTGAAAAAACTACCTCCGACTAGCTGTTTATTTTGACATAAGCGAACGGTCAGTTATCGGCTGCAATGTAATCATTTTACGTTTAAAAACCTAGCGCGATTCGAAAAAAGGAATGGTAATGGTATTGTTGTCGTTGAGAAAATAGCGCGATACCAAATTGTCAAATAAGAGCAATGTAAGTGTAATATAAGCGCATTTAGCATAGGGCGATAGGGCCCCTGGTCCGAGTTCACCAACAGTCGGTTACGTTAACCGTTGTATAACCCAACACCAATCACTTGCATTAATAAACAGTTGACGTAAATAACTGACTGTTGGTAAACTCGAGCCTCAGTCATATTATTCTGTGCCTCAGTTACATCCACTCACCACAGGTATAGAACATAGGTAGGTAATAATTTTTGACGTGCTAAATAAATGAACGCCGGCTGCACGCACGAAATAGTGTCTCATGCAACGTTCACGTTCACGTGCACGTTCGGTTTAAGCGTTCGGCTAGTGACGTATCTATCTCTCTTCCACACCATCCGCGCTGATGCGTCCGAGAGCCGAGTAGAAGAGAGTCAGCGGCATATTATTATTACGTAAAATTATCAACGGTAGACCGACTTTACAGACAACCAACTTTTTTTTTACGTACCTACCTACGATTATTGAGTTTTTTCGATATTGGTATATCAATTTCGATAACATCGATATTTTTAGGCATCGATATTTATCGGTTTTCTGAATCCCTAACTATATGTAGGGATGTGACATGCTGTGCTACATAAATAATCAATTTTTAAACAAATGATTAAACAAATGGTTTTTTTTTTACTATCACATTTTCCATGCATTTTTCCTATAAATGATTATTTTTTATAGAAATAAAATCGATTAAAGAATAATCGATTTTTCTTCAAAAAATAATCGATTTTATTGTAATAATCGATTTTTTCCAAATTTTTGGTAATTAAAATAAGCGCGTTAAATAGCTTTTACCAAAACTTTATTAATACAATAATCAACAATAAGCAACCAATAATCAACAAAAAAATTAAGCAAACAATAAATCAAACAGTCAGCAAACAATAATAAACAAAAAAATCAAGTTAAGAATGAATGTCATGGACCCGCCATGTCAAAAATTTGCAAGTTGAAAAGTATATCTAGTTAGTACTATTTTAGTACTTCTTGGTACCTTTGTTAATAATGTAAGTACCTTTGTATATTTCTTCTAACGCTTTTTTTAAAATGGCCCACCATTCTAACGTTTGTTCCGCGGAACCACACCGCCGACTTACCACCCCTCAAAAGCTTTAACGATGGTTTTAATGGACTAATCTTTAGTGCTCAGTTTATTACATATAAAACCGTTTTTAATTAGGAACGGTGACGTTAGTTTAAAATATATGGTCATTTTAATTTTAACGCCTGATGTTAAGTCTGACCAATAAATACTGAGAGAAAATATGTGATATATATTGCTCAGGCAAAACTTATGCGTTAACATTTAGCAATTAAAAGGTCGAAAAAAGTATGGTAAAAATAATTTAGCAAATAGTGGGCGAAAAAAGATCAGAGGAGAGGGATCAGAGGGGCTACCGCGTAACTTTATGGGTATGAGCCTCATACGTTTTTTGGAACTTTAAGTAAATTTTATAAAAAAAACTAGGGGCCGCCCGCAGTTTCACCCGCGTGGTTCCCGTTCCCGTGGGAATATCGGGATAAAAAGTACATATAAACCTTCCTCTGGAATCACTCTATCTATTAAAAAAAACACATCAAAATCCGTTGCGTAGTTTCGAAGATTTAAGCATACAAAGGGACATAGGGACAGAGAAAGCGACTTTGTTTTATACTATGTAGTGAAGTGAAGTGATAGGCGTATTAGGTCCCTGTTTTGTGACGTCGGATCTAACAATAGCTAAGTAGCAACGTTCAACAGAATAAATCAGCAAAAAATTATCTAAATAAGGAGTTCCAATGACAGATGAAACCCATATCGATACCCATATCTTTTAGCCGGTAGCCACTCAGGGTTCGGAGTGAGAAGGTAAGGATTAATAGGTCAGGGGGGCTACCGCGTAACTCTATGGGTATGGACTTCATACGTTTTTTGGAACTTTAAGATAATTTTATAAAAAAAAAATAGCCACTATCAGTTCCTTGTTTTGTGACGTCGCGTATAATGATAGCTAGTTAGCTACGTTCAACAGAACAAAGCAGCAAAAATGTATCAAAATAAGGAATTCAAATGACAGTTGAAGCCCATACCCATACCCATATTTTTTAGCCGGTAGCCCCCCAGGTGAGAAAGTATTTGTCTTCTGTATTGGTAAAAGAGTACGTCCATACAGATTAATAGTACTTAGAAGGTAAGTCGTTAACTGTTTTGGCTCCATCTAGTGACAAGTTTGATTAGGAACTTGAACTGCTTTAAAAGCACAGAAGAAATCGTAGACAGACGCACTGATGGCGTTAAGCTAGAAACACATTTCTCTGGCGCAGTGTGTTGACGCGTCGTACGACGCGATCGGTTTCATACATTTAGTATGTTTAGAAACACATTTATGCAATGTGGTGTGGCGCAGAGCGATCTGGTGCGACGTCGATCGCTCGGCTCCGATTGCGCCAGACCCCCCACCACCACTCTGACGCGCGTCAAACACACTGCATAAATGTGTTTCTAGCATTGTATCATCAGATGGCTCGGTAGCGGACTGTGCGCAGCGGAGCGCTGCATTTTGCTTTTTACTATGTTCTCCGATTTCTCCGTCAATAATGGGCCAATTTAAAAATTCTTTTCTTGTTTAAAAGAGTCATCAATTCATTATCATGAAGGGTTGTTAATTATACTGTTAAAACAGTTTTAAAGTGTTTTTAGTAAACTATACTTTTTGATTTTAGAACAAAAATAATGTATAATTCTGATTTGAAAATAAATTACACTAAATATTTCTAAAATCGGTTCAGTATTTTTTGAGTTTATCTATTACAAACAAACAAAGTGTGTTTATAGTATTAGTATAGATATAAATTGCATCTCGTATTCATTCATCATCATCTTATCATCGTAATCATCAACATATTTTTTTTTTGATTTAATATGTTCAAGTAAGAACAGAAATTGTTTTCAAAATTAGAAGAAAACATAATGCAGATGTTAGCTCCGCAACGACTCGATTGACACTGATCAAAATTTTCGTCAGAACGCGCTGCGCCTCACTACAAAAGTGTGCACACCCGGGTCTCGCGTCGGTCGACGCGTCAACACACTGCGCTGCACTGCGCCAGAGAAATGGGTTTCTAGCTTAAATGTTGTGTTTGTTCAACTGCAAACGAAAAATCGGCAGTGAAAAAAAATCAATTATGAATTAATCGATTTTTATGAAAATAAAAATCGCTAAATATAAATGATAATTTTTTCACATCCCTAACTAAATGTCATGTCAATCAATTGTCTGTCATTCATTTGTTGTCAGAGTTTTTGGCGCCATCTTGGCGGGTTAGGTTAAGTGGATATTTTAATTAATCGCAATTTGTTTCATAGTGGACTTTGTGACTCAAGATAGGTGTAGTTTTGTGCCCCAAGTGTTTACGCAACTGGACGATGTGTGGAATGATTAAAATATGCGCTATCTCGGTAACGTGATGCCGAGTGTTTTATTGTAGTGGTGACTACCTCAGCAAGAATTACCGAGAAGACCGACTCGACATACTTGACGCCAAATACTCCAAGAAGCATTAGAATGTAACACACCTACATTCTAATGATAACATAAGAAACTATAATAACATACATAATACTCAAGAATTGGCAGTATGGCTTGATGTCTTCGCCTGTCCAAAAAGGACGAACTTTTTTACTACTCATTTGTTGTCAGGAGTTTTTGGCGCCATCTTGGCGGGTTAGGTTAAGTGGATATTTTAATTAATCGCAATTTGTTTCATAGTGGACTTTGTGACTCAAGATAGGTGTAGTTTTGTGCCCCAAGTGTTTACGCAACTGGGGGTCTACCGGCTAAAAATATGAAGTTCAGATCCATATTTCTGATTTCAAGCCCAGACCCATAATATGGGCTCCAATTGGAGCTACCGGCTAACTGTTTTTCCGGATCTGGATTTCGCGAGTGAATGATAGTCGCGTCTTGTTGCATCATATCAAATAAATACCAATATTTAACAAAATATTATTATTTCTCTGCATTTTTTACTCTTATTATTTATATTTTAAATGACAACGGACAAAGTCGATAAAAACAATTAATTTAGTTCTTCATAGTATTAAAAACAAGTATTCCTAAAATAAATAATGTACGTATCAATTAATAACCAAACGCAAATGACAAGCCTTTCTACAGTATTCCACTTATGAAATATCTTTGTCCAATATGCATTTCATCAAAGAATTTATCAATGAAACCATTCGAAGTTGTCCTCGTCCAATTTCTTGGATCAAATATTTGATAAGTGGAATACCACCCTTAACTTTACTTTTTGAATTAAGTAAATAACACAAAATTAATAAAATATAACGAAAAAGGCATATCTTTGAGGGTCAACTATGGTTTCTCTTCGATTTGTGTGCGCTAATTACGTGAACAATTTGACAAATGACCCCGTCATGGCAAAATTTTGTAGAAGTTATTGTTTGGTTGGGTATTTTGTGGTTAATGTTCTTCATTTCCTCTTATGATACTACCCGTAAGGCTCATTATCAGAGCAAGGTTGCAGATATTTATCAAGATTTAAAGAAAAGCAGACCGAATGTTCCTTATAAGTTTAATATTGACATGATGGAATGGACGGCTACTCCAAGACAAGAACATTGTTTATAAGATGATAATTACAGAGAAAATCATTCAACAGAACCTTTAAAAGATAAACAGTACAAAGTATACCGTAATAATGTCTTAAAATATGTGTTGTGAACTTGTGACAGTAACAACTTGGTTAATAAATGCATGATGATACCATTTTGCAGTTCTTTATTTCTGGTTGTTAATTTCTTGTACTTACCTACTTATACCTTTGTGTTTACATAAATTATTAGTATATTGTGACAAATTCAGACTAAACAAAGCCAATATTCTCAATTAAGAAGTGCCACAACACAACCCTTCCAGAATTGAAAATAAGCAATGTTTAGTTTCTTGAATTCATATTTTTAACACTTATTTATGTAACATAGGTAGGTACTTATTTTTATCATTATCTTTATTTTATATAAATTTGCTATGAAAGAGAAATAAAATTACTATCATTTATGAGGATGATTAAATAGTTAGACCTGTAAATACATAAGTTATTTATTTCTTCAGCGGCCAAATGTTATTTTATTTTCTGATTTTTCAGTTTAGCACATTTTATGTTTTCAGTTGCTAACTTAAATATAAATAAGTGGGTTTTTGACATTACAATATAACAGCAATTAAGAAAATTAACAAATTGTCTATCAACTCATAATTTTATTTGGAAAATATGAGCTTTAAGCGCTGTCTCCTAGAGTTGCACACAAAAGACAGGTATAGATGTGCATTGTAGCTATGCTATATTGTACTTAGTAAGTACAACATAGCATAGCATATTATGTAGTTGTACTACTTACTACAAAATACTTTTACAAAATAGCACATAACGTGGATTAGGTACTTTGAATAGAAATTGCTAAATAAATAGGTTAATAATATGGATTATTTATTCAGTAATTCTAAAATAATTGCATCGTCCCGAAACGAAAAACAGACAAACTAGAGTTAGTCTGTTAAGTATAGAGTATCTAACAAATGATAACAGATGGGAGCTTTTATTGAAATTTATAACTTAAACTTCTATCGATTAGGTTAAAAATAAAAATTTATTTGTTCGACAGAAATGATTAAAAATAAGCAATGATTAAACTGTTCAAATAAAATAAAATTCCTTTATTTCAGACCATTTCTTTGCTTACTGACTATTTTAGTACAAAATCACAATATTAAAATTAAAATTGAAAAAGTAAATTAAAATATGCTACTTATGTTAACATAAAGTTTCACCTAGCAAAATATGGAGAGACTAACTTCTCTCCACTCTCCTCAGAATGCCTTTGAAAAAAGAAGCCAGATGCACTGCAGAAACGTGGAAGCGCCAACAAGGATTTTAAGATGTTACTGTATAACACACGCAAGGCATTGTAGGAAAGCTGGATAAAGTTTGACCACAGACTACTGGTATAAAAATTTTGACAATAGGCTTTAAATAAAGTAAAATTTACTTCTACTGTACACCAAGCAAACCTGTGTCTCACCATGTTACCACTGACCAACAAAGCCCTGCATCCCTATCCATCTATATCAGAATAAATTGTCATACAGAGTTTCAGTTACTATATGCCCAAGGTATTTAAACTGACTTACACGGCCCAAAGGAATCCTGTTCAAAAGTAACAGGGGCACATTTTCAAGTCTCTTAATGTTACCCCTGAAGATCATGAATTCACTCTATTTCTATGTCATCAGCATAACTGATATTATTCACACAGACATTATCTATATAACAACCAAGTGTGCTGCTCAGCCCAGCGATGAGCTTGTCCATATATACATATATAAGAGTGAAGTCAGCCCATCCTGTCTAACACCACATAAACTCTTCAGAGCATGTATTTCCCCACTTTACCACATTTTTCTGATTACCATACCAATGTGCCAGTAGGTACATTTATAACCTCAGCCAACGAGAAACATCTTTAAGTTTTGTCCAAAGGTCCAAAGCTTATCATAACTTCATAACACACAAGATCAAATGCTTTGCTGAGGTCTTAAAACATGCATTTATAGGAAGGAGTTAGCTTTATAACATAATAAATAACAGAGAACTTTAACACAGCTCAATATCACTTGTAAAATAATATGTCAATCAAATGCACTTTCCGTAGACAATATCCACAAAAAAGTCGCTATTGATAATATCACACAACACAATTACTCCAAGGAGGATAATAAGTATTATCTAGCACTTCAGCACACTTCAGCCAGAATCTCTATATAATTTGTGGCCAGAATGGTGGCTAGGCTAGGCTAGTGATTTGGTTTAATTTTTGTGTTTCGGATAAAAATCCTCAAAGCAGTAAAAACAAAATATATAACCGTACCTACATAAAATTAAACTTTCCTATTTTTGATTTACATAGTATCTTCATTACTTTAGTTAAATGCCTAATTTTTATCAAAAGTAGGTCAACAATTTATCTTTAAAGTTATGTAAATTCCGATAACGAAACAAGAAACGAAAATTTGAATTTCGCGGGTAAAATTCCATTACATGACTTCGAGAGAAAGGAACAGCGAAATAGCAATTTGTGTTTGTCTCTTTCGCTCCATCTTTTCGCTCTGCTTTTAAACTCTCTTCTGCTAAAGTTCAACGTTTTACAAGTGCTAGGGGTATATTTACTATAAATGAAGTTGATTACACTCAAAAGTAGCAAGTTACTTCACACAAATTGAGAAATTAAACTTTTCCATGAATCTTCCGATACCAAAATACTCGCCTGCTTCATTTGACATAACGATATGAATCTGGGTTTCGAGTTTTTACTTTTTAATTTTTACAAAATACCGATTCTGGGCTCCAACTGTCAAAAATGTATAGAGAATTTTCTTCGTCATTCACTCTTTTTCTGACATATGGGTATGGGAAGAAATATGAAGTCCATGGAATTAGGCGGTACCGCCAAGTTCAGATTATGGGCTTCAAATGTCAAATAAAGCCCATATCCATATCCAGATTTTTTAGGCGGTAGACCCCCTGGACGATGTGTGGAATGATTAAAATATGCGCTATCTCGGTAACGTGATGCCGAGTGTTTTATTGTAGTGGTGACTACCTCAGCAAGAATTACCGAGAAGACCGACTCGACATACTTGACGCCAAATACTCCAAGAAGCATTAGAATGTAACACACCTACATTCTAATGAAAACATAAGAAACTATAATAACATACATAATACTCAAGAATTGGCAGTATGGCTTGATGTCTTCGCCTGTCCAAAAAGGACGAACTTTTTTACAATACAATACAATTCATTTGTTGTCAGGTTTTTTTTTTTTTGGCGCCATCTTGGCGGGTTAGGTTAAGTCATGAAGTTTGACTTAATACTCTGAGGTAACTGGAGCTCTCACCCTGAATAAAAAAGTGTCGCCACCAAATTTGACATTTATGTATGTAGTGGCTGTCAGCTGTCTCATATGACCATACGTATTTTTTTAAAGTGTAGGTGAGACGGAAGACAGCCACTGTGTTATTTGTGGTATTCAAAAAATTGTTCGTACTGCACGCTCCAGTTACCTCAGTATTAAGTCGAACTTCATGGGTTAAGTGGATATTTTAATTAATCGCAATTTGTTTCATAGTGGACTTTGTGACTCAAGATAGGTGTAGTTTTGTGCCCCAAGTGTTTACGCAACTGGACGATGTGTGGAATGATTAAAATATGCGCTATCTCGGTAACGTGATGCCGAGTGTTTTATTTTAGTGGTGACTACCTCAGCAAGAATTACCGAGAAGACCGACTCGACATACTTGACGCCAAATACTCCAAGAAGCATTAGAATGTAACACACCTACATTCTAATGAAAACATAAGAAACTATAATAACATACATAATACTCAAGAATTGGCAGTATGGCTTGATGTCTTCGCCTGTCCAAAAAGGACGAACTTTTTTTACTACTACTCATTTGTTGTCACTTTGTAGCACATTGTAGTCTTTATAATTTGTGCTTTGATTTTGAGTTTGACGAGTTTGAAGCATTTTTTTACTGGATAGTGGATTTATATTTATTGGATTGGATATTGTTTACACGTTTTATATTATTCATCATATTTTAATCAAAGAATTCTTCATCAAAATCAATGTTTTGTTATCAAGTCATTATATAGGCGTGTGTAACAACAAGTCACGTACCTATACATTTTGATTTCTGTAAGTGTACGTAAATTACTAAATAATTAATTCTTAGCTCACTGTGGCTCAGCATTGATTGTTATTTAGCTTTGTGTACTAACAATAACTAAATCAAGTATCACTGTTATTGTTGATCGAAGATCACTGCAGATATTTAATTTATTATACCTATTTGCTTTATGCTAAAATAACTAATAAAAGATTTTTCATATCAATGTTTTTTGTTTTAGCCGTTCCACACCAGCAATGGCATCTACGACTATGATCGAAACTATCAGCATTGTGAGACCCTTGAAGGCAAGTACCAAAACAACCAGAATTTAATTATTTTATTTTGTTTAGTATTGGATCAGAGTTAGATCATAGATTTAGTTTAAAGTTCTATAAATTGGTGCTTCAACATTCAACATTACTATACCATTATATTAAACTAGTGTGGATTATAAATATTTTCCATGTTTCTAAGGAAGTATTGTACATACTTTAGTTATTGACTATTACTTTGTAGGAGAAAATTGATATTAGGTTTCTGGGACATGCATTTTCAGCATAATCTAATATATTTGGATACTTGAGATAATATAGATATACCTAATTGTATTCAGCGGACTAATTTATAAAGACTTCCATTCAAACCATTTTAAAGTTTTTTATGAAGTTCATAGCATCTGTATGAAATTGTTGCAAAAAAGTTAATATAACAGGTGTCCCAAAAGTAGGTATAGGATGATATGTCTCAATAAAACGCGAATGGAGTGGAATTTCTTCGTAGTTTTATTTTATTTTAAAGAATATACTTGTACAATTATATCTGAATAGAATATCTGCTAAATGGCCGCCACGGGCATTTTTGCTGTGAGCAAGTTTTTCATGACACTTTCACACATTTCGCTGCTAGTTTCATACATTTCGCTACTAATTTCACCAATAACTCGGTGAATATTTTGTCTATATTGTCTATGTTTTGTGTATAGTTGGCATAGACTTTATCTTTCACGTAGCCCCAAAGAAAGAAATCCAGTGGCATCAGATGGCAAGATCTTGGTGGCCATTTGACATCACCTCTTCTTGAAATTACGAGAAAGGCCAAATAGGGCCGGAACAATGGAAAATCTATTGTGTCTCATTTCTGGGGTGTTGAAGGATTAAGAAGTGAATTTTTTACATAATAAAAATTTAAAATATATAATACAATAGTTATATTTTCAATATATTTTAATACTTACTTTAAAGTACTTATCTGTAAAGCTAACATTGAATAAAAACAAAAATGTTTTCAACAAAAGATAAAAATAGCCTTTATTTGCAGAAGTCTTACAATTTAAATCAAGTTTTGATTATATAACTCTGACTTCTGTGTGCCTTTTTGGCAATGGCCACCACCACCATCTGTCATCATCGGCATCATCGGGCTCTGTCTTAAGTAGCCCTGCCCCCCTAGACAAGTGGCTTTCTCTTCTTTCTTTCATTCTACTGGCAATATCAATACTAGAAAGCCATTTGTCTACTGGGGCTGGTCCAAAATCGTCCGATTTTAGGGTTACTTAATGGGATGAATTTCGTCTTATCATCTACCAATTTGCTATAAGTTAGTAAACGAAATATTGTAAGCATACAGTAACTATAATATGTTTCACCAAGGTTGATCTAGCTAAAGAATTTATTGGTAAGTATGTGTAAATATTTGACTCATTATCCAAAGATCTATATTTCAAATCAAATCATTTATTGTTATACCATAATGTTAACAGAGATGTTAGGTACATAATAAAAGAACATTGTTATGGACCCTGTTGGGCACGCAAATTTGGGCTAGAAGATATTTTTATAACTTTTATGGTTATTAACACTGTAGGTATTACCAAAAGCGTGATTTTTACCACGTTTTGATTACTTATAGAGTCCCCAATATTTCAGAAATATCAGGGACTCGCTAACAAATCAAAAAATGGTAAAAAGCGTAATTTCTATGTCCCATGGTCTCCCTTTAGTAATGATAAAATATGAATTAAAGTTTTCAGTAAAATTGCAGAGGTATTCCAATTACCGCACCAATCTGAACCGCACCACCCGAATCAAAAACATTCCAAAAATGGCACCAATTGGTGCTGTTCGAAAAATTAATTAAACATATTATAAAAGAAATAAATCACCTACATAGTGTAGGTGATTTATTTCTTTTATAATATGGTATCTACCCTCCAAAAATGGTGTATCTATCTTTAGCCCTATACAAATCCCCATACAAACTGGAACACCCTGAAGAAGCCTCTATAACGGGAATTTTCCAAAACCCTTACTTAATGCTCACCTACACCATGAAAGGTATCTACCCTCCAAAAATGGTGTCTCTATCTTCAAATTACAAATTCTCATACAAACTTGAACAACCTGTGTAAGTGCTCATATACATTATAAAAGAAATCTACCCTCCAAAAATGGTGTCTCTATCTTCAACCTTATACAAATTCTCATACAAACTTGAACAACCTGTAGCACCCTGTATAAACGGGAATTTTCTAAAATCCTTCCCCTCTAAAAATGGTCTCTACCTTCAGCCGTTAGGGCTCTACACCTATCCCAACAATGAATGAATCAATCAATTTAGAGTTTTATATAAACAACGATTGAAAGAAACGTAGATGCGTTCCGCTTTCGCCGTACAGTGTCACTCATACCTGCGTAGTAAAAAGGATTACTTTTCACAATGCTTATTCAATATTCTCTTGATCTTATTAAAAAGGCTATAGTTACTTAGTACAATGTATAAGAAACCCTGCAAGTGCGCGAAGTCATGAATTGGATTATCGTTGCTACTTCGCGTGCCGTTAGTGAAGATTGGTATCGTGATGCATACGCACGGGAACTTGACTGCCAGCTATCTCTGGCAACCAGGGGAGTTCGCCCGGCGGATGCTCGGCGAGCGGCCTTCTCCCGTACCGCCGACTAGAGAACTTTGGCCTCCTCCGCAGCAGCAGCTCAGCATCAGCACCTTACATGTCGCTTACATGCAAGACGAGGACTTGCCCAGGAGAGTATCCACTCTACCCTCTCAACCATACGCACCAACCACAGTCCCTATCGACCATGAATTACGACCACACGTCTGTACCGTCGGCACAAATACGGATCCTCCAATTACCGTGCTCTCCAGGCTGAGGAATCTTTTCAAAAAGCAAGAAGATGTCCCCGTAGGGCTACCACCGCCCGGGCGACTTACCGCCGTCCCTAGAGAAACCACCTTGGATACGAAACACGAAGAAAATGCTGCTAAAAAGGCGTTCAACGGACTAAAGAAAGCATTAACTGGCAGTAAATATCGTATTGCTCCAGGAACTGAGACTGTGGAGAGCCCCAAAATAGTGTACGATATTCCGAAGCCTGGAAATCGGATGACGACAACTTTTGGAGCGAGAGAGTCTAGGAGGTTCAAGCTGCCAACGAAGTCTTCATGTACCCGTCGCCTCCGCGCATTCAGCGCGTGGTGTGAGCGACGCCCACGCCGGCCGCCCAGACGACAGTCGCACCCGCCGCGCCTTCAAATCACTCAGGTGTGAATGTGCTGGACCGAACAGTCGAGGACTATAATTTACCTTTATAAACTTGAAATACGCTATGTTTGCATTAAAACTTTACAGTGTTGTGATAACTAAATGTCATAGAATGCTAGGGCACAGTAGGGCATATCGTGTTTTTGTTGTAGTGCGATCGAAGTCAAAGTAGAGTTTTGGCTAATAAATGTGTCACCGTAATCTGTGTTTTTGTTGAGCGCGGGCGGGCGGATCGACGGGCGCCTGCTAGGGCGGCAGGGCCGGCTGGGCGGGCGGCGCGGCAGTCCCGCGCTAGGCGCCGCGTCGCCCGGTCCGACATCCCGACTCCAGAGGCCCGCCCTCCGAACGCATCCCTTAACACCCATCTACCCCTAAACGATAATCCCACAGCCCCTAATCTCAAAGTGCAGTCTTTGATACAATAGTTAATTTGTCATACACAACTCTAAAGGCAAAGTATTTCTTGTGTGGAATCGGTAATAGCAATTTTTGTGTGGAAACACAAATTCGACGGCGAGACGCGACCCAATGCGCAATTCTCACAAACGAACTGAAAAAAAAAATTGGGGCGAATAATAAGTATTTTGTATCATGACCGCGTTCCAATTTCTTTTTATATGAAATTGCGATTTGTTTCACAACGCATATGTAGGAATTTCAATATTTCTCAAGATTTTTACAGCTTAAATGTAGGATTTAGGTACAGTGACTGTGAATTGATGTAAGTAGTTATAAAATTCTATTGAAGATCCATAAAGTGTTTCTAAGTAATGAAAAGAGGCGATAAGGAACGTTGAACGGGGTATCCTACTAATATTATAAATGTGAAAGTTTAGATGTTTGGATGTTTGGATGTTTGGATGTTTGGATGTTTGTTACTCAATCACGCCAAAACGGCTGAACGGATTTGGCTGAAATTTGGAACACAGATACTTTGTAGCCTGGAGAGGAACATAGGCTACTTTTTATCCCGGAAAATTATCACATTCCCGCGGGATAACGTCGTGTAGTCCACGCGGGCGAAGCCGCGGGCGGAAAGCTAGTTATGTAATAATATAAATAAAATGAAGCATAATGTCATGTTTTTGCAGCTTTCTAATACTACGTACATATATAAGTACCTAAGCTAAGTTTAATACTTACAAATGGTAATTAATATACTTAATATGAATTATTTGCTTGTAGTGATAAATAATCCTACTAATATTATAAATGTGAAAGTTTAGATGTTTGGATGTTTAGATGTTTGGATGTTTGTTACTCAATCACGCCAAAACGGCTGAACGGATTTGGCTGAAATTTGGGACATAGATACTTTGTAGCCTGGAGAGGAACATAGGCTACTTTTTATCCCGGAAAAGTACCACATTCCCGCGGGATAACGTCGTGTAGTCCACGCGGGCGAAGCCGCGGGCGGAAAGCTATTTATAAATATTGTCATGATAAATATTTTCTTTACCGGCTTTATAATAGAGAACAGATATTTTAATTCTCATCTTAGCAATCACAAATCACTAACAACGCGTGCTACGGATAGTAGATGATGATAAATAGCCTGACCTTCAAATGCAAAAAACATTTTGTACAAAAGCAGCTGTAGGATAAGGCGCGAAATAAAAATAACTTAATTAGTGTAGATTGTAAAATATACTTAAAATAAAATCTTAGACGTGTTTGAACACGATGCTCTCTAGAACTTAATACATATAACCGCGAGGATTACGAGGAAGCATAATAATAACGCTACCTTTTTTCGCAAAAATAAATTTCGTTGGACTAAAATATATCTCAAAAAGAAATCCACAGTTTGTCGGTGGGCGCAAGTATAATCTTTTTCCAAGTGAAATATCTTACAGAGATAGATAATAATGACTTTTGCCAATGCATTATTTGTTCATTTATCGATTTACTTAATAACACATACTCTTAAGATAGTTCCCAAGGATAAATTGCTACTTAGGCAAGCTTTAAGACCACAAACATTGAGTCAGAGAACTGAGTAATTAAAGTTACTTACTCACTTAAACCTCGATTATATTATTATGACACCTTTTTTTTTTTTTTTTTTTTTTTTTTATCCACAACGGGGTAGCACTTAGCCTTCATCACACCTGATGTTAAGTGGTGATAAGGCTGAAGATGGAAGCGCACTACTCCCGGAATCCTCAATCACTGAGGAACTGGCTATCTTATCTCTAACTGCCGGAACACAATAATGCTGAAAACATCATTGTTATGGCGTCAGACTTAGATAAGATGGTGGTAGCTAGCCAGGCGGACTAAGAACAAGTCCTACCACCAACCAAACCGAATACAATATGTACCCCCACTGGGAATCGAACCCGGGACCTCTGGGTCTGAAATCGGTGGTGTAAACCACTAGACCACAGAGGCGGTTAACCTGCATCAATTCTACATCTACAGAGTTTGTAAGAACGCAGAAAGTAATATCTGGAACTACTAAACTCATTTTACCCATTCTTTCCCCACTAGCTGTTCCTGAATGATATACTTACCTATATTTGATCCCCTATATTCCCACGGGAACGGATACCACGAAGGTAAAACTGCAACGCGCAGCTAGTAACTAATGGTCTAAGATACGAGAAGGAATTTCTACCCTCATCTGTAATTTAATTCTTATGAAGTAGAGCTGCTAGATAATGTATAGATTGATACAGCGCACATGGTTTTCCTGGCTAAATCCTGTGCCTATGATGTTAAATTATAAAATTTTGGACCAAAGGAGAATGTTCAGTAAGATACCCAAAACAAGATGTTCCACAAGTTTATAGGTAAACATGTGTAATATACACTTCAAAAGGGTAATCATCGAAATCGATGGCTAATATTGATTTCTCCATATCAGGTATAACGATGTAAGTAAGCGTAAGTTGATGTACCTATAAGTTATTAAATTGAGTTACATATCAAACGAAAGTTTATTATATTCCCAATTTAACCGGATTTATTTGATCTATTTTGCTTCAAAACAGACAAAAATAAAAAAATAAATACATTTTAAATCTAGCCAACCATGGATTGAAAACACTTTTTAATAAGGCAACCTATAAGCTTTCATTTGAAATGTAGTTCGATTAAATAACCTATGAGAGATATTACTTAACAACGCTGTTTATACCTTATCTTGAGATTAACTCCAAACTTAGCCATTGATTTCGATGATTGCCTCTATGCAGTGTTTAATAATTTTTACCCATAATTTAAGTATCATTTCGTTTGTCTGGGTTTTTTGAGCATTCTCTTTTAATGAAGCTTTTTATTGTTTAACATACTTAAGCAACCCATGTGCGATGTATCAATCTAGAGGCAGAATCTAGCAATTACTCTGTTTGAATTAAATAACAGATGAGGGTAGATATTTGCCTTTACCGGATCTCGTACTATAATAGAATAGTGTAATTATGTGCACATACCCACTTTTACCAGTCTTAATTAATTTTATTTAACAAAAACGTGCGAACTAGAAAAGACGAATGATTTCATTGTGCTTTCATTTGTTTTCTTCTATCGACCGTGTCATTTCATTATAGAAAATGAAGCTTTCTATTATGTGGTTCTGAGTTTCTGGCACCTTGTTTCCACTGTTGTTTTATCAAATCACCATGCAAGAAGTTGCTTAGCCGAAGCATACCCGCGTATCAATATAATTTCAAGTGTTACCTACTAAATCACGACAAAAAAATCGCTGTGTGGAGTATGCATAAATGAGCATCTTAAATAATAGGTATCATATCGGATAATCTTATGCTCATACATAAGTACATTAACATGAATATTATGTCGATTAGTAGGAAGTGCAATTGATAATAATTCTCGTCCCTTGTGGTTCAAACTTGGTTCAAACCACAAGCTTGATTCATTCCCAGTCGTGGTACACATCTATAATTACGCATTGTTTAAAAACCTGCGTTGCATTGCATTGTAGCGGAAGAAACAAATAATGAGAGTTTGTTTGCTTCCAACCCATCAAAGGCACCTGTGGAGTGTTAACATTTGGCTTTGTTTGATTTGTCTACTTATAGGTTTTCGTTTGTTGTTTCATTTTGTAAATTGTTCAATTCTTTACCATCAGTAGAACTCAGTTTACCATAGTTTACTAATGATAGAAAGATTAGATTACTTAAATAGGAATATGAACGTATTAGATTAGATATCGATAGTACTTAAGAAATCCTCACGCTCCTGACCAAACATGGCCCGTCAAAAACTATAAAACATCATTTAAGAAGTCCTTAGTCTACTTTTCCTATTTCATTTAATCCAAACTAAGCTTAACTGGTTTCTGTCGGAACCCTCTCCATGCGACCTTTACTCGCACTTGTCCGGTTATTTATTGAAGTGAAAACTTCTTTAGCGGCGTTGTGCACTTTTTGTGATGGATAAAAAATGTTAAACTCGCGTCAGGGACACGTGACCGTCAGATCGAAAATTCGTAAGACGCACACGTGACCTAATCGAAAAACTGTTACAATTTCATTAGAATACGAAGACAAATTTCGCCCCCGTTTCCATTCGCGTGTGAGGGTAGTAATATCTCCATATTGATGAAATTAACGCTGACTATACAGCGCGTAAGAAGGTATTGGATAAGTTCGACGCTTCTCGTAATGACTCCATAGCTCAGTGCTTAGAGCAGTCGCCCGGAAAGCGAAAGGTCGTGGATTCGAGTCCCATCGAAGCTAGTTACCCGTAAGAGGGGTTCCCTACGCCATATCGAATACCAAATGATCGAAAATCAAAATATAGAACACTATTCATCGAACGGTCAAAAAATCGAACGTTCAAAATATCGAATTTACAAATAATCGAACTGTTATATATGGTAATTGTATAGCATATTGCTGAGGAGCTGCTAGACGCTGCTGACCAGACAATCTGGGCTCGCATCCGCGAGCGCCCTGCCTTGGCTAGTCAGTCGCAGCGCAGCCACCTCACGCGAAACTTGTGTCTAAAATTCTAAATCAAACAATAAACTGTGTTCTAAAAAATAATTCCTTTTTTTAAAAAGACCTCCGTTAGGTCCCGTCTAACATTGGTGGCAGCGTAAAAGGGATAAAATATCCCCGGTTTCGCCTCTTTCGCGAAGTATCAGTTCTATTCCGTGCTGTGCCGTGACTCACAAAAGAAAACCATCCCGCTGTATCCTGACATAAAAGAAAATCTCCGTATCCTTAGAAGAAAATCTTCTCGCTGTATCCTGAAATAAAAGAAAACCGCTGTATCCTTAGAAGAAAATCATCCCGCTGTATCCTGAAATATAAGAAAATCACTGTATCCTTAGAAGAAAATCATTCCGCTGTATCCTGAAAATAAAAGAAAAACTCGCCGCATCCTGAAAAGAAAGAATTTTCGCTGTTCCTGTATTACCTGAAGAAGGAAACTTCATAATTTCCTGAAAACACAAGAAAGTTCATAGAAAATATTCCCCGTGTGTTTCGTGTTTTGTGTTTAAGAGTGAAAAGTGAACGTCGATTCATTTAATCAAAGTGTGTTCGTGATTAAATCAATTCCCAAAACTGTTCGCCGTATTCATAGACTTCATAATTCTTATCGCACAAGAATGCAGTCACCGCTTCCTGTCGCCGTCGCCGGACTCGCAACATTGTTACTGTGAGTGAAGCTTTGTTCCATACTCAGACTTTATCCCGTTGTTAATCGATTCTTGTGTTAGTTTTAAGAAACTATAAATTTATTTTGTTACGAACTAGTATTCCGAACTGATTAATTTGTTATTGTACGGGTGCCGAATTCTAATCTTTCAATGACTAAAGATCAGCTTACAAAAGAGGAGCCTAGTCAAGCAGTAACACGCAGTAAATCGCCTATCCCTTGCCCTATCATCATGTCGCAAATAGACTTAAATGTTTTGATAAAATTTATAAATAAATACGATGGGAGCCGCGAAAGGCTCACTGCGTTCACGAATAATTGCAAACACGCCATTAGTCTTGCCTCTAGTTCGCAGCAAGATATTTTACTCAAATACATATTGAGCCAGTTAGAAGGCCGTGCGGAAAGTGCTTGCTCTATAAAAGAGTTCGAAAGTTGGGAGCAACTAGAAAACTTTTTAAAATCCCAATTCGGCGAGCGCAAACATTATGCTGCGCTCCTTTCTGATCTCCAAAATTGTAAACAATTGCCAAACGAAACAGTCAACCAGTTCGCACTCCGGATCGAGTCGTGCCTTTCGAAATTACTAACAGAAATTAATATATCAATCCCAACCAAGAAAAAAGGCGAACTGGCTGGCCGTGTCGCTGCGATGCAAGATCTTGCCCTACATACATTTATGATAGGTTTGAACCCCAGCTTATCTACCTTTGTAAGATGCCGGGATCCAGAGACCTTAAATGAGGCCATTAACTTTGCAGTTTCTGAAGAGAAAATATTATTAGCCACACGTCGTAATGCTCCGTCATTTTCCCAAAATCAAGGGCGCCCCCGCCAATTCCCAAATCGATCTTTCCCTCAATTAATGAATAGGCCCTTTAACAACAATAACATGTCGTCAGCAGCCCCACTTGGCTCCTCTCCTGTAATATGTAGATATTGTAAAATCCCTGGTCATACTATAGATGTGTGTCGAAAACGTGAGTATAACAACCAACGTTATGGCCAACCCCAACCTAGATTTTATCCGGCTAACCGTCCTGCTCCTAATACCTCTCAAGGTCAACCACGCCGACCAATTCATACAATTTCCACATTAGAGGAAAACAACACTAGCAACAACAATTTCGAAAATTATCAATACGATAATTTAAACTCGCCAGATTTCCCGCCCAGTGCCGTACGGGAAAATTAATCAACAAAACCGGCACCGCAACCAATACCATTCCAAATCAATTCTATACCACTAACAAACAGGGTAACCAGCCCCAAATTCATAGTGGCAATTCTACTATTCCAAATCATTGCACTAACAAACAGGGTAACCAGCCCCAAATTCATAGTGGCAATTCTACTATTCCAAATCATTGCACTAACAAACAGGGTAACCAGCCCCAAATTCATAGTGGCAATACTACTATTCCAAATCATTGCACTAACAAACAGGGTAACCAGCCCCAAATTCATAGTGGCAATACTATAATTCCAAATCATTGCACTAACAAACAGGGTAACCAGCCCCAAATTCATAGTGGCAATACTACTATTCCAAAACATTGCACTAACAAACAGGGTAACCAGCCCCAAATTCATAGTGGCAATACTACTATTCCAAATCATTCCACTAACAAACAGGGTAACCAGCCCCAATTTCATAGTGGCAACAAATCAAATCCTCAAAAAATACTTACCAAACCAGAACCTATAAGCACTCCAACTCCTAAAACAGAATCCCGTATTCCTGACAGAAGCCGAATCACTGCTTCCAGCTCCATACCTGAAAATATAAAAGAGAACAATATTAAAATTCATAACATCACTACTAACCCATCGAAAAAACACTTACCTTTTATCGAAGTCCAAACCTCAGTTTCTAAAGAGCCTCTGTCATTTCTCGTCGATACCGGTGCAGCTATAAGCATATTAAAAGAATGCTCAATAGAAAAAATGCCTAAAATCACCTGGGACGAATACGTAACTTTTACCGGACTCGGTAATGACGCTAACCCCATGGTATCAATGGGTACTATCCCAGTAAGTTTCCAAACCCTGAACCACCAGTTCCATCTCGTAGGTCATCTGAAATTCCCATATGACGGGATTATCGGAAATGACTTCCTATCAAAATCCCTTAGCAAAATTGATTTTACAAATGACCAATTAATAATAGAAAATATCAAGCTTCCCCTTAAATTTACAGATCCCGTTTATACGATTGCACCCCGATCCGAAACAATAATTGAATGTTCAGTCCAAAATCCAGAAGTTAAAGAAGGCCTTGTTGTAGATCAACATCCCATCAAATCATTATTAATAGCCAACTGTATAGTTAAAGTCAAGCCTAATTCCAGGATTAACATAACCGTAGTGAACACCTCTGAATCACCCTTGATAGTAAACTCCGATCTGAAATTAAAATTATCACCTCTTAAAGAAAATAATAACCACCAAATCTTTCATATGCCCCGTCCTGGTAATGATTCGACAAACATTTTAGACCGAACTAACCAAGTTATTGACCTTTTACGAGTTTCCCATTTAAACACCGAAGAAATCGACGCTCTTCACAACCTGTGTTCAGACTTTTCCGACATCTTTTATCTTCCGAATGACAAATTAACACATACTGACGCTATTCAACACGAAATCCCTACCACTTCTTCTGAACCAATCAATACAAAGACATATCGATTCCCAGAGGTTCACAAACAAGAAGTCCAAAAACAAATTGACAAAATGCTCGATGATGGGATCATCAAACCTTCGACATCCCCTTGGTCTTCTCCCATATGGATTGTCCCAAAAAAATCAGATGCTTCCGGTCAACGTAAATGGAGAGTCGTCATCGACTACCGCAAACTGAATGATATCACAATAGGTGATTCCTACCCTATACCCAACATAAGTGAAATTCTGGACCAATTAGGAAAAAGCAAATATTTTAGCACTCTTGACCTCACTTCCGGTTTCCACCAAATAAAAATGTCTGATCGTGATGCACCTAAAACTGCCTTCTCTGTCCCTCAAGGACATTTCGAATTCACTCGCATGCCCTTCGGCCTCAAAAATGCTCCTGCCTGCTTTCAAAGGCTAATGAACTCTGTTCTATCCGGGTTACAAGGCCTGCAGTGCTATGTGTACTTAGATGACATTGTTATCTACTCCTATGATCTCGACAGCCACATAAAATCCCTTTCTAACGTCTTTGACAGACTCAGACACTTTAACCTAAAACTTCAACCCGACAAGTGTGAATTCCTTCGAAAAGAAGTGTCATACCTTGGACATACTATAACTGATCAAGGTGTGAGACCTAACCCCGAAAAAATCAGAGCTGTCAAGGATTTCCCTCGTCCTAAATGTCCAAAAGATATAAAATCCTTTTTGGGTCTAGTATCCTACTACCGCCGTTTTATACCCGATTTGTCAAAAATAGCCAAACCCTTAACTAATCTCTTAAAGAAGGATGTTCAATTCAATTGGCAAAATGAACATCAACTAGCTTTTGAACAATTAAAAAATCGCCTAATATCCGCACCTCTTTTAATTTACCCTGACTTTACCAAACCTTTTTTGTTAACTTGTGACGCTTCAAATTTCGCTATATCCGCTATTCTCTCCCAAGGTATGATAGGAAATGACAAGCCAATCGCATATGCATCTCGGACCTTGAACAAAGCCGAATGTAACTATAGTACAACTGAAAAAGAATGTCTTGCCATTCTCTTTGGCACGAAAACCTTTAGACCATACTTATATGGTCACCGATTCACAATAGTTACTGACCATCGACCTCTTAAATGGCTATTCAACCATAAAGACCCCGGCTCTAAACTCATTAGATGGAGACTCAAACTCGAAGAGTTTGACTATGAAATCGAATACAAGAAAGGAAAGATAAATAGTAACGCTGATGCCCTATCACGATACCCTGTTAACCCTGTCTTACCTCAATCGGATAGTCCCAATCATACTGCATCCCATGACGAGAACTTACCTCCACAGCTAGATCCTGTGGAACCTGTGGAAAATAGCCCACCAGCACCAGATGTCCCTGAAAATCAAAATCCTGTGACTAACCCCGAAACCTCTTCGCCATTCAGCCCAATAACTCTAGATGATCTTGATATCCGATCCAGTCTCCTTGGATCAAATAGTAATTTACCTTCCATTCCTCTTCTAGAGGGTGATGATATCTCACTATCCGCATACAGCCCTGAAAATAGACAACCAAATCCTCTTACTACCTCACCACCTCCGGAAGCTCCTAGTCCTCAATCTCCTCCTCAAACACCTGAAACATCAAGAGAAACCTCGAACCTAAACAAAGACTATAACACATTCCTCAAATGTTTCGCCAAAAAAGATGAGACCTTTAGTACTCACATACAGGAGCATAACGAATCCCTCCTTAAGAGCAGCTGTAAAACAATCCTTCTCCCTGTATCTATCGATTTAGATGATTCAAACCCTTACCTCCAAGATATCCTCTCCGAACTCGAAGACTCTTCCGACATACTCGACTCTGAAAGAGAACTTCACTCTTTCAAGAAAATAGAAATAAAAGGAAAAACCCATTATCTCTTATTCACGAAAGTTTACTATTTTGACGCAAGCTCATACCCTGAAATATTTAAAACTCTTAAAGCGGCTCGAGACGATATTTTACTCACTGGCGACATCAGTGAAATTGCTATACCAGACTTCAAGAATCTCTTCGAACAACATTCTTTCATTAAAATCTATGGTATGCTCACGTATCTATTCAATAATACAAACATAACAGTGAATGTGCATCATAATACCATTATTTATCCTGTGCCTACCGAAATCGCGAAAATTCTCAAGGAAAATCACGATATTCCTATAGCAGGTCATCTGGGCTCCCAAAGAATGTTCAATAGAATAAAAGAGAGATACTATTGGAAAGCCATGAGAACAGATATCGAAAATTACGTAAAAAATTGTAAACTCTGCCAGTCTAACAAAGCCCTTAGGAAAATAAACCGATCTCCTATGCAAATAACAACAACCTCTACCCGTCCTTTTGAAAGGATCAGTCTCGATCTCGTTGGTCCCTTACCCGAAGCTGGTCTCCTTAAATTGAAATTCATTTTAACCCTCCAAGATGACCTGACAAAATTCTCCATTGCATATCCCATAGCTAATGCCACATCTGAAGAAACCTGTGAATGCCTAGTCCACTTCATATCGCTGTTCGGAATTCCGAAATCTATATTGACTGACCAGGGCACAAACTTTACCGCAGAACTTTTCAAGCGCACCTGCGAATTTCTAAAGATCAAACAAACGTGGTCCTCACCTTACCACCCACAAACTCAAGGTGCTTTGGAACGTAGTCACTCCACCCTGAAGGAGTACCTAAAGTCTTACGTAAATGAGAATCAAACCGACTGGCACAAATATGTGTATACCGCTATGTTAACATATAACAGTAATGTACACACTACCACGAAATTCACGCCATACGAACTCCTCTTCGGCCATAAACCTTATATTCCTGACTCTGTCTTCGATCAACGCACCGACGTTACATATCCCGAATATATTAAGATGCTTCAACACCGTCTCAAAATTTCTCGCGGAAAAGCCTTGGAGAATATCAACGCTTCAAAGGAGCGTTCTAAAGGATATTATGATAGACATTCACGCCCTACTCAATATAAAGTAGGAGAATACGTGTACTTGAAAAACCATGTCAGGCTTCGTAATGCACTTTCACCCATATGGAAAGGTCCTTATAAAATAGTCAAAATCCATAGGAATAATACATTGTCTCTCCTAATAAATAGACGCCACGTCAAACATCATTATGATGAAGTGAAGCCTGCCCATGGAAGTGATTAACACATTTCAATTTACGCAACTAATAAGTTAAGAATAGGTTTACAATTTTATTTACAACTCTATATACAACAATCATTTTATTTTACTCGTCCTATTTTAATATACTTATACACATATCCATTTACAGAATTTGTCTGGCAAGAGGCGAAGACAGTTATGTGAATAAGATCCACAAAAGTCCTGGTATACTCTTCGATCCTGTCGGCACTCTTAAAATTATAAATGATGAATTCCATATTGTTATTCCAGTCGACGTGTCTCCACTCGAATATCATATGGAAAATATCCACGATGTATTCAACATCATTCGGTCCCAATGTCGTTCAAATGATGAAATAGACATAAATCAATGCCAAAACCTACTACAACCTTTAGAAGCTCTATATTCAGATATTTCGCGTGATTTTAACTCCATCTCTCATATTATGTCAAATAGCATCTCCAAACGAGCATGGTTTGGAGGAATAGGAGTAGCATTCAAACATATATTTGGCACTTTGGATGAGGATGATGCTCAAAATTATGAAAACGCTATTCAAGCCTTGCAAAGGAATGACGAAAAGTTAATGGCCTCACTTAAGAAAACTATCATGGTATCCCAATCTGCTATTTCCAATATAAACCGATCTATTCACGAATTAAACACTAATGAGGCAAAACTAACAGATGTAATTGAAAGTTTGTCCCTTTCTGTGAAAAATGTATCGGATGCTGTAAATATAATCAGTTTTAAGGTTAAGATAAATAATATTCTAAATGTGTTAGAAGCTAATCTGCTTACCATGTCTTTTAAAATTGAAGATCTTCTGAATTCTATTTTATTTGTAAAAAGTAATACACTACATCCATCTATTTTAACTCCAAGCCAAATGTATAAAGATCTTGTTGGCAATTTAAAAATATTACCTAAGTATAAGGATTTTCCAGTTAGTCTAGATATAAGCAATATTCATGTATTAATTAACACAGCTGATTTAACATGCTATTATTTGAATAACAAATTAATGTTCATTGTCAAATTACCTTTAGTTAGTTTACAACAATATAATTTGTATAAAAACATACCTTTGCCAACTCCACACACCAACGATAAATTAAACTCCTTCGCTATGATTGTTCCTTCCGAACAATTCTTAGCCCTGGCTAAGGATAAATCATTCTATACTTACCTTAAAGACCTGAAAAATTGTAAAAACATACTTACTGAAACTTACCTTTGTGAAATTACAGACGTCTATGCGGTACTATCCAGCCCTTCCTGTGAAATAGAAATCATTACCAAAGCTCTTACCTCTCTTCCTGAAACATGTCCTTATAAATTTATTATTGGAGAAGTGGATATTTGGCATAGGCTAAATGATAATAAATGGATATTTGTCCAATCCAAACCAGCTAAATTATCCATCGAATGTGACAATGTTGTATCTGAAATAGTAATATCCGGTACAGGTGTACTTAATATTCCTCTGCAATGTGTAGCCTTCTATAAGAACATTAAGTTTGTAACAAAGAACTATCCGAAATTACACGTTCCAAATGTTATAACAGATTTCAACATCATAAATGATAGTTGTTGTAATTTCCACCGGCTCACCGAGATTAGCCCTAAGATTCCAATTTCTAAAATAAGAAGTATAAATTTAGATAGTATTAGTGATTTTAAAACTGTCACTGACCAGATTTCCCAAGACTTAGTTTTGGAAGTTCCTACACTTCAAAACCATATGGGATTTTCTATCTTTAATATTGTATCTATAACTATAGTCGTAAGTCTCGTTCTATATTTTTGTATTAAATATAAGCTTTACAAATGTCAAAGCAATAAGCATACAGTTACCACACCCCCAGAGGAAACCAATGAAAATACCGTTACAATATCCGCTCCTCGTCTAAGAACGTAATAATCACGGAAACTTACATTCAACGGTAAGTTTCCTCTTAACCCAGGGGCTGTTATATATGGTAATTGTATAGCATATTGCTGAGGAGCTGCTAGACGCTGCTGACCAGACAATCTGGGCTCGCATCCGCGAGCGCCCTGCCTTGGCTAGTCAGTCGCAGCGCAGCCACCTCACGCGAAACTTGTGTCTAAAATTCTAAATCAAACAATAAACTGTGTTCTAAAAAATAATTCCTTTTTTTAAAAAGACCTCCGTTAGGTCCCGTCTAACAGAACGATCAAAATATCGAACGCTCAATACATCGAATGATTAATTTATCGAATATCAATATTTTGAAAAGTTTTTTACATCATGAACAACCAGTAGATATTTCAATGAAGTTTCATAAAACTTAATTTCCGAATGAAGCTATTGCGTCAAATAGTTCTTGCTCTACCCAATAACGGAGTAATATTTTGTATGTGGAATGCTATTTATGTGTGAATTAAGTATTTTTGTGCTAAAAAACTAATAAATTTGGACAATAATGTCCGTGGGGCCCTACTAAAGCTTATCCTGTCCCAAAAAAGAAACATTTCGGACGGATTCAAAAAACAATGCAAAATATTGAAATTCGATAAATTAATCATTCGATGTATTGAGCGTTCGATATTTTAACAATTCGATATTTTGATCGTTCGATTATTTGTAAATTCGATATTTTGAACGTTCGATTTTTTGACCGTTCGATGAATAGTGTTCGATATTTTGATTTTCGATCATTTGGTATTCGATATGGCGTAGGGAACCCTTGTAAGAGACGGGTCGATTTTTTCTAAAAACTTCTTTTTCCATTTTTCAGTATAAATACTGTTTTCTGTGATATCAAGTCTGTTTTAATTTTTATAAAAAGTTCTAAGATAACAATTTCCATTTTATGTTACTCACAACTGCTGCATGCAGTTTACCTGCATTGAAAAGGAACTAATTTCAACAAATTTTTAACTTGCGATGTTTCATGAGCCATGTCGATGTCGATTTTCCATTCCAAAGCGCATTGGGTCCGCGTAAAACCGTTCCGTTATTGAAGAAATGAAAAGCCTTTTATATGTTAAGCCTGGGTAGCAACTTTATAAATTCGTCAAATAGGTCGTTAGGTACTTTAAAGTTATGATTCATATTATTTTTTAAATTATATTTATATACTTAGGTATTGACATTGGCAGTGCCCCTTTAAATAGCGGTGGTTTTTATATGGAGTTGATAAGAAAACTATGTAACTATGTAGCTCACCTAATTTTTATACAAACTAAAGTTGTGACGCCAGCAGCAAGCGACCTCATTCGACGGCAGTTCCTACCCCACATCGTACGAACAACACGACTGTGACCTAAATACAGGCACAGAATCACGTGGTGGAAGGGGTAACACTCAGTTTCGCCCATACATTTGATGGATGGATACACCCAATACTTACATCGCCTCTATAGT
This sequence comes from Crambus lathoniellus, assembly GCA_949710035.1. NCBI lineage: Eukaryota > Metazoa > Arthropoda > Insecta > Lepidoptera > Crambidae > Crambus > Crambus lathoniellus. The sequence goes on along the minus strand of OX453303.1, from coordinate 19,452,876 downwards.
ATTGATTAATAATTCAGCTACCTCATTAGGGCCACCTCTGATTGTACGTTGTCTATTAATCTTAGATGTCAGTTCAGTGGTTTCTATGCCGTACCGGGTCAGCCAGGGCCCTTTTCTTTGACACCTTTCAATTATTTCGCGTCCGTTCTTGGAATAGACTAATGAATTAGTTAGATTAAAAATCTACACTCGTTTGAAGAAAAAACGAAGTGAGCACAATAGTTAGCATGTTTGTATGAAAACAAGGCCGCTTTTGCTGCAGATTTCTTATTTCTTCTAAAGAATCATTTCGTGTATGCTTTTTACAAATGTAAAGAATATGTTAAGCTATTTCTCAACACTGAGTGGAATTTTATTCACCGCTAGTTTAGAGATATTTTCTTCTGTAACTGACATAAATGTTTGTGGTAGCGTCAAACATATTATTTCTTATTATTTACAGAACGCCCGCGTATAACATAAATAGGTCCTATATTTATAAGTCCCGGAATCCGAGATATTTTTAGACGTTTTTACATCGCAAGGGAAAGCGTCGCGTCGAATTATTGTCCCTAAAACCCCGACGTTTGAAGCGTGCTGTGTTTGAAGTGTGAAGTGTCGTTGGTGTGTGATACGGTTCATACGGTGTGGCCGTGGTGCGTAGTGCGGACGGCGAGCCTGGCGGTGCGGTAGCGCGCGCATGCAGGGGCGCGCGGGCGCCGGCCCGAGCGGGCACCGCTCCAACCCGCGCGCCCTCCCGCCAGTGCTGCCGCCGCCGCCGCAGTTCGCAACTGATCAGGACGAAATGCCCGCCAACCAGATCGCACAGGTGATGTTTTATTCAAGAAGGCAATTTTTTATCAAAACTGATTAGGTCTTCATCAAAGGGAGGAACTAAGCGGCGTAGGGTAAGGGTGCGCCCCCACTTAAGTAGCGCTGACCGGAGCGGAGCTGTGTTTCCAAACATTTGACAGTTGAGTTGACACCGCCTGTTGCATCCTGCTCTCAGTCCACAACTCTGCTCCCCTCTTCTCTGCCTCAGTAGAGATGCACCTTGTGCGTTAGGCAGGCTATGGCAGCTCTTATAGCAGCTTTCGTAATGCAGACATGGGATATCTGAAGGTGAGTGATTCGAAAGGCACGTTGGCCCCCGCTGCATTTTAAGTCTTTAGCACCCTCTCTTCTTCCGCATGGACAATCCTGGCCTATTCTTTCTATCCATTCTTAAGAGCGTTAAACCCAAATGCGTCGCGTCGAGTTTAGGTAAATGAATAACTTTCACTCGCATCAGACGTGCGCTCAAGGTCAAACGTGCGGTGTCCTGCTATAGTCATACTAATCACATTGATCCTTAACTCAAGTTTAAATATTATTTAGTGTTAGTTTTTATATTATATCCTTACTTACCCTTACATAATCATAATAAGTGTATGCTGTAATCTAATGGGTTTACTACATAGACAATATTTTATTGTTTACATGAAGTAGATTTCTTAAAAGTTTACCAACTAATACTAATAAAGTAATCCTTCCCAAATGTGTATGTAAGTACTTGCTTACTCATCTTATGTTATTCATGTATGACCGACCATTCGATACGTAATCCTATCCTACTTCCTACTAATATTATAAATGTGAAAGTTTAGATGTTTGGATGTTTAGATGTTTGTATGTTTGTATGTTTGTTACTCAATCACGCCAAAACGGCTGAACAGATTTGGCTGAAATTTAGGACACAGATACTTTGTAGCCTGGAGAGGAACATAAGCTACTTTTATCCCGGAAAAATATCACATTCCCGCGGGATAACGTCGTGTAGTCCACGCGGGCGAAGCCGCGGGCGGAAAGCTAGTTTAGAAATAAAATACCGATTTCAGAATACCATTTTTATCACAATCTGATGTAGACCTATACCACAGGAAAAAAAATTCTACTACGTATTACAGAGAAACGACTTCATAGAACGGTGGGAAATGATTACACTACTACAAGCATGCTGGGCATGTGTGCGTGTCCACTGGCTGCTTGTCACTGGCGTGTCCGTACACGGCGTGTCTGGAAAAACCGGCTTATGACAGTTCAGCCAGTGGACAAGCTCAGGCTCAACGCGAAGCACGTATGAGCAGTTTTCAGGCTACGCCTTTTCAATAACTCTCGAAAGAGAAATATATTTTGAATTTAACCAATCTTTATTAAAAATCCAAGATGGCGGCCAACTTTTTTGATTGTAGGCCGATTTTGATGAAATGATAAAACTCGGTTTGTGGTAATATTTTGGCAAGAAAATAGCAACGCAATGTCAAAAACTTAAAAAAATCCAAGATGGCGCCCAAATTTTTGGTTTGTTGGCCGATTTCGATGAAACTCGATTTCTAGTACTATTTTGACAAGAAAATAGCAACGCCATGTCAAAAATGTAAAAAAATCCAAGATGGCGCCCAAATTTTTGGTTTGTTGGTCGATTTCGATGAAACTCGATTTCTAGTACTATTTTGACATGAAAATAGAACTGCAATATAAAAAATATTAAAAAACCAAGATGGCGCCGAAATTTTTTTTTTGTTGGCCGATTTTGATGAAACTCGATTTCTAGTACTACTTTGACAAGAAAATAGCAACGCAATGTCAAAAATGTAAAAAATCTAAGATGGCGCCCAATTTTTTGTTTGTTGGTCGATTTCGATGAAACTCGATTTCTAGTACTATTTTGACAAGAAAACAGCAACGCAATGTTAAAAATATTCAAAAATCCTAAATGGCGGCCTACTTTTTTGTTTGTGGGGCGATTTCGATAAAACTTGGTTTTTAATCTTGGATTATTTAATGTTTTTAACATTGCGTTGCTATTTCCTTGTCAGAATAGTACCAAAAACCAAGCTTCATCAAAATCAGCCCACAGACTAAAAAGTTGGCCGCCATCTCGGATTTTTTTATATTTTTTACATAGCGTTGCTGTTTTCTTGTCAAAATAGTACTAGAAATCGAGTTTCATCGAAATCGGCCAACAAACAAAAAAATTGGGCGCCATCTTGGATTTTTTTTACATTTTTGACATTGCGTTGCTATTTTCATGTCAAAATAGTACTAGAATTCGAGTTTCATCAAAATCGGCCAACAAACAAAAAATTTCGGCGCCATCTTGGTTTTTTGAATATTTTTTACATTGCAGTTCTGTTTTCTTGTCAAAATAGTACTAGAAATCGAGTTTCATCGAAATCGGCCAACAAACCAAAAATTTGGGCCCCATCTTAGATTTTTTCAAGTTTTTGACATTGCGTTGCTATTTTCTTGTCAAAATAGTTTTAGAAATCGAGTTTCATCGAAATCGGCCAACAAACCAAAAATTTGGGCGCCATCTTGGTTTTTGAATATTTTTTACATTGCAGTTCTGTTTTCTTGTCAAAATAGTACTAGAAATCGAGTTTCATCGAAATCGGCCAACAAACAAAAAAATTGGGCGCCATCTTGGATTTTTTTACATTTTTGACATTGCGTTGCTATTTTCATGTCAAAATAGTACTAGAAATCGAGTTTCATCAAAATCGGCCAACAAACAAAAAAAATTCGGCGCCATCTTGGTTTTTTGAATATTTTTTACATTGCAGTTCTGTTTTCTTGTCAAAATAGTACTAGAAAATGAGTTTCATCGAAATCGGCCAACAAACCAAAAATTTGGGCGCCATCTTGGATTTTTTAATGCGTTGCTATTTTCTTGCCAAAATAGTACCAAAAACCGAGTTTCATCGAAATCGGCCCACAATCAAAAAAGTTAGCCGCCATTTTGGATTTTTTAATATTTTTTACATTGCGTTGCTGTTTTCTTGTCAAAATAGTACAAAAAATCGAGTTTCATCGAAATCGGCCAACAGACAAAAAAGTTGCCCGCTATCTTGGATTTTTTTTACATTTTTGATATTGCGTCGCTGTTTTCTATTAAAATAGTACCAATAAAATATAATTATAAAAATAAAATGTATAAAGAGAAACATTAGAGCAAGTAATTTGTAAATAAATATTTCATAATAGTTAACTAATAGAAAGCTAACAATTTTAACTTCTTGTAACAACCCTACCGAAATTTTGCACGCTCTATGAAGTCAACACTCTGATAGTACTCATGTGCCTATACACCGTTTTGAAGGTCAACATCCCATTTGGATAATTCAGTCATTTACGCCATGGGTTCGCAAACCCTAGAACAGGAGACCTCGAAGAAGTACCGGCAAGAAACTCGTCAAGGTTAATTTTTTTCCTCCTGATTTACTTCATACAGAGTCGTCAAATTAAAAAATGACCTTACACATTACTATTTGTTAGATCATTTTCAGGGTCAGTTTCTATTACAAATACGTATTCAATTATGATAAATACAATTAGGTGTGTGAGTGAACTAATGATCATAGAAGTAAACAATTTTCAATTACCTATCTAATGAGTGTACTAAGACGAAAGTACTAAGACGTGTCGGTTGCACTATAAACTATACCACACCACGCAGCACACTGCAAAGGTCAGCGAACGGCAGACGGCAGAGCACCGAGCGATACGTCCTCCCTCTGAAGAGCCTAGCGGCGGACTAATTTGAAATGTTTTGCGCAGAGTGTTTTATAGCACTTTAAAAAAAAATATATAAAATAAATTATGCATCATTATATAGGTTTTTTGTATTCAAACTTTAGATAATATGTTCTTATTTTACGTTAGACTCTAACTTTTTGTAAAATAAAGTAATTTATTGATAAATGTTGCATGTTTACCACCAGTGATTTCTTTATAATTTCACTTTGTTTGGATTTTAATTTCGTATGTAAATAATCACAAATTAAACTAATTTCCTTACTAACTATTTGCGTAATGATATGTAGATATACATAGAAATTTTTGTTTCCTATTTTTTTCAATGGTATTAAAAAATTAGAGCTTCAAAACTGATGTTAAAAGTGAAGTTTATAAAACACTGTTCGGGAAAATTGTCAGTATTCACAAATACTCTATAAAAAGAAAAATGTTTTTTACTAACTTTTTAGACAAAGATACTGTTCACAATAATTTGAAATTAGCATGTTTCTTAGATTACGTTTTCATAGAAAATATCTCGTTCAAAACTGCCTATTTTGAGGCAAAACGGCGTTCGACCGCGTCAATGCTCTTAAGAAGACTTGAGCAGAGTGGGCACATAAAATGGCTGATGTTGATGATGGATTATTTATCAAAAATGGCGTTTCCAATTCTTGAGATAAGGGCAAAACGAGGCGTCTTTGTTTCTTGATTTCAAACTCAAGTAAAGCGATGATATCATCAAAATCATTATGAAAAGGTAACAACAAAATTAACATTTGTACGTGATTGAGTCATTAGAGCCCGGTTGGAACTCATCAAGGCAAGCAAACCTTTGTCCGTATCCAATCGAGTACACTCTGGCTGGTTGAACCATGCTATAACATTTTTACTGAATAGCATCCTGCTGATAAAGGGTGTGACGACTGATGAATTTATTCAAGCTGATCCTCGACTCGACACAATGAGGCGGTATCCACTTCTCATTGCGTTGAGTTGATACAAGCCTCATGAATCTCATGGTGCTTGTTTGAAACTAACTTGTTTCTATCTAAGCCGGCTTAATTTCCGCTAAGTAATTGCACCAATTTACTACTTTTACTTTTCTAGTTATTTATGCGTATTTAACTGTGTCACTTCATAACGTATAAATAAATTCCCTAAAGGTATTATACCAATTTTCTTAGTAATAAATGACATAGATAGACAGTCAAAAGTATCCTCTCCAGAAGCGCCATTTTAAAATTTTTGTACCAGAAAACTATATGACATGATAATATTACTGAAACATAAAATTTCGCTCGGTTTACGATCGTTTAATTTGAGCAACTATCACAATAGTCGGTCATGAAATCGATGACCAAAATCGTTATCTCGTGTACATCTGTGTTTAGGAAGGCACGTTAAGCCCTTGGTTGGGATTATTAATTAGTTTAAAATCTTTGAGACTAAAGTCTTCTTCCCCGGCGGCACTTGCTATGCTACCACAGCACCAATACAATGACGTAGGTATATATCATATTTTTTCTGGTTCATAAAGAACCTTTCTGCTATCATTTATTTTTAAATAAACGTTCGAATTCATTTGACTTTGTAATAAAGCGCGTCACATACGGTGAAGATGCTATAATATTTTATCTTAAGATATCGTAAGATAAAATATTATAGCATCTTAAACTATCACACACGGTTAAGATACGATATATTTTGGAATCTTTTCACTCTCTTGATATCCGTCCTAGGTAGCGGACGAATATTCTGTAAACCATCTTATACAGGGTGATAAAAAATGAGCAATTCGGATTTGCTATTAGACTTATTGGACAGTTCATCAGAAGATGTAGCTAATTCGAACTCTAGATCAGTTTGGATAGAAAATCTTACTATCATCATTAGGTAGGTACTGTAAGCTTTTTCTATTAGCTACTGGTGCTCTTCAATAAAATACTTTCCTCTGGTATTGGGTTTTTATTTCATTTATCTATACATAAAAAATATGTTATATTTTTAAAGGAACTTCTCTCTTTATTACCGTCTAGTATATGACTGCGTCAAATCCATCTTTCATTTTTAAACTCATATTCTTTAAAGATTGATTTGAGAATATAATCGTAAAGCAGTTTCTATTCCTTTTTAAAAAGCTAACTGCCCACAGCCTACAATTTCATCTAACGGCTGTGGTTATACACACTACAGTACCTACTCCTTACGTTTGACGTTTCAAAGCGTCATTATTTCTAAGCAAACTTTTTGGTTAAACTAGGTGTAAACTTACTCTTCGATTATTATGAATGTGTTACGGGACCCCCTCGTCGGCCAGCGGTACACTAGCCGGAACGTCGGAAGTCACCGCATAGTATTCAATTAGAAGATGTTGCAGAGAATAAAAGATTGTTTCAGGACTTGGAGAGTTGTTTTATCAAATATTGTAACTGGAACTGTTACTATAATTAATTAATTGGCTATTTAATAGTTATTACATTTCACTTATAAATTTTTGGTACGCTAGCTCGCACGCGAGCTCTGTTCAGCTTGATTGTTCTGGTAGGACTGAATCAAAATGCTGAATAGGGCACGTGGAGCGAAGAATTTGAATTTGAATTACGAAAGAACAGTGGTACAGCATAAAATTGATGGCCAGTACGTAAAACTATTAAACTTTCCAGCCATTATGGAGTTTCTAACCATCCATAATGACTGGAACGAAACGGCATCGTTACAAATGTTTTGGCTTTTTCATATTTATCCCAAAATGTTTAAAAAATAAATGTCCACCCGTGCGAAGCCGGGGCGGGCCCGCTAGTTCTCTCTATGCCCAGCACCGAAAACGGGACAACCTGTATACACATCTTTTCGTATCCAAAATATATATTTCGTATGTTAAGATAGTATCTTAACATGCAAAATATATATTTCCGTATCTTAACATACGAAATATATATTTTCCGTATCGCTTAGCATCTTAAGATACTTAATATGAAAATATATGTTATCTTCGTCGTGTGTGATGGTCCATTGAATTGTATGGCGAGCGATATTCTATGTTAAGATAAAATATTATAGTATCTTCACCGTCTGTGACGACCTTAATGATTGCTATATTGAATGCGAAGAATTGAAGAAGAGCGAGTATTTAGAGCAACTAAACCGGCTTTGTATGTAACGGAAATTGGAATCGCGCTCTCTGCTTTTATTCCATGTTGTACGGCCACGGCAAGCCGCGCTTTCAAACCTCCCTGTATTATTTATTAAAGCTTTATTGGATCATGCTATTTGGTTTTATTCAGGATAAAGCAATGAGTTGCATTATTTTTTCTTTTTGTTTGGCTACTGGAATTATATTGTCCGACCGTTTGGGTTTGGTTAGTAAGTTTGTTTTGTGAAATTCGATGATTTATGTTTTTTTCTTTAACACATTTTATAATAATTGCTCAATTATGATATTCTTAAGCATCATTAAAGCCTTTATCGCCAGTAATTTTTATTTTTTATCTTCTTTAAGGTGGGTAAATTCTTTCCATGAAGAAGCGGCTTCGTGCGCATAGACTATGCGATGCGACGTTATCCCGCGGGGATGTGATATTTTTTCAGGGATAACAATAGCCTATGTCACTCTCTAGCCCCCAATATGGATTAGTATGGGACTATGGATATGGTATGGATAATCTCAAGCTCTTCCTACTCGCACATATGTGCATTTTCGTAGATCAACCTTACAAATCCATATTATTATATTTTTCGCATTTATTCTTGCTTAAAATTAGCTATATTCATATATTTTTATTTAATTACTACTGTGTTTTTGTTTTTGTTACGTTGTAGTTTTGAATTTTTAACTTCTTTTTATAATATTGTAAATTATCTAAAATAGTTTCCATATTTCGAGCCCAAATTGTAAACCGGTGGATAGTCGTAATTAGCTTACAAATTTATAAATCAAAACTGTTAGTCTAGAATTATTCCTATGCTGTGTACTATCCCTACAATAAATAATAATAAAAAAAAAATATAAATGAAATCACCAATTTCGTAGTTTTGTAGAACTGGATTTAAATAGGAATATTATAGGATGTTCGGATGACGTGCGGTCCAGCAGCACACATTATGTGCACGTGGGTGCGTTTTCAAACATTCTATGAATGGAACTCTCCTTGCTGACAGATGCTTCCGGTTTCTACGGACAATTGATTATGTATGAGATGACCCATTTATTTGTTTTGAATTGCCCATTTTGTTTTATACATATAAATGTTTGGTTATTATTAAAATTTTTACTTTTTTGCATTCACAATGCAATTATTATGGTTGAAAAATGGAAAATGAAGTCCATCGGAGCTGGTTGTGATGTGCGACGGGTCGATTTTTTCTAAATACTTCATTTTCCATGTTTGGTTATTGTTAAAAATGAGATTAAATATCCAATTGCTTGCTCATTGATTACTGCCATTAGAATATCTTTTCAGATGTGGGGTTGGTGGTGTGAGAATCAACAAATTAAACCCTTTTTTTCATTTATTTTAAATCACGTCCATTCGAAATTACTTCTTTTAAAATTCTTTGCAATAAGTTAGAGTAAAGTTAAACGCACGGTGGACGGCTCAAACCCTCCATATTTACATCTAGGTAAGGTAACTATTTAGTAATCTGTGATCTAGGTAAGGCTAGACAAGTTTAATTCCCAAAAGTGCACGATATGGACGGGGTTCGGGGGTAAGTCTGAGGGTCCGGCCGTTGCGACGTGACTTGTCACAGACCGCGCAACTTGTCGGGTAGGGTGTAAGTTTTGATAGCGCGTGAGGTGAAGCCGAGTGGTGCCGCAAGCGTCTGGAGAGGACTCGCTCAGAGAACCAGTAGGGTTGGCACATTGAATGATACGAAAACAAGTTTGGTTAAAATGTGTCCTTATCTTTATTTGATGACGATAGTCGATAATTCATCAGTTCCATTTGTTAAGAGTTGTCCTGTGTTCAATGAACTCAAATCTTTAGCAAAGACATTTTGAGATCGCAGCGGAAATTTTCTTCTATCTATTCAAAATCTACAACGGCTACACTACTACAATAATAATTATACAAGTTTTGATATCTATTTTCATCATAGAATCTATTCCCAAATATTTTTTTTCTTAACTATGAAATTGCCGTTTTCTATGGGGAAATTGTAGGAAGTTGGAATTATCATACAAAGATATTTGGGGATTTATTGGACGCGTTAACTGCGACTTCGACGAAACTTTAGAGATATGATCAGACAATATTAATCTAACTATTGCCTATAACTTCATTAAAAAAACTGCCTTAATTACTATAAAAAATCTGTTCGAAGCAGTCAAATTGATGAAAACCAAAGTTACTTTGTAGCATTTATAAAAATTTTAGACTCGTGTCTAACTATTCTTTTTTGTGTTATTTAACATTACGACATACCTACTCTATTTTCGAAACTGACTAAGTATTAATCGGTAATAAATAATTAAAAATGGGAGATCAATGAACATGTGAGAAAAAAACGGCAATTTCATAGGTAAAGACCTATTTATTAACACACAAGTGCTCTTGGTTTAGCATTAGCAGCCCTGTCCGCAAGGCAGGCCGTAACAACAGCTGATGTCGGCCCGAGAGCGAGCCGATCGATGCTCGCGCCCCGCGCCCCTCGTTCCGAGACGCCCGCCCGTCGAGACTCACTTTCCCGCTTTTCTTTCTCATCACAAAACTACGTTCATTTCATACGTCACATAAAATGTTACCCCTACTTTAGAGCGTCTAAACAATATTGGCACTAGGGGAAAATAATACGGTTTCTACACTTTGCCAGTAATCCATGTTAAGTCCATTGGTGATCAAATAGAATAGTTCCACCAATACTTACAACTATTTATTACATAAAAATGGTAATATTAAATTTACTCTTGACCAATGTTACAATAAAGTTAAAAATGGTCTAAGTATAAAGAACCTAACGTAGGTACTTTAGCAAAATATTAAATTAAGTCTCTAAAATCCTTTTGGAAAGTCTCGAGTCCATACTAGAAGCCTCGTAAGACCTGTAATACTAATATCCAAAGTCTTACTTAATAGAGGAATGAGACTGTATGTGGTATATATAATATCTATCATTAAACAAGACAACATTGTTTTGAAAATGTCGGAACATCATGTTTTTTATTCAAGTGCCATGGTGTTTTGTTTGCGTGATGGATTACTGGGCTCAACATGCTAGTCGCGTTGTCCTCCCTCGCTGGCTTTTGTCTTTCGTGTTTTGTGTTGGTGCAAGGAAGGTTTTTCATTTTTCTTCTGAAATCTGTGATTCTTTTGACTGGAGGTTTCTTCACAGTCTTGTAAAGAAAATGAAATTGAACTGAGACTACGTCATACCTATTCTCATATTTTTTATTTTCATCTCGCCTAGAAAATGTTAAGAGAACTAGTACGATACACTAAAAAAAATCTTTCCAATTTTGACCACTAATGTTTTGTACTTAGGTGGTGAAATTGACAATTTTACGGTAAGTGTACCTACATCATTCTCTTCTCGTCCTCGTGTACGATTAAATCAAACTATTATAGTGGCCACCCACGGTTTTACCCGCGTCTCGTCTGGTCGCTGGCTTTATTTTTGTTTTGTGCTCTTTTTGCAGGCGTTTAAAGATCCAGAATTCTGGGTCTTCAAATCGTTTCTCTACTTTACGTGTTTATAATGTAATTGAAAAAAAAAGTGTAGGGATTTGAAACGATTTTTACTTTTTGCATTTACAATGCAATTTTTATTGTTGAAAATGAGAGTTAGGCGGTTCCCAGTTCCCACACTGCACCGCACACCGCTCCGGTTTATGGTAGTGCGCTTCTTAACTATGGCTGTAGAATCTTGATGTGCATACAAAACCCGCAGTGTATGACAAATCACGCCGCATCGCCGTCTGGTAGTGCGGAAACCGGAGGCAGTGTGATAGAAGCCTTAGAGCATTCCCCGGACATGAAAGGTCGTGGGTTCGAGACCCATCGGAGCTAGTTGTGAGACTGGTCGATTTTTTCTAAAACTTACTTCATTTTCAATATTTTCTTTAGGGATTTGGTTACGGATAAAGAAAAAAAAAGTAGTTATACCGACTTCGTATATCCTTAACAAAGTAGGTATGTACTTGAAGGTTATTTAAGGATAGCTTAATTCCATCTCGCCCTACCGACCCTCGTGGCTCGAGATCGAATCGAACATACGAAATTATCCAGAGATTGGGGAACTTTGTATGATTGATCACATTGCACTGTCTCCGGGGATCGGCTATTATTGAGAATCAATCATATCAGCTGTAAGTGTTCGGCACCTGTCTGTAAATATACCTGGGCTAACCTTTGAGTTATAGGTTAAAGTTTGTTGGCATTCTATTGGGGAAAGTGTTAATGTGCTTATTTTGAACTACATAATATGTTTTAAAGTACAGACATATGAATATTGGTTTTTTAAAGTAATGCCCAAGTCATTCCACTACTTATATTGTACTAGCTTTCCGCCCGCGGCTTCGCCCGCGTGGACTACACGACGTTATCCCGCCGGAATGTGACATTTTTCCGGGATAAAAAGTAGCCTATGTTCCTCTCCAGGCTACAAAGTATCTGTGTTCCAAATTTCAGCCAAATCTGTTCAGCCGTTTTGGCGTGATTGAGTAACAAACATCCAAACATCCAAACATCCAAACATCTAAACTTTCACATTTATAATATTAGTAGGATGATTTGATTGAGGCTTTTCTTATGTTTCGAACTTATAGCCTCATAACATTGCTGTATGATTGGTCTGCATTAACCCACTTGCGCAATATCTTTATCTATAAGAAGGTGATTCGAATTCTGTTGGTTAGCCATGTGTAACCGCAGTTTTTTCCCCAAGGCCGAGAACGAGGTTATTATTATGATTCTCTTATTCATTCCAAAAATTGTAAGTAATATGTATTGATTCTGTCTACTGAGGTAGGTGGACACGATTCCCTAAGGGACCATAACTTCTTAGGTATTATTGATGCGTTGCGTTAGTCCAATGTGCAGTGCAGTAACATCTAAAAAAAAAGGGTTATAGAATCCATAAACTCGTATTTTACACTGAGCTAAGTTTGTTAATAGAAACTTATTATGTTAAACTCTTGATTTGGCCATTGCAGGTGATCGCGCTGATTTGCGGCCTGTTGGTCGTGATCCTGATGGTTTTGGGGCTGGCGTCCGCCGACTGGCTGATGGCGGCGGGCTGGCGCCAGGGCCTTTTCATGCACTGCATCGACCCGGAGGCGCCCACGCCGCTGCCCTTCGACATCACCGCGCAGCCCGGCTGCTACGCTGCGAGGCCGGCTCCTTATATTAAGTGAGTTCTGCTGGTCGTGATTCTGATGGTTTTGGGGCTGGCTGATGGCAGCGGGCTGGCGACAGGGACTGTTCATGCACTGCATCGATCCGGAGGCGCCCACGCCGCTGCCCTTCGACATCACCGCGCAGCCCGGCTGCTACGCTGCGAGGCCGGCTCCTAGCTTATATTAAGTGAGTTCTGCTGGTCGTGATTCTGATGGTTTTGGGGCTGGCTGATGGCAGCGGGCTGGCGACAGGGACTGTTCATGCACTGCATCGATCCGGAGGTGCCCACGCCGCTGCCCTTCGACATCACCGCGCAGCCCGGCTGCTACGCTGCGAGGCCGGCTCCTAGCTTATATTAAGTGAGTTCTGCTGGTCGTGATTCTGATGGTTTTGGGGCTGGCTGATGGCGGTGGGCTGGCGGCAGGGCCAGGTGCCAGGGGTAGGGATTCGAGATTCCCGGTTTTTTTTCATTCCCGGGAATCGGGAACAATTATTTTGAAATCCCGTGAACTTTAGTAAAATTGTAAATATTGCAATACAATACTTGATACAAAACATCCAACAACTCGATTTTAACATTATACTAAGCAGTAACATGTTTTACACATATACTTAGTTTGCGTGCGGTAGAGCATCTAATCTAAGCGAGCCTCTTACTTAATGTTGTTTTTAATACAAACTGTATTTTCCGGGATCCCTGCCTTATGTTTCCGGGATCGAGAGCGGCAAGATTCCCGGGAATTCTCGTACCCGGGAACCCGGGACCGAAACTAGCCAGGGGCCTGTCCATGCACTGCATCGACCCGGAAATCGGATCGGATGATCGAACCCTGGCTCAGGATATATTTTAGAAACTATTACAGAGCACATCCAGCAACTAAACCCTTTTGCAGAGAAAACGGGCACTTGCTTCATTTTCATACAAACATACTCACTTCACAGTTTCATTGCAGAGCATCTACTCGTTATTTCTCTACACTATCCTATCATCAAAACGAAAAATAACTCGTCTTTCGAATAAAAGCCTCAGATTAGAACAAACGCTTCCCCATTTTCCACAGCGGAAACAAGTGTATTAACAACATCTAAAATATAAAAATGCCATTACATTTAAAAGCAAAAAATATGAAAATATAATTACATTAAGTATTTCGAGCGTAATCGTGGCACATACGTCCATACAGACATCCGGCCATCCACAAACAACTTTTTTAAATAACTTTTTTTATATGTAATGCTTGACAAATATTTTCTAAAACTATTAAATGTGTTTATAAAAGGGTTGTTCTTCACATCTTTGTACTCATATTATTGGATTAGCGCAATAAGTTTAAATAGAGACAGTTTAAAGGGCTAATTACACTTGGCTAAATTCAGCATCTAATTAAGCATACATTGCTTGTTTTGATTGCATCACTTGCTACAAATGAGCTCAAAGAAAGCAATGTATGCTTAATTAGATGCTGAATTTAGCCAAGTGTAATAAGCCCTTAAGTCCAGAAAAATGCTTGACTCTCACATGTATTGTTAAGAGTAGCACTACCTCTATGAGGCATGCAATATCACTTCAATACCCTCTTGTGTAACTAATTATGCTAGTCAGTTAGTACTGGAGTTCTTGGCGCCTGATCTTCTAGTCTATAATGAGTTTTGAATGGAAAATGTTAGCGATTCATAAGTACTGATATAGTTAGTCTATCTTCGATCAACAATAGTGCGAGATGAAGGCTCACGAACTAAATGAAAACTTTATAGGGCACAGACTGACTTTTTTTTAAATGGAGTAAAAAGTTTACGAATGTTACGATCTAACATTATAAATGACAGGAAGCGTTCCAAGTTTGAAATAGCTCAGTATTATTGACACTGTCAAAATAATCTACTTATACTCTCAAGTGGGCGTTTAACGCTCGGCTATGTCTATCATCTCCAACTATGTATCTAAAACTAGGTGTTATTGTTGATCGAAGTAGTCTATAAACTTAAAGATTATTTGATGTATGGTCAGGGCGGCGGCGGGGCTTTGCGTGGCGACGCTGGCGGCGGACGTGTGCGGCGCGCTGCTCACCGGGCTCGGGCTGCGCTCCACCGAGAACCGGACCAAGTTCCGGTACTACCGGTTCGCGGTGCTCGCCATGGCGTTAGCATGTATGTATTTATTTCATAGTTTTTATCTACATTGAGTTGCAAATATTGAAAATGTAGTATTGGAAAAAATCGACCCGTCTCACAACTAGCTCCGATGGCACTCGGCGGGCTTTCACTGTCCGGGCGAATGCTCTAACCACTGAGCTACGGAGTCGTTCGTAGACGTGTAGAAATATGACGTAGATTGAGTAGCTGGTCTACAATAAGCAACACGAGATTTTTTTCTGTCATCCGCGATAGCTCTTGTGCTGTCTCGCTCATCTTAGTGATATGTGAACGAGTCAAAATGACGTTGGTCGTCAGATAAGAGTGGACAAATGGTAAAAATCTCGCTTTTCGTAGTATTTACAGTGTTAATGACCATGAAAGTTTAAAAAGTTATTAAGAGTGGACAAAATTTCTCGTGATGCTCATGCTATGCCCACTTAGGTTTGAGAGTAATATTGAACCGTCACATCACAGGTGGCAGTGACCTTCAAAAATTCAATAGCTCTGGACCAAATCCTAAAAAAACTAGACCGTCTTTGCGATTTCCATCTTTGGCGAAGTACACATGACCCATTTTGCTAATAATTTGCTTGAAAGCTTCAAACATATAAGGGTCAGTGTCAATGTCAACAAGTTTAATTATCGTCATTATTGAATTTTAATCTCTTTAAGAAAATAGCTTTACGGTGGGTCACACTTCACACACAATTCAATTGGTTTGACTGTACACCTATATCGATTGGTGGTAGACCAAGGATATTTTTTTGAATGTTAAAAACTTTTGTTCCCATTCCCGCGCACATTATGGCTAAGTGCAGTCTTTATTGTCAAAACGTACTCGAAATTAGTGATTTTAATTTTTATGAAAATACAGTTGGCAGGTTGCTTGAAGTTATGTTACTTCACATAGGTTATTAGATAACGCACATAGGTTATGAATGAAGTATTACATTTGATTTGATCCATGTAAATGTTCATCATTATAATTTATTTGTGTCATTTCATTTTCAGTAATGTGCATATTAATAGCACTAGTCATATACCCGGTCTGCTTCGCCGCAGAACTTAATTTAGGTAAGTTTTGATACGATTTGGCTTAGTTACTTAATTTGAAATATGAAGTTCTTGTAGAGCTTATAAGAGAGATGATATTATATTTGTTAAGCTTTTTATGTCATCTCATTACTTTTTATCCTGTGAGTATATTTTCCTTGAATGTTCCATACAGGTAACAGATCAGTGTGGGAATTTGGGTGGGCGTATGGGGTAGGGTGGGGCGCCGCCATTTTCCTGTTCGGCGCCGTCGTCCTGCTGCTGTGCGACAAGGAGAGCGAGGAGCTCTACTTCAAGCAGCGGAAAGTGAGTAATAGTTCCAAGCGATTCCGAACCTAATGTGTAACACTTTAGAACTCATAATGGGCGGGCCTACGCTATGGGGTGAGGTGTGTCTGGCCATATTATTCTTGTTCGGCGCCCTTCGTGCTGCTGCTGAGCGACAAGGAGAGCGAGGAGCTCTACTTGCGGAAAGTGAGTGCTAGTTGCAATCGATTCCGAACCTAATATCTAACACGTGAGAGATCATAATGGGCGGGCCCACGTGTTGAGCTGTGGCCATCTTTCTGTGCGGCGCCTTCGTGCTGCTGCTATGCGGCGAGGAGACGAGCTCTACTTCAAGCAGCGGAAAGTGAGTACTAGTTGAAATCGATTCTGAACCTAATGTGTGACACAATGGTGCTCAAAATGGCTGGGATAAGGGGTGGAATGCGGTCATCTTCCTGTTTGGCGCCATCGTGCTGCTGCTGTGCGACAAGGAGAGCGAGGAGCTCTACTTCAAGCAGCGGAAAGTGAGTACTAGTTCCAAGCGATTCCGAACCTAATGTGTAACACAATGGTGTTCAAAGTGGCTGGGATAAGGGGTGGAATGCGGTCATCTTCCTGTTCGGCCCCATCGTGCTGCTGCTGTGCGACAAGGAGAGCGAGGAGCTCTACTTCAAGCAGCGGAATGTGAGTACTAGTTCCAAGCGATTCCGAACCTAATGTGTAATGCTGCGTTCACACCGGACCAACGAAAGCCAACGAACGCAAGCCAAGAGGTTCTGTTTTCCCCTCTGTCTCAATAAGATAATCTGAAAAACCCAAATGTGAACTGGAATCGCTCCCAGTGATCGTTTATTTAGCTTTAGATTGATCTTCGAAGGCCAGCCGGCCTAACATGAACGGCTTTTATCACGCGATATGATATGGTACGGCAAGCCGTCTTGCTTACACCTTAGTGGAGTAAGCAAGACAACTTGCCGTACCATATCATATCGCGCGATAATAGCCGGCATGCTAGGCAGGCAGGAACGTGCAGCGGGCAACGCTTGGTGTCGTTCGTTGGGCCGGTCTGTACGCAGCATATAACACAATGGTGCTCTAAATAGCTGGGATAAGGGGTGGGGCCCCGCCATCTTCCTGTTCGGCGCCGTCGTGCCACTGCTCTGCGACAAGGAGAGCGAGGAGCTCTACTTCAAGAAGCGGAATGTGAGTACTAGTTGCAATCGATTCCGAACCTTCTATGGAATTGCGTAAAGTCAATCGTATTCATTTGACAGTTCATATTGTATCATAATAAATGTCATTCCATACAAATTGCAGCCGATTGAATACGATATGAACTGTCAAATTAATACGATTACCTTACGCAATTGCCCCCCTTATTGTAACACGTGAGAGCTCATAATGGGCGGGCCTACCAGGTGAGCTGTAGCCATCTTCTTGTTCGGCGCCGTCGTGCTACTGCTGTGCGACAAGGAGAGTGAGGAGCTGTACTTCAAGCAGCGGAAAGCGAGTACTAGTTCCAAGCCATTCTGAACCTAATGTGTAACACGTGAGAGCTCATAATGGGCGGGCCCACGTGTTGAGCTGTGGCCATCTTCCTGTTCGGCGCCGTCGTGCCGCTGCTCTGCGACAAGGAGAGCGAAGAGCTGTACTTGAAGCAGCGGAAAGTGAGCAATATTTCCAATCGATTCCGAACCTAATGTGTTACACGTGAGAGCTCATAATGGCTGGGACAAGGGGTGGAATGCGGTCATCTTCCTGTTCGGCGCCGTCGTCTTGCTGTTGTGCGACAAGGAGAGCGAGGAGCTGTACTTCAAGCAGCGGAAAGTGAGTACTAGTTCCAAGCGATTCCGAACCTAATGTGTGACACAATGGTGCTCAAAATGGCTGGGATAAAAGGTGGAATGCGGCCATCTTCCTGTTCGGCGCTGTCGTCGTGCTGCAGTTGTGCGACAAGGAGAAGCTGTACTTGAAGCAGCGGAAAGTGAGCAATATTTCCAATCGATTCCGAACCTAATGTGTAACACGTGAGAGTTCATAATGGCTGGGACAAGGGGTGGAATGCGGTGTCTTCCTGTTCGGCGCCGTCGTCTTGCTGTTGTGCGACAAGGAGAGCGAGGAGCTCTACTTCAAGCAGCGGAAAGTGAGTACTAGTTCATAATGGCTGGGACAAGGGGTGGAATGCGGTGTCTTCCTGTTCGGCGCCGTCGTCTTGCTGCTGTGCGACAAGGAGAGCGAGGAGCTCTACTTTAAGCAGCGGAAAGTGAGTGCTAGTTGCAATCGATTCCGAACCTACTGTGTAACACGTGAGAGCTCATAATCAATGTTATCGCGTTCTCACTTGCTCAATCTTTTTCTAACATTGCGCTGGATGAAACAACAAGCTTTTGAAGTTTCAACCATGCTCGCGTTGACGATAGACGGGACCTTCGGGCTGATTATGTAACTTATTAGCAATCGATTGCTTGTCAAATTTGATTACAATGACAGTTAGATTGCTGCCTTAGTAAGAATCAATGTGACAACTGTCTTACTAAATCAGCAATGTTTAAGTAATTGCTGTCAGTTTTGATTGCTATGTGATGGCTAATAACTTACATAATCAGCCTGCCGGAAGGGCCCTCTTAAGTCGGGCTATAGAAGAGGATTTTAGTGATTGTAAGGAACTCATCGGTGGCATGTTTGCAGGTGGTGCAGGCGGAGGGCCTGGGGCGCCCCTAGGGCCGCGGGCGCCTGCCCGACCTGGTGCCGTGAGCCGCGCCCTAAGCCGCCACCACGCACGCACACTAGCCTCGCGCCACGACCACGTGCTCCCACGACCACGCGTACACGTCGTTACGACTGACCACTTTTAAATCGCATCCTAAAAGTTTATTTTTCAATATGCAGACAAAGAGTTTTAATTCCAAATTGCAGTGAAAAAGTTTTTATACCAAATAAAAAAAAAATCTCTCGCAACATCCGACTGATGAGTTTAAAAATCGAAATCAAAAAATTCGAAATTTATACATAAAATTACGTAGTTAATTATGACTGGAAACGTTTCGATCAACAAATAAGATTTTAAATCGGAATTAAACAAAACATCACATATGAAACTACTATTCGGTCTAAATAGCATTTGGAAAAAAGTAAAAAATAATATTATTTGTCAGAAACTTATTGTATTGTATACTGCGATATTGCCATAATACTTATAAACTTCGGGAGAATATTAAAGTGGTTATCGAGGGAGCACTAAAGAGAATTGTTGATGGAAAGTATGTGTGATTGCAATCGTTACGATAAAAACGTAGCTTTACTAATATTGTCACTCAGACAACGCCAGCTACGAGAAACGATTGCTTGACCAATAACAATTTTGCACGGAAAACGTCATTATTTTATTATACAGATCTTCATAGTACTTCAACTGATCAAAATTGAATATTTCGGAACTGTGAATCTCAACAACTCGTGTTACACGACCAATTCGAATATTAATTGATGTCTTTGGCCATATTCAGTGCGAGTGCTATGATTTTTTAATAATTTATTTCCTAATTTATCTTAATATGTTGCATTTTAAAGTAGTTATTTTGAAATTTACGAAAATTTCGCGCAAATTAGGAACATAATCTAGATATTAGTTTACAAATCATAAAGAGTGAGAATAAGCCCTATCGAGGCCATATATTTCTTTATTTATAGCTTTTAGTTCTAAGTAGGCATTACTAGTCGGTGAAACAAAGGGTCTAGCTAGGCAGGATAAAACATTAATAATACTCTATAATATTCGGTTCGTTAATTTAACAACTAAAGTTAAAGGTGTACTTTGTAATGAGCTATAATATAAGACTACAAAATGGCCATAAAATTAATTGATACTCTTTGAATCTATAAAACCACAAAAAAAAACATTGCCAAGACTCTTGTCACCGACCGCATTCCGCTCGGAGAACGCATTCCGTGTCAGCGGTACCTCGAATGTAATCCGTTCCAAAGAGCGTCGCTTGTATTTATTCGCGTTATAATTTATCGTTTAGTTGTAATACGTGCGTGGTTGGTGGTGCGTGTGACGGCGGCGGGCGACGGGCGCGGCCAGCCGGTCGGCGGGCGACAGACGCCGGGCGCGGGCGGACTGTGACAGGCCGCCAGCCAGGGCGGACTGTGACGGGCCGCCAGCCAGTGGCGGACTGTGACTAGCGGCCCGGGCGGGGCACCCCCCGGGCCGCATACACTCCGACTGATCTATCTGACGGAATTTAAATAAACGTTTAACAAGTTACCTTTTAGTGCGGTACGACTGTTCAAAACACTATTTTAATAATGTTTACACTATCGTTGTCTATGTATATTGTCGATGATTGAATTGTTTAGACCTCTCGGTGATTTTTAGAATCTCATTCCAGTTTCGGTTCCGAACGCAGATGTTTATGATATCGTCTACTATTGATTTGGAATTGAAAATTATTTTAAGAGTGAACATGATATTTTCTTAATGTTTATCTAAATTTTTAATCTTAAGAGAACGATTTATCGTGTAAGTGTAAGAGATAATATATATGTAAGTGTAATCTTAACGTTACGGTCGTAGTGAAGACGACGGAATAATTATTAGGCACCGTAAAGAGTAATCCGATGTCTTCAGTTGAAGTTCCGACAGTGAATTTATAGATGATAGTATCGTTTTATTGTGTATTCGTAATCTCTGTGTAACTATAATCTCTTGGTTATGGCTTTAATTTGATATTTTTTTGTGAAACATTGTACACTACTTTGTGATAGTTTGGTAGCTAATATCGAGGCCTGTATATTTATTAAGTGGATGATTTATGAGTGAAGGCTTTATTTATTGGTGTGTGAAATGAATTTAGTCATTAACCTACTTGCACTATGCTATGTTCCATTTGCCCCGCAACTTTATTTGTCATTTCTTATTAAAGAAGTGATTGTTTTGATTAAAATTTATTTATAAGTGCAAGTTTATTGATAATCATTATATTATAATCATAATTCTTCTTAAGCGATGAAATTTGTCAATTTAAAATTTCCAGGAATCTCTTTTTTATACTATTTCATTGTATTTTAAGCACAAGGCTAGCCTTTTATTATGTTAACAAGTAAATATGTAGATAACACATTTGGAAGTAATTGTTTATCGTCTAGTGAAATCGTGTATTACTGCCATTTGAGGGCATTTGATGTTAAATCACAGCAGCAACTTTATGGTGTTTAAATCGTAGCTATGATTTCTGATTCGTAATAGAGCTAATATTTTAAGTTTTACCAGTTGAGAGGCTTGAATGCTCAAGAGTAAGCTCCAATCGTGTAACGTAACCACGGTAATAGTATCATCATTATTGCGTCTACAAAAATAATACATACAAAAAGGTCGGGACGTGAGATATGTGTCATCGCCTCGCGTTCGGTATGTATAGGTACAGTCGTACCAATTGAATGGTGACATTTGGGACACATTTAGCAAATATTTGATTTGAAAGCGTCAAAACTATAAAGGTTAGAGTCAATATTAACAAGTTTGAATTTCGACCTTATTGAATTTTAATATTTGCTAGAAAATGAACTTATGGTGGGTCATCATGATTCAATTGGTTCGACTGTACAATGGTCGCACACGACGCGCATACGCCGCGCAGTGATGAATGATTTCGTAAGCAGCAAACATGCTATTTGTTTAAGAGCGTATACCCGGGCGAATTAACTTGTCACTTCGCTCAAATGACGTTTAAGCGTAGTACAGTGTGCAAAAAAAATATGGATTTCCATTACGTAATGTTTCCGAAAATTGCTTTATTTTATAGTTCTAAAATTACACTCGAAGTTGTTGACCACTATGTTAACCTAGGACAGACGGTCCAGTTAGGTAAGTCCAACTTTGAGAAAGAGATCTCTCGTCGAATCCAGCTTGGATGGGCAGCGTTTGGGAAGCTCCGACATATATTCGCGTCGAAAATACCTCGATGTCTCAAGACGAAAGTCTTTGACCAGTGTGTGTTGCCAGTAATGACCTATGGAAGTGAGACGTGGTCTTTTACTATGGGTCTCATAAGAAGGCTCAAAGTCACCCAGCGAGCAATGGAGAGAGCGATGCTTGGTATTTCCCTGCTCGATCGAATCAGAAATGATGAGATCCGCAGGAGAACTAAAACAACCGACATCGCTCGAAGGATTGCATCATTGAAGTGGCAGTGGGCGGGACACATAGCGCGGAGAACCGATGGCCGTTGGGGCGGAAAGGTTCTCGAATGGCGACCGCGTACCGGACGACGTTCCGTGGGCAGGCCCCCTACAAGGTGGACCAACGATCTGGTCAAGATCGCGGGAAGCCGCTGGATGCGGGCAGCGCAGGACCGATCGTTGTGGAGATCCTTGGGGGAGGCCTATGCCCAGCAGTGGGCGTCGTTCGGCTGACATGATGATGATGATAGTTCTAAATTTACCTTCTTATAAATTGAAAAATGGAAAATGAAGTATTTAGAAAAAAATGGAAAATGAAGTACTTATTTAGAAAAAAATGGAAAATGAAGTATTTAGAAAAAATCGACCCGTCTCACAACCAGCTCCGATGGGACTCGAACCCACGATCTTTCGCTTTCCGGGCGACTGCTCTGCGCCCGGAAAGCGAAAGACTTGACAAAAACAATTAACATCAAGAAATAACAGCAAAAGAAATCCATTTATTTTTGGGCGACTGCGGGGCTCCGCGCGGGGAGGCGGGGGAGTATCGAGAACTGAGTCAGTTGTCATGTTAAGGAAGGACCATCCCACACGAACCACAACACGTGGGCGGGGCGCATTTTGTATTGGAAATGAATAGTACAATAATTCACACGTACCACATTTTGCAGTCATTATCGACCGCGGGGGTGATACCGGCCACAAAAAGCGACGAACGCTGCGAATTAGCAGCAGGCTACATCCACATCACAAGTATCACAACTACTAGCGCCAACGACATTTTGTCGCACAACCACAACGTAACTGCAGAAGTTGCATCGACACTTCACACGTAACTACATTTTGTCGCTGCGATGTGGTGTGGTTGTAATGTAAGTCGCATGGGTTGGTGACTCATGATCAGGACTAGCGTTCCGACCTTTTGTATGAAGACGCATTGCATTACTGATGATGCATTGCCCTGACGTAGACATGGGTGTAATACACGGGGTGTTTCAATCCACTGCCTGTCACATGTTATAATATGACCAGTTACAGCTGATTTGTTGGAGTATATTTATTATAATAATCACGAATAGTGTTTAACATTAATGTACATCTTTTGTATCTACGGTAAGTGTACTGTACATTTTGCATAGAAATATTAATCCCTGTAATTATTGAAGACATTAGCTAATTGATTTTATGCACGTTCATGAAATAATCACACCTACAGGCATTGTACAAATTACCTAGTCATTTGAGCAGTTTTAATTAAAGATGAGAAATAAGGACTTTTAAATAATTAACAAACCTCTAGCTGATATAAACTTATCTTGTTTTGTCTGTAGGTGTGTCCATAAAATGTCCATTTTCTTAGCTAATTATGAGTCATATCAATGAGATTCAATAAATAAAGTACCTAGTGAAATAGCATATTTTATTTACATCCATTCGTGTCGTTAGAACTCTCTAAAGGTGTAATTGATTAGCAACTGTATTGTAGTAAAATACAGGAGCACGCGCCGCACGCTAGCTAGCGGTGTTTTTGTATTTTGCTGAATTTACTACGCGCCACGCGACTACGCATCGTGATCACGCCTGACGCAGCGGACGCCCTGATGGATCAATCTAGATTCTAGAGCAATTCAGTGGAGCGGTGGCGGATTTACCAGTAGGCCTGTGGCGGCAGATTTTGGGGGTGAGGGTGGGAGGCAAATTTCGCGCATATTTTGTTAATCTCACGTTAATACCTCGTAGGTATATGATGAACGGTCAATTCATAAAGCACTCCCAGGCGACAGTAGCTCAAAGTGGTAAATGTGTAAATACGCTGAAGTGGAGCAATCTCAATTAATTGCGGCATGTTTTGGGGATTTCGCTTCTAATTGCTCCATATATTCAACATTTCTTAATGTCGGTAAATCTTTACAAAAAAAATCTATCCCGGTTATACGTTTAGCTACGTCTCGTTTTCGCGAGAAACGGTCCGGCGCAGCGGGGGCGGTGGATGGTTCTTGTATTGCCTAGTTTTTAAAGTTGCTCCATATTTCATGGTATGGCCGTATCTCAGCAGCAGGTCATCGCCCACCATTGCTTGATGTGGTAGTGACGTCAAAGCTGACGGGTATTGACCAATTTTAGTTGCCCGTGTAAGCGCCTCTAGACACGAGTTAGCGAGCAGCGGGAAGCGAGAGTGTAGTTCCGATAGTTTTGTCACTCGCTCGCTTTCAGATCCGCACTGTAGAAAAATGACCGGGCCCTACCGGCTAACTTTACGTACTTCGGCAAATCTGAGTTATTGGTTGGTGGTCGCGGTTGGACAAGTGCCATAATGGATTTACCTCGTGGCCATAAAGTTGGTGGAGATAGCAGTTTTAATCAAAAGAAATGTTTATATCACATCATAATTTATTGAAAAATATTTTAACAGCTAATTTAGGTACATTTAAAGTTTCCATAATTAATTACAAATATTCTATGCATGAAAGATAATAATCATCATTTGAATATTTGCAAATTAATACACGATACATAATAACGTAAAATGATTTATGTTCAACACAATCATTCATCAGACAGAACACAAGAAATACCGTGAGTGTAAAAAAGTAGTTGGCTCAAAACAGCAAACGGTCCACACATTCTTGTGTTATGTGATGCATTTGTTTTGCCGGTTTAGACTTGGACTCCCGTGATAGCTTTGATATTTTTGACAAGTCTTGCGTTTGCGTCTTTGTAGTCGACGGGTTGTGCGTTCATCACAGTCGTCTTCAGGCGGGTTTCATCCTGAAATAAGACAATTAATATGAATAGTGTTGTTTTGGAAATCATCATCAATCTGACATAGGCACATGATAATAGATAAAAAACAAACAAATTATAGTCAGAACATATTCCTCTTGCAATTGGATATTGGGTAATCAAACGGGAGTCAAAAAATGTTAAAACTAACCTCTCACTCAACTATCAGTTATGATATGATGGACCTTAAATTTCAGACATTGAGATTGATCAATTCGACTCGCCTAAGATCACAGGCTTACTGACAAGACAATACAATAAATGGCTCCATAATATTTTTTTCTTTAAAAAAGATCAAAGCTTTTCTACATAGCTCACAGACTAGCTGCTCGCAAAACTAACAACCTTTGGGAAAGGCAAGTCTAGAGTGGCGACCACGAACTAGACAACGCAGAGTAAGACTCTTAAGATATTATTAAAGTTGGAACTGTGATCTAAAAAAAAACAAAAATGCGGGCCAGTTGAATTCGGCCGAGATAATACCTTACCCGCGTAAGACGGCCCACCACAAGGTGGACCGCTACCTGGCGAAGGTCGCGGCCGTTGGCTGCATATAGCCATAGCCGCTCGTTGTGGGGCTCAAAGGAGGAGGCCTATGTTCAGCAGTGGACTCAAGAATGGCTGAAATTAACTATAAAGACAACTTACACTATAAGTCTCCATTTTGGTGCGGAACTTGAACACGAAAGTCTTAAACTTGACGTCCTCGAACAACTGCGAGTAGGCATTCTTGTCATAGTCGCACAGCTGGCCGATTTCCGCGGCGGTCTTGCCCAGCATCGCCTCGGCGGCTTCGTTGAACGCCGTGATGCGCTGGTCGCCCGTGGGGTCGGACACGTTCGCCTGTGTTGGTGAAGCAAGGTGGGAAAACATTTGAAAAATGTCATACATTAGGTACTTACATAGATATTGTGGCCCGTAAAAGGATTAAGGTACGGGCCCTTACACACGACGTTTTTTACGCACTGACAACGCGCGCACGTATTTGTTACGCGCGTCCTCTGCGCGTTTTAATCGCGTTTTGGCAGATTTTACACGTTTTTTGTCGCAAATGAAGCGTTTTTATCGATACAAACGAGCTTAATCGTTCACGAGCGATGTCATCACGATAATGATATAAAAACGCTATACAAACGCGCGTCCTGGTTGCGTTCGAAAAACGTGGCGTTTGTATCGATACAAACGCAAGGATCGTGTGTAAGGTTAAAACTTGCTGGCTTCCTTGCGTTCGCTGAGCGTTCCACTCCCGTTTGTATCGATACAAACGCGCGCACGAAAAACGTCGTGTGGAAGGGCCTTAAGGACGCCCTATGGCATCTAGCCTCTTGAATTTGTATGAAAAGTTTAATCAGAAACATACTTATCATTTTCAATCAATTGCGTCTGATAAATATGTTTCTGATTCAACTGTTTTCAGAAATAAGTATTTTTGTTTTTGATATCCCATAACTTTTAAGGTGATAAATTATTATACTTATTATATTACTAGCGGCCGCCCGCGGTTTCACCCGCGTGGTTCCCGTTCCCGTGGGAATATCGGGATAAAAAGTACATATAAACCTTCCTCTTAAATCACTCTATCTATTAAAAAAAACGCATCAAAATCCGTTGCGTAGTTTCAAAGATTTAAGCATACAAAGGGACATAGGGAAAGAGAAAGCGACTTTGTTTTATACTATGTAGTGATTGATATATTGTAATAATATTAGTGATAATCGTAACCTGACGAAGTGGTGGGAAAGAAATTCCTAATAATTTATGAGTTTTCTGAGATCAAAGAAAATATCAATAATCATATTTAACTCACCCCGAGTAGCAGACGGTGCTTATAATTAGGGTACTCCCTATTGCACTTCTCACATCTATAAAGCCCATTATCTTGATCCACCAGCTTCTTATTACACTGTTCCTGAGGGCATGCTTTATAGACGGCGTTGTCGCTAAACGTGAAGGTGAGAACGCCCAGGAGGCTGAAGTAGTCGCCTTTCTCTCCGGAGCCCAGCTGGCGCGCCTCTGCGTCCGCGAAGCTTATCCACTCATTGCTACCGCCCGAGTATAAACCGGACCTGAAATAATAGAGGTACTATTAATTAATACTCGACCAATGATCAACAATACAATAGATAACGCTTTACGAAAAGCTAAAAAACATCACATGATTAATGGACAGCCCCTTATAAACCTTAAGATATTAATGGAAAAAACGTATTAAAGACGTTTGAAAAAAAAACTACAATTTTCCTTTTTTCTACCATAATCATTTTTTTGAGTTTTCTCACAACATTCTCGTATTGTCAAAAAGCTTAACCAGGAAACTATGCTAAGGGCTGGACCACAGATGGCAGCACGAAACAGACTTTCCTATGCTGCTAATGGTAACTCTTTCTTTCGCTCCAAACCGTCATTTGCTAGAGCGAGACAGAGGTGAATGCAAAATCGACGAGGTAGGCGAAAGTGCTGTTCCGTGTTGCCAGATTTGATCCAACCCTAATTGGACAATTTATGGACAAAGAGACAACTTACGGCCAGAATTAATATTCTATCCACAGATAGGAACAGGCATGATCCAGATTAGTTGCTAGACAACACCTAGCAACACCCTTTTTTACCCGTCTGCGGCGAAGCCAAAAAAGGGTTATGTATTTGACCTGTATGTATGTGTGTCCGTTTCTATGTTCCCTCGTAACTTCTAAACGGATGAACCGATTTTAATAAATGATACGTCGTCAGATTCGCCTTAACGGGCCGAGTGACAACATCAAAATTAACAAAAAAACAAAATGGCGGCTTTTAGGCGATATATTCTGTGCATTGTAAAAAAATAAATTTTTTAATCCCATCGAGTGGGGTATCAAAATGAGGAGGTTACAAAGACGATGACGAAAATATAAATAAGTGATATGTTTTGAACTAATTTCGACTAATAAGTGCTAATTGTTTGTATGGATTTATTTATGGATGAATTCTTGGAAGCAGGCGGGATCCATGATATTTTTATAGATTTTATACGCAAATGGATCCCGCCTGCTTCCGAGAATTCTCTTACTTAAAATTTGTATTATATATAACGCTGCATACAATTTACTAGTAAGAACTAAGAACATATTCAATCCACAATCGATCTTTTTTTGCTTGTTTTTTTCTTTTTAGTTTTTTGCACCGCAGACGGGTTTTTTAGTTTTTTAAATTCGTTTTTTTTTATAATGAGGGCAAATACTGTCTTTTCGTATACCGCTAACGGCATGTTGGACTCAGTCAGACAAGGCCTGTCTCTCGCCGCGCCCAGCCCTCCTGCCAAACCTAATAGGCTTCGCGTCAGCGCTGGGCGGTTCTATCTAACCCCTGCCCCGCCCTCACTTAGCAACACGCTGGCAACCCCTCAGCTTGTGGGTTGAGTCTTATCACCGTGCTGGCGAGGCAGGATAGACTTGCTGCCGTTATATTTATGAACAAAGAGCCAACTTATTTGGCTGAAATGTTAACGGTTTTCATGTCCGCGCCACCGTTGTCATACCAGCCCCTCAGCTTGTGGGCCTCGGGTGCGTCCGGGTTGAGTCTCATCATTGTGCTGGCGAGGCAGGATAGAGACTTGCTGCCGTTATATTTATGAACAAAGAGCCAACTTATTTGGCTGAAATGTTAACGGTTTCCATGTCCGCGCCACCGTTGTCATACCAGCCCCTCAGCTTGTGGGCCTCGGGTGCGTCCGGGTTGAGTCTCATCATTGTGCTGGCGAGGCAGGATAGAGACTTGCTGCCGTTATATTTATGAACAAAGAGCCAACTTATTTGGCTGAAATGTTAACGGTTTCCATGTCCGCGCCACCGTTGTCATACCAGCCCCTCAGCTTGTGGGCCTCGGGTGCGTCCGGGTTGAGTCTCATCATTGTGCTGGCGAGGCAGGATAGAGACTTGCTGCCGTTATATTTATGAACAAAGAGCCAACTTATTTGGCTGAAATGTTAACGGTTTCCATGTCCGCGCCACCGTTGTCATACCAGCCCCTCAGCTTGTGGGCCTCGGGTGCGTCCGGGTTGAGTCTCATCATTGTGCTGGCGAGGCAGGATAGAGACTTGCTGCCGTTATATTTATGAACAAAGAGCCAACTTATTTGGCTGAAATGTTAACGGTTTCCATGTCCGCGCCACCGTTGTCATACCAGCCCCTCAGCTTGTGGGCCTCGGGTGCGTCCGGGTTGAGTCTCATCATTGTGCTGGCGAGGCAGGATAGAGACTTGCTGCCGTTATATTTATGAACAAAGAGCCAACTTATTTGGCTGAAATGTTAACGGTTTCCATGTCCGCGCCACCGTTGTCATACCAGCCCCTCAGCTTGTGGGCCTCGGGTGCGTCCGGGTTGAGTCTCATCATTGTGCTGGCGAGGCAGGATAGAGACTTGCTGCCGTTATATTTATGAACAAAGAACCAACTTACTTGGCCGAAATGTTAACGGTTTCCATGTCCGCGCCGCCGTTGTCATACCAGCCCCGCAGCTTGTGGGCCTCGGGCGCGTCCGGGTTAAGCCTCGTCATTGTGCTGGCAAGGCAGGATAGGAACTTGCTGCCGTTGAATTTATGAACAAAGAGAGAACTTACTTGGCTGAAATGTTAACGGTTTCCATGTCCGCGCCGCCGTTGTCATACCAGCCCCTCAGCTTGTGGGCCTCGGGTGCGTCCGGGTTGAGTCTCATCATTGTGCTTGCGAGGCAGGATAGGGACTTGCTGCCGTTGAATTCTGTCAAACGAGCTCCCTAAAACAAATATATTAGATCCTAATTATAAATGTGAAAGTTTAAAATGCATAGATTAGAGGCAGCTCGCGGTTAAGGCACGCACTGCTCGTCTATGTTCGCATATGCATACGTGCCTCAGGCCGAGGCTGCCGCGGCACGAGCCATCGGCTGTCGGTTTACTTGTGTTGTAAACTTGTACCTTCGTTGTTTGGATTGGATTTAGTGTTGTCGCTCGATAGTCTACTATTGATAGCATTTCGATAGTCTATCTATAGTTTAAGCACAAACAATAGTATCGATAGTATCGATCTCTCTTTTAGTGCAATACTATCGGTAAAAAACAATACTATCGATAGTATCGATCCCTGACGGCGAATAAACTATCGATAGTATAGATAGTATTGCTTTTCAATATTAATAAAGTATCGATACTATCGATAGTTTTGGACAATCGATTGTTACCTTTATTTCAATAGTATTGATTGTATTTACACTGGCAGATGGGTAGAACCACAGCCTTCTCTATCGTCTTCTACAAGCCGTGCGCATAAAGTTGGCAACGTCGCAATTCTCATTTTAAGTGAACCGATTTGACACCGTTTTGACAGTAAACCTCGAGTACTGAATCCTATGGAGATGGCATATCTTCTATAGATGTACAAATAAATAAAATTGGAGTGTCTGTTTGTAACATTAAAATAACCGCTTTTTACTACGTGCATATATACGGTACATATCAAATCATATACATATCAAAATCACATGTTTTACAATTTTTGTCTGTCTGTCTGTTTGTTCCGGCTAATCTCTGAAACGGCTGGACCGATTTTGACGAACCGATTAATACGACAATTAGAAGTAGTTAAAAATTTAAATCCAAGATTTTCTTACATTGTGACTTAGTTACAGGTGAAGCTAATAAAAGTGGGTAAGTATGCCACCTCCATAGGATTTAGTACTCAGAGGAGTAAACCGGTTCACAGCAATGTTGCCGTTCCGTATCATAGCATGGCTTGTAGAAGACGATAGAGACGGCTGTGGTAGAACCCTTCGATCATATAAACCCAAGATACACATTTCCATACTAAATGCGCTTGAAAAAGTGATTCCAACAGCGTTGTCATTAGTAGTTATACTTATAGATATTTCGATTCCGAATACTGCCGTTACCACATTTGATATTCGACCCTAAGCAACAGTAATTGGATTTAAATTCGGTCGGCATGGTAGTACTTACGATCTTATTACATGGAAAGCTCACATGGTCGGCTGACGCAAGAAACGGCGAATCGTATTTCGTCATGTCTGCATCTCTGTCTTACTAACGCAAATTTGGATAACGCGGATTTGTTAAAAATAGATCCACTACCAGTAATCTTCTTGAATACAAAAGTTACCTTTGTAGTGCATTTGCAAAGAAAGGACAGGTTGACTCTATATATACCGACTTTTCCAAAGCATTTGACAGAGTTAATCATGTATTGCTCTGTCGGAAGTTGGAAACGTTTGGTGTATGTGGAGACTTGTTACGATGGGTAAAATCTTATTTAAACAGAAGGAGTCAATTAGTAGCTTTGAAGGGCGATTTTTCAACAGCTTTTACGGTTCCATCGGGCGTCCCACAAGGTTCCCATCTGGGGCCGCTATTTTTCGTTTTATTTATAAATGATCTCGTGGACCGACTATCCTGCCCATGTTTACTGTATGCAGACGACCTAAAGATCTACAACCGTATATCTTGCATTAATGACGTAATTAAACTCCAAAAGGACCTAGATTCGTTGGTGGATTGGTGTAAAGCAAACAAGATGACCCTCAACACTAGCAAGTGTTATGCTGTAACTTTTACGAAGAAAATCAACGTTCTTCAATTCACCTACTCCATAGATAGCCATCACTTAATTCGGAAGTCAGAAATTAGAGATTTGGGTATAATTTTTGATACTGAGTTATCATTTCGACCTCACTACGATCACATAGTCGATAGAGCTTCGCGAATGTTGGGTTTTATTTGCAGAGTTTCAAAGGGTTTCAAAAAAGTTACAACATACTTAACTCTCTACTTTGCATTAGTTCGCAGTTTATTAGAATGCAATGCACCAATTTGGGCACCATTTTACATGGTTCATGTTGATAGGTTAGAGCAAATTCAGAAGCGATTCCTCCGGTTGCTCTGCTTCAGACTCCATCTTCATCGTACTCTGCACTCCTATGAAGATAAACTTGAAAAGTTCAAAATGGTTTCAATGTCTGCCCGAAGAAAACATTTAGAATTATTGCTTCTATATAAAATTATAAATAACGATATTGACTCACCTTACTCGCTTTCGCAATTAAATTTTAATGTTTGTCAACGCCTCCGTAATCCGAAATTGTTTTCTCTTAATGTTTATTTAAATAATACGTCTTATTTTAATCCCATTACGCGAATGTGTCGTCTGTATAATGAACTCGTCAGTGGTTGCTCAGAAATTGACATATTTGATTGTTCTTTGCACAGATTTAAAACAAACGTGAAAAATTTTATCAAATAATTTATAATATATTTAATTGGATGAACTGTAATTATGTTATTTAAATGTCCATAATTTAATTTAATTTTGTTATCATTAAGTATGTCGTTTTATTAGTATAAATTTTAGTTATTTTTTATTTTTAAGGATTTATAATCAACCAATTAATTTAATTTATGTATTTTTTGTTTGTGTAATTTATTTATTAGAACTAAATCAATTAATCAATCAAATCTTAATCAATTTTATTTTTAATTTTTAATGCAATAAATGTCCATTCTATATTTGCTTAAATTATTAAATACTTACCTAGATATATTTGGATAATTTGTTTGAATTTCGACAAATAATTTATTTTATTACTGTCATATTATATTATAAGTTTTATTGAAGGCTTCACGCTGCTAAATATATTATAACAGTATGTACATATTTAAGGGTTTCAACCTAGTTCCTATTATGTCATTGTTATTTGTTTTATGTTTTCTTTAATTGGCTGTAACCTGTTTTGTACATCTTTCTAAATAAAATAAATAAAATAAATAAAATAAATAAATAGAAGAAACAGTTGCGTGGCAAGGAATATTGCAATATTTTAGTATAAATAATGAACTTACGATAATTTCAGTACATGTTTGACCTTAAATTAATTGTGCAATTATACTTACGTTCAATACTGGCTGAAAATATGATATGACATCTCTTTTTTTTCTTTTTTCGAATTGTTTTTGCGCATCTTCTCAGCACATTTAGGCATCGTTTCGCCGGTCGGTCAAATGACTACTGACAGCGATCTAATGCTCCCTTTCGAATGGAGCATTCGTTGGCGGCTTCACTTTCTGGGTTTATATGATCGAAGGTAGAACCGATACTATTGAATTAAAGGTCACTATCGATTGTACAAAACTATCGATCAATACTATCGATACTATCGATAGTTTATTCGCCGTCAGGGATCGATAGTATCGATACTATCGATAGTATTGCTGCTTACCGGTAGTATTGTACTAACTAAGAGATTGATACTATCGATAGGCCTATCGATAGTTTGGCATTTTTCGATTAAAACTATCGATAGTTCGGCAACACTACTTGGATTACAAATGAAAATTAAACTGGTCAAAAGCACAAGCAGCTGTTGTCACGGATATCACGTCACGTCAGCAATGGCACGGCACGCGGATCGCCCGTAAGCGCATTGCCTCGCCCT
Source organism: Crambus lathoniellus (assembly GCA_949710035.1). Classification (NCBI taxonomy): domain Eukaryota; kingdom Metazoa; phylum Arthropoda; class Insecta; order Lepidoptera; family Crambidae; genus Crambus; species Crambus lathoniellus. Next base: position 19,419,131 of record OX453303.1, on the reverse strand, counting down.
CGAGCCGTTTAGCTGCGTACGAATTAGAGGCAGCCTCGGGTCGAGGCACGCACGGCTCGGCAATTTGCTCAAACTCGTACGTGGCTCGCGCACAGTGCGCGATGCGATTTACTATAATTTCATTCCTTATGCTCACTATTTATGAATTTCGATGATTTATTTATAGCAATACATTATTATAAAAAAGCATACCTTGACTGCTATTACGGGGTTGGTGCTGCCTTCAAACTTCTCTGCTTCAGCTCCCCACAATGTGAGAACAACCTATAAAAAAATTTAAGTACTTATGTAAAGTTTGTGACATTACATTACCAAAGACTGGCCTACTTTGTTTCTTCTGAATATTAAAGTTGAGTAGTTAAAGCACAGATTACTAAATAGTTACTAGTAACAGATAATGCACTCCGCTAAGCCATTTAAATAAATAGCAACTCTAACTATAACGCAATAAAGTAGAATTCAGCTTGTACGGCGCAAATTACGAACGGCCGCTCATTGCATCTCTTGCAGCTCTTGCGGACCTAATTTCTATGGATTTTCACCGCCGGCGGTGAGGGCGAGATTTGCGCGCAAGTACATCGAGTGTCAGACGCCTGGTCAAAGTTCGATTCTGGGATGAGCGATTGAAAGAGAGTTAGAGCTGAATTACACGAGGCAACTTATTGCATACAATTTGCAGTACATTCCTATCTGAGATTGAAGTAACATCGCCATAGCAATGTATAACAGAATGTATGCAATAACTTGCCTCATGTAATTCAGCCTTTATGTATGCTAAACTTGTCTCAGTTTTCTTACATTACTTGATTTATCCAAAGAAGCAACTTTGTTCAATCTAGACATTTTAACCCCCTTATTCTAAAACGTGGACTAAAAGTTAGACCTGGTTTAAAACTGATGCTTATTCTGTATTTCATTTGGAAAATAAAGGTGACAACACCAGTTTAGTACCAGTTTTAAACCAGGACTAATGTTAGTCCACGTATTGGAATAAGGGGGGGTAAGAGTTTATAAGATTTTTGTCTGGGGTATCTTAAATTAAGTTTTTGACCAACTAATCCTTCTTTATTTCAAATAGGGTTTGCTTCCACAAAATTCAAATGCGATTGAGTTAAGTTGTTACTTTTGACTTAATTTTACTAACCCCACCACCAGAGGAGTCTACCAAGGTGACTTCTCTCTTCTTTAGAAGTTTCCCTGTGCTCTTAGCGGTTAGCTCTTGGAGATCAGCAACTGATTTGCACACACCAATGACATCTGAAAACGAACTTCGTTTAAAGAATCGGACAAGAAGAGATGGAGACGAAAATCAAATACGATCATTTAGTTTGTTAGTATGGACGTAAATTAACAGAGCAAACAAGAGTTCTATATGAATCAAACGAAATATCTACAGAATGACGACATTAGATGGTCAGGAACATATTTGACAAACATATTTGATGTTCGTGAGCGGTACGGCACGCGTATGAAGACAAGCGAGTTCAATGTTCGTGTTTACATTGTTCTTGTTAGTTTGCATGTATATGTCGCAGGCGGATGGTTGAATCTGCCGGATGGTTAAGTATGGCAGAATGTACCCCTCGGAAGTCCTGTAGAACACGTGATAGGTTAGAAATTTAAGGCGATTCCGAAGCGCAGCCAAGCGATCGTCTTAAATATCGTGGTTATTTTATTTTGTGACTCCGTCGACTTATGGGAAGATAAAATAGCTTACGGAGAAAAATATCGGCCTAGGCATTCAATTGAATGGCGGATTCAACCATTTGGCTGCGACATATACAAGCAACTGAATTAATTTGCTTTGGTAGATAACAAGAATAATGCCTTATTGCTAAAATGTCTACTAACCCAAAATGGTGTCAGCACTCTTTTCCGCAATGGTGTTGATGGGAACAAAGTCGTATGAGATGGTGGGCATGGTAGATGCATCGTCAGTACACTCGGCCACCACAGTTTGAGCCGTAAAGCTCATCTCATAGTCGTTCTTCAAAGTTGTGAATCGCTTATTGGCTGTTTTCAACTGGCACTTGCTAATGTAATAAACTTTGTCGACCTGAAAATTTAAAAACTCACTATACTTAACTAAATGTTGTTATCAGTTTTTCAAAGCTCACAATTATTAATAATAATGATTTTCTTTGAGGCATCTGCTTAATTATTTGAAGAAAGAAAGAAATAAAAAGAAAGGATGAAATAAATTTTAGGTTTCTGCATTACATATTTCAAAGGGGGTGCAGAACTTTTAACTATTCAAAACCTTACATAGTGAAGAGCTTATTTAAGGTTAGGTTAAGTAAGAATTATAAAAAGAAGTGAGTGAACCGAAGACCATTTTCCGAAAGAAATAGTAAGACACTAATTCAGTGAACCTCTTTGCTACACTTACACCCAGTTGCAGAAAGCTCCATTAAAGTGAATGCTTCATTAAATCTATTGCTGTCACTTGTTGTCAATAAAATAAGTGACAACAATAGATTTAATGAAGCATTAACTTTAATGGAGCTTTCTGCAACTGGGTGTTAGACAAGTTACCTACTGAAAACACTTAAATTAAAAAAGTAATGTTGTATCAGTCAGTTATAGTATATCTACCTGTATCATATCATAGAACTTATCGCATTCACTGTTGAAAGCTGTGGCCCTGATTTCACCGCTTTCATCAAACAAATCCATGCTGAACAGTTTACCATCACCCTTGGCGTTTGCCCACGTTCGTATGGATGACTTGTTCATGACGCGAGCTTTTATCACCCACCTAGAATGAATAATTATTTAGACATTTATGTTGAAATACATACATGTTATACAGGCAATGATCTCTAGCAGTTTCCTCTTAATGTTTTAGTTTATAAAAACAAAACTGATAAAACAATAATAAAACATGTTTGTTTACTATTTATTATTCTTGAGACTTCTTCTATATTTGAAAAAGCAATCAGTTTTGCTTTCAAATGGTAGTTTTGGCTATGAGGCAAGGCATGCGCTAAAACGGTTACTTTTCTCATCATCATCATCATAATGAGATCAGTAGCATCAAAAAACTAAAGTCTGAAGTATAGCAACTAGTTGTTAAACATCATCAGACACCACACCACAGACATTTATTTGTTTATAATACATCAGTAAAACAATTAAAACCTACTTATTTTGATAAGGACTGAGGCTGGCAATAGGATGTGTCATCTGTGAAGATAGCATGCTGCTGTCCAGTCCGGCGGCTGGCAGAGGTTTCGAGATGGGACTGGGTGCAACTGGCTTGGGTACAGGCTGCATTGTGGGCGCCGGCGCTGCCACAGCTGTCTCCTCTGACCAAGTCTGAGGGTTACCCAACTTCTTGCCCACCTCTGTTCCCGGTGCAATGATAGTCACATCCAGAATTATCATTACTCTTCTACAATTAAATATAGGGGCTTAATTTTAGATTAACCAATATAAGCACAATTAGCACCAGGTAGCAATATAGCTTTTCAAATGTTACAAAATTAATTCAGATGATTTATTGACATTATAAGATATGCCCACAGTTCAATTCAATGTGTGAACTAGTGATTTAACAAATATTAATTTTTGAGTGATATGTGAATATCTGCCACTGGGTCATTCCATATTTCCATGTAACGGGTGTTACAGGTCGTACACCTTTACTTGACGATTAATTAATGATGCAAAAAGAAAACATATCCTTTTTATTAGCTTAACACCCTCCACCTTGGTCTAAGTTTCGTCATCCGTATTAAAACTAACAGTAATAGCTAGCAGTATAGAAATTAGGAACAATATATGGGCGTAACGGGCGTTACACGATTTTGCCTATGCTTTCCGGATTAACCGCTACAAAAGCAAGTCTGCGAATTGTGTTTATTTTCGATGGAAAGAAAATGTTTATGCATTTCTAAATAAATTCTAAACATTATAGACTATTCATATTAAAACAAAAATACACTTAGGATTTATAGAAAAATGGAAAATGAAGTATTTAGAAAAAATCAACCCGTCTCACAATCAGCTCCGATGGGAGCACAATGGGGCACTTAGGATTTTCCATGGAAATTTAAAAATGTAACGGGTGTTACAGCTCTATGTAACAAGTGTTACGAGTACGAAGTTAAACCAATATTTGTAGTAATAAATGTTTAATTGATCAAATTTTTGGCATTAAACAATAAGTATATAAACTTAGTATAACTCACGCGGTTAAAGAAACAATCTGTAAATGGCGGCGAAGCATTAAGTGTGAGCGCGATAGCATGACCCACCCACGTGGTCTACATGCAGCATGACGGTATGTGTGAGCGAGATAGCATGGCCAGACGGCCGCAATTTCCATATTGTTTCTTTATCCGCGCGGCTTATATCATGCCTACTGCACCCTAACATCAATATTTTTGGAAAAACTGTTATAGGTACAGTCACCTTTTTTTACAACACCAAAAATAAAATAATTTTCAGATTGACATTGCGCGTTCCGCCGCCCGCGCCGTTAAAAAGGAAAAGTTTTAAGCAGCCGCATTATTTGGTATGTTTAATAATTTCTTATAACTTTTAAAGCATGCCTCGTTCATGTAACACCCGTTACGAGAAAAGTGCATTTGTTTATTTAGCAACTGAGTTAATGTACGCATCATAAAATGCATTGAAAAATTTTTAGATTCAACAACCATAAACCAGCACAACCAACCTTTTATTAGTCTTAATAAAATCATATCAAAAATTAGTAACATTCGTTACGTAACGGGTGTTACCCATCATTCCCCACCAATATTTCACAAATAAATAAGCAGAACATTAAATAAATAGCAAATATTAGCAGTTCTTAATCATAACCTTACTTTCTCAAATGCATTTTATGATGCGTGCATTAACTCAGTCGCTAAATGAACAAATGCTCTTTTTTTGTAACGGGTGTTACACGTAAGAGGCATGCCTTAAAGATAAAACTTTTCCTTTCTAACAGCGAAACGCGCAATGTCAATCTGACAGTAGTTTTCTTGTGTTGGTGTTGAGAGTTTTGATAAAAATAAACTACCATCAATTGTATACAGTAACCAGACTTTGATACGTAAAAACAGAATAAATTCGAAAATAAATTAAGAAATTAAGGGTGGTCTATTAAAATATAGGCATTTAAGATTATCCTAAGACACATTTTCTTTTAAAATCAGCATTTTAAGAAAATATGTTGCAGTAGCGTTTTCCATGGAATGACCCCACTGTTATTCGCGGACGCGAATACAAATGTTTCACACAAGTTTCAAAAAGTTTTAAAAGGAAGGGCTCACAACCCAAGACACTGTCATGGCTGCCATAACAAAATGCATAACTTTTTCCTTATTATCGCAAACTATTTGAGAAAATTGTGAATATGAGTATAAAAAAATAAGCGAATATTTGCAGATGTGAATGCAAATATTCATTACATCACTAGTGTGAACACAGAAAAGTTTATTACTATAATATTTATTATCATGCAGGAACTTAAGACAGCATAAAAGTTTAAGACTTACTTTTCGCCTTTACCAGTGTTTTTCAGCAAAGACGTCACAAATCTATCAATTTGTACAACAGAATAATCGGATAGCTCTCCTGTGATTAATTTATCATTTAATTGTGTTGCCAGCATGGCGAAGCTGTGGGAATGTTTACCATCAGACACTAAGAGCCTGAATCGTTCATTGGCACCACTACCCTGGATCTTCTTGCTGCCAAGCACTTGCATGACTGGTTTTTCATAGTGGCCACCATTCATGATAGTCTGGGGAACATAAATGAAATGACATCATATGATAATATTAGTACTATGACTTGTATTTTTTACGAAGGTATTTAGACGACACTCTCGAGTTCCGACCGACATTACATAAAAATACGATTTCAGCTTTTTGTCAGTCGCCCTATTGTAGGACCTCTTTGATCGAAATCATTTACTTACTTTAGGAGTAGGATTTTAACCGGAAAACCGGAATTACTTATCAAATCTGAATGTGTATGCTAAATTGTTGACAAGATCGAAATCGAATTATATTACAGATTTCTGCTAGGTACCTAGCCTACCTATTGATTGCGAGTTACCACAACAATCTCATCACATCACATCTTATACTTCCTACATCACATCTTATACTTCCTACATCTTCAAATCAATCTTTACTAATAAAAAATATGAAATGTTCTTTACCTGGAGTGATCCTTCGGACAAGTTGTAAGCCATTTTGTAAAAGTTACTTTAACAATGAGTTGTTTATCGATACGCCAACTTAAATTAATTTATAGGCACTTTATAAATATCGAATCTATTATCTATTATTGAATCACTTAGTTTTGACTGCTTGTGACTTGTGAAATCAGTAAAAAATTCAGTGCTGGTTCACGAATTTGCGCGCGATTTCTGTTGTGGTGTTGACAATTTGACATTGACAATGAAATGACGACATTGACAAGTAGTAAAAAAGTTCGTCCTTTTGGACAGACGAAGACATTAAGCCATACTGCCAATTCTTGAGTATTTTATATTCTTATGTGTTCATTAGAATGTAGGTTTTACATTCCAATGCTTCTTGGAGTATTTGGCGTCAAGTATATCGAGTCGTTCTTCTCTTGCTGAGGTAGCATAGAATAAGATAATGTGAGGTAGTCACAAGTCACACATCGTCCAGTTGCGTAGACACTTGGGGCACAAAACTACACCTATCTTGAGTCACAAAGTCCACTATGAAACAAATTGCGATTAATTAAAATATCCACTTAACCTAACCCGCCAAAATGGCGCCAAAAACTCGCGGGCAGTTTTTTCTTCTAAACCAGTCACAAATTAACAGATTATTATAAAAGTGTAACCACAGGTCATAGTTATGCTCAACAGTTACACCAGTGTAACAAAACAGTGTGACCACGGGTCCGAAGTGGTCCCCATTAATGGGACAACAGCTTTTTAATTCCCGTTGTACTCCTCCTGTATTCCCGTTGTCATGGGGACAACGGAAATACAGGGATGCCGTTTTTTGCGTCAGTATCAAGCAAGGAATTTATAAGTACTACGTACAACAGGAAGGTGCACATCGTATTTTTGTGTATTTAAAAATACACTTTAATTTTAAGAGATAAGGTTTATATTTCAATACAAAATGTCAACGGTCCAGCTGAGACCGCAAGAACGAGGTGAGGGTGTCCCTTTCTCTAAAATTGCCAGCACTATTAAATAACAGGTTTAGTAGATTTATGGTTCACAACTTTCGTTATAAAAATTAAATTTCGTAAAATTTCCGCTTCGTATTACTTTTAGTCAATAGAAAACGTCGCATTTTAATTTAGGTCAACCCCGTATTGGGTTTGTCACCAACTCGACACGAGAGGCTGGACACGCGTGTGTCCAGTTGGTGAAACTCAAAATTAGTATCACTTATTATTTCGTCATCTGGACTCGCCAAGATTTTGACGCGTGTCCAGATAGTGAAACTTAAATTAAATCACTTTTATGTTTTCTCCAACTGGACACACGTTCTCATTTTATCCGAATTTATAACAAAGTACAGTCAAGCAAATAAATGTTGGACCAATTCGGCAATTTTTTTATTCATAATATGTTCTTTAAGTCCAACTGAAGGTTTTCATGGAGAGAAAAAATATAAAATGCCTGGAAAATAGTAAAAACCACACTTTTCTTTTCCCATACAAACCAGCTATCAAACATTTGACGTAAATTGTTTAACCGACTTTCACATCAAAACGGAGCAACGGATCGACGTGATTTTGACTATAGGGATAGTTTGGGAGCTGAAGAGTCACAAAAGTTACTTTTTATCTCGAAAATATTTTAGGTTCTCGCAAGATAACGTCGTGTATTCCACGCGGGCAAAGCCCCGGGCAGAAGACTAGGTATTAGTATGGATTCTATTGTAACATATCATTTTTTTTATATGTTACATTTACAATAAACTTTGATAGTACCAACTACCAACCTTCGTTTCTGCTTTTTATCCTATATTTTTGTACCATTACACAACACAGTTTTTTATACATCCCTTATTGCAAAGTACATACATTCTCATTAACTCAATTCCAAGCAATAATTGCTAATTTTTACATCTTATGTACACTTAAATTCGTCAACAAACAACAATCCCGTCTTACGTTTGACATTTTAATTTTATCAGAATAAACATCATAATTTTGAACTATTGGCTCAATCTTGTGAGGAATAGCAGAACTATTTCCACGAGCAATTATCCAAAGATATACGTCTTCTCATTCTTGCATGGATGTCCAGCTATTTCCATCTCTTTTTTTTATAAAGACACCTTGCGTTGAGATTCCACACTTCATCAAACTTTAGCGCCATCTAGTGTCAAATAGTGGCAAAGTCTGTCGCGCGTGTATTGCCATCTCTCTCACACCTAAATGCATAACTATCCTGTCATCTCGTTCATGCAACAGCACCAGAACTGACATCTGGCGTGGAGTAGCTTTCTTGCTTTCACAATTGAACTTCTAGATAATGAGCCTAGATTATCTATGGTACCTAAAAACTTATATCAATAACTTTATGAATATCTAATCTACAATGGGAGTAATTAGTTATTTAGAATCTACAAATCTTCCTTTATTTGATTTTATATAATTCTTCATTTATCTTTATCTAATTTTCTTAACCATAGACTATATTCGGATCATTCTAGAAACGTACAAGGGCGCATTGTCTATGTTGCTGACTTTGGAATATTCGAGATTTATGGTAAAGCAAAATGAGTTAAAAACAACATTCTAGAAAAATCGTGGCAGAACGTATAAATAGGGCCCGACATGCCCCAGTGTTTTTTTCTCTCTGAGCCTCTACTTAGCTGACTGTGAAAAAGTCACTGTGAACTGTTATTGCAAAATAATTGTGATACGTAGTTTATCCCTGATGAACCTCGCTAATTGCGTCCTAAGCTGCATCATTGTGTGAACACTACATTGGTCCTCGATTCTCAGCGTCCGGGTAAGTCTATCTGCTAAACGGCAATTATGTCTACCAACATCTCGTTATGTCACTGCTTTAGCATAACGCTGTGTTTTCTCCTTCCTCGACAGTTTTTATTCTTGACTGGACTACCTGTCCGGAGCGAGCACCTGCGAAGCTATTACAATACCGGCGAGCCCTCGTTCGCTGACCTTAGGCCTTGAGTGACCGGCGTTCGGAAGCCCTCCTCGGCATACAAATCTCAGGTGTAATCGTTCCTATATATTTATCTCTTGCTACACTTCTTTCCACTCTTCTCGTTTATGAGTTATCCATAAGCGTGGCGCCCAGTAATCATCTCTAATCTTCTCTTCTTTTATAAGTTTAACTTAACTATATGCATATAAGTACCACGTAACTTCCTTCTATTCATTTAAATTTCTCTTGAAACTTTACTTGTTTAGCTTCAGTTTCATTACTTGTCTATGTAATCTTCAACTCAGTGAGAATACTGTAATTTAAGTCCCTCCGACAGTGCAACAAGTGAGCTGCAAAAGAAATTGTTACACCCACGCCCTGTATCTCCTATAAATATTTGACTTCGTATGTGATATAAATAAAACTTCACACTTTATTATACTTTAATTTCTTTTATTTTACATCCAAACCTGTAGTAAAGATCTTAAGTTACACTATGTTAAACTGATGATTTTATTGATCTCTAAATTATCTTAGTCTTAGTGATTGTGATACAATTACCTTATTTATAATGCTGTGGCTACATTAGCGGACGATAACTTTCGACTATCTCTTTCCATACGCCACTACCGGTTAGTTAGAAAGAAAAAGATATTGCTATACTTCGCCGTAGCCCGCTAATGTAGCCGCAGCATAAGGTACTCTATTTCCAAAGCGTCAAATATTGTTGTTACAGTGTTAAGTAGTATGCGTATTGTTTGTAAAATTACCCATTTTAGTATTGTTGTCATATGTATGATGATTATTTTGATATTTTATTTTTCAAGTTTGTATAATATGAAGTGCATCTTTCATGGCTAAAAACGTCATTGCGTTTAACCATGTAAAATAGCAAAATACATTTTGCCGAGTTCAATTATGTATGTTCTTTTTTATTAAATTTGTCTGTGATAGGTACCTACTCGAAGTGATGATTTAAATTTTTTATTATTTAGATTATTTGAATATCTTCAAACTATTGTAAATGAAGTACCTATAGGTTATCAAAATAAGTAATATTAGCTAAGTATACTTACTTGTCTTCATTTTTTATTCTAACATATTTGTTTTATTTCAAAATTTTAAACTAATAAGAATTTTCAATTAAAAAAGTGAGGCACCTTTTTCATGAAATCTCCTCGTTTAACAATTCAACGGACGAAACGATTATTCACATGACTGTACTCTTTTTTGAAAAAAAAATCTGGGTGTGTCCAGTTGGCGAAAACATAAAAGTGATTTATTTTAAGTTTCACTATCTGGACACGCGTCAAAATCTTGGCGTGTCCAGATGACGAAATAATAAGTGATACTAATTTTGAGTTTCACCAACTGGACACACGCGTGTCCAGCCTCTCGTCATCTCGTGTCGAGTTGGTGACAAACCCACCTAAGCATAAAAATGTATCAGGTCGTCTAAGTTTTTTATGGCTTATCCTAGAAAAGAATTTGAATGATAGATTTCAGAATGTTAAAGTAGCAACATTACAAGCCGAATGACGTTTTCTGACGTTTTCCGTCTTCGTTGTGTCAAGTTCGCAATTCGCTCGTCGCCGCCCGCCGCCCGTCGCGCATGTTCGTGGCCGCCGTAATGGGATGGAGTGAGATAGACTGACCTCGTTCCTCAGAACAATAACTAAAGCTATAGAAACCGTGCTAAAATAACAACAAAATACATTACTTCGTACTCTTTTATCTTATGCAGTAGTAAATGTGTAAGAAAGAGATAGTATACAGTCTAATGTTTCTTAATTTATAAGGTTGTCACAAGTTTTATTTACGCCAGTGATGCAACGTCATCGACATTAATATCGATAAATTAAAAATTGATTTTACATAAGTACATTACATTTTTAAAATCTCTATGTATGTCAATGACAATGTGTCGACGCACACGTAACTACCACAAACAACCACACCACATCGCAGCGACAAAATGTGGTGTCGATGCAGCTTTTCGCAGTTGCATTGTGGTTGTGGGACAAAATGTCAATGTGATTGCGTTGTCGCCAGTAGTTGTGATGTGGATACGTCGTATCGTATGCGGTGTGGCCGGCTGCTAGTTCACAGCGTCGTCGCTGGTGGTGGTCGGTATTACTTACGCACGCGGTCGATAATGACGGCAAAATGTGGTACTTACAGGTAAATTGTACTAGGTATTCATTTCCAATACAAAATACACCCCGCCCACAGTTGTGTGGTTGTGGTACGTGTGAGTAGACCAAATGAATAATTAAGTATAGCACCTGCAATATTAAAAATGCAGTACCACTTTCTTTTATAAAAATTTGCAGTCTTCAGTAATCTATACTAATATTATAATAAAGCTGAAGAGTTTGGTTGAACGTGCTAATCTCAGTAACTACTGCACAATTTTTTCTACTACCTATTAGAAAGTTACATCCTTCCCGAGGGACACAGGCTATCTTTTATCCCGGGGACGGGTACCACGCGGGTTAAACCGCGAGGATCCGCTAGTTGATAATATAATAAGTAAAAAAATTGCACATAGTAATGCTGGTTCCTTCGCCTACTTTTATTGCAAACATTAGAGTGAATTAAGCTGAAAAGGAAATTAATCTATTAATTAAAATAAAGAAACCATTTTTTCTTTTAAACACATCTTTAATGTTCTCATTTGGCTCAAATGATTGTAGTCCAAAGTGTTACGCATAACGTGACTGTTCACTTTTGCTGTCCAGTTGATTTTTGAAATACGGCGTATACAATCATTAATAATAGTTTCATCTTTGGGAAATCTGAAAGAAGTAAAAATTGTGAAACATCGATAAAGAAAAATCACAGCACTATCATAACCTTAACAACTTTAACAGAAATGCAAGAAAATATAAAAAATAGACCAAAACTCACGTACATTTCTATTGATAATATTAATTTATTAAAATTTTCGGATAATACTGAAGTTAAAATCTTAAAAATATTTGAATTTTGAAACAAAACTTACCGATGAAATGATTCAATCTCATCCGAATTTTCTTTCCGTGATATATTAGACTAACAGTCTAGAACAACACAAACCATCCTAGACACGGAATGCAAGCTCTCTAGAGAGTCTGTATACACACTTTCCTGTTGTTTTATCACCGAATTCCTTGTAAATTAATAAATTTTCACTTTAGCTGCCAGCGAAGCTGTTCGACCATTGTAATACGTTCGTATTAAATTGGTCATACCTCAGAAGCTACGTTCTCAACAAAGACGTATTTTTATTTTGGTAGTATTATATTACAATCAATTAGAACCATTTGACATTTGTACTTTACGAGCTAGTGACAATGACAGAAACAATAGAAACTCACAAAGATTGTCTATTTCACTCTTACTCATGTATGCTGAATTACTTAAAGTGAGTACGATAGCTGATACACAGTTTTTATTTTAGTACGGTTTCTATAGCTTTAGTTATTGTTCTGGGGCCCGATTCTCAGGCATTCGAACTTTTTCCGTGTGGTAATTCGTATGTCGAACATTTTGTTTGTGGTTTCTATTGAAAAGTTAGAACCTCTGAGAACGTTTCAAGGAATTTATAAGTACTACGTACAACAGGAAGGTGCACTGCTGCTAAAAAACGGTCCTAATGAGATAGTCAGAACGAGGTCAGTTTATCTCACTCTATTCCATTACGACCTGGCCACGAACATGCGCGACGGGCGGCGGGCGGCGACGAGCGAATTGCGGAATCATTGCGCGCTCGCGACAGACGTCTAATCAAATAAGTCAATGAGACGCACCAACTGATGCGCAATTCGCTCGTCGCCACCGCCGTCGCGCATGTTCGTGTCTAGGCCGTTAGGGTGACCATAAGTTTTAAAAGAAAAGACTTGTTTTTTTTACAATTTGTTATAATTGGTTAAAATTATAAATGCGAAAGTGGTTTTCGGTTGTGCTTTCACGCTTCGTGTAGTGAACCGATTTTGATGAAGTTTGATCCATGAATAAATTGTCATAAGATTGAATATAGGATATTTTATTTTTAAAATACGATAGCATTCGAATATTTACGTAATACGGATGTATTAAACAACACACTTGATTAACAATACTAACAACTTGGATGTTCGTGGCATCACGTAAGGGCCCGTGCAGCGTATACGGTCGCACCGACTCGCAGCGACATCCGGCGTGCCTGCGACTGGTGACCTCTGATAAACAATCAGTGCCACCGACGCCGACGTCGGTAATAATTATTCTCTACTTATAAACCTAATTCTCCGGCCCCATTTGGCCATTCCCACTGGCAGCACTCATTCACGAGCATGACTCATGAGCCAGCCATCGCTTCGCTTAACCATATTTTAGGGAACGTAACGACCCGCCTCACACGGTCACACGCCACCACCGCATTAGAAAAAAAAACAAAAAAAAAACACATTTCAGGCAAGCAGAGAAGAGCAGACCCATTTCCACTGGCAGCACTCGTTCACGAGCATGACGCATAAGCTAGCCATCGCTTCGCCACTTTTTGGGCTGAATTAAATTTAAAATTTAAAAGGCAAATTGCCCTACTGCGCTCTTTTGTTGATTTTTTTAAAAACAGCTAGGTAACCTAATAATTTTTGTACCCTTTTGGAAATCTTATGAAACTAGTTAGTCATTTTACTTATTTGTACGCCAACTTCCATACAGTTTTTTTCCAATAATTTAGGGCGAAGTTGGAAAAAATGCAAAAAATAAAAATTATTGTTACTAAAAATCTTTTATTTCTGAGATTATGTAAGTTTTTTTTTTAATGATCACTAATTATTCAGCTTTCAGAAAAGTATTGATTCAATGTTAAGAGTAGAGTAGTTTATTCACAATCAATGATTTTTGGTAACAATCCAGAAAAATTTTAAGAAATCGAAGAACCGTCACAGCTCGGTAACCATCTAGTTTTGACCCCTGGTTCACTGGACTTAATTTGTTGCTAATGACCTCTAGTATAACCCCTTTCAAGAAATAGGTCGAGTTTCCCCGTCAGCCTGTATAATAGTACCAAGGTATATGGTTAGAAACACACTTATGCAGTGTGGCGCGACTCTTTCTGTCTCTGTCGTGTCCATACTAAGTGCATGAAACAGACATTCTGGCGTCGCGCCACACCACAGAAGTGTGTTTCCGACTTTAAACTAGTAGGGATGCCAGGAAATAGGTGCCAGTAAATAAAAGAAATAAATCATAATAATAGTTTATTGTTACACAGATGTTTAACAAAACATGATTACCTATACATTACTGAATAAAATTGTAAGATACGAATCAGACAATAATTTTAGGTATAAACGTTTTATAGAATCAAATGAAAAGAAAAGGAAATTTGTTGTCACCCTAATTGTTCTATAGTAAGAACTCGTGTCATTTTCAATAAATTCTATCTCACCTGTGAAAAGAAATATTGCAACCAGCAAATGTTTCATTTCCACAGCCCATAATTATTAACGCAACACCTTTTCACGATATTGCAAAAAACACCACCACAAGGCAAAATATTTACGCATAACCAACTTGACACAACGAAGACGGAAGATGTCATTCAGCTTGTCATGTTGCCACTTTAAAATTCTGAAATCTATCATTAATTTTTTTTCTAGGATAAGCCGTAAAAAACTTGAACGACCTGATACATTTTTATGCATAATACGCTAATACCTAAATTAATATACAATGTTTTCTATTGACTAAAAATAATACGAAGCGAAAATTTTACGAAATTTTATTTTCATAACGAAAGTTGTGTACCCAATGTGTACCATAAATCTACTAAACCTGTTATTTAAGAGTGCTGGCAATTTGAAAGAAAGGGATACCCTCACCTCGTTCTTGCGGTCTCAGCTGGACCGTTGACATTTTGTATTGAAATATAAACCTTAGCTCTTCAAGTTTTAAGTGTATTTTTAAATACACAGAAATACGGAGTGCACCTTCCTGTTGTAAAGCCCCCAGTACACGATGGCCGATCATGGTCGGCGACCACGACCATTACATCGTACATTGACACTTTTGAAAGAACCTTTTTAAACTTGTTCGTTCAAAAGTGTCAATGTACGATGTATTGGTCATGGTCGCCGACCATGATCGGCCATCGTGTACTGGGGGCATAATATAAATTCCTTGGAACGTTTCAAACAAACTAAGCTGTCCCACATGTCAACAAATTCATTTTGACAGCTAAGTTCGTATACGAACGAACATCTATTGGTTTCTACCACTCGTAGCGTTCGACTGGTTTTCGCTCGAACTTTTTCGATTGTGAAATTCTGACAATACAAAAACTGTGTTATATTTGAATTTCGAGCTTATAAAAGTGAACTTTTCTCGATTGCCTGAGAATCACGTGATGCTCTACAGCGGGACCACCTTGAGCTACGTTAATTTAATTAGCATCAAAAAAATGTAGAAAATTTGTATATAATTGTATACGCAATGTAACGGCTGCCATTTTTACTTACTTCTTGCATTGTTTTATCCATAATAATCGCACAAACTATTAATGTTATGAAAAAATCATTACAATTATAAACAAATATGGTCTATTCAGTTCTATTGTATTTATGTGATAGGAGCTGTCAATGTCAGATGCCACTCAGCTGTCGGTTTGTTTGCGAGGTTCCGAAGTAACAGCTATAAACAGCCGCGCGGTCCGTGGCAGCCTGTGATCTGTATGCGGAATACTTTGATTGTAGTTTCGTGCATATTTATATTGCATTTCTTAACGTAACAACATAAATAGTCTATTGGAAGCAATTTTGTCTTACGCGCGCCATAGATTTTTACTAAATTAATCTTCCAGATAATTCTGAAGTCTTCGCGACGTAATTAGTTTGTGCCTTGGCTGTATGATTAAAATCCAATGACAAGTTGAATCTATATATGCAAAAAAATTATAAACCTACTTACAGCCGGAATGTTCTGGAAGATTTTTAGTATATATAGGAGAGAACCCGCTAAAGATTTCTCTTTTTTCTGGTTTTCGCCCCAACATAATTGGGGTCGTATCTCCGGGCAACATCTCCCCGAGTCACTCCGGTACCTACCTGCTCCGGTCTACCTACACGCCGAGTACCTGCTTACTTCGTGCCGCTCTCCACCTGCTCCTGCGCGCCTAACCGCTAGAGGTCTGCACTGCTCCGGTCTACCCCGGAACAGAACCCGCTGCCCCTAAACCCTAGCGGCTTCACCTCTCCTTAGGAAGTTATAAAGCTAAGTTGACCTTAGACTTCCAACGCCGATCACCGAGCCAGTTACCCCCCCTGTAATTTCATTTTAAAACGGTCTAACCGAATTATACATTTAATTTTATATACATCTTTTATTTCTGAACTCTTGCTCTCCGGCTCCTCCAGCCAGGAGCGTTTCAGTGGCGCCCAGCTCATTTCAGGCTCGCTTGGTGATCAGTGCTTTATTAATTAATTTATTTTTTGTGCTTCGTATGTGGGTACCTATTTTTTTATCTGAGTTTGTGTAACGAACGGCTAACCGTGGTGATTTAACTGTAATATTTTCTTTAAATATCAGCCTTTCCTTGGTTCTAAACCTGGAAGCCTGTGATTTTTATTATAACCGACTTAAAAAAAAAGGAGGTTACTTACCTTTCCTTATTTTTTTTTTTTTTTTTTACTGTTTAACTTAAAGCCCTTGATATTCATTTAACCTACTTCAAACAAGGAGGTTATTTACCTTCTTCATTTAAATTGTAATTTTTTTAAATTGAACTTACAACTGTTATAGTTACCCACATACCCCTTTTGTTACTTAAGTAGTGGTTGCACTTGAGTAGGCTCGTCGCGCAAAAGACTCACCTAACGTACTTAAATATGGCTGTGCGTAAGATAAATTTTCTTTCCTTACAAAAGTCGGAACTTGAATACGAAGTCGGACTTCGCGGAGAAACACCGGCTGATAACGTGGCCGATTTAAGGAAGCAAATTACAAAGATCTCTAAAGAACTTCCTTCTGAGGAGATTTTAGTCTCGCATTTGTCTTCTGCCGACGACTTAGACGGCATCTCAGCCGCATTAAACAAATCCAATAAAAACCTAGAATTATTAAAATCTAAATTTGATAGAGGTGTTTATTTGAGAACGGAGGTTATTCTTAACCACGTTTTTCATCGGCTCGGTAGAGTTGATGCGGCCGAGGACGCGTTACTATTGGGTGCCCTTGCTGAATGCAAGCGTGGCTTGAAAGCTCAAGACAGGGAAATGGAACCTAGGGAGACACCTGTCTCAGGCGCGAATGCGGGTGACCTTTTGCTCCCCGGTCCTTCTACTTCCAGCCGAGAGCAAGTCAACGCGACGGAGTCTATTATTAATGTTACTGTCGATCGGGCACTTTCCGATTTCACTAAACTTAAATTCAACGGGAAAACTTGTGTTGTTTCCTTTATTCAAAAGGTTGACGAGTTTGTCACAGCTAGGGGCATAGATTATAGTAGGGTTTTGTCGTTTGGTTACGAAATTTTTACCGACGACGCCTTGTATTGGTTTCGTTGTGCCAGGCCAAAAGTAAATACCTGGGGAGAGTTAGTAGCCTTGCTGAAGGCTGATTTTCTTCCGAAAAACTATGACTCTCAATTTAAATCGGATATTAGAGCTCGTACCCAGGGTGTTAACGAACCAATTGCTATATATCTTTCCGTAATGGAGGTTATGTTTTCTCGCCTCACGAAACCAATATCAGAGGAAGATAAATTAGAAATTTTACTTACTAATATTAGGCCTTGCTACGCTAATGCTCTTACTCCGTCTTCGGTGATAAACTCCATCGACGATCTTAAAGCTATTTGTCAACACGTTGAAAAAATACAGTGTCAAATGGCAAATTTTGTTGAGCCTTCTGCTTCTAATATGTCGAACTTAGCTACGGAGTTCGTTTACCGCGGTGCTACTAGCACTCCGGTTGTTAATAAACCTTTTACTAAAACTAATAAGTCATTTGTTTCAGCTGTGAACAATGATAATATATATTGTCCTAGATGTCGTTCTAACACGCATAATTTGAAAAACTGTACTCAACCACGAACAATAGTTTGTTTTAAGTGTGGCAAAGATGGTGTTCGCACCCCCGAATGTCCGGATTGCAATAAGCCCACCAATCAAAAAAAACTAATTGATCGGGATTGTGAAACTAGGCAGCTTCGCTCGAGATTCTCTAGTCGTTGCGATGAAGCTGAATGGAAAGAATGGTTATCTATTATATCTAATCTATCTCATAGTCATTCTGAGTCTCCAATCCCGGAATCTGAAATTAATTTTTCTCGACCGTATATTTCTGTTGTTATTGGTGATAATCATGTCGTTGGTCTTTTAGATACCGGTTCCGGCATATCCTTACTTGGGAATAATTATCAGGAATATATATTAAATCCTAATAATAAACTTTATTCTTGTGACCCGTTACAGCTTTCTGCAGCTGGCGGTCAAACTTTAACTGCCTCTAAATATGTTATTCTACCTTTAAATTTTAAAAATAAAACTATTCATATTAAATTATTTGTTGTGCCGGAAATTAAAAACAATTTAATTCTTGGTATGGATTTCTGGAGGAAGTTCGAGTTGTTTCCGAGTGAACTCGATAGCCTTTTGCTGGATGAGTCTAACGAATTTAATATATCTAATATTGCTCTTGACGATCCTAAACAAATTTGTTCGTACGCTCAACTTAACAACGAACAAAAGGAAAACGCTGATAATATGATTTCTCAATTTCGTAGCATTTCCTATGAAAAATGTGGTTTAGGTCGTACTTCGTTGATCACTCACGCTATAGATACAGGTGACTCTGTTCCCATTCGACAACGTTACTATAGAATGTCCCCTCAGAAGCAACAAATTCTCTCCGATCAACTGGACGAGATGTTGAAAGAAGATGTTGTCGAACCATGTGAGAGCCCTTGGTCTAATCCCGTGCTTCTTACTCCCAAAAAGAATGGCGAGTATAGATTCTGTCTCGACAGTAGGAAACTAAACTCTGTCACTCGCAAAGATGCTTACAGCTTACCTTATATAACTGAAATCCTAGATAACCTTAGGGATGCTAAGTATCTATCTAGTATAGACCTATCTAAATCGTTCTGGCAGGTATTAATTAAGCCTGAAGACCGATGTAAGACTGCATTCTATATTCCCTCTAGAGGAACCTTCCAATTTAAGTCTATGCCTTTTGGGTTGACCAATGCACCTGCCACGCAGCAAAGATTGGTAGATTTGCTGTTTTATGGTCCTGAATTCGAAAATAAGGTCTATGTATTTGTTGATGACGTAGTAATTGTGTCTAATTCCTTTCAGGAACACATTTCTTTACTTTTACGAGTTTTGGAGAAACTAAAGTTCGCAAATTTAACTATAAATTTCGAAAAATGTCAATTTTTCAGAGAAAAATTAAAATATTTGGGTTATATGGTCGATTCGAATGGGCTACACGCCGATCCGGAGAAAATTGAGGTCATTGTGAATTATCCTACTCCTACTAACAGGAAGGAAGTTCGTCGTTTCTTAGGTACTGCTTCTTGGTATCGTCGTTTTATTCCCAATTTTAGTTCATTGGCTGCACCATTGAACAAACTTACCTCTCAGGGTAAGAATGCAATTCCTTTTGCCTGGTCACCAGAAGCAGAAACTGCCTTCAAGAAGCTCAAAGAGTGTTTAACGTCCCCTCCGATTTTATCTTGTCCGGATTATTCTGAACCGTTTCAAGTCCATACCGACGCTAGTGATTACGGGATTGGAGCTATACTAACTCAAATTTTAAATGGCGAAGAGAAAGTTATAGCCTATATGAGCAAGTCCTTGTCGGCACAAGAACGAAACTATAGCGCTACGGAGCGGGAAGCGCTCGCAGTAATTGTGTCTATAGAACATTGGCGCTGTTATTTGGATAATGGCCGGAAATTTACCGTTTTTACTGATCATTCGTCTTTAAAATGGTTTCTAAATATTAATAACCCTACAGGTCGACTTGCCAGATGGGGAGTACGTCTTTCTGCGTTCAACTTCGACATCAAACACAGACGTGGCAAGGATAATGTCGTTCCAGATTCGTTGTCCCGTGCGGTGCCTGTAGCGGCTATAGATAGCGTCAACCGATCTTCTTCACCTCCTGTACTTGATCCCTGGTATTTGGAGCTATTTGCCGGTTGTCAAAATTCCCCTACCTCTTTTACCAATTATAAAATAAATAATAATAAGTTATATCGCTTCATAAAAACTATAAATCCCTTAACTAGAGAATTTGAATGGAAGGAAGTTGTTCCTAAAGAATCTAGAATTGATATACTTAAAGACTATCATGATAATCTTACTTCTGGACATTTAGGGATATTTAAAACTTTTAAAAGAATTTCTTTAAATTACTTCTGGCCTGGCATGCATAAAGATGTCGTAAAATTCGTTAATGAGTGCGATGCTTGTAACTCTCACAAACATGCAAATCATCCTACCTTAGGATTTATGGGACGACCTAAGGAATGTTCTAGACCATTCCAAATGATAAGTGTGGACTTGGTTGGTCCCTTACCTATATCTAGAAAACAGAATACTATGCTACTTGTAGTCACTTGTTGTTTTTCGAAATACTCGCTTTTGTTTCCTATCCGTCGTGCTACTGCCGACATTATAACTAGTTTAATTGAAGAGAAAGTCTTTCTTGTTCATGGCATTCCTAGTACTGTTTTGATGGACAACGGTAAGCAGTTTGTCAGTCAAAAGCTTAATCACATGTTTTCTCAATATAAAATACCAAACGTACGCTTTACTCCTAAATATACTCCACAGGTAAACACGGTTGAGCGTTATAATAAAACCATCATGACTGCTGTTTCCACTTTTATTGAAGAGGACCACAGGTCCTGGGATAACAACATTCCCAAAATACAATTCGCACTTAATACAGCCGTCAGTGAAGTCACAGGTTATACTCCGTCATTTCTGGTTTACGGGAGAGAGTTAGTGTCGTGCGGTTCTCACTATCTTGATGTTGATCTGTCCGATGAAATTGTTTTTGCGCCTAGGGATGTGTATGCTGAAAACACGGGTAAACTTAGAAAAATAATGGACCAAGTGCAAAGTTCTCTTATCAAGTCTCATTCCCGAAACTCTGGACATTACAATCTTCGTCGCAAAAACTATAACTTTAACGTTGGTGATACGGTTTGGAGAAAAACTTATTATCAAAGTGATAAAGATAAGCAGTTTTCTAAAAAACTTGCTCCTAAATATATGAAATGTCTCATTAAATCTAAACTATCTCCTCTAGTTTATGAACTTGAAGATATGAATGGGAAAAATCTAGGTTCCTGGCATATTAAAGATTTTAAAATAAATAACTATTCCTAAATTAAATAAATTTTTTAAATATAAATTCTACAAATTATTAGTCTTCGTCGTTATTTTTACCTTTTAATAGCAAAATTTTGTTTTAGATGTATTGAATAAATTGTGGGTCATCGTTTTTTTACTTTTTAATCTGATTATTTTTAGCTAGGGCTTTTATTGCATAAAATTATACATAAATATAATTTTAATTAAATACATTTATAGCTAGGGAACCTGTTCGTTTGAATTGTGTCTGCATGAAGTTTATCTCTCGACTATTTTATTTTTAATTTCGCATTGTTTTAACATTAGCATTCTCAACTGGAATGTTGATTCAGTTACACTAAATAACTGGAATTCTTCTCCTGTCTTGCGATTGTTGGTTCTTGTACCGTTCTATTCGATTAGTCTTGAACTGGTTGTCGATACCTCTCGTCAATTTTATGGTGTTACTTTTACTGTCGATAACGTACAGTCAGCTTATCTTATTGTATACTGCTACTCTAAACCTTAGTTTTGTTTGCGGTGGTTGTGTTTCTTAGTGGATTTTTCCCAGGCAAAATCCTTCTCTAAAAAGGGGGATATGTAACGGCTGCCATTTTTACTTACTTCTTGCATTGTTTTATCCATAATAATCGCACAAACTATTAATGTTATGAAAAAATCATTACAATTATAAACAAATATGGTCTATTCAGTTCTATTGTATTTATGTGATAGGAGGAGCTGTCAATGTCAGATGCCACTCAGCTGTCGGTTTGTTTGCGAGGTTCCGAAGTAACAGCTATAAACAGCCGCGCGGTCCGTGGCAGCCTGTGATCTGTATGCGGAATACTTTGATTGTAGTTTCGTGCATATTTATATTGCATTTCTTAACGTAACAACATAAATAGTCTATTGGAAGCAATTTTGTCTTACGCGCGCCATAGATTTTTACTAAATTAATCTTCCAGATAATTCTGAAGTCTTCGCGACGTAATTAGTTTGTGCCTTGGCTGTATGATTAAAATCCAATGACAAGTTGAATCTATCTATGCAAAAAAATTATAAACCTACTTACAGCCGGAATGTTCTGGAAGATTTTTAGTATATATAGGAGAGAACCCGCTAAAGATTTCTCTTTTTTCTGGTTTTCGCCCCAACATAATTGGGGTCGTATCTCCGGGCAACATCTCCCCGAGTCACTCCGGTACCTACCTGCTCCGGTCTACCTACACGCCGAGTACCTGCTTACTTCGTGCCGCTCTCCACCTGCTCCTGCGCGCCTAACCGCTAGAGGTCTGCACTGCTCCGGTCTACCCCGGAACAGAACCCGCTGCCCCTAAACCCTAGCGGCTTCACCTCTCCTTAGGAAGTTATAAAGCTAAGTTGACCTTAGACTTCCAACGCCGATCACCGAGCCAGTTACCCCCCCTGTAATTTCATTTTAAAACGGTCTAACCGAAT
Source organism: Crambus lathoniellus (assembly GCA_949710035.1). Lineage (NCBI taxonomy): Eukaryota > Metazoa > Arthropoda > Insecta > Lepidoptera > Crambidae > Crambus > Crambus lathoniellus. Next base: position 19,396,199 of record OX453303.1, on the reverse strand, counting down.
TATACATTTAATTTTATATACATCTTTTATTTCTGAACTCTTGCTCTCCGGCTCCTCCAGCCAGGAGCGTTTCAGCAATTAAAAAAAATGTATATCTATAGTTTCGTTGTAAAAACGAAATCAATGTGGTCCCGCTGGGGAGCATACTCTACAGCGGGACCACCACTATAATTCCGTTACTGAAGGCTTTTCAAATTTGTTTATGAGACCAAAAAAATGTATATTAAATGTATAGTAATAAACTTCAGTCAATTTGATATTTAGTTTGATCTATACCAACTTACGGCCACTTTTAAAATTTCCTTACGAATATTAGGTGTCCGTTACCCCAGCCGGAAAAGTTTCTAGAGGAAAACGAGTTGATAAAAAATATCTTCCAAACCCTACTAGCTAAGTCACCTACAAATTCAATTTGAAATTTAGGTTTCATGCTCAAAACGTACTAAGTTAAGTAAATAGTACATTTTGGAACGAATCTGTAATGACTTAGCAAGTTTTGGCCTTGGCTTTGGCACTAAACGCTATCAGTCAATATAAAAAATAGCGGACTGCAAGAATGCAGGAAGAGCTCGAAAACGTAAGAAAACCCTGAAAATTAGAAAAAAATAGGAAAAAAATATGTACAAAATTCCAATATGTGCTACTTTAGTAAAGAACTTAGCTCATTTCGGAAACAATCGGTAATATTATTTTTTTCAATTTATATTATGCACAGAGTATCTACCTAATAACTACATTACATTCACTAAACTACATACAATAAAATCAAAAACAATAGAACATAAAAATCAACATTACTTTGAGACAAGAAGCCAGGAGCAGACCCATCCCACTGGTGGCACCCGTTCACGAGCATGATGCATAAACCAGCCATCACTTTCGCCCGACTATATTTTAGGGAACGTAACGACCCGCCTAACACGACACCACCGCAGTAATGTTTACAGAGAGCATGACTTACTCAAACAACTCATCTCAAAACACCGAAACCAATGTAAGAATGTAGTACATGATTAATTTTGTAAAACAAGACTCACAATCAACTACAAGAAAAAACCTTGTCTGCTTATGACCAAATTGCTTTGTCATTTAAGTTATCACTTACAGTGTAGTAGCCCTTCTTGAGGAGGCAATTTTTCATACCAATGTAAGAATGTAGTACATGATTAATTTTGTAAAACAAGACTCACAATCAACTACAAGAAAAAACCTTGTCTGCTTATGACCAAGTTGCTTTGTCATTTAAGTTGTCATTTACAGTGTAGTAGCCCTTCTTGAGGAGGCAATTTTTCATATGATTCTTAAACTATCCAAAGGGTAACATATTACTAGGAATCTTGTTAAAGATGTGTATACCTTAACCCATGAAGGACCCATGTACCTTCTCTAATCGATACCAAGGCATTCCTATTTCTTGTATTGCGACTATGCAAATCGCCATGTTAAGTAAGTATACAAATTTATATTATGACGCACAAAAAGAATACAATTTAATATAAATTGAGATGCAGCTGTCAGTATACCATCTTTTTGAACTTCTCCCTAAGATAATGTTTAGAGCTTAGTTGATAAATGGCCCTTATTGCCCGTTTAACTAAAATTAATATAGCATCCTGTATACCTGCGTCATAGCTATATTCTATATTACATAAAGAAATAAAAATTCGTCCCAGAGCCATTGTGAATTCGTTGCGAAACTAATAATTTTACAGTAGTTATGTTACTTCTTTTAACTGGCAACACTTCTCCTAACACTGATTTGAATTTGACACATGGTATAAACAGATCCATAATACAACAAAAAATTTACTTTTGTTACAAAATCATAAGATTCATCATCATCCTGGATCTTGCTCAAGGCGGGAAAAATGGATATTACCTGGGTCTTCTTTGTTCCCATATTTAAATAATTGAATATTTTTCTAAATTTCATTAAGTCAGGAATACAGTTGCAAAACTTCTGAAAGATTCGGAATAATTACGGAATACTTCTCAGAAAGTTTCTTTCCATCAGAATTTTTCAAAATAGATTCGATTAAAAATATTGGAAATTCTTTTTATCTTAGGTCAATCTTGCTAGAAGGACAATTTTGATCTACATTGAATGGCCAAGGTAACTAATATACTTATTTGGATAAGGATTAATACCGATTATAGGAGAAATTAGCTTTGCAAATAAAGTAATATTTTTAAATTACTTAAAGATAAAAATGGTTACTGTGAGTCATCCTTAGGAGATAGACATATGCTATTGCGGACTTGCTTTTTTGTTGGCCTTTTAATGATATACAATAATTCCGTAGTAAATTATTTTGATGCATCTCATAAGGTTAATTCAAAAACATTAAAAATTTGCTAAAATAATACGTACGCACCTACTTAGGGAGGTACCTACTTACTTCAACACTTAAAACATCTACAGAAATAAGAGGTGCCTACCTACTTAGTAAGATCTAGAGAGAATCTATACATCCACTAGCTTTCCGCCCGCGGCTTCGCCCGCGTGGACTTCACGACGTTATCCCGCGGGAATATGATATTTTTCCGGGATAAAAAGTAGCCTATGTTCCTCTCCAGACTACAAAGTATCTGTGTCCCAAATTTCAGCTAAATCCGTTCAGCCGTTTTGGCGTGATTGAGTAACAAACATCCAAACATCTAAACATCCAAACATCTAAACTTTCACATTTATAATATTAGTAGGATACTTACTTTTACTATGATTGACTTTTTTCTAGTTAGGCAGGTATTTCAAAATAAATGTCAACTGCATCCTACTGCTTTTTACCGATTGCTGCTTTTTTATCGTTACCTACTCCCGTATTTTTCGACGATCGAAATATTCCGAATGTTTCGTAATACTTCGGAATATTTCGTAAGTATTCCACGGGAATGATTCGGAATTATTCCCGACAGCAACTGTAGTCAGGAAACATTCCTTCAGCAATGCAATCATTAAAAATAACAGCAAGATATAGAGCAATGGTGTAAATAATGCTTTTAAGAATAGTTACAGATAAACCCCTAAATAAGTTACCTACACGTGAAGTTGGGATGTATTTTTTTTCTTATCTACACGATAGTGTGGGGTGTCGCTGAATAGCAGTTTTAAAAATATTGCGGGTTTGTAAAACAGATTTTTGATTGAGGCATCCGTTTGTGAATTATTAAGCTTTAAAGTGCAAAATTTTGTTAGGGTCAAGTGTCCCCACCCTCTGCCAGCCAAATGGTAAATGGTAAAAGGCAAATGGGTAAATGGTAGTTTTTGGATACGTGGAAAAATTCACGATAGTTGTATTTAATATGACGAAGTTAAAAGAAAAACTATCACAGCTAAGAAGGCTTTACAAGTTTTTTTTAATATAATCGTTTTCGAAAACAGCAAATATAACTTTGTCATTCATACGAATACTATGATATACAAAGTTATTTTTTTCTGGCGAAAAACGATAGAACTAATTTTCTAGGTGTGTGTTATCGGTACGATAAGTGGGTACGGAACCCTTCATGGGCAAGTCCGACTCGCACTTGGCCGATTTAAAATTTTAAAGTTAGTTAAAAAGTAGTTATTATTTTTTCATCAATGACTGAGTAAATATTAACGATGTAACTAACTGGAAAAGAAGTGTAATTAGTTCCTTATTCTTATTGTTCTTACATTAAACGAGTGAGGATTTCTAAATAGTGTGGCTACTTGGAATAAAACTCCAACTAGTTACATTAATGTAACTAACTACAATGTAACTAGATGGAACATACGCAACAGAAAGAGTTTTTTTCCGTTTTATTCCAAAGTATAAGGCCCACTCATTTTACATTTGGCGCATATTTGTGCAGAATATGCCTTAATTATGCAATCAAATAGTTTTCCTCTAGAAACTTCTTTCTGGCTGGGGTAACGGACACCTAAAATCCGTAGGGAAATTTTAAATTAGTCGTAATTTGGTAAAGATCCAACTAAAGATCAAATTGACTGTAGTTTATTAATATACATTTAATATACATTTTTTTGGTCTCATAAACAAATTTGAAAAGCCTCCAGTAACGGAATTATAGTGGTGGTCCCGCTGTAGAGTATGCTCCCCAGCGGGACCACATTGATTTCGTTTTTACAACGAAACTATAGATATACATTTTTTTTAATTGCGTATACAATTATATACAAATTTTCTACATTTTTTTGATGTTAATTAAATTAACGAAAGCTCAAGGTGGTCCCGCTGTAGAGCATCACGTATAGAAATGCTTATAAAACGTGACAGGTATTTTGTTACAAATAGTTAATGACAATTATATTGTGAAACAAGAATTATTTTTCATAGTCGACATATTTGTAGATTTGTCAGTAAATCTTGACATGAGATAAAAGCTATGTCATGCTTGCGTTACAATAGGGTATTTTACTGTTGTTGAAATGTAGATATTTAATGATGACGTTAAAAAATATTGCAATTAAGAATACCAAATGTGAAAAAATAATTTGAATCTGTTTTATAATAAAAGAATTATAGTCTGTTTGATTTTGACTATAGCTGTCTCTTTCTAAAACGAAATCTTCTATGGCGTGACTATGACGCTACTAACCCACTGACGTCACTAAGATAGCGTCCTGTCCTTGTCTAATTATAAAGTTTGAAGTCCTATATCTTTGAAAATATTCAAGATAATTCAAAATGAAAACTTGTTTTGTGTAGCTAATATTTCGAAAAACATTTTAAAGAAATAAAAAAAATCAGTAAAATACCGTATTGTAATGTTTCGTGGTTAACATACGCGTATTTTCAAAATGGCTCTCCGTGAAAGTAGTAGTGACGATAGTGATTTACTCGACATATGTCTCTGACAATTGTCGACGTGGTGAAATAGGGGCCTGCCCGCTAAGAGCGGGTAGCCCTATGGGGAGCTTGGGAGGACGCTTCCTCCTTATGTCTGGCCCCCTCTCAGGGGGGGTGGGACAGGGTTTAGAACCGCGCAGCCCTGACGCGAAGCCTATTAGGCTTGGTGGGTGGGCTGGGTGCGGCGAGGAACATGCTCTCGGAAAATGGAGGCGAGGAACAAGAGAAAGGAATGGACTTGTAATGCCTTGGTACAGATTAGAGAAGGTATCTTTGTATACCCTTAACCCTTCATGGGTTAAGGTATACACATCTTTAACAAGATTCCACGTGATATGTTACCCTTTAAAGAGTTTAAGAATCATATAAAAAATTGCCTCCTCAATAAGGGCTACTACAATGTAAGTGATTACTTAAATGACAAAGCAACTTGGTCATAAGCAGACAAGGTTTTTTTCTTGTAGTTAATTGTGAGTCTTGTTTTACAAAACTAATCATGTACTACATTCATTCTTACATTGGTTTCGGTGTTTTGAGATGAGTTGTTTGAGTAAGCCATGCTCTCTGTAAACATTACTGCGGTGGTGTCGTGTGAGGCGGGTCGTTACGTTCCCTAAAATATGGTTGAGCGAAAGTGATGGCTGGTTCATGCGTCATGCTCGTTAACGGGTGCCACCAGTGGAATGGGTCTGCTCCTGGCTTCTAGTCTCAAAATAATGTTATTTTTTATGTTTTATTGTTTTTGATTTTATTGTATGTAGTTACGTGAATGTAATGTAGTGTTATTAGGTACTCTGTGCATAATATATATTTAAAAAAATTATATCACAGATTGTTTCCGAAATGAGCTAAGTCCTTTACTTAGCACATATTGGAAATTTTTACATCCGTTTTTCCAATTTTTTTTCTAATTTTCTGGGTTTTCTTACGTTTTCGAGCTCTTTCTGCATTCTTGCAGTCCGCTATTTTTGATATTGACTGATAGCGTTTAGTGCCAAAGCCAAGGCCAAAACGTGCTAAGTCATTACAGATTCGTTCTAAAATGTTATTTACTTGACTAAGCACGTTTTGAGCATGAAACCTCAATTTTAAGTTGAATTTTCATGACTTAGCTAGTAGGATTTGGTAGATATTTTTTAATCACCTCTTTTTCCTCTAGAAACTTTTTTCCGGCTGGGGTAACGGACACCTAATATTCGTAGGGAAATTTTAAAAGTGGTCGTAAGTTGGTATAGATCAAACTAAAGATCAAATTGACTGTAGTTTATTAATATACATTTAATATACATTTTTTTGGACTCATAAACAAATTTGAAAAGCCTTCAGTAACGGAATTATAGTGGTGGTCCCGCTGTAGAGTATGCTCCCCAGCGGGACCACATTGATTTCGTTTTTACAACGAAACTATAGATATACATTTTTTTTAATTGCGTATACAATTATATACAAATTTTCTACATTTTTTTGATGCTAATTAAATTAACGTAGCTCAAGGTGGTCCCGCTGTAGAGCATCACGTTGAGAATCGGCCCCCTGAGCCTCGTTCTTACTATCTCATTAGGACCGTTTTTTAGCAGCAGTGCACCTTCCTGTTGTATTATAAATTCCTTGGTATCAAGAGACCACTTAGGAATTGAGATCCCAATAGTCCAGTTCAGCGGAACATCTAGTGAGATTAAAATTACTAGTAAGTAGGTAATCAGTTAATGGAAGCTCTGGGGAAAAAAAACCAGTAGTCCCGTGATGGGAGGGACTACTCCACTGGAACTAGTGGGAATACATACGGAGTAAGAGGGATCCTGGGAATATAGGAAATAAAATCCGCCATTAGATTTACTGCTTTATTAAACCGTTCTTTAAAAAATATCACTAAGAAATAACTAAACAAAATATAACCAATATCTATTATTTACAACCAAAATTATGGACTACATTACCTAGCATCATAATATTTTGATTTTAAACTAAAGTAAGTAAAGTAAATATCACACTATGATTTAGGGTAACTAATAAAAAAATAAAATAGTTTTTTTTAATGTACATAAGAAGGTATAATTATGGAAAAATTGTGATAGAAAAAAGACCATCAGCCCCGCAAGTAATAGTAGCTTTCAGTCGGGACTACTTGCGTGGATGGTGACTTTAGCAAATATTTAATAAAATTGAAAATGAAGTATTTTAGAAAAAATCGACCCGTCTCACAACCAGCTCTGATGGGACTCGAACCCACGACCTTTCGCTATCCGAGCGACTGCTCTAACCTCTGAGCTACGGAGCCGTTTTTTTCTAAAATATTCTTTTTCAATTTTCAATAATAAAAATTGCATTGTGAATGCAAAAAAGTAAAAATTTAAATAATATTTAATAAGTAAAACCTTCGTTTTTATGACAATCATTTTCGTTTACTGTGCCCCTAGGAAGCCTGAGCGGCTTTAATGGACCAGGCGAATTAGGTATATAGTAATTGCTGCCTTATTTCTAAAATAATAAGATAGCGTTCCAGTTTGGCCCCGTTCGGCCGCCCAGGCGTTGAAGGGTATTATTGTATTGTCATCCAAACCAAGCCTGTATGCAAAGTTTCAGCTCAATCGGACACTGGGAAGTTAGTCAAATTTAGCTTGCAAGATTTGACCCGAACGGACATACATACTTACATGCATACATACATAAACTGCAAGTTAAAAAAGCTTGTAATGAAGTAGGTACATATTAGAAAAAGTCGACCCGTCTAAGAACTAGCTTCGATGGGACTCGAACCCACGACCTTTCAATGTACGGCCGAATGCTCTAAGTCATCGGAGCTAGTTGTAAGACGGGTCGCCTTTTTCTAATAAGTACTTCATTTTAAAAGTACTTAAATATAAAAATAATTCGAATGGTGACTCTTTTCTATCAAAAAAAAATCCTTTAAGTAATTACAGAATTGCATAGAGAACAAATAATAAAAATAATTTAAAATCTTAATGTTTGTATAATATAAAGGTAAGTATGCGTGGTTTGTTACATAAATGCATTTTTATATAAGTACATTACTGATTGCCACCACTGACTGATGAAAGTAGATTGTAGGTATATTTTCATTAAAAAACCTTATTGAAATCAGGAACAATTAAGTCAGGTAAATATAATAATACTTAAGTATGTGGTAAATAAATTAAATGAGATTTTCCCAATAAGTATTTGTATGAATACTGATTAAGTATAGGTACCCTGACTGAACTGAACACTAGCTGTCCAATCTATAATTGTCTCCAATTTCACAACTTAAGTAGGTATGCATAATCATGTTGTAGTTCGATGATTTAAGGCATGGACGAAATAATATCGTCCATGCCTATGGTCAATGTGAACCACCGTATATTTAAGTAGCTGACATATGTTTAAAAATTTTAAAGTCCAAACTGTAGGTAGGTACTGTACTGTTACAGCTCCAACCAACTCTATTTGTGTCAAAAATGAAACACTACGCCCCAGTAAAGGCCGATTTACATTGGTCAAGTACCTACAGTGACGAGTGGAAAAGCGCCTCGTGACTCGCAAGGGCGTTTGTGCACTACACTGAATTTTACCGATCCGATCCGGAAAAAAACGGATGCTTGTATTTTAATAATTAATTATTATAAATAAGAGAATTTATTTATTTCGTGTAGTTTAGGGTTCGAAACATTAAAACTACACGAAATAAATAAATTCATACTATTATAAATGATTAAATTATTAAAATACAAGCATCCGTTTTTTTCCGGATCGGTAAAATTCAGTGTAGTGCACAAACGCCCTAACAGTTGCACCTCGCCGCCGCCGATCGGTTTACACCACTGCACTTATCTACTTCGCTAAACAGTAAGCCAATGTAAATCGCATTTAATGTCAATAACTGACCTTTTTTCATTAATACAGTAATATACATTACGGTACATAACAATTTGAAAAATGGGAATATTAGGCCACAATGTAAACATTACTTACAGCAAGTGAATTCAAAAGGCAATTTCATAGCACGAAAGACAAATCGTACCGTACAAAATCAAAGTCAAAAGAAACACCACAGTTTTCTTCAAAATCTGGTAATATTTTCAATTTTGGTCATTTGCTTGTTAGCACCCAAAACAGGCTGTGGTGATTGAGGTCTATCGAATAATCCTCCATAGTCTCCCTATCGTTCACGGAGACGTCAATGTAGTTTTAATAACAATGAACTATTTTATCCTCTCTGCTAACATTACATAACACACATTAAGAAAGATTGGCTACTAAGTCACATGCACTAATACGGAACGTACACGTGGACTGAAGCGGTCATCGTAGCCTAAATTGACCAGACAACCAACGTAAAAAAAACACGCACAAAAAGAAACTTTTTCGCCATCAAAATTATAACGTCTGCGAGTTCAGCAGTTCTAAAAAAGTTCCAAAAATTAACAGTTGTCATCTAAAGGGCTATATCTCATAGGATGCCGTGGTAGCGACGACGACGCCAGCAGCACTCCCGTGGTTTATTCAAGAGCCCCACAGACTACCAGTCCGCCAGCAGGCAACGGCCTGTCAGTTGGCCGCAATCGGCCACTCACTCACTATGAACTGTTAGAGCAATCTTAAAGTAAGATTGGAGATGGCGGATATACGCAGTGTACAGCTCCGTCATTTAATCGACCTTAGGTACTTTAATATTGCGATATCGGGCGGTGGTAATAGGGCTTGATTGGCAATGCTGCCGGCCTCGCTACCAAGGTATGCTATCGAGATATATCTCTAAAAGCCATCGACGCTGCCGGGCCTCCGCCGGTCCGTGCTCGGGTAGAAGTAGCCGTCCGTCTCCCGCGCCGCACCAACCACCGCGGCGAAGCCGGAGTTCGGTGCGAGTTCTGTGGTCGCGTGACTTCGTGCACGCAGGGAATCTATTACTTTCTGAAAATATAAAAAAAAACTATTATTTTACCTATATAAAATGAATAGCGACTATGATAACTAGTGGTTAACGCATTCAACCTGCGATTACTGTGGTAAAGCAACTTTGGTTATGGTTTATGGTTAGATAGGGTTCTATGCTATCTTAGCACCTCCATGGTTCGAAACGCAAGTTAGGCCATCGGTTACAGCAACATTAGCACTATTTGCAGTCTTTAAAACCGATTATGGTCGATTAACATTGATTTAGTGCGTAGCGTAGTAGAAAGTAACAGTGGTGGTACAGGCAGTCACCAGTTCACCACCACTGCACTGATCAATGTAAATCGGCCTTTAAGGTCATCCTGTTGCAGTGCCACATACATTGTTCAATTATTGAACCAAAAAATCTTTTCTTACAAGTAGTACAACAGAACTGACAATTTTCGGTTTAATTTCGTTTATTTTAATTGGTAGTGGACCGGGACCGGGTGAATATTCTTTTCACATATTTGCAATAATCATATACTACCTAGTAGTACAACAGAACTGACAATTTTCGGTATAATTTCGTTTATTTTAATTGGTAGTGGACCGGGACCGGGTGAATATTCTTTTCACATATTTGCAATAATCATATACTTATACCTACGCTTACCTTCTATGAGGTGTGAAAGTATTATTTCTGTTTAAAAATGTTTATCCGTGAAATTAATATTGAGATGAGAAATCGAGAAAGCGGCCGGCGTTCATCGTTATTATGGACAACCATCGCACGTTGAATTTGTAAGTCACATAACATAGGTACTTAATTTTATTTAAATATCGATTGAACAAAAATACAATATTATATAACTTCGTGTGGTGCCGATTGTACCCATTAATCGTTACGCAAGGTGGGCAACTAACCGTGACGACTGCATTGGTGCGACAGAACTTACCTACTTAAAATAATGAAATACCATGACGTTAAGTGAAGGTCATTTCAAAATCAATTTGCATTTTTAGCCGAAAATTGCTGTTCTTTTTCCTGTTCTTTACCCACCAATACCATCACTACCAATATGGACATAAACCGCTTTTTACGATGCGAGGTCAAATCAAATCGGAATATTTATTTAAACAGACTTTAGATTGAGTAATGTTGAGTTGACTTAGTTTTTCCATTTCTACCTCTACTGAGGTTGCGTTGCGTTGATTTCAAAGACAATCTATCATATAAAGTAACTGCAGAATTGATAAATGACCTTGCCCACCTTCGATGACAATCAATAAAATTGATCAACGACGTCGATAATGAGTCACACCAATGATTTTTGTTATCAGCATATCTAAAAAATATGTAACTCGAGAAAAAAGAATCTGTTTTTATTTTTTTCCTATCTTCAAAAATGACTGAGATATTAAACGTTAAAGTACGGCCTCCGAGGAAAATTTGGGTGAACCAATGGCATTAACGTGTGACGTCACGACGCACTTCCGTATACCTACATAGAATCCTTTGGCTATATAGTTGCGCTCTCACGGTTTCGTAATAAATGTATTTATTTTTCTTATAGTCGATCAATGTAATGTTTAAGATTGTATTTGTATTGAGCCCATGTGAAAAAACACCTTTAAATAATGTTTTATTTTCGTGAATAATAAATTAAATAAATTTTCGTAATGGCGGGCGGGATTCTGTCAATACATATAGCAACCGTCAAAACAAAATGTACTTACAACCTTAACTGACTTGGTAGTTAAATATGCACCCTAAAAACTGACAGCCATTTCGATATTTTTATACTGCTAGTGGCGCCTCCACCACTGGGTCAGATAAGTTTGTGGGATAAATGTCTTTCGGTATCGACAGTAGGTGACAGTTTTAGAGTGCGCCTGCGCGCGGTCGAAATTGAATACTAATCATTTACCATAACCTTAGAACGAAGAAAATGTACTGTAACTAGCGTCAAAAACGCACGAGTTGCGCGAAGATTGCGCACAGACGAACTCTATGTAGGTACAGTTAGACGGAAATCACCCGCAACAGCCGCAAACGGAGATGTCAGTGCGACATGACGTCATCGCAATAGCGCGCAAGGAAAGCAAATTTTCAAAAGCTGGTGAAACTTTACAACGCTGTATCTTTGGAAATCCTGGCCAGATTTCGATGAAACAAAAACTATTAGTACTTGCACGAGTACGCGCATTAAATGCAGTAATTTTTATAGTCATATTTTGATGTGTTGGTGTGACTCATTATAAATAAACATAATTTTGTACAAAGTTGCCTTTACTTAGTCCGAGTTTACAGTAGGACGGATTTCAGACTAGGTACCTTGTATCCGACACGAGTCGGAAATATGTCATTTTTTCAAATGCTAGGTGCGAGTCATCATACAAATGTGTGGGAGATATACCTCGGCTACTTACTAAGTATCGTCGGATGCTTACCGTCTGTAAGTATCGTATTTTAAGAACAGGCTTAAGTTAAACTTACTTGACTGAACGTATGCTCGTATTCCACCTCCATGGGGATCAGCTGGTGGTGGACCCTGGGCCGGTCCATTGCGTGGAACAGACTTCCTCCCTCAAGGATCACGTTTCGTACAATCTGGGGAGTTGGTATAATGGTTTTAAAAAGTAGTAGCCGATAAACTTCTTCAATTGAATTCTAAATAATAGAATATAACCCTCCGATCAACAATAGGTACCACTAGATAACGCCCCCGATACTAAAACACAAAGCAAACATGGCACCGAGTGACTTCTTTTTAAACGAAGAAAAAGGTTACGAATGCAACATTTTTACGTCAAAAATGACAGGAAGCGATAAGAAATAAGAGCGCACCTTTGAAGTGCTCTAGTACCGGAGGCCAAGACACACTTTTGGTCGCTGAGCTACCAGAGTAACGGCCAGAATTAATAACCTATCTACAGATAGGGATAGGTGCGATCCAGATTAGTTGCTATGTGGTTGCTATGCATATTAACATAGTAGAATTAACGACAGTTGCCAGGGTATTGCTAGGTATTGCCCATTTTCGCAATAATTTGCGTAAAAGCGTCTAAACTATAAAGCTCAGAATCAATGTCAACAAGTTTGAATTTCAACTTTATTGAATTTTAATAACTGTTACAAAATGAACTTTTAAAATTCAAAACAAGGTGCTAAAGATTTTTTGTTTTGAAATACAGGCAGACTCCTTTAACTAAATGGAAGCATTCCGTCATTCGACTTACCAAAGACACTTGAGTAGTAATTTTAGTGCCTCCAGCCGCTCCTATGACGAGTACCGGCTCGTTGTTCTTCAGCACGATGCTGGGCGTCATGGAGCAGCGGCTGCAAGTCCGGCGAGCGAGAGCCGTTAGGTAGCGACGGCGGCAGCCCATAGGCCGACTCGCTATTGGGGATGGCGAAGCATTTGACTCACCAAAGACACTTGAGTTGTGATCTTAGTGCCTCCAGCCGCTCCTAATGACGTGTACCGGCTCGTTGTTCTTCAGCACGATGCTGGGCGTCATCGAGCTCAGCGGCTGCAGGCCCGGCGCAAGCAGGTTGGCCGGCTACAGCGGCGGCCCGTAGGCCGACTCGCGATTGGGAATGGCGAAGCATTCAACTCACCAAAGACACTTGAGTTGTGATCTTAGTGCCTCCAGCCGCTCCTATGACGAGTACCGGCTCGTTGTTCTTCAGCACGATGCTGGGCGTCATGGAGCTCAGCGGCTGCAGGCCCGGCGCAAGCAGGTTGGCCGGCGATGGCGGCAGCCCGTAAGCCGACTCGCGGTTGGGAATGGCGAAGTCATCCATTTCGTTGTTCAACATAAAGCCAAGAGATTTTGAACGCCTTTGGGCTCCCCAGCTGTAAATAGAATCATGTGTCAATTTCTGAGAGGGGTGCATCTATTTAGAGATGCTGTAGAGACTTAAGTTAAGATTTTTTTTATTATTATATTCTGGTGATGTCCGTTGAGTATAGGTATTTTGCATCATGACAAAGGTGTACCGTGGCTATAGATGCAATGGGAACGCGTAAACCTAGTTCTACCGCTGAAAATGGTAGTAGAATGACAAGTTTATTGAGTTATTGTGCTGGTGTGAAAACGAAACTGTTGTCTGGCTTTATCAGCAGGATGTGGTCGATGCTTCTAAGGCTGGTTTAGACCCACGTGTGGCGTATAGTTTTAGTTGCAAATATCATTATATTTGAACATCGCATCGTACACCTCTAATTGATATCTCCAATGTTCGGGCGGCCCGTGAATCAAAGTCATATTAGAGGGTAGGACTCTCACATGTAGTTGATGGTGCTGGTGACGGAGGCGGCGCTGCCGTCGGGCGCGATCACCACCAAGTGCGCGGTGCCGTGGTCGTCAGCGCCTTCGAACACGGCGCCGTAGTGTCTGAAGTCCTGGAACGTCTTGGTGTCGTCTACCTGTCTCTGGAAACCTCGCGCCCAGGCTGCGTCGGACAGGTTGAGTTCTAACTGTAAGTTAAAAAGATCGCTATTGGAAACAAAGTAAGGGTTGAACAGCTACTGATCGTGTTACAGCCGTTGTCAGCTAACCGAACCATGACCGTATCTATACTAATATTATAAAGAGGAAAGATTTGATTGTTTGCTTGTTTGCATCGAATAGGCTCCGAAACTACTGGACCGATTTAGAAAATTCTTGGACCATTAGAAAGCTACATACTTCCCGAGTGACATAGGCTATATTGTACCCCGATATTCCCACGGGAACGGGTACCACGCGGGTGAAACCGCGAGGATCCGCCAGTGTACTATATACAAGGTGTTTGTTTAAAGATGTACATCACTTTAGGGGGTGAAAGTACCCATCAACACAATCAACTTTTACTATGGGACCAAGTGCGATATCGCGAAAAAAAATCAGCTGTTCCGTCATCCTCTTGGCTCATTCGGTATTGCACTTTTGTATGAAACAGCCGGTTTTTTTTCGCGATATCGCACTTGGTCTAATACGAAAAGTGGATTGTATTGATGGGTACTTTCACCCCCTGAAGTGATGTACATCTTTAAACGAACACCCTGTATAAGTATAATAGTATCTAACTACGTTTCCCTCTGCAACGACGCAAAGATCGTCTTTTTCATAAAATGAAAGCTTTCTAGACAAAAATCATAAACAGTCTACAAAGTAATAAAAAGTCGAACCCCTTTAATTTGTTCAGCCAAATTAGAGCGTGAAGGGTCGCCTAGGCCGGTTCGCTTTCCGTACGCGAACTTGAAGGTTTCTATGACGCGGTGCCAGTAGAGGTTGGAGCCGCTGGGCGCGTCGCTCCCGTCGCCTACCCAGTCGCCCAGCATGTTCAGGATGAACGCCAGCACCGACCCGGAGCCCGGCAGGGGTACCGAGTAGAGCGTGTGCTCCTGGGACAGGGGTACCACGATGGGTTCGCTCCACTCTACCCTAGAAACATTATTCTTTCATGAAACTCGTTGATGATTTACTGTAGTTCTACACTTCACTAGCAAGATCGGTCACAGTTTTTTAAGGTTAGAATGAAGTCTTCCAATACAGAAACTTTTCAAGATCTTTACGGGATCTTTAGGTCATCATCATCATCATGTCAGCCGAACGACGCCCACTGCTGGGCATAGGTTATTATACTACCGAACTCTCTGATATCTCGTACGAGCTGCGCCGTGAGCGAGCCATTGTGTATCGCTACGGGCCCTCTCGCGCGGATTATTCTCGAGGTTGATGTCCCTAAGCTTTCTTTGAGATACTTATTCAATGCTAACCTGTAGTTCCTGAGGTCGTCCTTTGTTATTATACCATCGGACCCTCCGATACCTTGTAAAAGCTACGCCGTGAGTGATCCATTGTGCATCGCCTCCGGAAGTCCGGACCCTCCCACGTGATGATAGCCAGCGTGTTAGTGAGCCGCGGGTTCATTACGTGGCCAATCCCCTTTATTTACGATACTATATTCAATGCTAACCTGAAGTTCCTGAGGTCGTCCTCTGTTATTATACCACCGAACTCTCTGATATCTCGTACGAGCTGCGCCGTGAGCGAGCCATTGTGTATCGCCTCCGGGCCCTCCCGCGCGATAATGTCCAGCGTGTCCGCGAGTCGCGGGTTCGTAACGAGGTCGCCTTCGTTCCACACCTCGCCCGTCTCCGGGTTCACGTACACTTCTCTAAGAAAATAAAAAAGTAAAGCCTTATTATTAAAACTATCATGAAGGAATAAATAGGTAAATCGATGATATTAAAAAGCTTAATCGCTACGAAGCACTATTTAGGGTTATTGTAAAGCCCAAAATTCCAGGGTAGAGATTCTTGCTCTAATGTCTAGAAGGATCTTGGAATGTTAGATGAGAGAGAATAGGGTAACAGCAAGAACGATTGAAGATTCGATGCGACAAAAAGTATGTACTTAGTCTTCACAGTGCCCATTGCCTTTATTAATGAGAAGGCCAGTGCCAGACCAGTTTTTCATTGAGGACTCTGCTTATGATCTGCAGCACGCGGCACTTTTGCAGCACAGCTCCGCGGTAGCCGCGCAACTCGCTCGGGCACCGCCATCGCGAACCCTTTGATAGTTGAAGACTCGTTCGCGAACTGTTCATGGGTCTTTTTTAATAAGAGGCTCATATCATAGTGCCGAACCAGAAACATTTAAAACTAACCTCATTGAAGGCTCGGCCTTGATCCTGGCGCTGAAGGTCTGTAACACGCGGCCCATGTACGAGTTGACGCGGTGGCCTTTGCGGCACAGCTCCACGGAAGGGCGCACCAGATCCGCCCACGGCAGCCGCCCGTACTCTCGGTACAGCTCTCCGTAGCCACGCAGCTCGCCTGGCACCGCGATCGCGAGCCCCCCGATGGTTGACGACGCGTTCGCGAACATGTTCTCTGTTGTCAGGCCTGGCGCGCGCTCGCGAGCGTTCACCGCGCGCACGCGCTTCGTCTGCGCGTCGTACACCGTAGCCAGGAAGCCGCCGCCGAGACCCATACATTGTGCACACGAGAGGCCTTCGCAAAATAGCGCCGCTATCGCCGCGTCGACCGCCGAGCCGTTCTTTTCCAAGATTTCGCTGAAAATCATAGAAATCATACAGGATAATTTTTTTATCAGTACACAAATTTTTAAGATAGATTCAGAATCGGTAAGTGAACAACTTTCTCCTAGAAACATGGGATGGGTTGATGGGTTGATATTTACCTACGACAAAAATTTTTGAACTTCCCATACTAAATCGATCACGTGATCAGTCCGATGTACATGAAGAGTCAAATATTTTTTGCCATATGCTTCTTATGTTTCTAGGAGAATGTTGTTCACTTATACCGATTCTGAGTCGATCCTAAAAATTTGTGCACTGATAAAAAAAATATCCTGTATAAATAAACATTGTTAAATATTTTCGATGTTAGGCAAAGATGAAAGTAAACGATTCGTTTTAATAAAAATGATGATAATTATGATAGGTAAGTACCTAATCTTTTTCGGCATCTTATCACCTGCTCCGTATCATGAATAGATTATGGGAATACCTCTTTATGAATGTCGATTTCTGTTATGTTATGTTAATGTAACTGATTGATGTTCATTTTAAAATCGAAAAATAACAATTCAATTCAATTCAATTTTATTTATTTGCATAAAATATGGTACAAATACAAGATGGTATTAATAATAATTTTCCCGCATATTCTGTCGAATATTTCGACGTGCAAATATTTAAATGTCACAATCATGTCAAAATATTTGATTCTTAAAAAATAATATTCTATAAAAATTTGATTCAAGTAAAATGTCAAAAATAAACTAATCTAAATACAATCTCGTTTTCAAATTTATTAAATGTCATATTGATAAGTGAAGTAAAACGTCAGAACTAAATTAATTAATCTAAATAAGTACAATGTCGTTTTCAAATTAAATGTCATATTATTTTATCATTCAAGTAGTCATTTATACAATAATATGTCCTATCTAATAATAATCCAAATAGTTTACCTTTAAATTTATTGAGAGGTAAATCTGTCACGTTATTTGGCAATTTATTATAAACTTGTATAGCCATACAAAAAGAGTTCTTTGAATAAACAGTTAATTTCTGGTCAGGAATGGACAACTTATTTCCTTGTCTACCTCTGTAATTTGCGTCACTTTTTTTTTAAATAAGTCGCCATGTTTTTTCACAAAGACACAGAGTTCATAAATGTAAAGACACGGTAAAGGCAAAATATTTAATGTTTTGAAAAGTGGTTTACAGCTTTCCAAATAGCCAGCGCCACAAATTGTACGTATGCATTTTTTTTGCAATTTAAAAGCTCGATGCACATCCACTGAGTTTCCCCACAAAACAATACCAAATCGCAGGACTGAGGAAACATATCCATGGTAGGCCATAAGCGCAGCTTTCTTTGATGCAACATGTTTCACTCTATTTAGAACGTAGACAAAACGATCCAGTTTATTTACCATTAAATTAATATGTGATTTCCAATTACATTTATTATCAATATTTATACCTAAAAATTTAACTTCTGTCACCTCTTCAATATTATCATTATTATAACCAATGTCAATATGCTTACGTATAGAGTTATGAGTTTTAAATTGAATTAGTTTTGTTTTATCTATATTAATTTTAAGGTGATTTAGTTTTAACCATTTAATTACTTCCCTTAAATTGTTATTAGCAATATTTTGGATGTCATTCTTATTGTCATATTTAATTATTATAGTAGTATCGTCAGCAAATAAAATGCATTGTTGATTGATGACGTTCGGCAAATCATTGATATATAGCAGGAATAGTAATGGACCAAGAATACTACCCTGAGGTACACCGCAGCCATTATGAATATAGTCCGAAGAAAAGGTTTTCTTTAGATTATTTGATGTGTTAGAAAACCCATTGATTTCCACCTTTTGCAAACGATCTTTTAGATAACTTTCCATCAAATTTAAAGCAGTTCCTCTTATCCCATACCGTTCCAATTTTTTTAGCAATAGTGTGTGTGAGACAAAATCGAAGGCCTTGCTCATGTCTAAAAAGAGGCCTATTACTTTGCTACCCCTATTTAGTGTTTCAGTTATTTGTTTAATTAATTGGAAACAAGCAAGAGTTGTAGAACTACCTCGTCTAAAACCATATTGTTCTGTATTAAGTAATCCACACGATGATATGAAAGCAGTTAATTTATCAAATATAACTCTTTCATATATTTTCGCAAAAATTATCATTAAAGCTATTGGCCTATAATTATTTAATTCATTTCTAGAACCCTTTTTATGCAGGGGCTTTACTATCGATAGTTTCAATCGAGTCGGAAAGCAACCCTGTGAAAGCGATAAGTTTATCACATGTGCTAGAGGTGCTGCAATATATACAGCACTTTTTTTAATAATATCAGTATTGAGACCGTCATAACCAGCTGAAGTAGTATTTTTCAAACTCATTATAATTTTGTATATGTCATTTTCCACTACTGGAGTCAAATAAATACTTTTTGGATTATTAGGTATATTACAATTATAAGCATAAGGCGTGTCATTCTTTTTGCTAAAGTCATTTGTTAAATTGATGAAGTGTTTATTAAATTCATTACATATTTCAGTTTTATTAGTTAAATAGTGGTTTTTGTCTAATTTTATAATATCAATGTCTTTATTGTTCCCTGTTGCATGTGCGTTATTTTTTATTAAGTCCCATGATGTCTTGCATTTGTTTTTAGAATTCAACAAAATACGAGTATTTATATTCTTTTGAGCCTGATAAATACATTTCTTTAATACTTTAGAATAATTCATGTAGTTTTTTTTATGTGTATTCTTGTTAGATGATGTAAGTCTGCATTTGATGTACATTTGTCTTTTCTTAATGCAACATTTTTTAATACCTTTCGTCAACCAACGGTTTTTCGTTTTTTTCTTTACTAATTTTATTTTAATTATAGGAAAGCACAAGTTAAAAAGCAAAGAGAAAAAGTCATGAAATTTATTGAAAGCTTTTTCGGCATCAGACTCCTCAAAAACATCATTAAATGACAAAGACGAGAGATGCTGTATAAATTTTCTAATGTTGTCTTTATTCATATCACGTCTATATTCAAACCATGAGGGTGTTTTTTTACCTAATAACGTATTATTTGACTGACTTTCAGATTGGAAAGAAATTGATTGTCCAGTTTCATGGTCTGATAAGCATAATAAATGAATTCTCGAAGAAAGGTCATCGTTAATGTTGCTTACTATTAAATCTAAACACGCTTTTTTACGTGTTGGTTGCACAATGTGGTTTGTCATATTATTATTACTAAGTAAACTGGTCAATTCTTTTGTCAATTTATTATCCTGTATCATGTCAATATTCCAATCTCCGCATAAAATAATTTTTTTATTCCGTTTACGTATTAATGTCCTAAGCAAAGATTTAAGTTTATCAAAAAATATGTCAATTTTAGAGGTTGGTGTTCGATATATACATACTATTATAAGATTATACATGGGAATCTCTATCGCACAACATTCAAATGAAAAAGGTACTGATTCCTTTATTTCTATTTTCCGGAAATCGATCCCATCTTTAATTAAGATACAAGAACCACCGCGCCTTTCGTTCCTGCAAAATGAAGCTGCTAAAGTATAATTTTTTATGTTCAAATTATTTTCAGAACCACGTTTAATAAATGTTTCTGTGAGGCATATAAAGTCAATGTCAATCAATTCTTTATTTAATTCTGTCAAAGTAATCTGAAATAGGTCCTGTTTACTGAGAATACTTGCTATATTTTGGTGAAGTAAAGTCAATCTAGTTTTGGGTACGAAAAAACATATTTTGACTTTCTTCTTTCTTCTTATCAAAGAAAAATGGTATTGTTTTCTGTACTAAAACTTTAGTGGATGTTTTACGACTTTGTTGTCTGAGTTTGAGTTGATTACTCTGAGAAAGATAAAATTTTATCATCTGTGGTGCTAGATAATTCTCCTTATAAACCAAAAAGTCAATTGTACTATTAATTTTTGAACAGATATTATCTAAATATGTTGCCCTTTTAATTGCAGATAAATCATTATGAATATCCAAAAATGTACAATTATTATGGTTATTTATTAACAATTTCATGTTATAATTTAACAATTTAATATTCAAATAATAATTAGACTGAACATTAATAATATAAACTCTAAAATTTCTCAATTTATGTAGTGCTACGCCTAATTCCGAAAATAACAAATAGGGATTTTTATCGTGCGAACCAATAGCTAATATGATAATGTCATTTTTATTCAAAGTCTTCTCCAAATGGTCACAACTACTAAGAATTTGTGAACAAGTAGCTTCCGGTTTCACTATCGTGGTAATACTATAAGGATCGTCTTTTATATGTCTACGAGAAATATGTAATTTTTTGGACAGATTCCTGATTTGGTCGTCACCAAGAATTACAACCTGCGTTCTTGATTTGTGGTCACATTTCGTCTCTGATTCAGTCTGTGTTGAATCAGAAATAGTTGTGTTGTTGTTAGCGACCTCTTTAGGCAACGAACTAGCAATTAAAGCGCTGCTAATGGCGGTATCCCTACTTTGTGGCATTATTATTGTTCGCTGCGGCGGCGCCGACGGCGGTTGATCGATTGATGAGTTAGTGTCGGGCACGCGCGTTGCATATTTCTTGTTGAATAATACCGATTTATCAAAGTGTAGTGGTGACGTTCTAGTGCTGCTACAATTTATATGTATTATGTTACTTCGCGGTGTCATGCATTTGTTTTTCTGTCCAAAGTCGGATGCAAGCTTTTTCAAAACGTCAATTTGTTGTTGTTGCTTGCTTATAGTCTTCTTTAAGTCAGTGTTTTCTAAACTTAAATTATCGATTTCAATCTCGGCTCGTTTCAGATTGTTTTTAAGACCTTCAATTTCATTCAATAAGTCATCATTTGTCGAAATATCATTATTGTGTTGTGCGCTGTGAATGCTTAGCATAGTGGAATCTAATATTGTCGAGTTCATAATATTGTCTTCAAGTGTTGATATGTCAAGGTATGATTGTGATCTGGGTAAGTTGCGTCGTATTGTGACGTTGTCAATTTTTTGCTATAAATTGTCTTGATAAAAAGTGTATTCAATAAAATTGTAGTCAATCCCAAACCAAAATAATCTTGCGGTCGTGTCGGTAAAACAGTGCTAATGTTGGTATTTCTTACTAGATGGCGTAAATCAACCAAATATTTTGGTCCTTTTAGTTGTCGGTAAAGCAGGACCAAGGCCAATTTAAATCACAACAGCTGATTTTAAAATGTACGTTTTGTATCCTCTTTATCTATTTAGAGGGTTTCAAGGATTTTTCACTGACCTTAAATAATAGTTTGATATGAAATCACTGCATTCAGCTCCTTTCAAACAACAAGTAAACAGTGTTTCTGAGTATACTTGCTATTGCCACTTTCGTCTTCGTCCGCTTTTAACTTCGGAAATAGCTTGTATAATACGATGCAAACACTTGTTGATATAACTATAACGGTTAGTTATTAAAAGAGCACAGTTTCATGGATTAAAACACACTTTGAATATTTTTTAATTGCTAAAATACACGGAGCCTATGTTTACTATGGCAAGTAGCGCCCTCTCCTTTTCCAACGACAAATAGTAACGCAAAATAATCTAAAATAATAGTAACCTTAGGTATACCTACACAAAATAATAAATTGACGACCTTTAATTAAAAATGATAGGTAATGTGATGTGATTGAGATGGTGTCGATAGACAAGCATTATCTAGGTACCTACATAAATTATATCCAATTTAGCAAAAGTCAATAGACAATGGGAATATTAATTATAATATACGGTAGTTCTTTCCGTGAGTTAAATAATACTTTTGTAATTCAAATTGTTCCAGTATCCTACAAGATTAAGATAAAAATCTCAGAAAGAAAACCAATGCTAAATGGAACAAATCATTTACGCACATCTTAACTTTTGACGCGCACTATTCATTGAAATAAACAATTTTTACGGATTGTAAACGCTTCGAAATCCGTAAAGATTGGTTTACTTCAATGAAATCTTTACATGTTACTAGGTAAGTATTTCTTCTTCCAAAGTTATCGAACACTTCAGCCAGTCCAAAAAATCAATCCTTAGTAAAAATGGCGTTATAATCTTGGATATCGACGGGAAGAAGCAAATACCTATCTTACATTTTTGGCCAAATTGACTTTTTGATGTAGTTGGATGCAAAATTCAATTTTACGTCAGCTGGCAAGATCTCCTATCTGTATTTCCCAGTTTTAGGGTGATTTTTGATGTAAGGAAATAGCTCTTAAAATAAAGCTTTTGTGTTGTAATATTTTTTTAAGGAAATATATCCTTTCTGCCAAAGAAATTACTCCTATCTCGTTCATGCGTGTTTTTGGCGACATTTTTTCAACACAACACAGAAATCAATAGCTTCTATCTTATACTAACTTTGAATCCTCTATACCTACTAAATTAACATTAGTTTAAAAAATAGCTATTGAAATAACATGAACTTCTGAACATGAGGTCGCTCTAAAATTATAAACAAAAAAGTTATTAAGTTTTTTCCTCCTCCTGTAAAGTAAGGTCTGTGTAAGATAGGAGTATTAGCTTCTTCCCCGTCGGTCGATATGTTACTTGGTAAGTATACGAAAAATTTACTATTGTTATTTTGGGCTCTTAGACACTTTAAGTGTCTTGTGTGGTATAGGTACCAGCCACCAGTGAAATATGAAATCAGTCCTCACTGCACAGACGCTAGAAACTTTTTGTGTCCGTCAGTTAATTAATTCCGCTGATTTCATACAAACGTAGACACGTTTGCACAGCGCTTAACAAAAAATATCTAAGGCAACAGAGCTTTAGTACATGTACAGCTTTAGGATAGGTTATTGAGATGAGAACGGGCGTTAGTGTTTTTTTTAAATGATTTAACTTAATCTTATAATTATTAATATACTGAAAATTATTTTTTCTTTTTTTGCATTCACAATGCGTAACAGCGCGTTGGAAGTGTTGGATAAATTCGACGCTTCTCCCAGCGACTCCGTAGCTCAGTGGCTAGAGCATTCGTCCGGACCGGACAGTGAAAGCTCGTGGGTTCGAGTCCCATCGGAGCTAGTTGTGAAACGTGTCGACATTTTCTAATACTTTATTTTAAACTTTTCAATATACTGAAAATTTACGGGCGCACACAATAAGTATATTGGGTAAGTAAGTACCCTAAAGTCCGTAGCTGCAGAGTGATAAATATTAGCGACTAAACGTTTGCATGAGACTGTGATATGCGTGCCTAGCATGACCATCATTATATCACGCGATATGTTAAAGCACGTCATGCTGTCTTGCTTACACTTTAGTGGGGTAAGCAAGTGGAGTTACTTTGAATAAATTAAGTGTTTCATATTTTTACACGATTGCAGGAGTAGATTATTTAGGTAAAATCTTTTGCTCCAATGAGTAGACTGTAGAAGCAAACATAAGACTATTAGTTAGTTAGACGTACATTAGACGGTCATGCAACCGTCTTATTCAAAATCATCATGCAAGCAAGGCTACTATCTAACCAATCGATCGGCCAGTTTCAATAACCTATCTTCCGGTAAAAGTAAGATCCTGGTTCTGTTACTAAGCAACCGTTGTTATTTGACACCTTCGATATATGATCGAAGTTTGACACTAATTAAGGCGCTACTCGGAAAAAGTACTTTTTGATATAAAACTATAGGATGGTTAGAGTTGTTACAAATCTGGTAATAAGATATGTATTTCTTTATACCTTTATCTAGAATCGTATAGTTTCAAAAACATGATTTTATGATTTTGGCTCGACACTTTTTATTTTCGAAAAGACCTCTAAAAAATACGAAAAATCAAGATTAGTTATTCTTAAATGGGGTTACATATACATATACTATTGGAAATTGGTTTAATTAGTGGACACCAATAATATTTAGGATCGTATAGAAGCATTTTTTTAAAATCGCTATAGTTTTTTAATAAGAAGTGATTTTGTGGGTTTTTTTGCCTAATCTTCAAAATCGGTCTCGCTCCCGCGCGCGTCGTTTTCGCATTGCTATCTCGCTTCAGCATCATTTTTCCGAGTATCACCTTAACAAAAATATCTAGGCAACTAAGCTCGGGTAAGCCTATCTTTACCGGAGAGTAGGTTATTGAAATCGGCCAATAGATAGATAGATAGAGAGATAGAACACCGGGCAGCGTTATTAATGGTTCATTTTAATTGGCTAAAATAGACGTACATTGCATGGTGGTTTTGAATGACGGTTGCATGACTGTCTAAAGCCCCCAGTACAGGTTGGCCGACCATGGTCAGCGACCATGACCAATACATCGTACATTGACAGTTTTGAACGAACAAGTTTAAAAAGGTTCTTTCAAAAGTGTCAATGTACGATGTATTGGTCATGGTCGCCGACCATGGTCGGCCATCCTGTACTGGGGGCTTAAGGTGTACGGTCATGAACCGTCTAATAATAAAATTATACGCATAGGTAGGGCGTCCAATACACAGCTGTCCTGTCCCCCGATTCACGAACCGTCGGAAACGCTCCCGACAGCGGAATGAATGCATGCCCTGTCTCTGTCACTCACCATAGAATAGACAAAGACAAAGTACAGAATACAAATCCGATTCCGTTTCCGATGGTTCGTGTATATGGTGGCAGCAGGCGTGCGGACAGCGGGCCGCTCCCAGAACGGAGACACATGAGGCGGCGCTATCTAGAACATTTTCACAACGACGCGGATTGGTCCGTAAGGCCCTACTATTGAAGTGTGCGGGCGGCGTACAAGTGGTACAAGTCTCCTCCCTCACCTGGTTTCACAGATGTCCAGCTGTGAAACCAGCCTTTTAACTCACCGTCCAATAGAAGCGCATTCGAGGCCATTGGCAGCGACGATAGCGTGCAAGTAGCGCGGTGATTCAACCAACGGCCCCGCCCACGGCTGCAGCACTAGCAACGCCACCAGCGCGCCTGTCACCACCGCCGCCAACACGACGCCCAAGAAACACCGACGTGACTTCCAAATTCTGTGAACAAACAGTACGTATTTTTGTCAGTATCATCATTAGCCGATTGACGCCCACAACAAGTAATAGACCTCCTCCAAGCATCTCCACGACGATTTAATGTCTTGCAGTGCCCACATCCAGCAGTTTCTCACATCCAGCAGTTTCTCGCATCCAGCAGCTCACCACATCCAGCGTTTTCCCACTCCCAGTAACTTCCCGCTACCTTTACCTGAACCTAGACCAGTCCATGTACATACAAGTCCTCATCCCCACGACAAGACAAGTGGAAGTAAATACGAATGTAAAAATGAGGAAAATAGTGATGTTTATTTGATTTGAATTTGAATAAATGTTCAATTGAAAGTTTGATTTCTTGATTCGTTAGTATAGTAGGATAGCTCCAATGAAAGTTTCGAAAAATTGCATGTCTACGCTGCTGGGACGAATATCGCTGAAGCGAAATCCATGACAGCAGAATTTGTAATGGTGAGCTAAAAAAAGCTGAAAGAAACGGATGTAAATCGCTAAAAGTATACAATTAATGTAAAGCATTTACAAATTTAAAATGTTAGTTTTTCTTTACTTTTTATAGCTTTACAATTTTAGATTTTTATGCAAAAGCTAATAAATTCCTAATGGTACTTGACAACAGTGGTGGGGGAAAACGTCAACATTTTTAGATGAGAAAAAGAGGATTAGTTTCACTTGTGTACCAACCTAAAGCTTTACTTAATTCAACCTTAGCGTGATTAATCTTAGATTTAGACTTCAGGAATGTGAATGCAAAAGTAAATAATGCAGCTACATTTTGTTACTTACAAAGTGTAAAGATGGTGACGCGATCGCAGTCGCGTCTGTTGTAGTTCACAAACTATGCATTATTTTTACGACATTCACACAACACAATTTTAAAACAGTGATTGTAAAATTTGAATTTTTTGGTTGATTGAATTAAAATCTATATCAGGAAATGTTTGTCATCGGCCATATTGGTTTATTTTACTTTTTATAATTTTGAAAGACGTTTATTGTCTCACTAATAAAAAAAGGTTTTAATCACTGACCTCTATAATACAATAGAGGTCAGTGGTTTTAATCCAAAGTTACAGAATATACATTTCAAGTTAAAATCAATACTTTCTACTTTTTCTAGTAAATTCTTATTCGCTCGAACTTGTCAAGCTTATAGGTACTCGTACTACCTACATAAGTCTCTTTTATCTATTAGATTATTACAGGGAAATCCCGTGTAGAATTTCTGCGGTAGCTGAAACTCAATGCGTATAATTTGGAACTTCAGTTGAAGTTCAGTTATTTCTATCGGTAAGTAAATTTTTATGAAATATACCGTCAATCATAGATTAATAACTCTTCGCTTCGCGTCAATCTATTAAAAATATATAAAATAAAAAACACGACTGGCAAAATCGAAATAAAAAGTAAAAAACAAATTTTCATTACAGTCGGGAATTCGGGATAACCTACCCATGCTTGAGATATGATACTCATACATTAAAGTCCGTTATGGCATTCAAAAGTTATTGTGGAATAAATAAAGAAACTCACATACATACATAGCCCCCTAAACACAATTAACTCCTCTTTTGGGGAGTCGTGTAAAAAGAAGGGAGACCCATCACTCTATTACACCAATTTGACTTAAGTGTTCAGGCGCAGATATAAGTCTATACCTAAGTCGGATTGTCATAAATTTTGATACTGACTTAAAGATATCCATACACATTTTAAAATCTTAAAAATCTCGCTATCGTCCTAGTGAATATTTAGCCCATACCTACAAGTACCAATTTGCAGTTTTTTTTTGAAAATATTTAACAATCGCTGTCAACTTATGTGGCGACTATCACATATCTACCCGAGTTAAATCACTAGGTATACGAACAGTTTACTAAAACGTGACACAGATGATGTACTCTACCTATCTGGCGCAAGGTCGTCGTGTGAACTCGTTACAACAATGAGAGAGATTTATTTGTAACTATTGCAGTGATAGGTTTTGTTTGACCAAAAGTCAGGAAGGCCCATTGCTATTTTCCGTGTATGTACCTAGTTTTGACTTTTTACTGATATTTAAACATCCCGGTGAACGATAATAGACGTAAAGTGAACATTGTTTTGCGACTCACTCGAATCGAAGACAAAATCGTTGTGCGTCTCCATACTTGGATTCAATTAAATCCCAAATACGCAAACTTTAGAGTTCTGCAGTAACGAAAAACATCTAAGTTACAATCTCAGAAAGTTGATATAGGTCTACTTGCAGCTTGCTAAATCTCGGTTTTACTAAAACTATTAGCCCATATAGAAATGTAAAAAATTTTTCATGTCTCATATTCTGAAAGTAACTCATAACTTGTCTAAAATGCGGGTTGAAAGTGGTATGTGGCGGCCCTAGGGCTGTAATGAAATTTAAAAAAGGAACAGGAGGGGTCATGTCAAAATCTGTAAATTAAAGAGTACTTATGTACAAAAATGATCTATAATCTCTGGACATTTATTTACCAAAAGAATGTGGGCAAAGGCACAGAAGCCTATACAGCCAACTTTGCTACTATATATAAAATCACTTAAATCGTAGACATCATACAAAAAGAGATATTGTCAAGTACAGTGCCACAAACTTATCTGTTCCGGTGGTCAAAATGTGAAACTAACGAGTTTTTTTTAATGTCATTTTGCTGTCAAGTTGATGTCCAACCATAGCGCTGGTGGCGGCTGAAGTTCTTAAAAGTCAGGGCCGGTTAAATTAAAAAAAAAAAAGAAAAACGTACGTAGCGCCGCTGTCACCGCAACAGAAAAGGTTGTGGCACTGTATTATTATCTAAAACATTGTTTTTTTTTAATAATATGCGTTTTTAGAAACAGATTAAACCAAATAAGTTATTTGTAACTTAAAAAAATAGGGCTATTAATGAGAGAGTTTCTTTTGACGTTTCATCGTGCAGTTCAAAAATTTGTACTAGATGGCGCTACCCCACTATAGCGACCTAACTTTTTCTGAAGAAGTAAACGAAAAAGTACCTAATAGAAAATAGCAAAGAAAATAGGATGTCTGTAGTAAGGCGTACATTAGACGGTCATGCAACAATCAGTCAATTCCATCACTCATGACTATCTAACCAATCGGTACAGAGGAACTTCGGGCAGCGTTATGAATGGTTCATTTTGATTAGCTAAAAGAATCGTGAATGATAGCAAACTGACAGCAAAACCTACAGTCTAATGGGCGCCTAATAGGAAGACTAAAGCGGCCCATTCACGGCAGGCCGTCCCGCCCTAGTTTACATTAAAAGAGCAGCTCGGCGGCCTAGCGACCTGGGGGCTACAGCGTAACTTTATGGGTATGAACTTCATACGTTTTTGGGAACTTTAAGTCTATTTTATAAAGAAAATAGCCGCTATCAGTTCCTTGTTTTAAGACGTCGGGTATGACGATAACTAGCTAGCAACGTTCAATAGAACAAAGCAGCAAAAATCTATGGGGGGCTACCGGCTAAGAAATATGGATATGGGTATGGGCTTCAACTGTCATTTGAATTCCTTACCTTGATAGATTTTTGCTGAAATTTATTAAAATAAGGAATTCAAATGACAGTTGAAGCCCATACCCATATCCATATTTTTTTGCCGGTAGCACCCCTGGGTCCAGTAACTGAGGTACTACTCGACTCGCCTTCCACCGTTTGCATTGGTAAAGTAATTGGGCCCAGAACCTCTGGTAAAAGTACTGGGCCCAGTTAGTTTTCCGAGCGAGTCAACGGTTTACACAGGGCGAGTAGGCAGACGAGTCGAGTTACAAGTGGTGGGGAACAACTTGGCCGAGCAACTATGCTCCGCGCGAGACCACTCGCCTCGCTCAGTAGGTCTGGCACAACTTAGCGCGACTCTTTGTCGCGCTCCTTTCAACCAATCAGCACTTCGCCTTAAGTCGCGCGCGCTATCTACGAGCGATCTGATTGGTTGAAAGTGCCCGCGACTCTTTGTCACTCGAGTCGCGCTCAAGTTGTGCTAGCCCTACCCAGTTTACTCGCCCTTTCGTTTACATTGGTCGAGTTAGCCTGCTTTTTGTCGCTCGCTACTCAACTCGGCCGCCTACTCGACCAATGTAAACTAGGCTTTTACGCAGGATGGTGAATGTTGTCGCAGGAGGCTCCTGCAACAACATTCACTATCCTGCGTGAGGCGAGACGGATGGCGGGGCGGCCTGCCGTGAACGGGCCGCTTTTAAAATAATCAATCATCGACCAAAGAGTACATTATTATCCCACAGATAAGGTAGAAAGTGAACTTCAATCACAAAAACCATACAGATTAATTTGCCAGTACAACCGACCGACACACAAGTCTTTTTAAGGCTCAATGAACTAATCCTTTGCCATAAATGCTGAAAAAAGTAGGTTGTATTAGAGTTACAGCGCCATCTAGTGCATCGAAAAATTACTGCAGGAAACTCCCCCATTCCATAGAATGGGCGATTTTCTGAAAGCTCAGTCACTAGATGGCGCTGTCTCACCTATGCAGTTAGAAGGAACGGAACGTTATAAATTTTACTTTGACGCGACTTTTTTACGTAAAACGGAACGTCAGACAGATGTTATTTATTTACCTAAATCTTTAAATTTACCTATTTCGTTTCTGTTCCTCACAGTAGTACTTATTTAATATATTATTAGTTTCCTTTGGGTTTTTAAAAAGTAATTAATTTAAATATGTTTCATACCAAAATATACCATAGACATGTACATACTTATTCAACGCCATCTAGTGAAGCAATTGGAAGCTTTTTTTTTTTTAAATGGCCTTTCAGAAAATCGCTCATTGCATAGAGTACGGGTGAAACACTAAACATGGCTGTATGGACTTAGTTTCCCTTGCCTTCCCTAAAATAGAGAAAATGAACAAAAAAGTTATGAGACTTCGAGTCTATCGAAAATTCCGCGGCCATAGGAAAAAATTTTTTTTGAATATTTCTGTTTATTTTTACTTCCCTCATATTCGAAATGAAAAGTAGATTGTTTACTTCGGGTGTATGGACCCATAACAGTCTCGAACTATCGGCGCCCTCACTTCGTTCGTGCGCCAAAACACTCGACTGTTATGGGTGCCATACAGCCCTTACTAAACAATCTACTATAAATCTAGATTTAACTTTTTGACATTTTTGTATGGGTTGAATCTACTTGGTTTTGGTTAATGCGAGATTTAGCAAATTTGCTGCAAGTGGACCATAATATCTAAAGAATGGTAGACTTAGAAGTTCTACATGGGTAAACCAAGGTTGACCCAATGTTGGGATAAAGAAAAACATAAATTCCTTGTCATAATGAAATAATGTAAATGTGAGACTGCATAAGAAGGGTAATAGTAGATTGTTTAGCAAGGGCTGTATGGCACCCATAACAGTCGAGTGTTTTGGCGCACGAACGAAGTGAGGGCGCCGATAGTTCGAGACTGTTATGGGTCCATACGCCCGAAGTAAACACTCTACTTTTCATTTTGAATATGAGGAAAGTAAAAATAAACAGAAATAATCTAAAAAATATTTTTCCTATGGCCGCGGAATTTTCGAAAGACTATAACTTTTTTGTTCATTTTCTCTGTTTTAGGGAAGGCAAGGGAAACGAAGTCCATACAGTCTTGTTTGGTGTTTGACCACTCTATGCAATTCCATGAAATTGATAGCCTGATTTTTTATGTTACAAATAACTTATTTGGTTTAATCTGTTTCTAAAAACGTATTTAAAAAAAAAAACAATGTTTTAGATTTAAAATTCACCAATGATATTTAAACGCGATTAACGCTAAACGTGTTTAAAACATATTTCTGTCCCTGTCACATTCAAACAGATGACAGAGGCAGAACTAAGTATTAAACACGTTTAGCATTAATCACGTTTAAATATCAGTGATGAAAGTCGCCCTACGATATTAATTATTTTATATAATAGCAAAACATGGCTGTATAGGCTTCTGTGCCTTTGCCTGCATACCTATGGAAAATAAACGTCCGAATAGAAACTTAAAGACTCTACACACGTTCCTATCCGACCTCCGATTCGGTCTGCTCCTTGACCAAATCGGAACGTGTGTAGCGTAGATTTGGTCTGGGAGCAGACCAAATCGGCTGTCGGATCGGAACGTGTGTAGATGCTATTACAGATTTTGACATGACTCCTCCTATTCCTTTTTTAAATTTCATAACGGCCCTAGGGCCGCCACATACCGCTTTCAACCCGCATTTTAGGCAAGATATGAGTTACTTTCAGAATATGAGAGATGAAAAGGTAATAATGAAAGCAGAGAACCCCAATTTATACCTATACTTATTCTTCAGAGCCAGCTCTGATAAATAAGTATAATAATTATGCCGAGGCAAAACTTTAAATCCTATTGTTGTTGAAGATTAAACTAAGCCAACGTGCATTCGATTTGAATGACTTCACAGCATTCTAACAACAACGCTGATAAGGTTCTAAGTTCTTTGTGTATGATTTGTTTTGAATGAATTAAAAGAGAACTGGAATTCCTCGCTATAGATAGGAGCTATTGTGCAGTTCATCAAATGATTGTTTATTCGAGAATCGAGAACAAATTTTTTCAGGCTTATTGTTGTCTAATCGCTGAAAAGTACATGTATGTAGCTAACTTACTTCAAAGAGAAGAAAGACAAATTAAACTTAAGTCAAGACTGACAAAGTTTGTTGTTCGTGGAAAAAAGAAAATGAAAAAAACTTATTTTATAGGACATTATGCAAATTAATAATTAAATTTGAAAATATTAATTCAAATCACGTCTAAAAAAGAAAAACGTCGAAAGAATGGCCGATGGCGTAGCTTCATTGACGTTCATAAGTGTTGAACCAACCAAAATTTAATAAACGAAATTAAATTTTGAATTGATCTTGATCTTGATTGATCTTTTTGAATTTTATGCATTCACAATGCAATTCTGTAAGTACAGGAAAAACTGTTATTTCAAAAAAAAGGGCGGGCAAACGGCATCTAAAACTATTCCAAATTTCAAGCTATAGCATTAGTGTTCTAGATATCCAGCTGAGACAGACAAACAGCTAGATAGACTGAGTCGCATCATAAGGGTTCCTTTTTACAATTTTGGTACGGAACCCTAAAAATGAATGTTGCTAAGCAGAAAACTCGAGAGAGCCGTTCTCTCTCGAGTTTTCCGGCCGACCAATTCGGCATTTTTTTTTCATATGTTCCTTATTGGCACACGGAAGTATCTCGACTAGGACTGTCAGAAAAGGAAACATGCAATACCTATTTATCTTTAAGTACTTATTCTATGATTATACACCGTGTTTTTAGAGACTATTATCAAAGAATACTATAATATTACTAACGTATACCTGAACCTAACCCTAATTTTGATAGTAAGTTAGTTAATGAAGCTTTTATAGATCTGAGGGGGCACGTGAAGTTTAGTGGATTCCCTGGTTGATTAGCGTAGAACCCTTGGTTCGTTCAGAGAAGCAACTTAGCGTTCTACTATTATAGTGCGTAATAATTATAAAAACAATATTTTTATTGTATTCATTAAAACCAGAAATATCTGACCCAAGCTAACTTATCAAGCATCAAATCGATATTGTTGATATTTAAAATATTTTTAACAACTGAGGTCACTGATAAAAAATATATTACAACGTAATAAACTAAAATGGGACACATTCAGTTCATGAATGTTAATTTTTATCCATTTATTTATAATTAAGATACATAAATTTATCAAAAGAAATATAGAAATGATGTCGGAAGCAAACGTGAAAGATAATAAATTATATCCCTGCATTAAAGATTTACGTTTAATTTTCTGGCAGGCAGATTGCATAACAAATCAAATATTACGTAGTCTGGGTTAATAAGAAATACTAGTGAATGTCAGTCAGGGCCTTATTTCTATACTTAATTAGAAAATCAACGACCGCCTTTTTATTTATTTTTTCATCTACAACAGGGTAGCACTTAGCAGTAATCACACCAGGGGGCCAAGTCGTGTCTCAATCGTGTTTCAATTGTAGTTCAATGGTAGTGCTTTTTTACACACTAGTTACAAGAATTATGACAATATGATGTGATGTAAATGTAGTGTGTGGTGTGACCATAAGTAGTATGGTGGAAAAAGTACACATTTCTTGTAACTAGTGTGTAAAAAAGCATTACAATTGAACTACAATTGAAACACGATTGAGACACGATTATGACTTAACGTTAGCAGAATTGGCCCCCTGATGCGAAGATAAGGCTGAAGGTGGAAACGCACTTCTCATAGACCAATGTTTTCTTTCTTTCTTTCTTTCTCTAGAATCCTTAACCGATGAAGAACTGGCTGTCTTATGTGCAACTTTTTCTTTCTACATTAGCACGTTATCAGTCTACCTTATGTAACTAATATTATGTAATGTTGACTTTTTAATTAATTTAATTTACTCATGTTGTTTGTTTTATTATATTTTGTGACTTGCTGGCGCATTGATAATACTTGAAAGATTTTTAATGATAAAAGATAAATAATGTTTAATATGATTTTGTGATTTCAAAAGCTCGTTGATGTCTTTTGCTTTGAAAAGTGTCAAATTTTTTATTTGTAATTTAAAATTAAAACTAATGTAACAAATCAAATTAAAAGCAAAGTTAGTAAACTATTTTTAACCGACTTCAAAAAGGAGGAGGTTCTCTGTTCGTCTGTATGTATGTTTTTTTTGCCCGACGATTACTCGAAGACGGATGGGATGGACCGATTGAAATGATTCAAAATTTATTACGTCAGGCTAGTTCCTAAGTCTGTCCCATTTTTTTATTTTTTTTTAAATTTTGAAATCAGCTCACTAGTTTTCAAGTAATCCTGAAAATACTGTAACTTGTTAGGTAACCATTGCACGAGTTTTTACCACAACACAACTCCTTTGTTAATAAGCCGATTTAGATGATTCTTGTTTTATTGGTAAGGGGACACCGAACCGATTTCAAAAAAGGAGGTTCTCAGTTTGACCCGTATATGTATGTTTGTTCGCGAGATGCGGTTTTCAGAAAAGTATTTTGTTACATTTAGGGTGAGGTTTTGTTATTATAACTGACTTCAAAAAAGGAGGTTATCAGTTTGATCCGTATGTATGTTTGTCCGCGATTATCTCACATTTGGCTGAATCGATTTTGATGCGGTTTTCATCAGACAAATATTTTTGATTGATGCGGTTTATGTGTTACATCGTAACATACTTATTTACCAGGATACACTAAAATTGCCTGCATGATGCACTAAAAAGAATGAAATAAAAATTATTTTTATAAAAAAATAACGAAACATGTTTAATTTTTAACTTAAGTTATTTGGTGTGAAAACAGTATAAGAGGTAATTTCTTACTTTTTGGTGGCATGTGTTTTGAAGGCGGTTTAATTTTTTTGTTGCAGTTATTAAGTTTAACTTTAATTATTAAATGGACAAATAGCTCGATATCGTAAAAATCACTTTTCATTTCAATCGCATTTAAAACAATATTTTTTTAAATTACTTACCTATTATTAAAACTGAAATATCGTCACCGACATATTTATGACATCTTAGAACAAAACATAAAAAACATAACTTTACCCTTTCAAGAAAGTTGATCATTATAAAATCATCTCAGCTCATAGAATACCTACTGTTAATTACCTGCCTACGTTACGTGTACGTAATTGATCTTATACTTATTCATAGCTTATCAAAAATTCGCAGTTATAAAGTTTAGTAAGCCTAGAAAAGGCATACAAAAATATATAAGGCTAATCTGGGAAGTCAGGGTTTGTCTTCCTGTCTTAATTTCCGAGGTCTTTTTTAAAGATTTCCTAGTTTGTTTTATTTACATAAAATATTGGTATAATTTAACATTCGCTATGTTTTCTTATCACTTGGAGAAATATCCACTATCTTGATTTACATACGCTGTTTGATTATGATTATGAGTTTATCTTTTAAATGCAACCGTGTCTTACTGTTTTCCGATAGCCTTAAATCCACAGGTTACCATGGTATACTTGATGACCGAAGAAAAACAAACAAAAACATTGTTTTATTTGTTATGTGAATTGTTTCCACCAGAAGTATTTTATATTTATGTATTTTTTATTATTATTTAGTAGTTTTTTTGTGTTTGAAGTGATAGGTAGTCCATAAATACTTAATTAATGCTACCATGAACTTGTAGGAATTACAAAAACAGTTTAATTTTTAACTTTAAAACAAAACTTTCTGAATTTATGCCACATAAATAGCATTCTAAAAAAAAATCCGTTTTCGTTTTCAATATTATATTTATCGACTGGTACTGAATCTCTCGTAGGTATTGTTCGAAAAAACAAAACTTATATTATTGGGTAAGTATATCAAATCTTTCGCAGCGCATTTGTCTTATTAAAAAAACATGTTAAAAATAAGCGTAAGTAAGTACTTACCTGTTTATTAATATTTCTTAAGAAGAATTTAGTTTAGAACACAATATTAGTTTGAACAACAATGTGACGACAAAATCTTTGGAGAAACAGGAAAAACACAATATAAAAAACTAAGGTACCTACCTCAGCCGGTGCATCTCGAGGATAATACAACACATGATATTTAATGCAATTTCCCCTTTGGTAAGTTTCCAATATTTTCTGAATGAAACATAGCTTTGACTGGTGATGGAAGAGCAATATAACAATAAAGGGTAAGGTAACTTGTTTATGAAAAAAAATACGAATGTTTTCATTCTTACCTCATTGTGGAGGACGTGACAAAAACACAACAGTTAACGCGCGGTGTAACGCAGAGACTGCGCCTGAGCGCCCGCGCACCAAACGCAAATCTCGCTAAGGTCGTTTAACAAGCCATTTATTACGTCCTATCACAGATAATGGTCCTATCCTAACTGTGATTAGATGTATAGAATTAGTTGACACTCGGCTTACGATAAATACAAGCCGACTATTATTGTCAAATCTTAAAACTAATAACTTGCTAAATAGCTACTTATTATCACTTATATAATAAAGTACGTCAAGATAAGGATACTTAACAGTTAGAGCCAACGCGCGCTTGTGATTTTTAATCGAGCGATAGTTTAGTCGGAATCGTAAGAGCCAACGCGCACTTGTGATTTTTAATCGGGCGATAGTTTGATGGTTCTCGGATTCAGTATAGAGTTAAATGGCAGTGCGCGCACTGACGATTAAAAATCGACCGATCAAACTAACGGCCGATAGTTGTTCGATCAAACTATCGCACAACACAACTATCGGCCGGTCTGTAATGTGCATGAAGAACTATGTGAGCGCGCGCACTACATTCAACTAAACTATCGCCCAACTATCGGCCGACAGTTTGATCACAATCGGCTTACGATTCCGACTAAACTATCGGTCGATTAAAAATCAGAAGTGCGCGCTGGCATTTAACTCTATACTGAATCCGAGAACGATCAAACTATCGCCCGATTAAAAATCACAAGTGCGCGTTGGCTCTTAACGGAATAGACGGATAGCTGTTTAGCACCGCAATTTTGATAGATATTTATACGCAATAGGTGATAGATCAAACATTGTTTTTTTATATTACTAGTATAAATTAGCTGTGGTAATATCTATACATTGTTTGGCAGCTCGCAGTAAGGCCCCAGTACCAGTACCCCAAGCACGGAAAATTCTCATTCTCATTATTAAATTAGTTAATATTTTGTGTGAAAACCAGAGAAGCGCCGTTTCGGTCGGTAAGCTGCTGTAAATGATAGATATTTTAAAATTTCTCAAAGTTCTGAAAATTGCCTGAATATATTACAAGGTTAAAAAGTTGGTAGATACCTATGTAAGTATCTTATATAGTATACTTGTAATTGAAATCTTCAAAAATTTACTTTAAATCTATATAAATAAATTTTATTAGGCAAAGTAATTTTGTGTCGTATCTATAGAAGCATTTAGTGATTATAACGACATTTGCGATTCGTAACAACTTTCACGAAGCTACCTACACGTTACATCATTGACGAGACAATCTGACAGACGAGTTAATTATTGTAATACAAGAAATAAGGATAACATTGCCGTTCCAAGATTGTCTGTAAAGTCGGTTTACGAACGATAATTTTACGTGATAACGTCATAAAACATTGATGAAAAATTGCATACTTTTATGAATTGAATTGAATTATTATCACTGAATTATCTAAAGATTGAAGTGCTGCGGCCTGTAGGCCTAGTACGAGTTTTACAAAAACCTAAACTACGATAGTTTTCGTTTAAACGCCAAACTTTCAGTTTACTACATCATTGGTAGTATGAGTGACTGTAGTTTAAACTATATCGACCATCGACTATACGATAGAACGAACGAACGATATAGAGTGAATCTATATACTTTTTCTCACTTCTACACTACAAAATAGATAAAGACGCAAGACTCAAATACTTTGACGTTTTCCTTATAGTTTTAAGCACAAATGTTTTAAGTTCAAAACGTCAGTCAGTGTTGTTTGTTTTGTGGTTTTCAGACTAAATAAATGAAAATACATTACTTATTACATGATTTAACAAATTCTCAGTGTCTGAAGTTTGTTCTTCATATGTCGCGAACAATTCCTTCGCAATTTGAGGTCATGTTGTGATCATGGAAAGGTAATTAACAAATTTTGTACGAACTAATGTTACACATATTTTTTGTATTTTAAATGCTATTTACTGGTTTATTTAACAAGATATTTACACTAGAAGATATCAAATACCTCTAACACAATATCTCGACCGAGAAAATTAATCCAATATTGTTTAAATAGGTATGAAATATCTTGAAACATTTGTTTATGAATGCGGTTTACAATATTGCTTAATTTTTCAGAAATGGTGACTTAAATCAATTTGGTGAGTACCCCCATGGATGAGTAACGGCCCACAACAAGGGGGTATAACTCACAAGTGTCCCTAATTTGGACTCAACCGGCAGTTCCAAGCCGGCTGAAAAGTGGACAAAGGTATGTAGCTATGTATGGTTTTTCATGTCAATAAAAACATCATTGCATGTTGACAAGTTTGTTTAATAATTATTGGTTTTTCTGTTTGCATGTAAAGATGTGGCAATACAAAATGGAAGGCAGCCAAAATCCACCGCTCTATCAGTGGAACAGGTGGTGGCCCTGCATGCAGGCTTTTGCAGGCATCCACACAACCTACGAAGCAAGAAATACCATGAATAAGACATCTAAAATAAAGAAGATTAGGAACTAAGTTTGTAGTCTATAAGTATATAAACATAAATTTAACAATATATAAGTTTTTTATTTTCCTTTGTTTGATTTGCCTCCTTGCTTGCTTTAGTGAATGACTTGAGGGTAGGTAAGGGCTGTAGTAACCTTGCTGATAAATCCACTCATAGCTTCTTGCGATAAGTGGTTAGCCAGCCCAACCACCCGTTGGCATTGGCAGTCTCCGTTCTCATAGAACAATAACGCAGACAACACCTAAAAAGCAAAATTCTAACAATTGTTATACTTATGTATAGGTACCTATATTGGTCAAAAGAAAGTCAATCAACATAGATTGAGAAATAAACATACCTTAGTTCTCTCTTTGTGATCTTTGAAAGCCGCTGTAAGTCCTTAATGTGCTACATAGAAATGTAAAGGCGAAATACCATCGGGCATTTTAACACATTATATTCACAAAGGCCAAAGCCACAGCATTTTAACACATTATATAGTAAAGGCGAAATACCATCCGGCATTTTAACACATTATATTCACAAGGCCAAAGCCGTGGGCGGAAGGCTAGCCTTCCGCCCGCGGCTTTGGCCGCGTGGACGTTATCCCATGGGATAGTGATATTTAATAAGGAGTAACTTAGGCTACTTTTTATCCCGTATTCCCACGGGAACCAGAACCAAGCGGGTGAAACCGCGGGCGGCCGCTAGTATATAATATTATAAATGTGAAAGTTTAGATGTTTGGATGTTTGTTACTCAATCACGCCATAACGGCTGGACGGATTTGGCTGAAATTTGGGACATAGATACTTTTTAGCCTGGAGAGGAACATAGGCTACTTTTTATCCTGGAAGAATATCACATTCCCGCGGGATAACGTCGCGTCGTGTAGTCCACGCGGGCGAAGCCGCGGGTGGAAAGCTAGTTCATAATATTAGTAGGGATTATTCTTATTTTTATTTTTTGCCATCGCAATGCAATTTTTATTATTGAAAATGAGTCGCTCCGCTACTTATCGTCTCCGTAGCTCTGTGGTTAGAGTATTCGCCCGGACAGCGAAAGGTCGTAGGTTCGAGTCCCATCGGAGCTAGTTGTGAGAAGGATCCACTTTTTGTAATACTTCATTTTCAATATTTTCACATAAATTCACGTTAAAAACAATTATTTCTATGAACTCACTAAGTAATTTTCAGTGACGAAGAAAACTATAAAAGTTTTGGTTTTCGTTTCCGTTTACTATAGGTAAGATGTCAAACCAGTAACTCATACTACCAAATTATCAAAAACTACTCGAAAACTTACAAAGTTTTCGAAAACTTTTACTCGATTCAACTCATACTGCCATTTTTAGTTCATAGTAGTTTCCGCTAGAGGCGCTAGTGTGAAATGTATGAAAACAAAACGATACCATCAAACTGTTCGAAAACTATCAAAACTCATACTAGGGGTACTGAGCATTTATCGGCAAACACATCGGCAAATGGCAATAACTCTGTGAAATGCGTGTGATCGTTTCTGCTTTGCTATGTGCCGCCCGCGACGAGGTGCCAACCGTTTCGTTCCAAAACGCAAAAGGGATTTTTTTTTGGTTGCGTGAAATTTTAAATCTGTGACAAGATAACTTCTAAAGTTTTTATATTAAAGGTAAATGACAATTTTGATCTATATTAAATGGCTACGGTAAATAATATACCTAGTTATTTAGATAAGGGTTAATACTGATTAGGAGAAATTAGCTGTGTAAATAAAGTAATATTTAAAAATTAATTACTTAAAGATAAATATGATTACTGTGTGTCAATCTTATGAGATAGATATATGCTATCGCGGACTTTTTTATAGGCCTGTTTATGGTACTTATACAATTTCGTAGTACCTACTTACATTATTTTGATGTAAGTATCTCATACGGTACGCAAAGTAAGCGCTAGAAAAAAAAAATGATTTTTTTGACGGCTTCGTCACAAAACATGGAATTTTTTAGAATGTTTTGTATGTACCTTCGTCGGGAATACATTTTATAAATAACAGTGAAAACTGCATCAAAATCCATAGCGAGGTTTAAAAGAAGAATGCTTAGAAACAGACAGACAGAGGCGAAGAGCGACTTTGTTTTATACTATGTAGATATTGTTCTATGTTAAGTAGTGATTATTGTGCGGCCAATTATTATTTTAGACCTAATTGTCGTGTGGGAAAGATTGGTAATTTAATGCAACTGTTTCAGAAGTGAGCTTTTATTATTCTGTGCTAAGACGGAACGCGGAACGTGACAATGTGTCATGTTTTTTCGTGCGCGCAACCGGGGGGCGTTGTAGAGGCTCGTTTATGGGGAAAAGATGTAAATTGAACTGCCTTTGCATAAATTTAAGAAACATGTTAAAAAGACGCTTTTGAGCAAAGGTTACAACGTAGATTTAAATTGCACATTGCATGGATATGACAATGTAACATGTAACAATAAAAAAAGTAAAAGGAACATAATTCAATACTTGAGTAGGTAGGTACTTATTGGAACATTTTTCTTCAATGTTTTTTTTCCTTCATATTTCATTGTAATGTACGATTAATGCGTTAAGCAACGACATGTTTTATTATTTGTCGAAGCTGATGAGTTTTTCGCCCGTTTTTCTTGTCAGCTAAAAGTTGTAAATGTTGGACGATTCAAAAGTATTTTATATAATAAAAGGAAAAGGTTCTCTGTTCGTCTGTATGTATGTTTTTTTGTGTATGTCCACCGATTACTCGAAGATTAAGGATGGACCATGTATGGACCGATTTAAATTATTCAAACGTTAGGTACTTACATTATTACATTAGGTTGGTTCCCAAGATGGTCCCATTTTTTAAATCGGTTCCGTAGTTTTGAAGTTATCCTGAAAAATACTGTAATTTGTTAGGTAACCATTGCACGAGTCGGTTAACATAACCGACTGTTGGTAAACTTTAGGCCTCAGTAGATATAGAACCATCGAGTTATCATATATATAAGTCTGTACTTATGTGATGGAGTCTAATATTATGATCACGCCTGCTAAGAGTGTCATGGTTCTATCCATTGATAATTGAATTTCG
The DNA here is from genome assembly GCA_949710035.1 of Crambus lathoniellus. Lineage (NCBI taxonomy): Eukaryota > Metazoa > Arthropoda > Insecta > Lepidoptera > Crambidae > Crambus > Crambus lathoniellus. The sequence goes on along the minus strand of OX453303.1, from coordinate 19,354,121 downwards.
AATTTATTGAATTTATTTTAATAGGTATCTGTTAGAAAAGGAACATAGGGTGGGTCACGATTCAATTAGTTCGAACAGTCGAACTAATTGAATCGTGAGTCACGATCCACCCTATGTTCCTTTTCTAACAGATACCTATTAACATAACCGACTGTTGGTAAACTTTAGGCCTCAGTAGATATAGAACCATCTAGTTATCAATGGATAGAACCATCCATTGGTACAGATTTCACATAAGTACAGACTTATGTGATGGAGTCTAATATTATGATCACGCCTGCTAAGAGTGTCATGGTTCTATCCATTGATAACTCGATGGTTCTATATCTACTGAGGCCTAAAGTTTACCAACAGTCGGTTATGTTAATAGGTATCTGTTAGAAAAGGAACATAGGGTGGGTCACGATTCAATTAGTTCGACTGTTCGAACTAATTGAATCGTGACCCACCCTATGTTCCTTTTCTAACAGATACCTATTAAAATAAATTCAATAAATTCGAAATTCAAACTTGTTGACATTGACACTAACCACAACCACAACACGTAGGCGGGGCGCATTTTGTATTGGAAATAAATAGTACAATTCACACGTAGGTACCACATTTTGCCGTCTAACTACAACGCAACCACCAGCGACGACACGCTGCGAACTAGCCGAGTGGCCGGCCCATAGAGTACTATAATAGGCCGGCCACATCGCATACGACGTAACCACACACATTGCAACTACTAGCGACAACGACATTTTGTCGCACAACCACAACGCAATTGGCTATTTGACTATTGTTGAAATGTAGACATTTAATTATGACATTTAGAAATATAACATTATTGAATAGCAAATGTGAAAAAAGAAATTCAATCTGTATTATAACAAGCGAATTATGAGCTACTTCATTGTGACTCTAGCTATCTCTTTCTAAAACGAAATTTTCTATGGCGAGAGTATGGCGATATAGAAATGTGACGTCACATTTCGATAGTTCTCTCCTTGTCTAATTAGAAATATTGATGCTCTATATCGCTGAAAGTATGCAAGATATTTGAAAATAAATACCTATATTGTGTTGCTACTAAAGCAATAAACATTTAAAGTCAATAAAAAAAATTAGTCAAGTACCCAATTGCAAAAAGCTGCATCGACACTATTCACACGTACCAAATTTTGTCGCTGCGATGTGGCGTGGTTCCACAACCACTAACCCTAAGGTATTATCTCGCCCAAATTCAACTGGCCCGCATTTTTGTTTTTATTTTTATAGGTTACATTCAGGGGCGGATTTTGATATTCGGCGCCCTGGGCCAGTTACGTGGGCCGCCCCATACATTCAAGAAAAAAAAATTAATAACTAAAAAAAAAACACTCAATAGAATAAACCACGCACGCGCTCTAAGATGAAACAAAAAATAAAAATATCAACATCAATTTAGTTGATTTTTTTTTGTTTACTTATAATACGAGTTTTAGGTGTTGTTGACAATTAGGTAGGTTTTTGAACTTCTTCAGACAAATGAGAAATAAAATTAAAGTAAAAAAACATAAAAAGCGGGCATACACAGCTGGCAGGCATACAAACTTTTTGAATTTAATCAGACAAATGAGAAATAAAATATAGGTAAAGATCATAACAGGCGAGCACCCAAAGCTGAGCGGGGCGGCCCGAGCCACCCTGGTAAACTTTTTGAATTTCATCAGACAAATGGGAAATAAAATTTAAGTAAAGATTATAACAGGTGGGCACGCAAAGCTAAGCGAGGCGGCCCGAGCCACCATAGTAAACTCTTTGAATTTTATTACACAACTGGGAATAAGTAATATTTAAAGATCGTAACAAGCACGCACCCAACCGCAATTCATCAGACAAATGAGAAATAAAAAATAAAGGTAAATATCATAAGCAGGTGGGCACCCAGAGCTGAGCGGGGCGGCTCGAGCCGCCCGCCCTGGTAAACTTTTAATTTCATCAGACAAATTAAATACAAAATAAAGGTGTAGATCATAATAGGCGGTCACCAGAAGCTGAGCGGGGCGGCCCGAGACGCCTTGGTAAACTTTTTGAATTTCATTAGTCAAATGAGAAATAAAATAAAGGTAAAGATCATAACAGGCGGGCAACCGGAGCTGAGCGGGGCGGCCCGAGCCGCCCGCCCTGGAAAACTTTTTTAATTCCATCAGACAAATGAAAAATAAAATAAAGGTAAAGATCATAACAGGCGGGCACCAGAAGCTGAGCGGGGCGACCCGAGCCGGACTGGTAAACTTTTTGAATTTCATCAGACAAATAAGAAATAAAATATAGGTAAAAATCATAACAGTCGGCACTAAAAGCTGAGCGGGGTGGCCGGCATGAGCCGCCCTGGTAAACTTTTTGAATTTCATTAGAGAACTTAACGAGAAATAAGTAAAATTTAAGTAAAGAGCGGGGCAGCCCGAGCCGCACTGGTAAACTTTTTAAATTTCATCAGACAAAGCATCAGACAAATAAGAAATAAAATATAGGGAAAAATCATAACAATGATTATTACTGGATTTATGAGTTTAAGATGTTGTTGACAATCATTTATTAGTACTTAAGCTTTTTGATTTTCTTCCGACATCCGGTGACAAGTGGGCGCGCTAACCTAATCTAACCATTTTTTTTGTAATCATTTAAAATACAAATTACTAACTATAAACTTAAGTTCATTTGATTATGTTAGGTTAGAACTGTGATCTATAAAAACAAAAACAAAAATGCGGGCCAGTTGAATTCGGGCGAGATAATACGTGTGGGTCGACAATGACGCTTTCAAACAAATTACCTATGTATTAGCAAAATTGGTCACGATTCAATTGGTTCGACTGTACATTGCTCCAATCCCAAGCTAAATAGCTAAGTCCCTGTGATACGATATGGCAATTGGATAATTAATGTGATATGGCAAGTTGTATTGGCTAATACAAAAAGTTTTATACATAACCACATGCACCCAGAGTACCCAGACACGAGACAATATTGAAAGTTTGTTTCCAACATTTAGGTACGCGACCGGGAATCGAACCCGGGACGTCAGAGATAGCAGCACCCTGAAAACCGGTGCGTACACCACTCGGCCACTCGTTAGGTAGTTTACTTTCGCCACCTTTCGCATACCTACTTTTATTGATTATTCTAGAATAATAGTAAATATGAATGGTTTTATATTTGAATTAATCGGCATTGGTAATCTAATCTTGTCGATTAAAACGTATTTTATTACTATTAAATATTTATGTAATCTTATCATATCGATTTCACGGCGACTTTCATCTAGTGTTGCCAAAATATCGATACTATTTTGATACGGTACTATCGATAGGCCATTGATACAAGTAATACTATCGATTATATCGATAGTATTGCACTCTTTCAATGGAGATCATGACATGACTGCCATTTTCTCACACCATATCGTCGAATTATAAATAATGATATTTGTAATAGTTTAAGTTACAATAGGACTGGCATATCTTGTTAGATAAAAGTCCTGTACTCCAAAGTAAGAAAAAAAAAAAAACGTCGTCATGGCCATTGAAAACTGTCAGTTATGCTTCGGCCTCATAAACTTATATAAACTAGGGGTAATAGACGGACAATGGTGCGAGTGAGAAACCAGTGCTTACGGCAGAAGCTATGTGCGAGAAAGAGTTGGAAGAAAATGACAGCAGAACCTGATTTGAATTATTTAGCGTCTTTTATCATCTTGATGAAAAACTTCCACTCGATTATTTTGTGATTTTTATCGCGATCGCGTCGATTTGGCTCTTATAACAATATAAATCAATAATGGTGTAGTGTTCTGTGTTGAATTGTAATGTTACTTACGACAATAAACCAAATAAACACTAATTTCACAGGTAAATAGGATTGTACAAATACCATTTTCATAGTTCATATTTTAGTTGAATATATTCCCAAATACACTAAGTGACACAATAATATCATACTATTTACCGCCTATTTTCTAAATAAAGGCTGATTTTTAAACTTTATGTGTTAGATAAAAAGTTTAAGATAAAAATCACAAAATAATCGAGTGGAAGTTTTTCATCAAGATGATAAAAGACGCTAAATAATTCAAATCAGGTTCTGCTGTCATTTTCTTCCAACTCTTTCTCGCACATAGCTTCTGCCGTAAGCACTGGTTTCTCACTCGCACCATTGTCCGTCTATTACCCCTAGTTTATATAAGTTTATGAGGCCGAAGCATAACTGACAGTTTTCAATGGCCATGACGACGTTTTTTTTTTTTTTCTTACTTTGGAGTACAGGACTTTTATCTAACAAGATATGCCAGTCCTATTGTAACTTAAACTATTACAAATATCATTATTTATAATTCGACGATATGGTGTGAGAAAATGGCAGTCATGTCATGATCTCCATTGAAAGAGTGCAATACTATCGATATAATCGATAGTATTACTTGTATCAATGGCCTATCGATAGTACCGTATCAAAATAGTATCGATATTTTGGCAACACTAGATGAAAGTCGCCGTGAAATCGATATGATAAGATTACATAAATATTTGATAGTAATAAAATACGTTTTAATCGACAAGATTAGATTACCAATGCCGATTAATTCAAATATAAAACCATTCATATTTACTATTATTCTAGAATAATCAATAAAAGTAGGTATGCGAAAGGTGGCGAAAGTAAACTACCTAACGAGTGGCCGAGTGGTGTACGCACCGGTTTTCAGGGTGCTGCTATCTCTGACGTCCCGGGTTTGATTCCCGGTCGCGTACCTAAATGTTGGAAACAAACTTTCAATATTGTCTCGTGTCTGGGTACTCTGGGTGCATGTGGTTATGTATAAAACTTTTTGTATTAGCCAATACAACTTGCCATATCACATTAATTATCCAATTGCCATATCGTATCACAGGGACTTAGCTATTTAGCTTGGGATTGGAGCAATGTACAGTCGAACCAATTGAATCGTGACCAATTTTGCTAATACATAGGTAATTTGTTTGAAAGCGTCATTGTCGACCCACACGTATTATCTCGCCCGAATTCAACTGGCCCGCATTTTTGTTTTTGTTTTTATAGATCACAGTTCTAACCTAACATAATCAAATGAACTTAAGTTTATAGTTAGTAATTTGTATTTTAAATGATTACAAAAAAAATGGTTAGATTAGGTTAGCGCGCCCACTTGTCACCGGATGTCGGAAGAAAATCAAAAAGCTTAAGTACTAATAAATGATTGTCAACAACATCTTAAACTCATAAATCCAGTAATAATCATTGTTATGATTTTTCCCTATATTTTATTTCTTATTTGTCTGATGCTTTGTCTGATGAAATTCAAAAAGTTTACCAGTGCGGCTCGGGCTGCCCCGCTCTTTACTTAAATTTTACTTATTTCTCGTTAAGGGCATTCCGGCGATCAAACTCAGAATTTTCAATGTTTTTAAATTAAATTTCCTGACAAAGTATCATTGCTAGGTCTTCCAAAATATTATATGTGGTAGATCTTTTCTTTATGAAGGGAAGTTACTAAATTTTATTTGAATAAAATAAATACAATGTTCTAAAAAAATGATTTTCAAGACCCCTTTTTTCCGTTTTAAACTCAATTATCTCAATAACTATTTAAGTAATCAAGCTAATTTTTTTTGTGTAAGTAGTTCTTAGTCATATCTAGGGAAGTTACTAAAAATTTTTTTTGTAATGTTTATATTCAAGAACTAGTATCCCAAAATGCATCGTACACCGTTTCGCAGCATAATTCTTCAGTCTCCGCCTGGCATTGGCGGCGTTTGGACGTGGAGACTGTATCGCTCCGATTGCGCCAAAATTGAAAAAAAAAAACTCAAACCAGGATCCTAATTTTTTTCAATGATGCTTATTTTGCTAGGAAATATTGAACTAGCGCTTCAGGATTGGGTATAGATGAGTGCTTTGCCATTTATTGCATAACCATAGACCTATGTAACCTAGGACAAGTAATAATTTTACTCATTACCTAAAGCAAACATTAATAGTTTGAAATAAAAGTGACGGATAAGTAATATTGCCTAAGATACTTAAGAGCCCATAAAAGTTGTACTATTTGAGTACCTATATTGTGTTGTGTTGTAGGTAGGTACATAATTAGTCTAAGTTTCTAACTTCTACTACTGTATATTAAACTAGCCTTCCGCCCGCGGCTTCGCCCGCGTGTTAGTACACGACGTTATCCCGCGGAAAGGTGATATTTTTCAGGAATAAAAAGTAGCCTATGTCCTTTCTCAGGCTCTAGACTATCTCTGTACCAAAATTCATTCAAATCGGTTCAGTAGTTTAGGTGTGATTGTGTAACACACAGACAGACAGAGACGCATTTATAATATAAGTAAGGATAAGGATTTATGTTCGTTTTAGGTTCCTCACAAAATTGGAAATGTGAGAAACTTAAGATAGGTAGGTGTAAAAAATTGCATCTAGAAATAAGAAATTCACTTGTTGAAAAAGTTTTTTACAGAGACATAATGCAATAAAAAGCAATTCTTGAAATAAAACCGACGTAAGGTTTTTTCATATACCTAGTTGATCTAATATTACCATTACACTAATTTTATGAGACTGTGAAAAGTCCAGCTTCTTACCTTTGAGTGAGGGACATATACCGCACCATTTTGTGAAAATTTCAGGTTCAAAACATTTTTGAAGTGACAACTTCTTTAGCGGCGTTGTGCACTATTTATTGTGATGGGTAAAAGCTGTTTAACTCGCGTCAGAGGGCCTACTCTGAAACGCTAATCCGAAACTTCGGTTAGCCCTGTCCCTCTCACTCTCGAGTCATAACGGAATCGAGTGATAGGGGCGGGGCTAACCGAAGTTTCGGATTTGCGTTTCAGAGTACGGTCCCAGGATCACGTGGCCGTAAGACGTACTTGGGGGCCTGATCGAAAAACTGTTACAATGTCATTAGAATACGAAGGCAAATTTCGCCATCTTTCCCGATGGTCTGATAGCTCTGGCACCTCGGTTAGACAAAACAGGCGGCGCGCGGCGGCAGAACAGAAGACAGAAGACCTCGGGTCAAATCCAGTCCGTATTATTTTCTTTTTTTTTGTCCAAACTCCTTTTTTTTGTGAAAAAGTCTACGGAGCCCTTTATCAACGCATCTAGTTCATTATTATAAGTATATTTTCTAAAAATCGACTGGTTAAAAATTTAAGAATATCAAAAATGCACAACGTTTATATTCAAGTTTTCACTTCCGGAGTGCAACTCGGTGTTTTTTATTACTATCTCTTTTCCATTATAATTCAATACCTAGTACAAAATTAGAGGCTCTTGCAAGACATGCTCTTGCTCTCGCGGTTTTGAAATTCGAAATTCGAAATTCCCACAACAATATCTAAAACCGATGGTTGAGGCGCCAGTAGCAATAAAAAGAATGAAAGGTCTGTCAGCTGTATTGACAGTTTAAACTCTCAAATTTAACCACCGCGTCAGATAAGTTTGCGGAGTTCTGTAAGGAGACTTGCATAGTCGGAGTAAAATTTTTGATACTCTAATGAAATATTGCATAGGTACAAGTACTTCCGAAGGAGGAATATTTATTTCATTATTTAAATTTCATTGCACAAAGTATAAACAAATGGCGGGCTAACTTTAAACTGACTAACATATTATATCAAAGATAATAAACTCATAAAAATAAATAATCTCGAAGAAGTTTTATATACACTCTCTGCCACAAATGTCATTTATTAAAAGTAGGTGGCTAAAACGTCAGTGATTAGATTACATATCCTTTGGAAACTGCCATGCAAGAAATGACAGTTTTGTATAAGTAGTACGAAACCAAACCGTTTCAGCTGCTCGACCGTGATGTTGTCAAAGCCAGCGGCTTTACCTTCTTTGAGCTTATCAAGGGCAAACTTGAGCTCTGTTTCTGTAAAAGCCTCGTCCAAGTGGTTAACCTCTTTACCAGGGTCTCGTGTAAATTTCTTCTGGAGACTTTTCGTGGAAGCTTTCCCATTTTGGAGTAAGTGGTGAGCGATCTGGTTTGTGGTCACATTGGAATGACGATCAGCGATTTTAGGATCATTATTTAGTTTCCTTATAAAACACCATGCCTTCTACGCCTTCGATTAGCTTGTTCCACTTTTCTGTCGTTGTTTCGGATATGGCTTCTAGCAATTCATTCCCAAAATCGATGGTGTCCTGTGAGATGGGATCTAATTCCTACTGGGTGCCTACCATCAACTCTTATTGCGGTTTTGTTTAGGAACCTAAACTGATCTGCTTCGCTTATTCGTACCACGACAGCTTAATATCAATGACAGCGATTCAGTGATCATTCAATGACATTTCACAGCCGCTGAGCTGTCATCAACTCTTATTTGACTTATAACTCGGCCAAGTTAACACGACAGCTGCAGGTTATACCCGTCCCTTTCACTCTCCGGGCATGACAGAATCGAGTGAAAGAGACGGGTAGAAGAAATAAGGACACAAATCGTTTGGTCATTCACATTTAGCGATTCATTTGCGATCCAGTTTTTAGAAGGTCAGAGTACGAAAGAAAGCAATTCATTTTAGGAACCTATTCTGCATCGCGCTATTTTTGAATCGCTGTCTTAAAGTTGATGGTAGGCACCCTGGTCTTGGTATGTCATCCTATCATATTATATTTAAAAACATATATTTGATGTTTGGAAGAGCAAGCGAGATGTAGTTGGTATTTATTGTGACCTCTCCAAAGCTTTCGATTGTGTTAATCACCAAACGCTTTTAAGGAAATTAAAACATTATGGTGTCTATGATAAATCGGTTAGCCTTATGCAATCATATCTATGTGAAAGAACACAGAAAGTAGTTATCAACAAAACTGAGTCTACTGGAGCCCCTATCAACATGGGCGTATCCCAGGGGTCAATGCTGGCCCCTTTTGCTGTTTTTAATTTATAAAATATATAGTTTAAAAAACTAATAAAACCCACTTTTATAGGAACATACTAAAAAGTACAAAATAACCGTCCATAGATTCAGTAACTGAAATTAAAAAGCGAGGTGCGCGTTGTCAATATTAAGTACTTGAAATGCATGCTTTGCAAAGGGCGCACCACGCTTTTAAATTTCAGTTACTGAATCTATGGACGGTTATTTTGTACTTTTTAGTATGTTCCTATAAAAGTGGGTTTTATTAGTTTTTTAAACTATATATTTATTTTTTACTTTTTAGTTTTATAAATGGCAAGCCATGGATGGATATGGATTTTACAGTCCATTCATGTATCTGCCTACCCCTTAAACATTGAACGAAACAAATGAGCCCAAACTCGAAGGGTTTCTCAGTGGTCATTAAGGAGTGTCACTGACTTACTCTCTTCCCCATCATCAGACTCTCACCACCAAGTGTAGCGCATAGGTCTCATCAGAACGAAACAAATGATCCAGAACTCGAGGGGTTTCCTAGTGGTTACTAAGGAGTGCCACTGACTTCCTCCCTGCTCCATCATCAGACTCTCAGCATCAAGTGTAGTGAATAGGTCTCATCAGAACGAAACAAATGAGCCCAAACTCGAGGGGTTTTCTAGTGGTCATTAAGAAGTGCCACTAACTTCTTTCCTGCTCCATTATTAGACCCTCATCGCCAAGTGTAGCGAATAGGTCTCATCAGAACGAAACAAATGAGCCCAAACTCGAATGGTTTCCTAGTGGTCATTAAGGAGTGCCACCGACATCCTCCCTGCTCCATCATCAGACCCTCACCACCATGTGTAGCGAATATATCTCATCTGAACGAAACAATTAAGCCCCAAACTCAAAAGGTTTCCTAGTGGTCATTAAGGAATGCCACTAGCTTCCTCCCAGCTCCGTCATCAGACCCTCACCACCAAGTGTAGCGAATAGGTCTCATCTCAATAAAACAAATGAGCCCAAACTCGAGGGGTTTCCTAGTGGTCACTAAGGAGCGTCACTGTCTTCCTCCCTGCTCCATCATCAGACCCTCACCACCAAGTGTAGCGAATGGGTCTCATCAGAACGAAACGAATGAACCCAAACTCGAGGGCATTCCTAGTGGTCATTAAGAAGTGCCACTGGCTTCCTGCCTGCTCCATCATCAGACCCTCACCACTAAGTGTAGCAAATAGGTCTCATCTAGTGAATCTGAATGAAACAAATGAGCCCAAACTCGAGGGTTTTCCTAGGGGTCATTAAGAAGTGCCACTGGCTTCCTCCCTGCTCCATCATCAGACCCTCACCACCAATTGTAGCGCATAGGTCTCATCAGAACGAAACAAATGAACCAGAACTCGAGGTGTTTCCTATTGGTCATTAAGGAGTGCCACTGGCTTCCTCCCTGCTCCATCATCAGACCCTCACCATCAAGTGTAGCGAATAGGTCTAATCAGAACAAAACAAATGAGCCTAAGCTCGAGGGGTTTCCTAGCAGACGTTAAAGAGTTCTATTGCCAACCTCTTGACTCCATCATCAGATCAGCTCGATGTTAGCAAATTATTGTATTGTCATCGGATTCATATAGACTTGCAAAGTTTCAAATCAATACGACAATTAGAAGTAGGTTAAAATTGAGTTCCAAGATTTTCTTACATTGTGACTTAGTTACATGTGAAGCTAATAAAAGTGTGGTAATAAATGACCTTCCTTTTTAAGCAAAGAATTTATGCGAGACAGTGCTATTTGCTGATGACACTTCCTTTAGTCTTTAAAGTTGACAGAGGTAATCATTGCTCTGACGAAGTAAATAGTACTTTATCGAAAGTTGCGCATTGGTTTCATAGCAATAATCCATTCTTTTACCATGGTACCATTAGACAGTACCATTGATGGTACTGTGGCAATTTCTTTTTGCCGTGGTACCATCAATTAATCTATCATTAAACTCGAAAAAAAACAAAATGTGAAAAAAAAAATCCCTGCCAAATGTAAGACAGGTTGATATTCACATAAAATTGGATGACAATGTAGTAGAATTAATTAACAGTACTCAATTTTTAGATATAACATTAGATTATCGACTTCAATGGGACCCTCATATTGAAGCCTTGGCCGGTAGACTCAGTTCTGCGGCATTTGCTGTTAAAGAAATAAGGCTCTTAACCGATATTGAAACGGCAAGGTTAATCTATTTTAGCTATTTTCAGAGTGTATTGTCCTACGGCCTATTACTTTGGGGTTCAGCAGCTAACATCGAAAGTATTTTTGTGCTTTAGAAAAGAGCTATTCGCGCCATATACAAAATTCGGCCAAGAGATTCTTTAAAATAAAATAAAAACTTTTTTATTTCATACACAATAAGTTACTTAAACAATAATCCGAGGCTAGAACCAACCTAGTAAACGTATAAAAATACGTTTGTAACAGGTGGCCCTGCTCTTCCTTAACAACAGGTAATGTATGTAAACATTATTAAAGGTTTGATAACAAAAATGCTTATTTACAAATTACTCATTTACACTTCGGTTATGTAAGTGTGTGAGTGTTTGTGTGTGTGTGTGTGTGTGTGTGTGCTTGTGTCTACACACTCGATTTTAGTAACTCTTCTGTCTCTTCATAATTTAAATTTGCTAGAGACTCTAGTAGTATTTTTTTGCATTCTCTATATTGCAGACTGTAAATATTTAATTTCTTTTGTATTTTATTATAAAGGCGTGCAGATTGTGATTGAAATTGACGCATCGCAAAAGACGTTTTACATACATGGATCGGGGCCACTCGATCTTTTCTTCGTCCACTCAATAATTTGGGGTCAAATGGTAGAGTTTTGTGCAACTTAAGAACTGTGTTTACTATATAAAGTTTCCTAATAGTTAATATATTGCAGGTGTTGTAGAGCTGTAGAATTGATTTTGAGAAAATCATGTCGAAAAGCAATAAAGTTAGTGGTTAACAGAAATCAACATATTAACTGTTGCAGGACAATACATAATAATATATGAGAATATAGTATATGTAAAGAAGTATCTCAATACATTTATAAAACGTAGCAATATACATCAATTCAAAACAAGAAATAAAAATAAGATTGCCGTTCCAAGGATTCGACTTGAAAAAACAAGAAGTTCGTTTTTGGGGAAAAGCGTAGCTAGTTTTAACAAAGTTCCACAGAATTAAGTAGAGCTCTCTTTGCACAAATTTTAACATATAGTTGTGTTGCTGTCGCTTCGGTATTAATTTTTAATTAGTACAAATATTTCAGCATATCGCATAATATTTAAACAGAAAAAAGAACCTGACGTTAGGCAAGTTTTTACGTTTTTTACCCATTTTTGGAGCACAAGGGATATGATGCGTACATGGCGAAAAATAGTGACAATGAAAAATAAAGATATTTTAAAATGATTAATGAAAAAAGGTTTTTTTAAAGTGGCTGATTTATAACCGTACGTGGCAAGTTTACATTAGTAAACAAAGTATCAATTATTTCAGTTGCGCTACATTTTGTTTAAACAAATTCGACGATCTCCGTGGCCGATTGGTGTACGCACCGGTTTTCTAGGTGCCACTATCTCTGAGGTCCCGGTTTCGATTCTCGGACGGGTAAATGTCGAAAACTAACTTTTAGATATTTTCTTGTATCTGGGTGTATGTGATCGTTGCTTCCAATTTTCAATGACACAAGTTATTGTATTATTTGATATTATCATTTTTGGTATTGGAATAATATGTATTTTATTTTATTTTTTTGTACTTAAACAATATTTTTATTTAAGTGTTTTTTTAGATATTGATTTTTGATTGATTGATTTTATATAAACGGTATACTTATTTAAATATTGATTATTTTGATTGAGTAAAAAAGTATTAGATGATGGGCTAGTATGAGTTATTTATATTTTTTCATAATAAATTATAAGTTTTATTAATTTGATTGGAATAAATCTGAAAATGTACCTACTGGTTAGAGCAGTATACATTATTTATTTTTTTCAGTGTAATTTGTAGCAAATGTTGTAGTTTTGCCTGCGAAGATCATTTCGATAATGGATATATTATCGAAATGATTTAGAGATAGAAAATAAATATAAATAGCTGCTGCTGTGTTCTGCATTTTGAAGAATCGTTTGAAGTGACTATCTTTGTTAAAAAAAGCTTTTTTTACTAGATACGAATAATATCTAAGATCTACTCTTCCTACAAACCGACGTTTACAATAAATATTCATTAATAATTCTTCTTGTATTCTACATAATATAATTTCCTTAGTAAAAGCGCACATAGGTGATATTTTAGATGTAAATAGAATGCGCGCTGCATGCCGCGTCTACACGTATTTCTCAGTCTACGAGAGTGCCGCGGCCGGAGTCTTACCGATCCCAGCACCCCCTCGCTTGTGTAAGCAACGGCCATCGACGATATTTTTTTTACCTATGCTATATCCTTAAGTTCTCTAATGAAATTCAAAAAGTTTACCAGGGCGGCTCATGCCGGCCACCCCGCTCAGCTTTTAGTGCCGACTGTTATGATTTTTACCTATATTTTATTTCTTACTAGCTGACCCAGCGCGACTTCGTTCCCGTGGCCCTACCCCCTACTCCACCCTACTCTACCCCTACCCTACCCCTACCCTACCTCTACCCTACCCTACCCCTACCCTACCCTACCCTACCCCTACCCCTACCCTACCCCTACGCTACCCCTACCCTACCCCTACTCTACCCCTACCCTACCCCTACGCTACCCCTACCCTACCCCTACCCTACCCCTATATCCTTCCTTGGACTTCCACGAACATTTCAAGACCAAAATTAGCCAAATCGGTCCAGCCGTTCACGCGTGATGTCGTGACCAAGGGAAATAGGGATTCATTTTTATATATATAGATTTGTCTGATGAAATTCAAAAAGTTTACCAGTCCGGCTCGGTATGTGCGAGAAAGAGTTGGAAGAAAATGACAGCAGAACCTGATTTGAATTATTTAGCGTCTTTTATCATCTTGATGAAAAACTTCCACTCGATTATTTTGTGATTTTTATCGCGATCGCGTCGATTTGGCTCTTATAACAATATAAATCAATAATGGTGTAGTGTTCTGTGTTGAATTGTAATGTTACTTACGACAATAAACCAAATAAACACTAATTTCACAGGTAAATAGGATTGTACAAATACCATTTTCATAGTTCATATTTTAGTTGAATATATTCCCAAATACACTAAGTGACACAATAATATCATACTATTTATTTCAGCCGTTATTTTCGATCTGTGCCCGTAGTGTAAGTTTTTATGTCAAAAAACGCAAACTATTTCGATTCCGTATTTATGTCAATTTGTATGAAAACTGTATTAGCGCCTCTAGCGGCGAGTAGCGCGCCTATATAGTTTTCATACAAATTGACATAAATACGGAATCGAAATAGTTTGCGTTTGCTTGACATAAAAACTTACACTAGGGGTACAGTTCAAGACGCATGCTGTACCCCTAGTGTATGTTTTTATGTTAAGCAAACGCAAACTATTTCGATTCCGTATTTATGTCAATTTGTATGAAAACTGTATAAGCGCACTACTCGCCGCTAGAGGCGCTGATACAGTTTTCATAAAAATTTACATAAATACGAAATCGAAATAGTTTGCGTTTGCTTGACATAAAAAAACCACATAAAAAAAGTAAGAAATAATTCCTCACCAAATAAATAACGGCGGTTTTATTTTTTTATAAAAATAATTTTGATTTCACTCTTTTTAGTGCATCGTGTAGGCAATTTACGTGTTTTCTGGTAAATAGGTATGTGATCAAACTCAAAACCTCCTTTTTCGAAGTCGGTTAAAATACCTTGAGGTATCCCCTTTCCAACAAAACAAGAATCATTTAAATCGGTTTATAAACAAAGGAGTTATGCCTAAAGATACGTATTAAATTCACATAAAGTGGTAACGAAAACGACAGTATTTTCAAGATTTCCTGAAAACTACTGAACCGATTTCAAAATTTCAAAAAATGGGACCAACTTGAAAACAAACCTGATGTAATAGGTACCGTTTGAACCATTTCAATCGGTTCAGCCGTCTTCGAGTAATCGGTGGACATACACAAAAAAAAAAAAAAAAAAACACATACAGACGAATAAAGAACCTCCTCCTTTTTGATTTAGAAGTCGGTTAAAAACTTACACTAGGGGCTCAGGTGGCTGTGTAAAAATGGAGTGGAGTGATGAAATGCTACTGGAATTCCTCGATATCCATCACACCTGTTTAGGTTTCTTCTTTTTATGCCCGCTGTACACTTTGGCCCAACCATTTAAAGAGGAAAGATTTGATTGTTTGTTTGTTTGCATCGAATAGGCTCCAGTACCCCTAGTGTAAGTTTTTATGTAAAGCAAACGCAAACTATCGCGAGTCCGTATTTATGTCAATTTGTATGAAAACTGTATCAGCGCCTCTAGCGGCGAGTAGCGCGCTTATGCAGTTTTCATACAAATTGACATAAATACGTACTCGCGATAGTTTGCGTTTGCTTGACATAAAAACTTACACTAGGGGTACAGTGCCCGTAGTGTAAGTTTTTATGTCAAAAAACGCAAACTATTTCGATTCCGTATTTATGTCAATTTGTATGAAAACTGTATAAGCGCCTCTAGCGGCGAGTAGCGCGCTTTTATAGTTTTCATACAAATTGACATAAATACGGAATCGAAATAGTTTGCGTTTGCTTGACATAAAAACTTACACTAGGGGTACTGAACTACTGGACCGATTTAAAAAAGATGTTTTGACCATTAGAAAGCTACATTCTTCCCGAGTGACATAGGCTATATTTTATCCCGATATTCCCACGGGAACGGGTACCACGCGGCTAAAACCGCGAGGATCCGCTAGTCATCATCATTATTATAAATGTGAAAGTTTAGATGTTTTGGATGTTTGTTACTCAATCATGCCACAACGGCTAAATGGATTCGGCTGAAATTTGGGACACAGATACTCTGTAGCCTGGAGAGGAACATAGGCTACTTTTTATCCCGGAAAAATATCTCATTCCCGCGGGATAACGTCGTGTAGTCCACGGAAAGCTAGTTAAAATTATAAATATTACCTAATGTGGTATGACGTTGATATCTAAGTAGGTATAGTATAGAACAAGAAACTTGTACTACAGTTCCATGGTATAGAAGTCCGCCCCATACCTATACCTATAACTTGGTATTTGAAGGAAGGCGCTGATCGTCGTGGTCGATCGGAAAAGTTAGCCTTATTCCTATGTCATAGTTTTAGTTCCAGATTTTGACGCGCATTCCTTTACAGTAATTTCTAATCTAATCTTTTGAACCTGTGTGCTAAATGAATATGAATATGAACTTTGTTTGCGCATTTCGATAGATGGCGGGCTGCCTATCATAAACAAATAACGCGAGTTAGTAAAAATCTCGCATTCGAATTAGTACGAGGTCACTTTACAGCCAGGGACAAATTCAGTGAACCACCCCTTAATTATTTTCGTGTGGCTGGCATCTCACCGTTCACTTGCAGTCCCAATCCGTTATTGCTTATGCATTGTACAGTACAACCCTAAGGGTCTGTGGACTCTGTGGTGATTACTTTCTCTGTGGGTTTGTGCGTGATTGGTGAGCATGAAGCTTCACTTAATACTGAGGTACAGTGCCACAACCATTCCTGGCCACAACCTTTAGACCTTTTCTGTTCCGGTGACAGCGGCGCTACGTACGTTTTTCTTTTTTTAACCGACTTCTAAATCAAAAAGGAGGAGGTTCTCTATTCGTCTGTATGTATGTTTTTTTTTTTCTTTTGTATGTCCACCGATTACTCGAAGACGGCTGAACCGATTGAAATGGTTCAAACGTTATTACATCAGGTTGGTTTCCAAGTTAGTCCCATTTTTTGAAATTTTGAAATCGGTTCAGTAGTTTTCAGGAAATCTTGAAAAGACTGTCGTTTTTGTTACCACTTTATGTGAATTTAGTACTTATCTTTAGGCATAACTCCTTTGTTTATAAACCGATTTAGATGATTCTTGTTTTGTTAAAAAGGGGATACCTCAAGGTATTTTAACCGACTTCGAAAAAGGAGGTTTTGAGTTTGATCACATACCTAATTACCAGAAAACACGTAAATTGCCTGCACGATGCACTAAAAAGAGTGAAATAAAAATTATTTTTATAAAAAAATAAAACCGCCTTCTAAAAAACCACATCAAAAAAGTAAGAAATAATTCCTCACCAAATAAATAACGCAAGTACTTTGAAGTCGGGCGGGTTTTTTAGAAGGCGGTTTTATTTTTTTATAAAAATAATTTGTAGCAATTTAACCGGCCCTGACTTCTAAGAACTTCAGCCGCCAGAAGCGCTATGGTTGGACCAAGGAATTTATAATACAACAGGAAGGTGCACTGCTGCTAAAAAACGGTCCTAATGAGATAGTAAGAACGAGGTCAGTTTATCTCACTCCATCCCATTACGGCGGCCACGAACATGCGCGACGGGCGGCGGGCGGCGACGAGCGAATTGCGAACTTGACACAACGAAGACGGAAAACGTCAGAAAACGTCATTCGGCTTGAAATGTTGCTACTTTAACATTCTGAAATCTATCATTCAAATTATTTTCTAGGATAAGCCATAAAAAACTTAAACGACCTGATACATTTTTTATACATATATACCATATACCTAAATTAATATGCGATGTTTTCTATTGACTAAAAGTAATACGAAGCGGAAATTTTACGAAATTTAATTTTTATAACGAAAGTTGTGAACCATAAATCTACTAAACCTGTTATTTAAGAGTGCTGGCAATTTCAGAGAAAGGGACACCCTCACCTCGTTCTTGCGGTCTCAGCTGGACCGTTGACATTTTGTATTGAAATATAAACCTTATCTCTTAACATTAAAGTGTATTTTTAAATACACAAAAATACGGAGTGCACCTTCCTGTTGTACGTAGTACTTATAAATTCCTTGGGTTGGACATCAACTTGACAGCAGAATGACATTAAAAAAAAACACGCTAGTTTCACATTTTGGCCACCGGCACAGCAAAGTTTGTGGCACTGTAACCAGTATTATGTGAAGCTTCATGTTGGTGAGGCACCAGCAACACGAAAAGAAGAAAGAAGTGATTCACCATACTATATCTATGGATTCACCGAAGTTGTCCCTGATGGCGGAAATACCTACACTACACGGTTCACTTTTGCCTTTCAATTTGGAT
Organism: Crambus lathoniellus; assembly: GCA_949710035.1. Taxonomy (NCBI): domain Eukaryota; kingdom Metazoa; phylum Arthropoda; class Insecta; order Lepidoptera; family Crambidae; genus Crambus; species Crambus lathoniellus. The sequence goes on along the minus strand of OX453303.1, from coordinate 19,335,947 downwards.
GAAGCGACCAAATTGAACAATTTAAACGTAAAAGTGAATCATTCAATGTCAATGTGCGCCTGTATTACTGCGCCTTTCAACCAAAGTGAATCAATTTGGTTGAATCGTGTAAATTAGCATGACTGAACCGTGGTCAAATTCGAGCAACGCGGGCCTTCGGGCGGAAACGGAAGGCCCGCGTTGCTCGAAGGTGGTCAATAACAATAATATTTTTTTCTCACAAAAAGGTACTTACTTATTAGAGGAAATGGAATAACACGACATTAATTATTTACAAAATATTTATTGATTTTTCTAGAATTTAATTAAACTTCGTATAAATTATATTCATAATAACCGAGTCTTGTTTGGTAACTTATAGAAATAAAATTAAATAGTTTTACATTGTTTACTGACACTGACAGACAACGCATAGCCGAAACTACCGGGTGCAATAACTGACATGTTTGACATGTATGTTTCTTGGGGAGTGTAGGCCAGCACTAAGAGAGGATTTTTGGAAATTCGCCCACTAAGGAGATAAAAGGGGGTACACGCAGACGAAGTCGCGAGCGGAACGCTAGTGGATATCTATTAATAGGCTAAATGATGTTATTGAAAAATTGAAAATGAAGTATTTTAGGAAAAATCGACTCTTCTCACAACAAGCTCCGATGGGACACGAACCCACGACCTTTCGCTATCCGGGTGACTGCTCTAAAATATTTCATTTTAAATTTTTCAATAATCATTAATCATATTATTAAGTTGTAAGCCAAAAACTGAAAAAAAGTTAGAAAATTCCAATGTTTTTCGAGCATCACGAAGTTAGCACAGGTTTTTCGAGGTTGCAAATTTGGTTTAACAACATCTCAAACAAAATATCAGGACCTGGCGATTTTTTGCGACCTTACGCGATTTTTATGTCTACGGTAGGGTTTGGGAAGTCACGACAATTTCAAAATCCCGGGACACAAGACAGCCTATGATCAAAGCCCCGGGACTTCCCGGGACGTCGACTTCTCAGAATAAAATTAGAATCGAGTTAATTTCTGGCAAAATGAATTAATAAAAAGGCAAATTTTAGTAAAAATGTAGTAAGACTAAGCATATTATATTATTAATACTTGTGACCACAAATGTCACCTATTAAAAGTAATCAAAAGCGGCCAAAATGGTAGAGATTAAATACTATTTTAAATCGACCATGGACAAAATTTCAGTCTTGTATAGCACGTCAGTTAGACGAGTGTTCTCATACAAAATTACCATTTTATTTTACAATATTTTTTAAGCTTTTGTTTAAGATTTCGGCCATTATTTTAATATACACCTCACCAAAACATCAAACAAAGTATTCAAATAGGCCAAGCCCTTTCTGCCAATCTAAAAATACCTATCTGTCGTAAATCTTTAAAAATTGTTTTTAATTATTAAAAAAATATTATCATCACTCCATGTTCACTCAGGTAACGACATTATGTTTAGCCTAAAGACTGGGAGAATTAAATTAAGTAGCAATAGTTAATGACTTCAGCCACAGCGCCGCTGTCACCGAAACATAAATATTTGTCGTACTATATTGTGTTGTGTACTCTGTAGTTACATAGTAGTACAAAGTAAAAGTTAATTACTTAAACGAATTCATGACGGCTTTCAACGATTTGTAAATAAAAATAATTTTTACAATTTATACAATCGTATCTCGTCTCGAATCTCGACCCGAAAGTCCCCCCGGAACCCGAGACAACAAAATTTACGAAAAGTCCCGGGACTTCGAGACACGAGACGTCTCGGGACCCATCCCCTAGTCTACGGTGTCTGGCCTACTCTACTATCCAATCCACCGTGTTTAAATATACCAGAGCACGCAAACTGATTCTGTTTCGACTGTGGAGTGACGGCCTGGCCACGAACATGGGCGGCGGCGGCGCGGCGACGAGTGAATTGGGTATTTGATTGTTGTGGAAATGTAGATATTTAATTATGACATTCAGAAATATAACATTATTGAATAACAAATGTGAAAAAGAAATTCAATATGGATACCGTAAGGTACTAATATATATTCTGTGATCTGGATTATAATAGCGAATTATGCAACTTAATTGTGTGTGACTCTCGCTATCTCTTTTTAAAACGAAATTTTCTATGGCGAGACTATAGAAATGTGACGTCACATTTCTATAGCGCTCTCCTTGTCTAATTAGAAAGTTTGATGGTCTATATATATCGCTGAAAATGATTATTTAGGTATATACAACATAGGTATTTGAAAATAAATGCCTATGTTGTGTTGCTACTAGTTCAATAAACATTTTAAGTAAAAAAAAAAATTCACTCAAATACCCAATTGCAAAATTATTGCGCGCTCGCGACAGACGTCTAATCAAATAAGTCAATGAGACGCACCAACTGACGCGCCGCCCCGGCCGGCCGCCGCGCATTTTCGTGGCCAGGCCGTGAGAGGGACGGGTATAAAGAAGTTTCGAATATTGCGTTTCAAAGTATTCCCACTGGGTTGTGGAACGTGAGGAGGGCGTGGCTGGCATATTAATTTATTAAGGGACAATTCAAACCACGATGGCAGCGGCTGGCAAGCGGCGCGCCCGGCGAGCACTTTTAGTGTGAAATTTTTTAAACTTTATCTAGATAATTAAAAATAACCAGTATTAGTTGATAAGTTCGAAATAGGCTCGTGACCGTCCGCGGCGTCGATAATCACAACAATCGGCATCAATGCCGGCGATAATAGGCAGTCGAGCGGCCACGAGAAATGCTCGCGGCCCGTGTTGGTAGCTGCGCGCCGGCGCCGTTATACAAGGCGGGTGGGTTCGGATGGACACCAGCAGCCGCTGCTGGTGCGCTGGCCACTGCCGACCGCTGCCATCTTGGTATGAATCGGGCCTAAAGCTTCGATTCAAAATCAATGCATAAAACCGCGCGAGAGAGTAACATTTAGCATAAATTTCTACCTTTTGGCTTTGGAGCCGCCCGCGACTTTGCACACAGCCATGTGTTTGCCATTCAGTTATATCTGTACCTATGCCAAATCGTCAGTCTGACACTCTGACCTGACTCTAATGCGTCAGACGCACAGACAAAACAATGCTTGGTTAAGAAAGGTATTAATGAGCGTCTACTTATGAAGACTTTTCTAACTCAAGCATCGCGACACAGGCTGGTACAATACGATCGCTCTTAACTTCTGTGGAACACGTACACGGGCAATTGTTTTTGGCGAAAATCTTTCAACTGTAATGGATTCATATGAAACAATTAAGTGGAGCGAAGTAGTCTCCATATTTCGTGGTATTGTGTGGCCGTATCCCAGCAATTTACAGGTTGATACATCTTGATTTGATTTTGTCATCGCACTGAAATTGTTTGATGTGGTCGTGACGTCATATTGGCGGGGATAGGCAGGAATCGAGCAATTTTAGTTGCCCGTGTAAGCGCGCCTTAACACAGATAACGTTTAAGGATTAATATTCATGTCGTTAACATAAACTAAAAAAAACAGAGTCAATTTAAAAACAAAAGCAGTATCAGAACTGCATTGAAGACATTTTCGTATTGTTTATAAATGAATAGAAGATTCTTACAAAGAACAACAAAATGATGCTATAATCCTTTTATGCAACAACAATACTCCCAATACTCACGCTCCATAAGAGAAATTATTCAAATTTGTTGCGAAATAAAGAATTATATAACAAGAACTAATGAAGTAGCATAGTTTTAATTTGTTCCAGACTCATACTAGTTTTGATTTGTTGTGTTACAAATTCAATGTTATGTAGACTTCAAATTCCAATAACAATATCTACATAATAATGATTAACATCTTTCTGCCCTTACCCTAATTTATTTGGGCCTCAATTAGTATGCCAACTGTTGGCATAGTATCTAACACGCCATTTTCTGTGTTGCACATACTCAGATCACAAAGTCACTCATAAAAGTCTTTGCAATCCTTGTAAGAAACAATAATTCAAATTTCTATAAAATCTTAGATATTTGTTCTATACACTGGGCTCAAAATAAAAAGGTTACATCTCTTTGAAACTTTGAACCGGCAATAATGTATAATTAATTTTCATAGAGAAATGTGTTTTTTAAAACATTGGCAATATAAAAATGCTACCTATGAGATGGTAAGACAATTCTTTCTTTGGCATTAACATGCAGTCACATTATATGCCATTTTCTGTGCAAGAATACAATATTGTGACCTTGTCTTAGAATAAATTTAAATATTATCTTAATTACTTAAGGCTAATCTTATTTTTAGATAAAAATTTAACACTGTGATTTAAATATGGAATATGAATTATCTAAATAACAAATTCGTGTTTAGCTAGTCTGGAGTTCGAGACCTCGGTGGTTCGTTGCCAAAGCAGTGTTTATGTGTAGGATCTTTATAAGAATTTTCATGTAATACACTATGGGAACTCGTACGACACTTTGTTAAACATAACTCATAGTCATCAGTGAGTGTGCGAAAAAGCACATTCTCTTCCGCTGAAAGCTTGGACAGCACCAACTCTAACAGATCTCTCTGCAAAATAAAAATTTTAAGCATTATTAAATTAATCTTAAAAGCAAACTGGGACTTTTTATAACTGCATCTGATTTGAGTTTCACAAGTTATGATGCATAAATTTGGTGATTGATGTTTCAGTTCTTATTATACAATTTTATTATCATAACAACATTGACAGGTCATCATCATCAGACATTTACTGTCTTCACGGCTGGGCACAGGCCTTCTTTAACAATAGATAAGAAGCATGGCAGGTTATGGTTAATGTTAACTTATAAAGTATGTGAATATAGTTCATACCTTATTAGGCTCTAAGCAGCATGAAACACAGTGTTCATATATAACACAACAGTGATTGTCTTTACAAGACTCACAGTTGTATCTCTGAGAGAAGTCTGACAATGGGTCACAGCAACCATTCTTCATAACATCAGTTCTATGGCATATGTAGCCTGAAAAATAAGTTAAATACCGTGTTTAACTCAAATTCATTCATACTGATAAATTTTTAATTAGGGAAACAGCAGATTGTAGGTGGAGTAATGGAGTTATTTCTCCAAGTAAGTCCCATGGATAGCATGTATAAATACTTGTTATTTATAACTAGTACCGTAAGACCGGGTTACTTTGACTTAACTTAACTTTGACCCAAAATAGAATATTTTTTAAACTTTTTGTTTTGCAATATAATAATCAACTGAGCATAATAATACTTGTCTTAATCCTTCGACAATGGCTTGCAGCTGATAGATACAAGTTCATACCACAGGATGACATAGTTATACTGTTTTCAAATGTGAGCCAAAGTTACCCCCTAGGGCCAAAGTAACCCGGTTCTACGGTATCTCCTCTTCCTTTACTCAATATTCTGCAACAATTATACAATGTATTACAAAACAAGTCAGACACAATACTCGCCTCTATCATCAACTAAGTACAGTTTCCCTTGCACAGAATTCCTGCAAGTAATACTATCATTTGCATCTTTGTGTTCTTGGAGAGTTCGCCACACAAACGGCTTCCTTTCTATCATTATTTCTTGATACATCATATTCCGACTGTTACCCTGAAGCAAAGAAAACACGGTGTTTACCTACTTACTTCTTGTTTTGGCATTGAACTCAGGTTTCTAGACGAACAAAAATAGTTCTAACCTCTCTAAGAAAACTGACGATACAGTAGGTCAGAGAAGATGCGAATATAATCCCGAGGACTAATCGTCTTCTTATAAACCTCACTAATGCAGCATACCACATTTTACAGCAACTGATTTCATTCAATAAAATAAAACATAAATTAATGTGTGTGCAAGCATCACAAATTATTATCATCTTCAATTGCAACACTGACGCGTTGGCTTCATCACTTTGCACAGAACCATCGTAGTTGATTGAAGTTATTACGATAACATAAATAAATAAAAAATGCTTTCACTAATAGTTATTTCTGTTTTAATTTATTCTAATTATTTGAAACACTGTTGTTTTTCAATGAAATGAAAGAAAACAAGCGAAGCAAGAATGACATTGACAGTCAGGTGGCAGTGGCAGTTTCTGTCAGTCAATCAGCAATGACCATAGACAAATAATGTGCGACAAGCTTTTCTGTTCCGGTGATTATTATTGGAACTAAAACAGTTTTCATACGACACAGTCCATTTTGACAGCTAATTTTGTATTGTATGTGGCTCCTCTGTCACGGCTGTCACCGGAACAGAAAAGCTTGTGGCACGCTCATGAAGTTATAAATGTCAAATTTGGTGGCGACACTTTTTTATTCAGGGTGAGAGCTCCAGTTACCTCAGAGTATTAAGTCAAACTTCATGGGCACGCTTCTATCACAGCCTTCTCTATCGTCTGTAGAAGACTAGAAGACGATAGAGGCCGTGTTCCGTTTTGAGTCAATAGTACTGTTGGCGCTGTGAGCGCTAAAAGCTGTTCCGTTTTGATTATCGCGCTGACAGCACTGTTGACGCGATTTCAATGAGGGATTTTCTGACAGATGATTAAAAAAGAAAAAAGTTAGTTCCAAAAAACTCAACAGATGGCGTTCATCAGACATAGGTTTGCTTTTTTAAATTTGCTGGCAAGGGCCCTGTTTAACCATTTTTACAAGTCTACAATTATGTAAGAAAGCTAGTGAAGTACTTGTATTTTTACTCTAGTAGAACATCAGAATCTCAAGTTGGCGGCCATTTAAGAAGAAATCATTCACTATAATTACGAGTGTAATGTCAGTGACATTGACATTAAGATAATAGTAGATTGTATTACAAGGGAGCAAAATAGCATATTTACGGCGAGGGCGCTATTTTAATCCAGAGCGCAGTGAAGGATTCTATAGTAGAATCCCGAGCGTAGTGAGGGATTCTAAAGTAGAATCCTGAACGCAGCGAGGGAAAGCTAAAAGCTTTTAAAACAATAAATATTAAAAAATCAGAAGACTTATGGGGTATATCAACTAATGTTATTAAATCAATAATTGATCCAATAGCTCCTTATTTAGCTTTTATTTTTAATAAGTGTATTGACGAAGGAGTCTTCCCCGATTTAATGAAATGTAGTAAGTTAATTCCGCTTTTTAAATCTGGAGACAAGGGTGACCCCACTAACTTTAGGCCGATATCAATTTTACCAGCACTTAGTAAAATTTTTGAAAAGTTAATATACGCTCAATTAGTAGATTATTTGGTATTAAATCAAATCCTTCATAAGAATCAATTCGGATTCTCTAAAAGTAAAAATACCACAGATGCTGGAATTGCACTTCTTAAACATATCCTTGACGCTTGGGAGGGTAGGCAGGACGTAATTGGTGTATTCTGTGAGCTTTCCAAAGCTTTCGATTGCGTTGATCACCAAACTCTTTTAATGAAGTTAGAACATTATGGTGTCTCGAAAAAATCAGTTAACCTTTTGCGTTCATATTTGAGTAATAGAAATCAAAAAGTGATTGTTAATAATACTGCGTCTTCTGGAGCCCCCATTATAATGGGCGTGCCCCAAGGCTCAATATTGGGTCCTTTACTATTTTTAATCTACATAAACGATCTACCTTACTACGCGCATAATTTATGTGAGACAGTACTATTTGCAGATGTTACTTCTCTAATTTTTAAAATTGACCGAGGGAATAATTGCTCTGACGAAGTAAATAGTGCTCTCGCAAAGGTCGCACATTGGTTTAACATTAATAACTTGTCTATAAACCCTAAAAAAACAAATTGTGTCAAATTCTCACTACCAAATGTAAGGAAGGTTGATTTAAGTATTAGTTTGAATGCAGATGCAGTCGAATTAGTTGACAGCACGAAATTCCTTGGTATTACCTTAGATTCACGACTACAGTGGGATCCACATATTGAGGCCTTGTCGAGTAGACTCAGTTCTGCTGCGTTTGCAGTAAAAAAGATAAGGCTATTAACTGATATTGAAACGACAAGACTTGTTAACTTTAGTTATTTTCATTAGTTATTTTCAGGGCATGCCCTATGGCGTGTTGTTGTGGGGCTCAGCAGCCAATATTGGAAATATTTTTGTACTTCAAAAAAGAGCGGTACGCGCCATATACAGCCTCCGCCGGCGCGATTCATTAAAAGTTTTGTTTAAAGAAATTAATATACTAACCTTAGCAGGGCAATACATCTATGAGAATATATTATATGTTAGGAAACATCTTGACTCATTCACTAAGAATAGTGATATTCATAATTTTAACACAAGAAATAAAAATAAGCTTGCCGTTCCAAGATTTAGACTTGAAAAAAGTAGAGGCTCGTTTTTGGGAAAAGGCATAGCATTCTTTAATAAAGTTCCACAAGAAGTAATCGAGCTGCCTTTAAATAAATTTAAAAAACATGTTAAAAAGACGCTCTTAAGCAAAGGCTATTACAAAGTAGAAGATTATTTAAATGATCACAACGCTTGGTTGTCATAATTATAGTAACACTAACAATGTATAAAAGGAAAATATTCCTATACATAAGTATGAGAATACTTTCATTCAGCATTAGCTTTTTGTATAAATTTTATTATTGTATCATTTTGTCCAGCAAAGACATAATTTTTTTTGTAAATGCGTTGCTTCTGTTAAAGCTGATGAGTTTTTTTCGCCTGTTTTTCTTGTCAGTTAAAAGATGTCCATAACAGGTGGTAGGTAAAAAAATATTGGACGATTCATAAGCATTAATTTTATTTAATCTATATAAATAAAAAAATTATGACTATGACTATGACCATGACTATACGTCGCCCAAGGTGAAAATAATTTTGCGGCCGAGTAATACACTCTACTTTCATTTCGAATTCATGGAAAGTAAATACACTTTGCTTTTCATCCCCCTATATAAGAAAAGCAACAAAAACAACTAAAACTATCTAGAAAAATAAAAGAATGGTGGCGGGGGGCATCGCCTTCTCTATTTTTTCTATTATATTTAAAAAATTTGAAGTTCAATTAAACAAAAAATAAAAAAATTATATGTCCATCAGATGCCTCCTATGTATCTCTGGGGTACCATAATAGGGGGTTGAAAAATTTTGTTAGATTTTAGCTTCGACGCACTGTTTTTGAGATATTCTCATTTTTATAAAATTCATTTTTGAAACAGTTCCGGCCCCCCCACCCCATACAACATCAGTAGAAAACTTTTTCATTGCCGATGAGATAACTCTATGGTTGACTGTAACCAAATTCAGTTCTATTTTTAAAAATACTTTTACACCCTAGGGTGCAACGCAGAGTTTTGAACCCACTGCTCAGTTTAAAGGCCTGATCAGACGAGGGACTGTCCGCCGAGTACTTTTTTGTCCATCGATATAGATCTCTTATAAATTGTATCGGAAAACGCACACAAAGAACTAAAAGTACCGCGGACAAAAAGTCCCCGAAAGTACGGCTGACACCGAGAGACTGGACTGGACAAAAGTTCGCGGTAGTCCCCGAAAAAATAGAACAAACGTAAATAGGCGTAACAACGCACACAACGAACTTTAGTCTGCATGGAGCGCCCGATAGTAAAGTACGTCTTCGGGCAACAAATGACCGCACACTATATGCGTTGAGTCCGCGACAAGTACCCGGAGGAAATATTTTGGACGTACAGGGACTTTTTGTCTCACGGGGACAAAAGTCCTTCGTCTGATTAGGCCTTAAATATACATCACTTTTCGAATATGAGAGATGAAAAATATTTATCAGCCAATGCATTTATATGTCATTAGGTATTCCAATGACACTCTTTTTTGTTACCGTAAAAACACTTGTTATTTACTTCGTGAAACAGAATTTACAAGTCCATGTTACATTTCGAAGCTTGTGAACTTGTAAACTTGTATCTTTCGAGAAATAGGCCCATCTCTGTGTGGTAGTCAAAGATATTATAATATAACATTTATGTATGTAAAATAGTGGCTGTCAGCTGTCTCATATGACCATACGTATTTTTTTAAAGTGTAGGTGAGACGAAGGTGAGACGGAAGACAGCCACTGTGTAATTTGTGGTGGACAAAAAATTGTTCGTACTGCACTCTCCGACGATACCGAAGATATCCCGGACGTCAGCCTGTACGAGATTAGAATGGCTCTCAAGCAGCTCAAAAACAACAAGGCGGCGGGCGATGACGGAATCACAACAGAACTTCTGAGAGCGGGCGGTAAGCCGATACTTAAGGTCCTCCAGAAGCTCTTCAACTCTGTCATCCTCGAGGGCAAAACGCCAAAGGCATGGGGCAGAAGCGATGTGATGCTGTTCTTCAAGAAGGGTGATAAGACTCTCTTGAAAAACTACCGACCCATCTCGCTTCTGAGCCATATCTACAAGTTGTTTTCGAGAGTCATTACGAATCGTCTCGCTCGCAGGTTCGACGACTTCCAACCTCCCGAACAAGCCGGGTTCCGAAAAGGTTATAGTACCATAGACCACATTCATACGCTGCGGCAAGTTATACAGAAGACCGAAGAGTATAACTTGCCACTATGCTTGGCGTTCGTGGACTATGAGAAAGCCTTTGATTCGATCGAGACCTGGGCAGTGCTGCAGTCTCTTCAGAGGTGCCAAATAGACTACAGGTACATCGAGGTGCTGAGGTACTTATACCAAAACGCCACCATGTCAGTCCGACTACAGAACCAGAGCTCTAATCCTATCCAACTACAGCGAGGTGTGAGACAGGGAGACGTCATTTCTCCGAAACTATTCACAGCTGCGTTGGAGGATATTTTCAAACTACTGGACTGGAAAGGATTCGGCATTAACATCAATGGCGAGTACCTAACACACCTGCGGTTTGCCGATGATGTAGTTCTCATGGCTGAGACCTTGGAAGACCTGAACACAATGCTCGAAGATCTCAGCAATGCTTCCCAAAGAGTGGGTCTGAAGATGAACATGGATAAGACGAAAATCATGTCCAATGCCCATGTTGCATCCGCTCCAGTTAATGTTGGGAACATTACACTCGAAGTTGTTGACCACTATGTCTACCTAGGACAGGCAATCCAATTAGGTAAGTCCAACTTCGAGAAAGAGATCTCTCGTCGAATCCAGCTCGGATTGGCAGCGTTTGGGAAGCTCCGGCATATATTTGCGTCCAAAATTCCTCAATGTCTCAAGACTAAGGTCTTTGACCAGTGTGTGTTGCCAGTTATGACTTATGGAAGCGAGACGTGGTCTTTTACTATGGGTCTCATAAGAAGGCTCAAGGTTACCCAGCGAGCAATGGAGAGAACGATGCTTGGTATTTCCCTGCTCGATCGAATCAGAAATGATGAGATCCGCAGGAGAACTAAAACGACCGACATCGCTCGAAGGATTGCTCAGTTGAAGTGGCAGTGGGCGGGACACATAGCGCGGAGAACCGATGGCCGTTGGGGCGGAAAGGTTCTCGAATGGCGACCGCGAACCGGACGACGTTCCGTGGGCAGGCCCCCTACAAGGTGGACCGACGATCTGGTCAAGGTCGCGGGAAGCCGCTGGATGCGGGCAGCGCAGGACCGATCGTTGTGGAGATCCTTGGGGGAGGCCTATGCCCAGCAGTGGGCGTCTTACGGTTGAAATGATGATGATGATGATGACTGCACTCTCCACTTACGTCAGTATTAAGTCGAGCTTCATAGTGCGTCTTAATGAGTCGCGCGCCACTTAAAAGTCAACGTCATATTTGTTTGTTAACCAGCTGGTTACAAATGCTTCAGAAAGAAAATCTTTTTTTGTAGAAAAATATAGAAAGATTTGATGGTGTGGTGCGGTAAATCTGTTGTTTGTTAAGAATGGCCTGTACTTTTCCCGGTTATTCAAGCAGAGTGAGTGTTTTGAAAGAAAATAATGAACACATATCATTTCAGAGGTAAGTCACACTCATTGTTTTGTGTTTTTGCGAACACATTTTTATAGCTTACAGGGGCCCTACCGCGTAACTTTATGGGTATGAACTTCATACGTTTTTGGGAACTTTAAGTCAATTTTATAAAGAAAATAGCAGCTATCAGTTCCTTGTTTTGTGACGTCGGGTATAACGATAACTAGCTAGCAACGTTCAACAGAACAAAGCAGCAAAAATCTATCAAAATAAAGAATTCAAATGACAGTTGAAGCCCATATCCATATCCATATTTCTTAGCCGGTAGCCCCCCTGGGGGGCTACCGCGTAACTTTATGGATATGAACTTCATACGTTTTTTGGAACTTTAAGTCAATTTTAAAAATAAAATAGCCACTATCAGTTCTTTGTTTTGTGACGTCGGGTATAACGATAGGTAGCTAGCAACGTTCAACAGAACAAAGCAGCAAAAATCTATCAAAATAAGGAATTCAAAATTCTTATCTGCTTGCCTTAAAATGTGTTTTCTTTTGTTTTTATTCATTTTATTAAGAATTACATTTAAATTTAAAACATGTATCGCGCAACTTACAGTATATAGTAGAATTGTCTTTTGTTTTTAACTAATATTAAAGCTTTAAGTAGAGTTCCTAAGTAATTGAAAATTGTTCACCGCTATGATCATTAGTTCGCCTATACTTAACTGTTTTTATCATAACCCATTGTGTAATGAGCGATTTTCTGAGAGGCCATTTAAAAAAAAAAGCTTCCAATTGCTTCACTAGATGGCGTTGAATAAGTATGTACATGTCTATGGTATATTTTGGCATGAAACATATTTAAATTAATTACTTTTTAACAACCCAAAGGAAACTTATAATATATTAAATAAGTACTACTGTGAGGAACAGAAACGAAATAGGTAAATTTAATGATTTAGGTTAATAAATAACATCTGTCTGACGTTCCGTTTTACGTAAAAAAGTCGCGTCAAAGTAAAATTTATAACGTTCCGTTCCTTCTCACTGCATAGGTGGGACAGCGCCATCTAGTGACTGAGCTTTCAGAAAATCGCCCATTGTGATGGAAACTGACCTTAGTCATACCATGTTAAGGTCATTTTTCAATTTGACGACTCTGTATGAAATAAAACAGGGAGAAAAAAACAACCCTTGGAGTTTCTTGCCGGTTCTTCTCCAAGGCCTCCCGCTGTAGGGTTTGCGAACCGATGGCGTAGCTTCTATGACGTTCACAAGTATTGTAAATAACAATCTAAATTGAATAAACAAATTTGAATCTTGAATCTTGAATCAAATGACAGTTCAAGTCCATACCCATATCCATATTTCTTAGCCGGTAGCCCCCCTGGGGGGCTACCGCGTAACTTTATGGATATGAACTTCATACGTTTTTGGGAACTTTAAGTCAATTTTATAAAGAAAATAGCCGCTATCAGTTCCTTGTTTTGTGACGTCTGGTATAACGATAACTAGCTAGCAACGTACAACAGAACAAAGCAGCAAAAATCTATCAGAATAAGGAATTCAAATGACAGTTGAAGCCCATACCCATATCCAGAGGGGGGCTACCACGTAACTTTATGGGTGTGAACTTCATACGTTTTTTGGAACTTTGAGTCATTTTTAAAAAAAACCAGCCGCTATCAGTTCCTTGTTTAGTGACGTCGGGAATAACGATAGCTAGCTTGCAACGTTCAACAGAACAAAGCAGCAAAAATCTATCAGAATAAGGAATTCACATGACAGTTGAAGCCCATACCCATATCCAGATTTCTTAGCCGGTAGCCCCCCGGTCCGTATTTGCAAAAACTAAATCGGTGTACGTGTATATGTTATGGACCAAGTGATAAATTGGGCAGTATACATAGTGCCCGGTCATTATGAAAAATGCGCAATATGAGAGGGCAAAAGCGAGTTTGCCTTGACAGTCCTGTAGAACACGTGATAGGTTAGAAATTTAAGGCGATTGCGAAGCGCAGCGTAGCGATCGCCTTCGATCGATCGTGGTTATTTTTTTTTTGCACCACAAAGAAGAAAAAGGAAAAAAGAAAAAAATACTCATATTGCGCATTTTTCATAATGACCGGGCATTATGTATACTGCCCAATTTATCACATGGTCCATAACATAATTACACAGTTTAACATTGAATTGGTTGAAGAAAATCGGGTGTTTTTAGGCTAAAAATATATAATTTAAAGCCGATTGGGATTTTGAGTTTTTTTAGGCAATGAACAGATTCTTTGTATGGAGGGAGACCCATACACTAATTCTTCAGTCGATGAAACTTTACTGGGTTATAAAATAGCATGAGCCATAAACTTTTAAATAATGGGAGAGTTTCCTGCAGTAGTTTTTCGATGCACTAGATGGCGCTGTAACCCTAAAGCCCCCAGTACAGGATGGCCGACCATGGTCGGCGACCATGACCAATCCATCGTACATTGACACTTTTGAAAGAACCTTTTTAAACTTGTTCGTTCAAAAGTGTCAATGTACGATGTATTGGTCATGGTCGCCGACCATGATCGGCCAACCTGTACTGGGGGCTAAACACAACCTACATTTTTCAGCATAATAAGGCAAAATTTTAGTTCATTCAGCCTAAAAAAGACTTGAGTGTCGGTCGGTTGTACTGTCAAATTAATCTGTCTGTGGTAAAGTTTTTCTTCTGTGAGGTCTGCGGATTGCTTTGCTTCCATGCGTTGGTGTTGGTGGTGTTTTGTGAGCGTATTCGTTTTTCTTGATAATTTGATTGAAACCTGGCTTGGACTGGTACTGAATACTGGACCCCGATTGGATAGCTTAAAATTTTTGGCCTTGGCACTGAATACTTGACACCGATATTGCTTAACGTTTTGGACTTGCCTAATCACCGCACTGGTGAACGAACTTCAATCAGATCGAAAGACCATAGATCGTGTCGTCTTGATCAGCCCCTGTACCGGCTAAAAAATATGGATATGGACATGGGCTTTATTTGACATTTGAAGCCCATATTTTGTCTTTGTATGGGCAAATTATGGGCTTCAAATATCAAATGAAGCCCATGTCCATATCCAGATTTTTAGCCGGTAATAACCCAGACACATCGTATAAGACACGCGTCCCGGATCAAAGAAGCTTTTTGATATCACGAGTGTGGTACAATAGCGCCATCGATGACTGAAGAAGATCTAATGAGGTATTCTGTATTGCCTGAAAGAGAAAATGTTGACACTTCAGCCAATATGTATCGAGAGGGGTTTTTAATTAGTTACTATTATAGCCGATTAACATATGATAATACTGAAGGTGTTTATTTTTAAATGCGAAAAAACATTACAGTCGTCACAAATTAAGATGCCCGTTTTGACACATGGTAATGACCCTAGAATGTAACTTGTTACGAAAACCAAAAAATCAAATATATGCTGATTACTTATCAAAGGTGTATGAAAATAATATGTTACATTTTTGAACGCATCATAAATTAAGGCAAAGTGTATTCCTCGTATTATTTTTGCGTTTATTCTAAAGTAAACGCAGATTCGATTAACTACGAAACGTCTAGAAAAACAGTTACGTTCTCAGTCTTTATTTTTTTAAATAGGTACTAGTGTTGTAACCGTTGTGTGCAGGATTTCTCCAACTTCATTCAATTTTATCGAAATAATCGTTATAACCAATTTAATAGATTAATTTGTGAAATTGATCTTTTTTGTGAGAAAACTAGATTGGTGCTTAAGCATTAGTGAAATTATGAATTGGCAACAATGATTTCGATAAAACGGTTTCTAGGCAATCGCAAACTTATCCAAGGAGAACGTTCCGAATGAACCGAATAAAAAAAAAAACTTTAAATAAGACCTAGACAACCTTGTACACCTCACCATGTCGAATCGTCACGTTCACCTTTCCAGAGATTTCTTAAAACACGTTTCGTTCGGCTTGTTCGAAGCGTTCGCATCGGACAAGCGTGCGTTTACCATAAGCGGCCTGTACACGTTGGTCCAACCACTGGCCAATACATCGTACATTGACACTTTTGAACGAACAAGACGTATAAAAAGGTTCTTTCAAAATTGTTAATATACGACTTATTGGCCAATGGTTGGGCCAACGTGTACAGGCCGCTTTAATAAGTAATGTGGCTACTCTATGACCCTATGATGTGAGCTGTAGTTAAAATACTTGCACTTTTAGAGCCAACGCGCACTTGTGATTTTTAGTCGACCGATAGTTTAGTCGGAATCGTAAGACGATCGTGCGTGATCAAACTGTCGTCGGCCGATAGTTTGGTTTTGAGAACCTGCGAGCACTTGTGATTTTAGTCGATCGATAGTTGGTCGATAGTTTAGTTGAATCCGGGCGCGCGCTCACAGTCCTTCATGCACAGGCCAATAGTTGTCCGATAGTTGTATAACTGTAACTTTATCTATAGTTGTAGTAACTATTGGCCAGTCATTTTCGATAGTTCAATACTGAGTGCGCAGTCTACCGATAGTTGGGCGATATTTTAGTTGAATGCAGTGCGCGCGCTCACATAGGTAGTCCTTCATGCACATTACCGCCCGACCGATAGTTGTGCCATAGTTTCGGCCAGTCATTTTCGATAGTTTGATCTATACTCCGAGAACGACCAAACTATCGCCCGATTAAAAATCACAAGTGCGCGTTCGCTCTTATATAAATTATGCAATTTAGGTGTATTCGATTCAAGTTTATATAACATAAAAGGTCAATTTATACTTTAATAATATGTTTATTAAAAGTATAAGTACCTTTATAGTAAGTTTAACATTTTATAATAATAACTTTAGTCTTAATCCACATAAGTTGCAAACCTACTATAATCGATTAGTTACTCAGAACCTTAATCGATTAATCGCGAGAATCGATCACGGACTCGTATGGTTACATGCCTAATCACGTCACTTTGGCATGTGTCAAAACCTCTGAGTACTGAATCCTATCCTGGATTCAGTACTCAGAGGTCAAAACGGGCATCTTAATTTGTGACGACTGTAATTATAATGTCATTCGAAAAGTTGTCAATTACATAAGCTCAATGTGAGTGTGCGGCAGGGATGGGCCCCCATCCATGGTCAGTGCAAACATATTTTGGTTGTAATAAATGGACTAATCGATTTCACCAAGCATAAAAAAATAACTACAAAACCCATCTGCACTGACTTCAAAGCTTTCATCAGTCAACACAATGCATAGAGTAAGATAAATAAACACAATGACTTTTCGTATATTACTCAGACAGACTATTTTCTTTGCTATTTTCATGCTATTTTCTATTAGGTAAATACTTTTTCGTTTACTTTTCAGAAAAAGTTAGGTCGCTATAGTGGGGTAGCGCCATCTAGTACAAATTTTTGAACTGAACGATGAAACGTCAAAAGAAACTCTCTCATTATCCAAAAAAAAAACTCACACGTAAGTTAGGTATTTATACCTAAATATACAAATCTGTATATATATATAATCGACTAATTTTTTTTTTTTTTATCCACAACGGTAGCACTTAGCCTTCATCACACCCTGATGTTAAGTGGTGATAAGGCTGAAGATGGAAGCGCACTACTCCCGGAATCCTCAATCACTGAGGATTTCAAATTTTCTCAGTCCAAATTTATTTTACCAAATGAGTTATTTATACTAGTAGCACAGTCTACTTACTACATACAGTCAGTCATCGCGTTTGACTTTGGCGAAAATGCCGCTGATTTCCAGACAGTTGGAAAACTGTAAGGGTTGTCATGTCACGCGTATAGTTGTAAGACTTCGCCGAAAAAAAGGAGTTACATTTTATACATCTTGACTAACTTACTAAAAAGGTATATAGATATGGCGAAGTTCACAGGTTTATATTGTGAATTTGTGACTAGCCTTCCGCCCGCGGTTTCGACCGCGTGGACAGCACAAGAACGAGACGTTATCCTATGGGAATAATATGATGGCGGCCAACTTTTTTGTTCGTGGGCCGATTTTGATGAAACTTGGTTTTTAGTACTATTTTGACAAGAAAACTGCAACGCAATGATAAAAATTTTTAAAAATCCAAGATGGCGGCCAACTTTTTTGTTTGTCGGCCGATTTTGATGAAACTGAATACTGGACCCCGATTGGATAGCTTAAAATTTTTGGCCTTGGCACTGAATACTTGACACCGATATTGCTTAACGTTTTGGACTTGCCTAATCACCGCACTGGTGAACGAACTTCAATCAGATCGAAAGACCATAGATCGTGTCGTCTTGATCAGCCCCTGTACCGGCTAAAAAATATGGATATGGACATGGGCTTTATTTGACATTTGAAGCCCATATTTTGTCTTTGTATGGGCAAATTATGGGCTTCAAATATCAAATGAAGCCCATGTCCATATCCAGATTTTTAGCCGGTAATAACCCAGACACATCGTATAAGACACGCGTCCCGGATCAAAGAAGCTTTTTGATATCACGAGTGTGGTACAATAGCGCCATCGATGACTGAAGAAGATCTTGAAAACCAGGTCACCACTTCGAGGGTGTGCAAGAAATTAGAAGCCACCTTTGCACACAACGGTTTATTGGGATAGTCAAAAATACAGTGTTCACATGAAAGTATACCTAAATTCATAAAACAACTCGTTGCCGCGATACAGAAATAAATACTGCCATCTAGGCTAATTTATATGAACTAAAAATATATATAACTTTTTATAGTATTATAAAAAGTGGTCTTACATTACCGGCCGCCAAGGACTTATTGATAGAACGTCCTTTAAATTTAGCGTCCCGAGGACATTTTATTCCACTGATGGACAATTACAAGACATAAAATAAAACTAGTATTCAAGAATATCAAATAAAATGGAAATAATTAACAAAGAATTATTAAGTTTCAGACATTAACATAAGTAAATAAACTTTCTCACCATACCTATAGTAATAACACATTACATATTTAAACTGATAATTCAACAAATTAAATTAAAAACAATAACAACAATTCATATTTACATCAATTAAAATGAACAACATACAACATTTATAAACAAAAACAACAATTCATTTATCCAGCGAATAAAAGTAAGTATTTACATTTCATTATAACTTCTGTGCTGTTAATTGACACAGCGAACGATACTATTCACTGATCGGTAGTATACAAAGTCTGTTAGTAGCTCGTTTTATTGTCGAGTTTTTGGTTTTCAAAGTAACCACACTCGTAACTCCGTCCTTACCGGGATGGTCCTCAATTATTATGCCATAAAGCCATCGACACGGAGGCAACTCGTCCTCCTTAATTAACACGATATCACCTACTTTTGGTGATGGGGAATTAGTTGCCCAACGATATCGATGGAAATATTTGTTTAGGTATTCCCTTGACCACTTACGCCAAAAAACTTGAGCAAGGCGTTGCGTGAACTGCCACCTACGAAGGGAGCTTACATTATAAGCTTCGTAATTTCGATCTGGTGGGGTGACCAAAGGCTCTCCTACTAAAAAGTGCCCTGGCGTTAACACTTCTAGATCATCTATGTTCCCTTCGAGTCTTGACAGCGGTCGGGAATTTAAACACGCTTCAACTTGCGCAAGTACTGTTGACATCTCTTCGTAAGTCAACGAAGATGACCCAAGTACGCGCGACAGGTGGAATTTCACGGACTTGATTCCGGCCTCCCACAACCCTCCAAAATTGGGTGCTCGTGGTGGTATAAAATTCCAAGCAGTAGCGTTGCTAGCCAGATTTTCCGCAATTTCCGGCAGAATACTACTTTTTTCTTCGTAAAAGAGTTTCTTGATTTCTTTTGCGGCTCCAACGAAATTGGTGCCGTTGTCACTCCAGAGAGCGTTGCACCGGCCACGACGTGACACAAACCGTTTAAAAGCCTGCAAAAATCCCTGGGATGTGAGGTCGGTGACTGCTTCCAAATGTACGGCTTTTGTTGACATACACACGAAGAGACAGATGTAGCCTTTATAAGCCTTATGTCCGCGTCCTCTGGATGCTCTCATCTGTACAGGGCCGGCGAAATCCACGCCACTGTTCAAAAATGGTCGTGATGGATCCACTCTCACTGATGGAAGTTGTCCCATCAGAGGTTGATGCGTACGACCACGTTGTTTGATACAGGTAATACATTTGCGAATAAACGCTTTCACTAGTTGCTTAGCACCTATTACAAAGAAATTGTTTAATATATACGTTAAAGTTAAACGCGGTCCTCCGTGCAATGTTTGATGATGTGCATTGGTTATAATCAATTGAGTCAGTTTTGACTTCTTTGCCATAATAATAGGGTGCTTTCTATTGCTATTTAATTTGGATTCTTCTAGTCTTCCTCCTACTCGTATGATATTATTTATGTCCTTTATAGGATTTAAAGAATACAACGGACTATTTCTTTTTAATGGTACTCCTTTATTTATAGCTTCTAGTTCTTCTTGAAAATGTATGCTTTGATCTTTCCTTATACAACATTCCAAAGCTTCTCTCAGTTCACTTGCTTTTAAAAATCCATTATATCGATCTTTTTTATCTATTTTCATTTGCAAGAATCTTCGACAGTAAGCAATAACCCTAATTAGTTTTATCAAAGACGAGTACTTTTCCCATATATTTTCCTCTACAGTTATAGTATGAACTTTAATAGCTTCCATTTCAGTGTTTAATTCAGTTGGTTTGTTGTAGGTTATATTTTTGTTTAACAAGAACTTAGGTCCATTTAACCAAATCACTTTGTTTTTCAGTTCTCCTGGCGATACACCTCTTGAAGCACAGTCGGCTGGGTTTTCTGTGGTACTCACATGAGACCATTGGTTTGGGTTCATGTGGGTCAGGATCTCAGAAATCCTATTAGCCACAAATACTTTCCATCTACTTGGAAAACTATTCAGCCAAGCCAATACAATAGTAGAATCCGTCCAAGCGTGCCAGTTATTTTTTTCAATGTTCAACACCTTGGCCACATCAATCATAAGCCTCATTAATTCCACTGCGCCGCAAAGTTCAAGTCTTGGGATGGACACTTGCTTGATTGGAGCCACCTTGGATTTCGCAGCGACTAATGATACTTTGATGTTTCTTTCGGAGTCTACGATCCTCAAGTACACCACCGCGGCGTAAGCCATCTTAGATGCATCGCAAAACCCCTGAAGTTCCCGTCGGACGTCTGAAGACTTCGTACCTAACCATCTTGGGATTTTAACCTCCATTATGTCTTTCAGGTTATCACGGTAAGTACACCATTCATTAATTATTTCCCTTGGAGCTTGCACGTCCCAATCAACTCCTGCTATCCAAAGCTTCTGGATCATCGCTTTAGCAACTATGATGCAAGGTGTTACCCAACCCAATGGATCAAACAATCGCGAAATATCGGCGATAATTTTTCTTTTAGTAATAGGTGGATGCAAGTCCGAGAGTACAACTTTATATCGGAAATGATCTGCGTGTCTCTCCCAGGTAAGTCCAAGAATTTTCATCACATCATCACTTTTAATTGTTATTCCTGGCTTATAGTTTTCAGTATGATTTCCACTTTTATCCATTTCATTGTTTCCAATAGCTTTAAGTAATTGCTCATCATTACTAGACCATTTCTGTAGTTCGAATCCTGCTTCATTTAATAAACTTTTCATTTGGCTATAAATCTCTATACCTTCTGATACAGATTCACATCCTCCCATATAGTCATCGATATAAAAACTATCTTTTACAGATGCAGCGACGAGTGGATACTTCGAACCCTCATCCACAGCTACTTGTTGAAGCGCTCTTACAGCCAAAAAGGGAGCAGAAGCAGTGCCAAACGTCACCCGCAGCATTTTATAATCTTTTATCTGTCCGGTATTTTTATCTCTCCACAACAACCTTTGAAAATCCGTGTCATCGTTATGAACTTTAATCTGCCGGTACATTTTCACGATGTCAGCGGTCAAACTTATAGGGTTTATTCTCCATTGTAATACTAATTGTCTCAAGTCGGGTTGGATAGTTGGCCCAACCATCAGATTATCGTTTAGAGATACCCCATTTAAACCTCGTTGAGAAGCGTTGAATACTACTCGCACCTTGGTAGTATCTCGATCTTCGCGAATCACCGCATGATGCGGCAGATAAACTGACACATCTCTTTTATCATCAGGCTGGTCGACTTCTACCATATGTTCCATTTCCAGATACTCTTCAATTACGGCTTCATAGTTTTTTCTATATTGCGAATCTTTTTCAAATCTTTTATCCAAACCTTTTAACCTCTTTTCAGCAATTAACCGTGTATTTGCCCTTTTACAATCTGGATCATTTTCTTTAAAAGGTAACCTTACGATATATCGTCCGTTTTCATCTCTCGTTGTAGTTTTTAGGAAAAACTCTTCGCATTGTTTTTCTTCTTCTGTATAAGTTTGTTCTTTGGACAAACCTATTCCTGTTTCGAT
Organism: Crambus lathoniellus; assembly: GCA_949710035.1. NCBI lineage: Eukaryota > Metazoa > Arthropoda > Insecta > Lepidoptera > Crambidae > Crambus > Crambus lathoniellus. The sequence continues at coordinate 19,313,659 of OX453303.1, read as the reverse complement.
TTCCCAAAATTTTCGTAACATTTCATCACCTTCTTCTTGTAATTGGCAATGCAACGACAAAATACCTCCAGCGTTTTCTACTGGTGTGCTTACAGTACCCGATAAAATCCAACCAAGACTAGTAGCTTGAGCCACAATTGTACCATTGGCTGATTTTCGGATGCCCTCCTGGATTATCTGACTAAATACCTCCGCACCCAATAAAAGATCAATTTTAGAGGGTCGGTGATAATCCGGGTCCGCCAATTCAATTCCTTCAAACTCAGTGTACTCCAGTTTCGGAAGTTTCTTGTTCGGAAGGAATGAAGTGATGCACTTTAAAACGTATGCCTGTACTGTAAAACACTCTTCTTTGTTGACTCTTGATGTAAATTTCAGAGCGACCGTAGCTTTGGAGATTAACTCATTACCTCCCCCCACACCTGAAATTTTACCTCTAATAGGTGTTCGTTTTAACTTCAGGTCATTTACAGTCGACTCTGTGATAAAGTTTCCTTGAGACCCTTGGTCTAACAACGCTCTCAAAACATGCTTAGTGCTAGTGTTCGACTCGGTATCAACTAGCGCAGTCGCTAGTAATACCCGCTTAATGTTCCCAGTCGACACACCGCACGCTAAAAATGCTGATGTTTTCTCAGCTGGTCCTGCCTCTTCCCTGGGCCCTGCTTCTGGTGAACTATCCCTGCCCGAATCAATATTGGTGACATTAACCTGCGCATTTCCGCTTTCACTATTGGGATGTAGGAGAGTATGATGACGACGGTGACAAAGTTTGCACCTAACTTGGAGACGGCAAGTCTTAGCACTGTGATTTGTGCTTAGACAGTTAAAACACAATCCATTGGTCTGGACGAAATTACGACGATGGTCACATGACAAATTAGCAAACTTTTTGCATGAGCTAATCTTATGCTCCTCAGAACAGTAAGCACATTGTATCTTAGTGGCAGCATGGAGAGACTTAAATTTAACCACGTTATTGTTGCTACAGTTGCTGTTGTATTGTGGCCTATTCGAAACTACTTTCGTATCCAGAAATTCAAGAGCTCTATACCGGTTCGTCAGAAACTCTTGAAATTGTTTAAAAGTGGGAAGTTCCTCAGATGAAGTACTATTGGTAATATTGAACTCCCACTGTTTACGCGACTCCGAATCAAGCTTTAAACAAAGAATGTGAATAACAATTATGTCCCAGCTACTAGTGTCAATCCCCAAATTAGCCAAACCACTTAAACAATCGTTAGTCGTGTCAATTAATTCCTTTAAACCACTTGAATTTTCAACCATTAAGTTTCTCTGACTAAGCAAGCGTTTCAAAATGTAGTGTGACAAATACCTCTTGTTATCATATCTAGATTTTAACTGATTCCAACATCTCTCATAATTTGCGTCAAAACAGCAACACAATGTTAAAATAATTAAACATCCAAGATGGCGGCCAACTTTTATGTTTGTCGGCCGATTTTGATGAAACTCAGTTTTTGGTACTATTTTGACCAGAAAACAGCAACACAATGTTAAATAGTTAAAAATCCAAGATGGCGGCCAACTTTTTTGTTTCTTGGCCGATTTTGATGAAACTCGGTTTCTGGTACTATTTTGACAAGAAAACAGCAACGTAATGATAAAAATATTAGAAATTCAAGATGGCGGCCAAATTTTTTTGTTTGTTGGCCGATTTTAATGAAACTTAGTTTTTGGTACTATTTTGACAAGAAAACTGCAACGCAATGATAAAATTTTTGAAAATTCCAATATGGCGGCCAACGTTTTTGTTTGTGGGCTGATTATGATGAAACTCGGTTTCTGGTACTATTTTGTCAAGAGAACAGCAACGCAATGTTAAAAATATTAAAAATCCAAGATGGCGGCCAACTTTTAAGTTTTTGGGCCAATTTTGATGAAACTCGGTTTCTGGTACTATTTTGACAAGAAAACAGCAACGCAATGTAGGACATATTAAAAATCCAAGATAGCGGCCAACTTTTTTGTTTGTGGGCCGATTTTGATGAAACTCGGTTTTTGGTACTATTTTGACAAGAAAATAGCAACGCAATGTCAAAAATGTAAAAAAATTAAAGATGGCGCCCAAAATTTGTTTGTTGGCCGATTTTGATGAAACTCGGTTTCTGGTACTATTTTGACAAGAAAACAGCAAAGCAATTTTAAAAATATTAGAAGTCCAAGATGGCGGCCAACTTTTAAGTTTTTGGGCCAATTTTGATTAAACTCGGTTTCTGGTACTATTTTGACAAGAAAACAGCAACGCAATGTAAAACATTAAAAACCCAAGATGGCGGCCAACTTTTTTGTTTGTAGTCCGATTTAGATGAAACTCGATTTTTGGTACTATTTTGACAAGAAAACAGCAACGCAATGTTAAAATATTTAAAAAATCCAATATGGCGGCCAACTTTTTTGTTTGTGGACCGATTTTAATGAAACTCGGTTTTTGGTACTGTTTTGACAAAAAACAGCAACCTAATATTAAAAATCCAAGATGGCGGCCAACTTTTTGTTTGTCGTCTGATTTTAATGTAACTTAGTTTTTGGTACTATTTTGACAAGAAAACAGCAACCAAAGAAGAAGCAAGGAAGAGAACCAATTAGGTGCCATAGAAGAAATACCTAACCGACCGAGCATAGCTAGGAGAATTTCGTGACTAACGGCATTAAATGCGCTGGAAAAATCTATTAAAACTAGGACAGTTAATAATTGCTTAGCATACCCAAAAACCCATTACATGACACCAATATCACAAAATTTGAAAAAAAGCGCGGCCGCCATCTTGGATTTCAAACCGCACATCAAAAACGAGCTTAGAACCCCTAAAAACCCCTTACATGACACCAATATCACAAAACTGAAAAAAGGGCGGCCGCCATCTTGGATTCCAAAACTCACATCAAATTCGAGCTTAGCATCTCTAAAAACCCTTTACATGACACCAATATCACAAAACTGAAAAAAAGTGCGGCCGCCATCTTGGATTCCAAAACTCACATCAAAATCGAGCTTAGAACCCCTAAAAACCCCTTACATGACACCAATATCACAAAACCTAAAAAAAAGTGCGGCCGCCATCTTGGATTCCAAAACTCACATCAAATTCGAGCTTAGCATCCCTAAAATAAAAACCCTTTACATGACACCAATATCACAAAATTGAAAAAAAGTGCGGCCGCCGTCTTGGATTCCAAAACTCACATCAAAATCGAGCTTAGCACCCCTAAAAACCCTTACAGTTACATAACAACAATATCACAAAATTGAAAAAATAACGCGGCCGCCATCTTGAATTCCAAAAATCGTAATAAACACACTTAAAACCCCCTACATAAAACCAATATAAAGGAAACTAAATATTATTTTTCCAATCCAATATTTGAAATCAAATGCGAAAGCCCTGTCGCAAAGCTCCCATCTAGCTAACACAATTTTGTATGGTAGATGGGAAGGACCCTCTCCCCTCCTGCCCAGCGTACCCCGCACGATTGCTCTGTCTAGACGCCTCCGATGAACGACTGTATGTAGTAAGTACACTGTGCTAGTAGGTACGTGATACTTGATAAAAATCCAAAACCTTTTTCAAGCATGAGTATGCTTGGCAAAATGGTATAATTCCGTTAAAAAGTTCGACGAGACATTTTTCAGTTCAAGTCACCCCAATTGTTGTATCAAAATTTGGTGTTTCTGCTGGGATATTTTTTTGGATATTTTATATTATTGTTTTTATACGTTACATGAATATGTCCGGTGAAGAAAGTTTAGACGGAACATTTTTCCTAAAAAAGATATCAATAAAGATAAAAGATAAAAATATTCTTTATTCACTTAGACATAACAAATATGTACTTATGAATCGTCAATATTTTCCTATGAATAATGAAATAAGACTTTCATTAAAAATACCTAACCTTCTATTATTATTATTTTTTGGAAATTTATACCATAAATTTATTGATACTTTATCATGCTGTAAAGTTTTTTGTGACTGAGGAATTACTGTGGGGGTCAACTAGCTTCATTGACTACACTAGATTTAATTGTGTAATATCGATAAAAAATTGTAGTGTTAACAATTTTGTATTTAAACTTAATTTTTCTTAATTTTAAACAGATTTCCCTCCGCCGCCGCGCCGCCGTCGATGTAAAGGAAACGTGAATAAGAAACGTAAGAAAAGGCGACGATTGGAGACCTTCGCAACAAACAAGAATATGCTCGATGCACTTATTAAAGCAAATTGTGGATTTATACTTAAAAAATTAAATACATTAAGAGTATAAAAAATTGCGTGAAATCTGTATTTTTTTACTTGATATCATTCAGCAGATTATTTAATTTAATAAATTGATTAGAAATCTCGTTGAGTTTTACGACTATACCTCCTAGTATAAATAGTTTAATTATCATCATTATCATATTAATGTCCTCACTCTGCTGGGCTGTAGGCCTTCCCTGTGCATGAAAACACCACAGGTAGAACGGGCCATAAGTGCCATATAACCCACCACGCGAAGCCAATGCGGATTGGTGGGTGAGGGTGCCAACGACTGCTAATGCAACCGGGACCAACGGCTTAACGTGCCTTCCGAAGCACAGAGGAGACCGAGTTTTGAGTCACCATTCAGATGTCCAACCGCAACGAATGTTCCTTAACAGCAACCACCGGATGCAGAATGCGCGTACCAATGAGCCATCGATCTCCTCAAGTATAATTATAGTACCTACTTCATATTTAGCACTGATTCAAAATTAAAGGGCTTGCTTAGACCAAGAAACTGAACAACGTACATTCTTTCGATTAGTACCTACTAAAAACTGACAGAAAAGCGGATTATGAACCACCCAATTACATTAAGTCTCTAGCCGCATTGAAAAGCGCGAAGCGCTCTATTCAATGCGGCGTAGTTTCGATCAGCCGTATTGAATACGGCGTATCTTGAATCCGCCGCATTACAATGCGGTGCTGTTTTCCAATACAGCTAGTTGCTATGTAATACGGTGAAATATACAATACGCCTGCGATATATACATATGCATTGTAATTTTATGTATCGCATTGCATTCAAATTATTTTTATTTTTTTTATCGATACCTTGTTATAAAAAAAAAAACCACAGCACTACCATTGCATCATCATCATCTAGCATTGCATAGTCAAAATGGAGACATTCACTAATTTCGACGCAACAGATTAACATGTGTGTCTCTTTCTATCTGATGACAATTTGATAGTGTTAGAAGGGGTATAGTGCCACAAACTTTGCTGTGCCGGTGGCCAAAATGTGAAACTAGCGTGTTTTTTTTAATTGTCATTCTGCTGTCAAGTTCATGTCCAACCATAGCGCTGCTGGCGGCTGAAGTTCTTAGAAGTCAGGGCCGGTTAAATTGCTACAAAAAAAGAAAAAACGTACGTAGCGCCGCTGTCACCGGAACAGAAAAGGTTGTGGCACTGTAAAGGATGGGTGAGTTATTGCTTATTTTTGTGATCCATCTACACACAGCCATCTCTATCGTCTACGGCTGTGACAGGAATAATACATCTATGCTGCTATCCGACCGCCGGCGCCGCCGATTTGGTGCGGACGAACATCACTGCAGATCTGGGGGGCTACCGTCTAAGAAATCTGGATATGGGTTTCAACTGTCATTTGAAGCAACGTTCAACAGAACAAAGCAGCAAAAATCTATCAAAATAAGGAATTCAAATGACAGTTGAAGCCCATACCCATACCCATATTTAGCCGGTACAGCTGGCGATATATGATATGGTACGGCAAGTTGTCTTACTTACCCCACTAAGGTGTAAGCAAGACGGTATGCTGTACCTTATCATATCGCGCGATAAAAGCCACTCATGCTAGGCCGGCAGGGGCAGGTTTGGTCTGGAGCAGACCAAATCGGCGGCGGTCGCATCGGAACGTGTGTAGATGCTATTTATATGACCACAGACTTTTGTGACAAGTCTTTCCGTCAAATCAAAGCACGTCAAATGAGCCAGTGTTTTCCATTGGCGTTCGTAACGTACATAACCGACAATTTGAGTGGGGACTCCCCTTCTCAAATCCTTTTTTTTATTATTTTCAAAAGGCAATGCTATAAATATTACGCAGCCATACACGTGCTCTCCATGGACTCGCCTTTTACTAAGCGCCATCTCATCTAGATGAAGTAATTTGGAACTAATTCCTTTTTTTTTTCGTCTCGGAAAATTACGAAATTCTGAATTCTCTAACCCAAGATGCCCAAGAAAGGTGTGTAATCAAAGGATAGCAGAATGCCAGATTTGCAACTAACTTCAAACTTTGATGAGTATTTTGTATGGTAGATTGCTGCTCTTTTGTAAGGTAATGCAATAACAAAACGATTTTATTAGTTATTATTTGTGTTGCCATGCCAATAATTCATTTTAGCCAAAAAGTACAGATTGCCGTCTTTGATACTATACGACTCAAACAGTAGTTTATGTGACTGTCGCATAATGAGGGGTATTAAAACACGACTGGGAGTTTAGAAAACGAGCCTTGGCGAGTTTTTTAATAGTATTCCACGAGTATTTTAATACCGAGTTATGTGCAGTCTCATACACTACTTTATCTACACTCATTACATTTATTATATATTTCAAAAATAAAGCAAATCAATATTAATTACAAAATGTGAATTGGTGCCAAACCCCACTCATAGGAGTCTATACGGTCTATTCCTTCTAAATTCTGTTTAAGTTTCTTAAGTTTCTGTTTGTTGCCGGCTAAAGAAGGGCTTGAAAGAGTTGGAAGTCAGGGCCGGTAAATCCTACGGTTGCCATGGAGACTGGAAAATTAAGAAATATAAGTGTTTTATAATGAGTGACAGCTGACAGCAGTATCCGGGTGTTTCATAATGGTCATTATGAAACACCCGGATACAGCAGTTTTATTTTTTATAGTTGACTATGTCATAAAGTGTATCATTAGACGTTCAGGCATGAGTTCATAATTCGAATATTATAACATGAGTGTAGATAAAGTAAATTATATTTTTTAATACAGTTGCTCAAAAAGTGGCGTATTGCAGGGACGTATAGCGTTCGGGATGTGGGCTATTACACACTCGAACTTTTTCTTTACCTTTCCCGAACTCGTGCGTTTTCTTTCCCAACTGTCAAAATATTGTCTATTAAAAAGAAAAAACCAACCACGAAGTTTTTACTAAAAAAAAAATCATAAAAGTTTTTATGATTCATGCAAATATTTCTAAAAAGAAGCTACTAATTTGTTTCAATATCAGATTTAAAAGTAATTTTAATTATACATTAAATTAATATTAGTGTCGGCCAAATAAAATTTTTGAATATAAAAAATACATAAAATTGGCTGTATGACCACAGATTACTAAATATGGTATGACGTGCACTATTTACCATAGTATCTGCTTATAGGAGTTTGCGCAAGTAAGTGAAAAGAAAATGAGGGACCTTATTTCTTAATTTTCTAAATTAGTTTTTTCTAGTTTTTATTGTGGTAGGTACTTAGTATGGTGGAATTAGTGCTTTAATGGAAAACGATGTGGTAAAAGAGAGAAATAAGGAAAGGCGCTCCTGTAGGATTCGGATTGCTTTTGTTAGGTTTCATTTCATTTCATCTCATTTAATTTAATTTTCATTTCATATCAATAAAAAAATTCTACTGAAGCCTTGGTTGTATGATCATAGTTTCCTTTGCCTACCCAGAATGGGTGAAGAAAACAAAAAAAAAGTCTCTGCTTATATTCTTTTACGATTAGTTAGTTGAGTTTATTGTGTTTTATTATTTTATTAAATTGCTTAATTTTTTCGCAACTGTATTAAAAATAGTTGTTCAGTACACGTGCGGAACCGTCATTGCAACTTGTTCCGACTGTCAACCCTCACCTTCGGCTTCGCCTCGGCTCGGGTAGACATTTGTCGGAACTCTTTGCAATGACAGGCTTTCCGCACTTGTAATGAAATCTACTATATTTTGTCTATTAGGTACCTATGTAGTCCATACAGTTCATACAATGGCCAATAGATAGATAGTCCATTACGATTCATTACACAGGAAAGGCAAGTAGGTTGGAAAGAAAGAATAACTTCAAACAAATTTTATGACTAATATTTACTATCACAAGTTATCACTTAAGGTAAAATTGATGAAAGCCATGGTAGCTTGCCAGTAGCTTTGAAATTGCGCCAGTCGTACAAAAATCTGCCTAGAACTAGTATTATTAGGCCGAGCAGCACCAGATTGACGATATTGATGATGCTGATGGGCAGCTCCGTGTCGATGCTGCACACATTCCCAAGTGGCATTGTGCTGATCTGTAAAAAAAAGATAAGTAATAATATCTATATCAAAATCAAAATAAAGGTAGAGACAAACTGATCCCACGTACGCAACGTATGCAACGCATGACATCTAGACCATTGAATTTGTATGACTAGAAATATCTACACTTATCATACGCAATTGCGTACCTACCTAAACCTAACCTAAGTACGTGGGATCAGTTTGTCTCTACCTTAAATCTGCGCACGGTCGAAATCCGAACTGCTCTTTCAACATAACACAACACAACACAAAAAATACGGAAATAATGTAGTGTAAGTTTACTGGATGCGGGCAGCGCAGGACCGATCGTTGTGGAGAACCTTGGGGGAGGCCTATGCCGTTCGGCTGACATGATGATGATGATGAAGTGTAACTAGCGCCCTAGTCGCACGTACCTAGATTTATCTGCCGCGCACTCTACAGCCCGATTCAAATTTTTGGCGTCTCGGATCGGATCATCGCGCGAGACGATGCACAGTAGATAGCAGGGTTCGAAAATATCGGGTATTTATATTAAATATCAAAATATCAGATATTTATAGTAAATATCAAAATATCGGATATTTTGGATTTATATATACTTATATCCATTTTGTATGACAGACATATTTCTATTTTATTGCATTAGTTATACTGTTTGTATAAACATAATAAATTATTTAAAAAACAAAATAATTAAAAATCAACTTTGAAACATAAAATAAAATCAATATTAAGTACTTAAATAAAACTCTTGCGCTACCGAGTGACTGACAGACAACGCACAGCCGAAACTACTGGGCGCACAAAGCTGAAATTTGGCATGTAGGTATGTTCCTTGGGAAGTGTAGGGGAGCACTAAAAAGGATTTTTGGAAATTCCCCTCTAAGGGGGTAAAAAAGGAGGTCCAGGCAGACAAAGTCTCGAGCAGAAAGGTGGAATTTAGCTTGTACGGCGCAAATTACGAACGGCTACTCCTTGCATCTATTTCTAACGCATATATTCTAGCTCTTATGCGGACCCAATTTTTATGGATTTGCACCGCCCGACCCGGCCGGCGCCGGTGGTGAGGGCGAGATTTGCGCCCAAGTACATCGAGTGACAGACGCCTGACATAGGCTACTTGTTGCTAAAAAAGACGCTGTTAAAATAAGTAACTGCCCGTTACCCTTTAAGTTAAAACCCGGGGTAGAAGCGGCGTGGGCGACGGGCAACTACCCGTTAGGCAGTTGTTCTACGGTAACTGAGCGGTCGTTGCCCCGTTGCGCTTTGCCTTAATTTAAAAAAAAACTTTGGAGACTGGCAAACTTCTATGTATTTTCAGACCTCGATTTATAGGTCTCGTTCATATAAAAAATTGAATGGTACACTCGACAGCACATCAAGTTCAACATTTGAACTGCGATAACAGCTTTTATTACGTAGGGCATAAAGGCGGTCTCAAGGTCAACATGTATAGTCTGATCTGCCGCCGTGTGTACTTAAAGAACTATGCTAGACTAACAAAAAAGTTAATTGTTTCTATGCTTTTAAAGTTGGGACATAGTCTAGAAGAATAATCTGAAAAACCTTCTCCTTTTGATGTTGAACAGCATTTAAAAAAACCCGGTGTCAAACTGTTACATGAAATGCCGTTCCAAGTCGTAAATTTCAAAAAATCTTCTAGACTAACAGCAGAGATATGTTCAATAACCTAAATATACAGAATTTAGGGTAAAAATCATTTATATATTTTAAAGATCGGAAAAAAACGAATGTTACCAATTCAATGGAAATATAATAATAATCTTGAAATAATTAAATTATTCAGTTTCTAATATCAATCAATCTAATATCCAGTTCGGGAATATTGTAGCCTTCAACATGTTCATTGGAATCAGGGCCTGCATGAAGATTTAAATAGATTTCTTGGCCTTCCGTAGGTATCATCATCATTATGTCAGCCGAACGACGCAAATTGCTGGGCATAGGCCTCCCGCAAGATTTCCACAACGTTCGGTCCTGCGCTGTCCGCATCCAGCGGCTTTTCAGTGACCTTGACTAGATCGTCGGTCCACCTTGTAGGGGGCCTGCCCACAGAGCATCGTGCCGAAAGCGGTCGCCATTCGAGAACCTTTCCGACGGCTATCGGTTCTCCACGCTACCTATGTGTCTCGCCCACTGCCACTTCAACGATGCAATCCTTCGGGCAATATCGGTTGTTTTGGTTCTCCAACGGATCTCATCATTTTTCTCCAGCGGATCTCATCATTTCGGATTCGATCGAGCAGTGAAATACCAAGCATCGGTCTCTCCATTGCTCGCTGGGTGACCTTAAGCCTTCTTATGAGACCCACAGTAAAAGACCAAGTCTCTCTTCTATTGGTCATTACTGGCAACACACACTGGTCAAAGACTTTGAGGTATTTCAGACGCGAATATATGCAGGAGCTTCCCGAACGCTGCCCATTCGAGCTGGATTCGACGAGTGATCTCTTTCTCGAAGCTGGACTTACCTAATTGGACCGTCTGTCCCAGGTAAACATAGTGGTCAACAACTTCGAGTGTATTGTATCTAACATTAACTGGAGCGGTTACAACATGGGCATTGGACATGATTTTCGTCTTATCTATGTTCATCTTAAGACACACTCTTTGAGAAGGTTTACTGAGATCTTCGAGCATTGTGTTCAGGTCATCTAAAGACTCAGCCATAAGAACTACATAATCGGCAAACCGTAGGTGTGTTAGGTACTCGCCATTGATGTTGATGCCGCATCCTTTTCAGTCCAGACGCTTAAAATATCCTCCAAAGCAGCAGTGAACAGTTTCGGAGAAATAACGTCTCCCCGTCTTACACCTCGATGTAGTTGGATAAGATTAGAGCTCTGGTTCTGTAATGGGATAGACATGGTGGCGTTTTGTTATAAGTACCTCAGCACCTCATTGTACCTTAGTCTATTTGGCACTTCTAGAGAGACTGCAGCACGACCCGTCTCAATCGAATCAAAGGCTTTCTCATAGTCAACAAATGCCAAGCAAAGTGGCAAGTTGTACTCTTCGGTCTTCTGTAACTAGCCGCAGCATATGAGTGTGGTCTATGGTACTGTATCCTTTCCAGAAGCCGGCTTGTTCGGTAGGTTGGAAGTCGTCGAACCTGCGATTTGCAATGACTCTCGAAAACAACTTATAGATATGGGGCAGAAGTGAGTTAGGTTTGTAGTTCTTGAGTCTTATCACCTCTCTTGAAAAAAAAACATTACATCGTTTCTGCCCCATGCCTTTGGCGTTTAGCTCTCGAGGATGACTGTATTGAAAAGCTTCTGGAGGACCTTAAGTATCGGCTTTCCATCCGCACTCAGAAGCTCTGTTGTGATTCCGTCATCGCCCGCAGCCTTGTTGTTTTTAAGCTGCCTGAGAGCCATTCAAATCTCGTATAGGCTGATTTCTGGGATATCTTCTGCATACTGTCGGGTAAGCTTGGGTCTAGTTGTTGAACATCTGTTGAAAGCAAGACTAAAGCTTGCTTTCAACAGGTGTTTGCGTGGAATATAAATGTCCATAGAAACTCTCAATCTCCCTCAGGATTTTAGGTGTTGACGAATTGATGCTACCTTCCTTAGTTTTCAGTCTCGTTGCGAGCTTTTGTTCCGCTCAATATCAAGTATCAGATACTAAAGTAGACAACTACAAAAAATCTCTTAGTTCGGTGTGCCTCCTAGCATAGGCCTCCTCCAACGACTTCCATTGTTGCCTGTCTTGGGCAACCCTTCTCCAGTTAGGACCTGCTGTTAACTTTAGGTCATCTTCCTACCTCGTATGTTGTCAAAGACTTAGATATCTGTATATTGAGCTGCCAATAACGATGAGCATCCGCTGAGTTCTGTAGCTTCTTTTGGTGTCTCTGATCCATGAGTTAGAGAGCCTGGCTAGAGAGTTTCTTTACTTTGGGACGGTGGGTTTCAAAGTACTTGGACCCTACCGTACGGACAGTATTCACAACCATATTATATAGATCGTCCACATCGATGCTGATCTCAGATCTTTCAAGCTTGACGTTGATATTCAATGTGCCTCTGACTATACGGTGATCGCTTCCTGTCTTAACAGCGTTGATCACAACGACATCATTGAATATGTGCTTCTTTGTCGACATGATAAAATCGATCTAATTTTTTACAAGCTTTTATTTAACTTGCAGTGTATGTATGTGTTAGAATATCAAGTTTTGACATTGATTCAATTTAGTATTTACTACACCTAAATCCATTAAAGTAATTTTGTGGATAACATCGTACCTTATTTATCGTGTTTTCATTAAATAGTAGTTTGATTTCTGTCGGTGCCATCCGACAACAAAGCGATATGATATGGAGTTTTGTTATTAATCTCATATAGTTATTTTTACATCTAAATTCATTATATTTATTATGGAGATAACATTTTACTACATGTATCCTGTTTCTAATAAAAAGTATTTTGATTCGTGGCGGGGCCAACCGTCAACAAAGCATGATCAAGCAATTGTACTTTAATTTGCCTATAAGTACTGAATAATGTGTATAAAATCATGTTATTACTTTTAATATTCATATCAATTAATTTATTACTGAAATGTTAAGTAATATAAAGTATCTAAGTTTTTACGTTAGTAAGTACACGTTACTTCCGGTTGAACAGAAAACAAATAGATAATTATTGTAATTATTGTATTTATAAATAATGTTATGTAAAATCATTCTTTGATTTTAGAATACTTTTTCATAATTGTTATGTTTATATTATGGTGTTTTCTGTATTTTTCTAAAACAAGAATTGGCGGTAGACGCTAACATTTATAAGGCAAGGCAGCCATTTTATTTGGTTAGTCTGGTTCGAGCCGTGAGCGGTGTACAAGTTAAGTAACTATTCCGTTGTTTCATATTTCTCATTCCTTGTTATTTCTTGCTGTTTAATGCTGATGTATTGTCTAGTAAATATTGCTGAAGATTGGCCCTTGTTCGAAGGATATTCGGTAACTTGTTAAATGTAAATGCTTATTTGTTGATAATATTAAATTAAAGTTGTCCTTATCGGTTTCGAATAAATTATGTGAGTACTGAAATGATAGAAAGTAACAGATTATAGAAAATGCTTGATGATATTCGTAAATGTTGTTTAATCTTTTATCATGAAAAGTAATGTTGTTGTAAATGTTGTTAAATGTGTTGTATGTTCAACAACGACATGATAATTTGTAAATGTCGTTGTTTCTGTTAAAGCTGGTGAGTTTTTTTCGCCCGTTTTTCTTATCAGCTAAAAGATGTCCTTAACGGGTGGTAGGTAAAAAAATAAAAGGACGATTCAAAAGAATAAAATAGTCTATTAGAGATTTGAGATTTTTATTAATCCTGACCTTATTGAAATAGAAGCTTTATAGTTTTGTTTATAGTTATTTGAATAGTTTAATGCTTTTATCAGAATAGTTATATTTAGATTTGAGATTTTTATTAATCCTGACCTTATTGAAATAGAAGCTTAATAGTTTTGTTTATAGTTAATTGAACAGTTTAATGATTTTATCAGAATAGTTCTATTTCTATATTATCCGCCCCAAATCTATCATCAGAAGTGGGATGGTCTTGCTCCCATTACTAATACATATATGTTTTATTTTTCATGTTGCTGCGGTTTCGGTTTATCTGCTACATTCAGCGACGCTGCCGTTTCTAACACGAAATTAAAGTACAATTGCTTGATCATGCTTTGTTGACGGTTGGCCCCGCCACGAATCAAAATACTTTTTATTAGAAACAGGATACATGTAGTAAAATGTTATCTCCATAATAAATATAATGAATTTAGATGTAAAAATAACTATATGAGATTAATAACAAAACTCCATATCATATCGCTTTGTTGTCGGTTGGCACCGACAGAAATCAAACTACTATTTAATGAAAACACGATAAATAAGGTACGATGTTATCCACAAAATTACTTTAATGGATTTAGGTGTAATAAATACTAAATTGAATCAATGTCAAAACTTGATATTCTAACACGGCCATACTGACAAGTACTTCGTTCTCGAAGTACTAGATCAGCATAGGTACTAAATTAATCTCATGTGTCACATCTAACGTAGATTTTTCGATCTTACTGTGAGCCTCGCCATGTCAGCTACTTTACCCTCTATCGGCACAGACCAAGAAGACACCAAACTCACAGCAGTAGTAGATATAGTCAGTCAGTCAGTATGAATAGTATGCCTCGACATGTACGGCTCCATCACCGCTGCCCGTGAAGACCAAACCGACACCAAACACACTATCGACCAGCTTGTTTATCTACTGTGAACCTCGACATGTCAACGGCATCACCCCCTGTCGGTGAAGACCAAGAAGACACCAAGCCCACAGCAGCAGGGGGGTTTGTCAGTCAGTAGTAAGTCACAGTAATGCTGCGCCGATCCCAGACAAAATGGGATAAGGACACGATATTCAGTCATTTTTAGTTGTAAATAATATTCTAACATATGCATGTATGCATGTAAGTATGTCCGTTCGTCAAATCTTGCGAGCTAAATTTGACCCACTTTCCAATGTCCGATTGAGCTGAAATTTGGAATTTACCTTTAGTTCCGATGACAATGCAATTAAATATATAATCAGTATAGTTATCAATTCAGAATTCTTGCAAATTTTCAAGTACTAATTCTTGTTTTGTTGTGATGGTTACTTGACACGTGCTTGACACATTGTCAATGTACCATAAAGTTATAATCAGCGAGCATTTATGTATGCATGTAAGTATGTCCGTTCGTCAAATCTTGCGAGCTAAATTTGACCCACTTTCCAATGTCCGATTGAGCTGAAATTTGGAATTTACCTTTAGTTCCGATGACAATGCAATTAAATATATAATCAGTATAGTTATCAATTCAGAATTCTTGCAAATTTTCAAGTACTAATTCTTGTTTTGTTGTGATGGTTACTTGACACGTGCTTGACACATTGTCAATGTACCATAAAGTTATAATCAGCGAGCATTCAGCGAGCGCAATCTTCATAGAGTGCGTGTCAGATAACTCTGCGACTGGGGCGTTTATGGCGCTAGTTACAGTACATTATTTTGTTCTAAGCTTATGAAAAATATTAGTATTCGATTTTAACCCCTCGTAGACTTATCTGGCGCACTCTCTAAATTCAACTAGTAATAGAACACACGTCCCAACCCGACAGCCGATTTGAATTGGTTATTTGAGAAAGAACATGAGTCCATGTCACATAATTGCTCAGGAGACAAGAAAACTGTCTGTTAAAAAACATACCAAACAGTAAAAATGTTTGATGCAATTATTACCACTAATTACCACTTTGTTACTAACACTATGGATGTCTGGTCTGAAAATAAAATTTTATTTATTTATTTATTTATTATTTTGAAAAGTATGCTATAATATACTATTTACATTGAGATTATCAATAGTATATTATAAAACGACTAGGGACTAAACAAAATTCTAAAATTTTCGCGGTCAGTAGTAGTAAAAATATTTGCCCTTTTGTAGGACAGGCCAAGACATTTAGCCATACTGCCAATTCTTGAGTATTATTAAATTATCATAGTTTCTTATGGTTTCATAAGAATGTAGGTGTGTTACATTCCAATGCTCCTTGGAGTATTTGGCGTCAAGTGTGTCAAGCTAGCCTTCTCGATAATTCTTACTGAGGAAGTCACCACTATAATAAAACACTCGGCATCACTTTACCGAGATAGCGCCTATTTTAATCATTCCTCATATCGTCCAGTTGCGTAGACACTTGGGGCACAAAACCACACCTATCTTGAGTCACAAAGTCCACTATGAAACAAATTGCGATTAATTAAAATATCCACTCAACCTTACCCGCCAAAATGGCGCCAAAAACTCGCAGTCAGTTTTTTCCGCTAAACCAGTCACAAATTAACAATTTAAAACACATGGCGCCACCTTCCTTGCGGAAAAACCATGAAACAAAAAACATCTTAACATTTTCGCAATGAAGATGGTCCACACTTCACAATAAATAGTATATTCACTGGCTGTTTGAGTTTATCTAATGTCACATGAAGGAAATTAAAAAAGTAATTACATTTTACTCCCTAAGGACTAAAGTGGTTATTTAGTCCCGCTTCGTAGGGCTATATTTGCGTACTTTTAGAGCATGACAATTGAAAATTATTATTATTTCTATTAAAACATTAATTTAAATTCCCTGGACTTAGGCTTTTCTCAATTACTTACTTTAAAATTGACATTTAATTAAAAATGAAATTTCCCTGTCAGTTACAGCCCACTCGAAATGGTTTTGAAGAATTTTTCGTCATTCTTTTGTGACAAGTACCTACCGTTCAATTTTTTCAAATCCAAGACCTTTTTTTTGTTAATAGGTATTTTTCTTTACAAGCCCGTTGCATTGGCAAATCCAGGTGGTTTCTGTGGGTATTTGATAAGAAAAAGTGATGTGATACAAGGCCTTGTCTAGTTATGTGATACAAAGCCTTGGCCAAGGCCAGATTTGGTGTAGCTTTTTTGTTTTTTTTTTATTTGATTTGATTTTGATTTGGTACGAACGTGTGTAGCACGGATTACCTATATTTGCTTTACAGCAAAGTTCGTCCGCACCAAATCGGCGGTTAGGTCTGGTCTGGACGTGTGTAGCGGCTATAAGAACTAACGAACGAACTATATAAAGAAGCAAAAAACGCGAAGTTGCTTTAATCAGACCCTACTAAGTGTCACTTTGCACATAAATAGTTCACTAAAGTCAACGATAGATGGCTCCAAGTTAATACAACCATAGTCTACCTACAGAAAAGAAATATCCTTTTTTTCTTTATGTAGGTACTATGTTTATCAACTTTGATAGAAACTTAAATGTGTATTGTTCTTTAGTATTTATTTTTGAAATACTTACTAAAATTTACAACTGAAAATCAGCGTTTGCTTGCGTTGCAAGACAAGTAGGTAATATGACGCTGAGCTGCGACCATTGAGTACTGCTGCGGCACGGCACACACACATTTTTATTTGGAACTTTTTGTCTTATTGAGTCTAATTTGTGTTTTCTATTCTTGTTCGTAATACAGTGCTACCTTGTCTTATACCTAAGGGAATATGCCTTGTATTTAATGAATACTTATGTGTGTGTCTATAGTAAGAATCTACAATCTCTATTTGGTGGTAAAATATATAAAATATATTTGTGTGTTTGCAGACTTGATGCAGTTGAAGAGCTAGACTGTAATAAATTAACTGGCAAACGACCATGCAATAATGATGCATTAATAGTAGATTGTACAACAAGTGCATAAAACGTACCATTTTACCCGAGACGTATATATCCATCCGAGCCGTAGGCGAGGGTGGATAATAGTCAATTCGAGGGTAAAATGGGTTTTATCTACGAGTTTTACACTCTGCTTTTCACTTCGAGTGTGAGGAAAATAAATAACAATATTACAAAAAAGAAAAAATAAAGACGTCGCCATATTGGCGGGAGGGAAGACTTTCTTTTTTTTTATACGTAGCAGTGGCAGCACAGTGACTTTAGCATAGATCGTAGTCCATAATGCTCTTGAAATACTTATTTCTTACAAAACTCATTAATTTGACCTAGTTTTATTAATTTAGTAAGTATAGTTTAACATGGATTGTGTACAAAACTAAAGAAACAGAATGAAATTACAAGTTTATTAAACGAAGTTTTATTGCGTGTGTGACTGTTTACCTGACGACCTTTGTCTGAGAGACTGATACTTAGACGAAGATTTTACTTTATGCACTAGAGCATAAAAAGCGATTTTATGCAGCCTATACCCAACATAAACACGAACTTTACGAGCATGAGAAGTGAAAATGAAATTAAGCGACTGAGAAACACGTCCAATAATAACTAAAAATACAAAAATAAATTATATTTAAAAAAACCTTTTATTTAAAACCAAGCTTTTATTCAAATGTCCTAAAAAGAATAAAATAAACTTTGTATCAAGTCAAATCTAACAAACTTATTACAATAAACAATTTATATGTTTTAAAAGCTTGTCGCGAGATTTTATTGTTACTGGGCTTGCACTAAACACAAATGCTTTTAATTATATTTGACATATTATGAAAGTTAAAGCGACAAGCTTTTAAAACATATAAATTGTTTAATGTAATAAGTTTGTTAGATTTGACTTGATACAAAGTTTATTTTATTCTTTTTAGGACATTTGAATAAAAGCTTGGTTTTAAATAAAAAGTTTTTTTAAATATAATTTATTACTTTTTTACTTCACCGCCCGGACTGATCCAATTTGCCGCTTACGGGCTTTCTCAAGAAGGAGTTCATCATAATATATAGGTTCTCACTCTCCATAAAGTCTGCTAGCATCTGACCTCTTTCATTCCGTTGCCCAAATCCAAATTGCCCTACTATCAACTCATCACCGCAGCGTTGCCCTAACTTCGCATTGAAATCTCCCATCACAACCGTGTAGTGGGTTTCATAGCTATGCATTGGCTTTAGAGATCTCCTCATACATAGCCTCCACTTCGACATCGTCGTGTTGAGGTCAGAGCGTAGACCAGCCGGCCTAGCATGAGCGGCTTATAACGCGCGATATGATATGGTACGGCATGCCGTCTTGCTTACACCTTACTGGGGTAAGCAAGACAACTTGCGTTATAAGCCGCTCATGCTAGGCCGGCTGATGACATTCAGCGAATACCGTTTCGATATGCTGAGTATCAGGTACGCTACCCTGCTCGACACACTTCCGATGGTAATCACGTTGTTGACAAGGGACTTGTGGACAATGAACCTGACACCACCAATGGACTGTTGGTCCCCCTCCTGGTGGTATAGTAAGTTACCGGATTGCATGATAATCGAGGCCCCCTCTGTCTGCGGACTTCAGATAACCAAATGATATCCCAATGTAACTAAGGTACTAATTGCCTCTTCCAACTCCACGAGCTTCGCGTCGAGCCTCAATGTGCGCGTGTTGTAGGTTGCCAGATCGAGTCGTCGGTGTTGGTAGCTGGATCCTACCCGGGGATTCTTAGCACCCCCTGCCCCGCCGTTACCATAGCTTATTAAGCAGTTTTCCCTCTGTCGCCTATTTACGACGAATTTTGCAGAAAGCGACCACTGCAATGGTCGTTTTCTGCAAATTAGTAAGTTAGCAGTTTTGGATCATATGTTTTTGCTGAAAGCAGCCAAGTCAGTTGGTCGCTTTCTGTTTTTTAAAGAATCTGCTTAAACTTGAATTTTAGTACCTACATCCATGGTCTGGGCTTGGTCGCGTTTAACATATAAATGTGCGATACTGGTGTATGGTCTCATTTGACATATTATTATCTCGAGTTTGACAAGTGCTAGGAGTTCGCATGTTTTTGGACATTGTAGATCAAAATAAATCTTAAGCAAGGGTATCATAACTCATTTTAGCAAAAATGGCCGTTGGTCGCTTTCTGCAAAACACCGCTCAATTTTACTTTATCGTGTTGAAGTTAGACTTGCTATTTGTTTAAATGGTTTCGCGGAGTGCAGCTTCTGTACTTGTACTATTATTTATTCTGTGGTGTGGTGCCGTTTCGCCTAGTCTTCGCGGGTTCGCGCTTTGTTCCCCGAACCGCGAAGCGCGAAGAGACGGCGCGAACGTGAATTGACTCTACATTAGCACCAATTTGCAGTACCTACGCGGCGCCGGCGGCGGGCGCTCAGTTTTTGAAGGAATTAATCTTAGTTAAAATGTTTAAAAATAATGAATCGTATTTTTTAAAGAATCAAAAAAGAATTGTGATGAAATGTATTGCGAGTATTCTTTTCGCGTTTACTATAAATATAAAGTAACACACAGACTCGAATACTTACGAAACATCCCAAAAACAGTTAGGTAGGTACCTACGTAACTCAGTCTTTATCTTTTAGTGCGCTCAATGTTAGAGACACAGCAGCAACTACTTCGACGTCAATAACGTTAAAAGTTGCGAACTTCACTGTGTAACGAGCTGGTGGTTCTGGTTAAGCTGGCCATTGACGGTCAAATTTTCCTAAAACTGTGGCGTAAAACTCCGGCGTCAATCCAAAATTTGATCGTGAATGTCGAATCGTCACTCCAGAGTTTTAACTGACGACGCGCCACGCAATCGCGTCAGTTCTATATAATTTGTGCGTCAGTTCGATCGCTGCGCCCCGCCCGCGGTGGTGCGGTGGTCGAGCGTGCTGCGGTGGTGCTGCGTATGGTTTTTGGTATAAAGGATAAAAACAGGACCCTATTACTAAGACTCCGTTGTCCGTCTGTCTGTCTGTCACCAGGCTGTAGTACCTATAACATGAAGCGTGATAGCTAGACAATTATTGTTTAACAGATGATGTATTTCTATTGCCGCTATAACAACAAATAGGTACTAAAAACAAAACAGAATAAATTTAATATTTAAGGGGGGCTCCAATAAAGTAAACGTGATTTATTGCCGTTTTTTCCTCGATATTAATAATGGCAATAGGTAGACGTTTTAAGTATTTTCAGAATATTTAGTTGTACTTATAGGTACTCACTTTAAAAATAAATAATTAAAATAAAATGAAGTTCATATTTAAAGAGGGTTCCCCTACAACACACGTGATTTTTTCCTGTGTTTTGCTCGATATTAATAACGGCAATAGGTAGACGCTTGAAATATTCTCAGAATATTTAGTTGTATACCCACTTTAAAAATAGATAATTACCTATATTAAAATAAAATTCATATTTAAGGGGGCTCCCATACAACAAACGTGATTTTTGTCGTTTTTTGCTCGATATTAATAACGGCAACATGCAGATGCTTAAAATATTTAGTTCTATTTCTTATTCGGAATCAGAATCCTTTTTTTTCTTGACAAAAATAAGTAGTACACGATGAGTACACGTCTTTCAACAGCCCGGCCGGTCGAAAACTGAAGAGCCGGCGTCACGCCAGTCAGTGGGGAAATCTAGTTGGCTTAAAACCATTTGGAGTGACGCCACAGTTTTAAGCTGGACATTGACGATCAGTTTTGTCCTAAAACTGTGGCGTAAAACTGTGGCGTCACTCCAAATGGTTTTAAGCCAACTAGATTTCCCCACTGACTGGCGTGACGCCGGCTCTTCAGTTTTCGACCGGCCGGGCTGTTGAAAGACGTGTACTCATCGTGTACTACTTATTTTTGTCAAGAAAAAAAAGGATTCTGATTCCGAATAAGAAATAGAACTAAATATTTTAAGCATCTACACGTTGCCGTTATTAATATCGAGCAAAAAACGACAAAAATCACGTTTGTTGTATGGGAGCCCCCCTTAAATATGAATTTTATTTTAATATAGGTAATTATCTATTTTTAAAGTGGGTATACAACTAAATATTCTGAGAATATTTCAAGCGTCTACCTATTGCCGTTATTAATATCGAGCAAAACACAGGAAAAAATCACGTTTGTTGTAGGGGAACCCTCCTTAAATATGAACTTCATTTTATTTTAATTATTTATTTTTAAAGTGAGTACCTATAACTACAACTAAATATTCTGAAAATACTTAAAACGTCTACCTATTGCCATTATTAATATCGAGCAAAAAACGGCAAAAAATCACGTTTACTTTATTGGAGTCCCCTTAAATATTAATTTTATTCTGTTTTGTTTTTAGTACCTATTTGTTGTTATAGCGGCAATAGAAATACATCATCTGTTAAACAATAATTGTCTAGCTATCACGGTTCATGTTATACAGCCTGGTGACAGACAGACAGACGGACAACGGAGTCTTAGTAATAGCACAGAAAAAGCAACTTTTCATACAGTAGGCCGACGGAGACGTCTAGACAGGTCAATCGTGCGGGGCTTGCGGGGTGAGACGGGGGAGTGGTTGTCCCGAGTTACATACAACGCCGTTCATAGTAACTCGGGACAAGTCTTCCAGGGCTATCACGTCTTTATCGTTATAATTTATTTTTAAATTAATATTATGGTGCATACGACATGTAGTGTGAGTGAGTGCAAATCTTCATCTCGCTTATTAAAAAAAAGGCAATTTCCAAAATCCAAGATGGCGGCCAACTTTTTTGTTTGTTCAACTTTGATGAAAATTGGTTTTTGGTACAATTTTGACAAGAAAACAACAACACAATGTCAAAAATAAAAAAAAAACAAGATGGCGGGCAACTTTTACAACAACACAATGTCAAAAATAAAAAAAAAACAAGATGGCGGGCAACTTTTTTTTTGTAAGCCGATTTTGATCAAATTTAGTTTCTGGTACTATTTTGACACGAAAACAACAACGCAATGTTAAAAGTATTAAAAAATCCAAGATGGCGGCCAACTTTTTTTTAACAGGCCGATTTCGATGAAACTCAGTTTCTGGTACTATTTTGACAAGAAAACAGCAACGCAATGTTAAAAATATTAAAAATCCAAGATGGCGGCCAACTTTTTGTTTGTGAGCCGATTTTGATAAAACTTGGTTTTTAGTACAATTTTGACAAGAAAACAACAACGCAATGTCAAAAATAAAAATAAACCAAGATGGCGGCCAACTTATTTTTTGTAAGCCGATTTTGATGAAACTTAGTTTCTGGTACTATTTTGACAAGAAAACAACAACGCAATGTTAAAAGTATAAAAAATCCAAGATGGCGGCCAACTTTTTTGTTTGCAGGCTGATTTCGATGAAACTCAGTTTCTGTTACTATTTTGACAAGAAAACAGCAACGCAATGTTAAAAATATTAAAAATCCAAGATGGCGGCCAACTTTTTGTTTGTGAGCCGATTTTGATAAAACTTGGTTTTTAGTACAATTTTGACAAGAAAACAACAACACAATGTTAAAAGTATTAAAAAATCCAAGATGGCGGCCAACTTTTTTGTTTGCAGGCCGATTTCAATGAAACTCAGTTTCTGGTTGTATTTTGACAAGAAAACAGCAACGCAATGTTAAAAATATAAAAATTCAAGATGGCGGCCAAATTTTTTGTTTGCTGGCCGATTTCGATGAAATTCAGTTTCTGGTACTATTTTAACAAGAAAACAGCAACGAAATGTTAAATATTTTAAAAATCCAAGATGGCGGCCGACTCTTTTGTTTGTAGGCCAATTTCAATGAAACTCAGTTTGTGGCTCTATTTTGACCAGAAAACAGCAACGCAATGTTAAAAATATAAAAATCCAAGATGGCGGACAAATTTTTTGTTTGCTGGCCGATTTCGATTAAATTCAGTTTCTGGTACTATTTTGACAAGAAAACAACAACGCAATGTTAAAAGTATAAAAAATCCAAGATGGCGGCCAACTTTTTTGTTAGCAGGCCGATTTCGATGAAACTCAGTTTCTGGTACTATTTTGACAAGAAAACAGCAACGCAATGTTAAAAATATAAAATTCCAAGATGGCGGACAAATTTTTTGTTTGCTGGCCGATTTCGATTAAATTCAGTTTCTGGTACTATTTTGACAAGAAAACAACAACGCAATGTTAAAAGTATTAAAAAATCCAAGATGGCGGCCAACTTTTTTGTTTGTAAGCCGATTTTGATCAAACTTAGTTTCTGGTTCTATTTTGACAAGAAAACAGCAACGAATTGTCAAAAAAATAAAAAATTCAAGGTGGCAGCCAACTATTTAATTTGTGAGCCGATTTGGAAAAAACTCGATTTTTGGTACCATTTTGACAAGGCATCGATCGGCCCATCGAAATCGGCCAGCAAACAAAAATTTGGCCGCCATCTTGGATTTTTATATTTTTAACATTGCGTTGCTATTTTCTTGTCAAAATAGTACCAGAAACTGAGTTTCATCAAAATCAGCTTACAAAAAAAAAGTAGGCCGCTATCTTGTTTTTTTTTTATTTTTGACATTGTGTTGTTGTTTTCTTGTCTAAATAGTACCAGAAACTGAGTTTCATCGAAATCAGCCTGCAAACAAATAAGTTAGCCGCCATCTTGGATTTTTTAATACTTTTGACATTGCGTTGTTGTTTTCTTGTCAGAATAGTACCAGAAACTGAATTTAATCGAAATCGGCCAGCAAACAAAAAATTTGGCCGCCATCTTGGATTTTTATATTTTTAACATTGCGTTGCTGTTTTCTTGTCAAAATAGTACCAGAAATTAAGTTCCATCAAAATCGGCTTACAAACAAAAAAGTTGGCCACCATTTTGGTTTTTTTTTATTTTTGACATTGTATTGTTGTTTTCTTGACAAAATTGTTCTAAAAACCAAGTTTCATCAAAATTGGCTCACAAACAAAAAGTTGGCCGCCATCTTGGATTTTTAATATTTTTATCATTGCGTTGCTGTTTTCTAGTCAAAATAGAACCACAAACTGAGTTTCATTGAAATCGGCCTGCAAACAGAAAAATTGGCCGCCATCTTGATTTTTATATTTTTAACATTGCGTTGCTGTTTTCTTATCAAAATAGAACCAGAAACTGAGTTTTATCAAAATCGGCCTACAAACAAAAAAGTTGGCCGCCATCTTGGATTTTTAATATGTTTAACATTTCGTTGCTTTTTTCTTGTCAAAATAGTACCAGAAACTGAATTTCATCGAAATCGGCCTGCAAACTTGATTTTTTTAATATTTTTGACATTGCATTGCATTATTAAATTATTTTATTAATTTAATATCGCAATACCAATGTACCCACCAGGGCCGTAAAAGGTCCACCGTCATATTTTAAAGTGACAACCCTTACGTACTTACGTAAATACCTATACAGGCGTCGGCATCGCCCGACTTCAAGGGCGTCGTCCAACTGTATAGAAAGATTGCTTAAACTGTGGTAATAGGGTCCTGTTTTTATCCTTTATACCAAAAACCATACGCAGCACCACCGCAGCACGCTCGACCACGGCACCACCGCGGGCGGGCGCAGCGATCGAACTGACGCGATTGCGTGGCGCGTCGTCAGTTAAAACTCTGGAGTGACGATTCGACATTCACGATCAAATTTTGGATTGACGCCGGAGTTTTACGCCACAGTTTTAGGAAAATTTGACCGTCAATGGCCAGCTTTACGCCACAGTTTTAGGACAAAACTGATCGTCAATGTCCAGCTTTACTAACCACCACAAATCATTGTGGTCGTGGTTATCTAAGGCCGCGAAATCTATAATATTATGCCCATAATTAAGGACATTACTAGGTACCGACTTTTTTACATTTGAAGTCCAATGTAAAAAAGTCGGTTAATGAAGCCCATGCTCAGAATATCTTTAGTATTTCGCAGTCGCCATGGCAACATTACCTTTTAATTGGACAGCGCTATTGATAAAAGCTGACGAATATAATAGTGCGTTCACTGGGACGTTATAACGGTTCAACTAAACATGATAAGGTTTAGAAGTGATATAAGAACAAAGACCCCACATTGCTGGTACAAAGACGGCCCTTTACTTGGAAATAATAAGGCATTGTTTAGTATTTCGGCCAGTACCTACCTACATAACATAACCTTAACCTATTATAGGTATGCGTACAGACTTGCGTACTTTTACTTTTAGTGAACCGTCAACATTTTCCTATCGCCCGTACCTATCGCCCACATTGAGTTTTATTGTAAACTAGCTTTTGCCCGCGCCTTCCTTTGCGTGATTAAGATAGTGGTGCGTTTATTTTGAAAGTCACGGATTACCAATTTATGTATCAAGGTATTTATTTATCAGAACGTAGACCTTATTTTTTGTTCCATGCTCACTTATCTTCTGACATAGTGGGTCGGAGTCTTTGTTCGCTTGGTTTTTACTATCAATTAAGAGCGTTAAACCCAAATGCGTCGCGTCGAGTTTAGGTAAATGAAAAACTTTCACTCGCATCAGACGTGCGCTCAAGGTCAAACGTGCGGTTTCCTGCTATAGTCAAACTAATCACATTGATCCTTTTAACTCAAGTTTAAATATTATTTAGTGTTAGTTTTTATATTATATCCTTACTTACCCTTACATAATCATAATAAGTGTATGCTGTAATCTAATGGGTTTACTACATAGACAATATTTTATTGTTTACATGAAGTAGATTTTTTAAAAGTTTACCAACTAATACTAATAAAGTAATCCTTCCCAAATGTGTATGTAAGTACTTGCTTACTCATCTTATGTTATTCATGTATGACCGACCATTCGATACGTAATCCTATCCTACTTCCTACTAATATTATAAATGTGAAAGTTTAGATGTTTGGATGTTTAGATGTTTGTATGTTTGTATGTTTGTTACTCAATCACGCCAAAACGGCTGAACGGATTTGGCTGAAATTTAGGACACAGATACTTTGTAGCCTGGAGAGGAACATAAGCTACTTTTATCCCGGAAAAATATCACATTCCCGCGGGATAACGTCGTGTAGTCCACGCGGGCGAAGCCGCGGGCGGAAAGCTAGTTTAGAAATAAAATACCGATTTCAGAATACCATTTTAATCACAATCTGATGTAGACCTATACCACAGGAATAAAAATACTACTACGTATTACAGAGAAACGACTTCATAGAACGGTGGGAAATGATTACACTACTACAAGCATGCTGGTCATGTGTGCGTGTCCACTGGCTGCTTGTCACTGGCGTGTCCGTACACGGCGTGTCTGGAAAAACCGGTTTACGACAGACAGCTCGGCCAGTGGACAAGCTCAGGGTCAACGCGAAGCACGTATGAGCAGTTTTCAGGCTACGCCTTTTCAATAACTCTCGAAAGAGAAATATATTTTGAATTTAACCAATCTTTATTAAAAATCCAAGATGGCGGCCAACTTTTTTGATTGTAGGCCGATTTTGATGAAATGATGAAACTCGGTTTGTGGTAATATTTTGGCAAGAAAATAGCAACGCAATGTCAAAAACTAAAAAAATCCAAGATGGCGCCCAAATTTTTGGTTTGTTGGCCGATTTTGATGAAACTCGATTTCTAGTACTATTTTGACAAGAAAATAGCAACGCAATGTCAAAAATGTAAAAAAATCTAAGATGGCGCCCAATTTTTTGTTTGTTGATAGATTTCGATGAAACTCGATTTCTAGTACTATTTTGACAAGAAAACAGCAACGCAATGTTAAAAATATTCAAAAATCCTAAATGACGGCCTACTTTTTTGTTTGTGGGGCGATTTCGATAAAACTTGGTTTTTAATCTTGGATTATTTAATGTTTTTAACATTGCGTTGCTATTTCCTTGTCAGAATAGTACCTAAAACCAAGCTTCATCAAAATCAGCCCACAGACTAAAAAGTTGGCCGCCATCTTGGATTTTTTATATTTTTTACATAGCGTTGCTGTTTTCTTGTCAAAATAGTACTAGAAATCGAGTTTCATCGAAATCGGCCAACAAACAAAAAAATTGGGCGCCATTTTGGATTTTTTTACATTTTTGACATTGCGTTGCTATTTTCATGTCAAAATAGTACTAGAAATCGAGTTTCATCAAAATCGGCCAACAAACTAAAAATTTCGGCGCCATCTTAGTTTTTTGAATATTTTTTACATTGCAGTTCTGTTTTCTTGTCGAAATAGTACTGGAAATCGAATTTCATCGAAATCGGCCAGCAAACCAAAAATTTGGGCGCCATCTTGGATTTTTTCAAGCTTTTGACATTGCGTTGCTACTTTCTTGCCAAAATAGTACTAGAAATCGAGTTTCATCGAAATCGGCCAACAAACAAAAAATTGGGCGCCATCTTGTTTTTTTTACATTTTTGACATTGCGTTGCTATTTTCATGTCAAAATAGTACTAAAAATCGAGTTTCATTAAAATCGGCCAACAAACAAAAAATTTCAGCGCCATCTTGGTGTTTTGAATATTTTTTACATTGCAGTTCTGTTTTCTTGTCAAAATAGTACTAGAAATCGAGTTTCATCGAAATCGGCCAACAAACCAAAAATTTGGGCGCCATCTTGGATTTTTTTAAGTTTTTGACATTGCGTTGCTATTTTCTTGCCAAAATAGTACCAAAAACCGAGTTTCATCGAAATCGGCCCACAATCAAAAAAGTTAGCCGCCATCTTGGATTTTTTTATATTTTTTACATTGCGTTGCTGTTTTCTTGTCAAAATAGTACTAGAAATTGAGTTTCATCGAAATCAGCCAACAAACAAAAAATTTGGGCGCCATCTTGAATTTTTTTACATTTTTGATATTGCATTGCTATTTTCTTGTCAAAATAGTACCAAAAACTAAGTTACATCGAAATCGGCCAATAAACAAAAAAGTTGGCCGCCATCTTGAATTTATTAGTATTTTTATCATTGCTTTGCTGTTTTCTTGTCAAAATAGTACTAGAAATCGAGTTTCATCGAAATCGGCCAACAAACAAAAAAATTTTGGGCGCCATCTTAGATTTTTAAAATTTTTGACATTGCGTTACTGTTTTCTTGTCAAAATAGTACTAGAAATCGAGTTTCATCGAAATCGGCCAACAGACAAAAAAGTTGGCGGCTATCTTGGATTTTTTTACATTTTTGATATTGCGTCGCTGTTTTCTATTAAAATAGTACCAAAAAAATATAATTATAAAAATAAAATGTATAAAGAGAAACATAAGAGTAAGTAATTTGTAAATAAATATTTCATAATAGGTATTAAAGGTATTAAAGCTAACAATTTTAACTTCTTGTAACAACCCTACCAAAATTTTGCACGCTCTATGAAGTCAACACTCTGATAGTACTCATGTGCCTATACACCTTTTTGAAGGTCAACATACCATTTGGATAATTCAGTCATTTACGCCATGGGTTCGCAAACCCTAGAACAGGAGACCTTGAAGAAGTACCGGCAAGAAACTCGTCAAGGTTAATTTTTTTCCTCCTGATTTACTTCATACAGAGTCGTCAAATTAAAAAATGACCTTACAAATTACTATTTGTTAGATCATTTTCAGGGTCAGTTTCTATTACAAATACGTATTCAATTCAATTATGATAAAATACAATTAGGTGTGTGAGTGAACTAATGATCATAGAAGTAAACAATTTTCAATTACCTATCTAATGAGTGTACTAAGACGAAAGTACTAAGACGTGTCGGTTGCACTATAAACTATACCACACCACGCAGCACACTGCAAAGGTCAGCGAACGGCAGACGGCAGAGCACCGAGCGATACGTCCTCCCTCTGAAGAGCCTAGCGGCGGACTAATTTGAAATGTTTTGCGCAGAGTGTTTTATAGCACTTTAAAAAAATATATATAAAATAAATTATGCATCATTATATAGGTTTTTTGTATTCAAACTTTAGATAATATGTTCTTATTTTACGTTAGACTATAACTTTTTGTAAAATAAAGTAATTTATTGATAAATGTTGCATGTTTACCACCAGTGATTTCTTTATAATTTCACTTTGTTTGGATTTTAATTTCGTATGAAAATAATCACAAATTAAACTAATTTCCTTACTAACTATTTGCGTAATGATATGTAGATATACATAGAAATTTTTGTTTCCTATTTTTTTCAATGGTATTAAAAAATTAGAGCTTCAAAATTGATGTTAAAAGTGAAGTTTATAAAACACTGTTCGGGAAAATTGTCAGTATTCACAAATACTTTATAAAAAGAAAAATGTTTTTTACTAACTTTTTAGACAAAGATACTGTTTACAATAATTTGAAATTAGCATGTTTCTAAGATTACGTTTTCATAGAAAATATCTCGTTCAAAACTGCCTATTTTGAGGCAAAACGGCGTTCGACCGCGTCAATGCTCTTAACATGCACTATGAATGAAAGCTATCTAGGTACCTACCCTCCAAAAATTGTGTCTCTACCTTCAACCTAAATGGATATTCCTTTACAAACTGAAACACCTTGTAGCACCCTGTATAATGGGAATTTTCCAAACCCCTTTCTTAGTGCTCACCTACACCATAAAAGGTATCTATTCTCCAAAAATGGTTATCTACTTTCAGCCCTATACAAATTCCCATACAAACTGAAACACCCTGTAGCATCTTGTACAATGGGAATTTTCCAATGAGCTTTCTTAGTGATCACCTACACCATGGAAGGTATCCTACCCTCCAAAAATGGTGTCTCTGCCTTCAGCCCTATTCAAATCCCATCCCCATACAAACTGGAACAACATGTAGCACCCTGTATAACGGGAATTTTCCAAGACCCTTTCTTTGTGCACACCTACACCATGAAAGGTATTCCCCATACAAACTGGAACATCCTGTAGCACCCTGTATAATAGGAATTTTCCAAAACACATTCTTAGTGCTCACATCCTACTAATATTATCTTCTTGTTCTTCTAGAAAGAAGAAAAAGAAGAAGACTAATATAATAAATGTGAAAGTTTAGATGTTTGGATGTTTATATGTTTGGATGTTTGTATGTTTGTTACTCAATTACGCCAAAACGGCTGAGCGGATTTGGCTGAAATTTGGGGCATAGATACTTTGTAGCCTGGAGAGGAACATAGGTTACTTTTTATATCTAAAATATCACATTCCCGGGGGATAACGTCGTGTAGTCCACGCGGGCGAAGCCGCGGGCGGAAAGCTAGTCCATTATAAAAGAAATCTACCCTCCAAAAATGGTGTATCTATCTTCAGCCCTATACAAATTCCCATACAAACGGGAACAGCCTGTAGCACCCTGTATAACGGGAATTTTCCAAAACCCGTTCTTAGTGCTCACCTACACCATGAAAGGTATCTACCCTCGAAAGATCGTGTCTCTACCGTCAGCCCTATACAAATCCCCATACAAACTAGAGCAGCCTGTATAACGGGAATTTTCCAAAACACTTTCTTAGTGCTCACCTACACCATGAAAGGTATCTACCCACCAAAAATGTGTCTCTATTTTCAACCCTATACAAATTCGCATAGCAACTTGAACAACCTGTAGCACCCTGTATAACGGGAATTTTCTAAAATCCTTTCTTATTGCTCATCTACATCATGAAAGGTATCTACCCTCTAAAAATGGTGTCTCTACCTTCAGCCGTTAGGGCTCTACGCCAATGCCAACAATTAATGAATCAGTCAATCAATTTAGAGTACTTAGAGCTTTATATGTATATAGATATGTCGCAGGGATTTTGTCAAAGTCGTGATATTATAATTCCACTAGTGAAATTATAATTTCGCGTGATATTATAATTCCACTAGTTAAATTATGAATAGACAATGAAACAATCCATAAGTTGTATTGATACAAAAAAAAATAACCACGAAATTTAAGCGCCTTAAATTTCTAACCTATCACGTGTTCTATATGATTTCCGAGGCTCGCAGCCGTGTGCATACTGTCTCGTAATGTCTATTCATAATATCACGCGAAATTATAATTTCACTAGTGGAATAATAATATCACGACTTTGACAAGATCCCTGCGACAGATATACCTACTAACGTAGGTACTCAATGATCGCCCATTCAACAATGCTGATGCTGCAATACGGTATTTTACTGATTTTTTTTATTTCTTTAAAATGTTTTTCGAAATATTAGCTACACAAAACAAGTTTTCATTTTGAATTATCTTTAATATTTTCAAAGATATAGGACTTCAAACTTTATAATTAGACAAGGACATGACGCTATCTTAGTGACGTCAGTGGGTTAGTAGCGTCATAGTCACGCCATAGAAGATTTCGTTTTAGAAAGAGACAGCTATAGTCAAAATCAAACAGACTATAATTCTTTTATTATAAAACAGATTCAAATTCACATTTGGTATTCTTAATTGCAATATTTTTTAACGTCATCATTAAATATCTACATTTCAACAACAGTAAAATACCCTATTGATGCTTTTCCTGTTAGGTACCAGACAAACTATAATAAGTAAGTATTAATTCTAAATCTAGTATTAATCTAATCTAGCCGATTAGCCGTTTCAAATACTGTAGATACCTAAATACCTACCTATAACTATAAAGTTGCCAACAATACTGAACGGTTATTTGTTTGACAGTTGGCCATTTTATCATTAGTTTTTTATTTTTCTAAGAACACATTTTCGAACAAATCGGCAAAAGTTCGTTCGCTTCGTGACATTATTGCCTTATGAAACAAGGTCCAAAATTAATTAAATTGAACAATAACATCATCCGACAATGTGTTCGAAGGAAGCCCTACGTTAGATTTTTGTTACAATAATGGCGTGAAAAAAATATCAATACAATAAATAACCAACAATTTTGACAACATGTTTTGACAACGTGTTTTCAAGTAGGTGCAGGCGTAAGTCCAGACGACACGCGGCAGTGTGGCCAGCTAAGTTCACAGAACAAGGAAGGGCCGTGCGTATTGGTCCAGTAATAGAAGGTGGCTGGACTAAACGCGGCGTTAATTTATATTATTGTTCTAACTTTTTTATGTGTTGTTTTTATGTGTGTGTGTAATAAATAAAAAAAGAAGACCTCGTCGTTCGATGCATGGAATGAAAATATATTATCCCAATAATAAATCAAACGAACTCTAAGTTTACAGTTAAGGTAAAAGTCGAAAACTTTACGAGTTCGTCCAATTGGACCTAACAGGAAATAAAAAAATCGTGGTACGATCGATCGGGCAAGCTGGTCAAGCCAAGTGACCCAAGAGTAATATTATAGCGGTACCTACCTACGAACTATTTAAAGCTACTTTTGACCCTTTAACTCGAAACCTATTTAACATACATAGTACCTACATGAAATTGAACAATTGGAATAGATTGGTTCATAAAAACAACCAAAGTATTTTTTTTACTCAAATTACATGATTTTGTAATTAAGTATTTTAAAAATTCTTTGTACAGAACTTGGCACACTGTTGGCACTCATAGATCCCAATTCGTTTGTCATATTCTTTATATTGAACTTGGCTCTCATTTTACAATTTTGTTTTCGATGGGTATATGATTTAAATCTAATAAAAAAAGTCTGCTTTATCTCAAGTAGTAGTTTAACATCTGGTTATCGTAAACCATCTAAATAATGCGAATTTAACAAAGACTTGAACATGTGTTTTGGGAGATCTTTTTTAGGGTTCCGTAGCTGAATGACAAAAATCGGTACCCTTATAGGCTAAGTTCCGAAATACGCCAAAAGTGCTAAATATAAATGCAGTAGGTACAAAAATCCTATTTTGTGTCAGATATTTTGTGTCTACTAAATTTGGTCGGATTCGCGCTAATACTAATAGCGCTGTCAGCGTATTTCGGAACACAGCCCAAATACGCCAAAAGTGCTGTTAGCGCGAATCCATATAAATGCAGTAGGTACAAAAATCCTATTTTGTGTCAGATATTTTGTGTACTAAATTTGGTCGGATTCGCGCTAGCTAATAGAGCGCTGTCAGCGTATTTCGGAACACGGCCATAGCACATAGATTCGTCATGCTTGTCGGTCTCTGTCTGTCTGTCTGTCCGTCCGTAGGTATTTGACAGTCACAGCCACTCGAGGTCAGCTATCGAGCAGGAGCCCCTGAAAGCGAGGTATGAAGTGGCAGTCGCATCTCCACGGGTTGTGGCCGAGGAGCACGTGCATTACCAATGTTGTTGTTCACTTGTTTATCTCTATTACAGTTACCTGCACGAGTGACGTTTTCGTGTCGTCGGACTGAGAGCACCTGATGTCGGCGAGGTCAGCTATCACTCTCTTGTACTTCAGTAGGAGCCCCTGGAAGCGAGGTATGAAGTGGCAGTCGCACCTCCACGGGTTGTGGCCGAGGAGCACGTGCATTACCAATGTTGTTGTTCACTTGTTTATCTCTATTACAGTTACCTGCACGAGTGACGTTTTCGTGTCGTCGGACTGAGAGCACCTGATATCGGCGAGGTCGGCTATCACTCTCTTGTACTTCAGCAGGAGCCCCTGGAAGCGAGGTATGAAGTGGCAGTCGCACCTCCACGGGTTGTGGCCGAGGTGAACGTGCATTATATTGTTGTTCACTTGGAACGCCTTGTCGAAAGCGTACACGGGGATCTGTGGATTGCAAAGGTTTTTGTTTTTGCATTAATATGAAGTTTATTTTGCTTGACTACACACACAAGGTGTTGTCTTGGTCCTGTTAGATACTCTACTAAGTTGCAGCAGGGCTTATTAATTCGCACTTAACTCACTATAAAATGCACTCCGTGTTGCAGAGTTATGACGAGCATTTTCTAAAACATTGTTAAAATTTTTTTGTTACGCAGTGATCTTTTGTTTTGTTTGAGTGAATGAACACATGCGTTACGTTGTGTTAGCAGAACTACATTAACTAGGTATATACTTTACTTTATTGAAGTATATTAAATAAATAAATAAATAACTTTTTCATAATCACACCAATTATCTAGCTCATAAGTAGTTATCATTAAGAAACTGTTATGGAAACTAGATGACGGATAAATATATACTTATTTTTGTAAGTAAATACCTACTTAATATAATTACATAGAAAACACCCAGACCAAGACAAATAGACATGTTCATGCACACAAATATTTGTCTTGTGTGCATGATCGTGCTTGTGTGCTCTCGGGGATCGAACCCGAGACCTCTGACGCAGAAGGCAGCTGCGGCAAAACGATTAAGTTTAGGCTCGCGACACAGTCTGGCGGGAAAGGTTCGCTCAAACACAAATAATAAATAATACTTTTAATTTATTTATCGTAACTCTTCTCAAAATAAAACTCATACAAGCAAGAAGAAAGTTGGTAAGATACCTTACCTGTTTAAGCATGTTCCCCTTGAGACTCAGCACGCGAAAGGTGGAAAACCATTCAGCTCCTTCCAGCTCTTTAACAGTTCCTATTCTGTTGTTGTCCAGGTGTAGATCTGTCAGAGACCTGTATTGTGGGTTCTGGATTATCGCTCTTATGGAGTTTATCTGTGAACGCAAAAGCTTTAATTAGTTTACAGCAAAGTTAAGATGTTACAGGCGTGTAGGCGTCGATTTTAATTACGAACTTATTTCTGGTACCAAAGGAAAATACTGGATGTTAAATGGAGATCGGTTTAGTATTTATTTATACAGAACTACGTATAAAATAATTTGCAATGTTACGTAAATTATTTTCTTACATTAGCAAGTCATTGGTATATTTTTAATACACAAACATATAAATATGAGAATACTGTGATTAGAATCCTTCTAACAAATAGTTTCAATCGCGAAAAGGTTCGTGAAATATACAAATATTACAACCAAATAGTTCATGCTTCAAATAACTTCAATAGGAAACAAATCGGTAAACGTTGGTGGGGTATCTACTTGGATTGATTGCAAGTTTCAATAGACTCCTACATATCTACGTATATATGTCGTAGGTATATTGTCAAAGCCGTGATATTATAATTCCACTAGTGAAATTATAATTTCTCGTTAAATTATGAATACGAGACAGTATGCAAACGGCTGCGAGCCTAGGAAGTCATATAGAACACGTGATAGGTTAGAAATTAAATTAAATTTCGTGTTTTTTTTTGTATCAATACAAATTATGGATTGTTTCACAAAAAAAATAACCACGAAATTTAAGGCAATCGCTTCGCTGCGCTTCGCGATGGCCTTAAATTTCTAACCTATCACGTGTTCTATATTATGACTTCCGAGGAGTACAGGACTTTTACGAGGCAAATTCGTGAGCTCGCAGCCGAGTGCATACTATGTGTTGTATTTAATAAAAGATGTAGGTATTGAAATGATGTTATTTATTAAATATCAAAGCACACGTTTTACATACAACAAGGAATGCAGCCATGACAGACATCTTGGGCGGAAGTGGGTGTCCGCTTGGTGTTGTCACTACAAATTATATTTAGTGATACCACTAATATATCCATATGTCACATCTCCCCCCTTACAGATTGTTTCCCCAAACACATAAAATAACATAAACATGCTTAAAACTAACGACACAAGTTGTTACTGTACATAATCTTTAAACCTCAATGGTGTCCTAACTACCCGACCCGATTTTGTAGTCACCCTACTATTACTAGTTTGCATTTGTAAGTTTCGCATTGTAACATTATCATTTACATTATTAGAACTATTATTCTGGATCAGATTTGTGTTATTACTACATCTGTTGCTATTATTGTTAATAAACAAACGATTTGGTTTGATAACTAAACCATTTTTACTGGGATTTAGAAACTTAGAATTCCTTACTAAAATTTGACCACCTTCATTTTTTACAACATAAGATCTCGGGTTGTCACATTTATTGATAAGTTTTCCTTGTTCCCACAATTTACTCTTATAATTTTGCACTCTAACATTTTCTCCTACCTGTAATTCCTGTTTGTTCTTACATGTTTTATTATAATATTTTTTTGACCTCTCTTTAACTTTTAAAAAACTTTCCTTTACATTCACAGGCAACTTTGGTTTTAATAACTCTGTTTTACATGGCAACATAGTTCTAAGATTTCTATTCATCAGCAATTCTGCCGGACTATATTCTAAATTGCTGATTGGTGTTGTTCTATAATTTAGCAAGGCAAGATAGAAATCTGAACCCAATTCTAAACATTTTTTCATGGTATTTTTTATGATACCCACTGCTTTTTCAGCCAAACCATTACTTTGTGGATAATGTGGGCTTGAAAAAACCAACTCAATAACAAACTCATTTGCAAAGTTTCTAAAGTAACAACTATTAAATGGCATATTATCACTAACAATACATTTTGGAATGCCATGAGTAGCAAAAATGACCTTCAACTTCTTGACAACAGAACTTGCCGTTTTATCTTTTAATTTTAGTACCTCTATCCATTTTGAATAGTAATCAACTACTATTAAATAGTCTTTGCCATTAAAGAAACAGATATCCATACCTAACTTTAAAAATGGAACATTAGGAACCTCATGACAGATGAGTGGTTCTTTACAATTATTAACTCGGAATTTTTCACACACTTTACAACAAAGAACAAAATTTTCCACATCTTGTGACATTCCTACCCAAAACAACGATTGTCTTATACGCTTCTTACATTTCACAACACCTAAATGTCCCTCGTGCACAATAGCCAACATATCTTTTCTTAAAGTGTTAGGAACCACTATCCTATTTTTGTAATACAAAATATCATCTTTTACACTAATGAAGTCTTTTAACTTATATAAAACTTTTAACTCTTTTATATTTATATTTTTATCATTTTTAGGCCATTCTGTTTCATACCAACTTATACACTGCTTTAACACATTATCATTATTTGTCTCATTTTTTAACTGTAACAACCTCCTATCTGACACTGACAAATCATTTTCATAATTATGAACAGTTTCCATTTCTACACTATGAATTAATTCTTTCAAACTATGATCTATTTCTGCATTATCTTTTATATAATTTCTAGACAAAAAATCTGCTATATACATTTTACTGCCAGGCACATATTTAACTTCAATATCATACTTTATTAACTTTAGTACCATTCTCTGTAACCTTGAACTTATTTTATTAATGTCTTTGTTAACAATCCCAATTAAAGGTTTATGATCTGTTTCTACAACAATTTTTCTACCATAGACAAACTGATGATATTTTTCTAAAGCTGCGCACATGGCAAATAGCTCCTTTTCTATAGGAGCCCATCTTTTTTGGCAATCCGTATAACTTCTGGAGTAAAATGAGACAGGTTTACCATTTTGAAGTAAGCAAGCCCCTAGAGCGTCCTTTGAACTATCAGTTTGTAATACAACTGCACCATCCTTGACCAGAATTCCTAATGTTGGTGCACAAGTTAACCTATTCTTTAATTCACAAAATGCCTTTTCTTGCTCGAAACTCCAGACCCATTCAATATCCTTTTTGAGTAAACAACGAAGTGGCTCTGTTACTTTGGAGTACTCTGGTATAAACTTACTTACATAATTTGTCATTCCTAAAAACTTTTGCAACTCTTTGATATTCTTAGGTGCAGTTAGTTCTGTAATAGCTTTGATATGCTCTGGATCTACTTGTATACCTGACTTAGATACAATTAATCCTACATATTTCACATAACTTGACTTATACTGTATTTTATTCTCATTAAACTTTACATTGTATTTTCTTGCTCTATCTATGACTTTCTGTAATATTTTGTCATGTTCTTCATCATTCTTAGTTGCAATAATCACATCATCATAATATATATAAACACCTTCTATGTTATCAAATATTTGTGTATTAATTTTTTGCATTATCTCAGGTGCAGAAGATATTCCAAAGGGAAGTCTTAAAAAACGATACCTGCCATATGGTGTGCCGAAACTGCAGCATTTGTCAGGATCATCCAGACTTATCTGAAAAAACCCATCTTTTAAGTCTTAAACTGTAAAAACTTCATTTCCTGATAAATTGTTATAAATTTCCTCAGCTGATGGTATTTGATATCTTTCACGCTTAATACATGTATTAAGTTCCTTAGGATCTAAACATAGCCTCAACGAACCATCTGGCTTTTCTACAACAACCAAATTATTTAACCATTCAGTAGGAACTTCAACTTTTTCAATGACTCCTAAGCTTTCATACCTTCCTAAAGTGTCTTTTAATCTAGTCTTAACTTTTTCAGGAATTCTTCTAATATGTTTTACAACGGGCTCTGCTTTATCTGACAATATTATTTTATACGAACCAATTTTTCCTAACCCTGTAAAAACATCCTTATTTTTATTGATAAATAACTGTTTTTCTTTGTTATCTGTTTTATAACAACCAAGTGTATCCACTTTCTTTATTAAATTAAATCGAATACATTCATTTAACCCTAAAATTGGCTGCACTGGCAAATCTACAACCGTAAAGTTAATTTTAGTTTTATAATTTCTAACTAAACAGCCGAGTTCAATTTCCCCCGACGGTTTAATTTTTTGACCATTATATACTACCAAGAGTTTATAACTATTCTGTAACAAATTACTACTTACTATTCTATTACACAAAGATAACGGTAAAATATTACACTCAGCGCCTGTGTCCAGTTTGAAAGAAACTACCTCTCCTTGTACATCAATACTTTCTGTCCACTGGTTATTTTTTCCACTTAATAATGCATTAACTTTGTAATTGTCATACCTGAACACAACATCATCATCGTCATCTTCACTTTCTTCTTTTAGAGCCATCACCTTCCTTGCCCCATGAGAATCCTTCTTATTTCTACACTGTGCTGCAAAATGATTAAACTTTCCACAGCTCGCACACTTTTTTCCATAAGCCGGACATGCTCTTATTGCATGCTCTCTTCCACACCTGTTACATTTATAAAATTTTTGGGTCAGCGACCCAGGTTCTTGCTTTATCGCTAACACAGCGTTTTCATTACTTTCCATTTTAACCATTTGTTGTTTTCCTTTTTCTATTTGTCTTGCTATATTTATAGCCTTGTCTAAACTTAAATCAACTTCTTGTAGAAGACATTCT
Source organism: Crambus lathoniellus (assembly GCA_949710035.1). Classification (NCBI taxonomy): domain Eukaryota; kingdom Metazoa; phylum Arthropoda; class Insecta; order Lepidoptera; family Crambidae; genus Crambus; species Crambus lathoniellus. Next base: position 19,273,989 of record OX453303.1, on the reverse strand, counting down.
TTAACTTGCTTCTCCCTGACCCCTATCAGGATCATCATCGTTGTGAGTCTGTCCTGCACATTCTCCAGCTCACAGGCTGCTGCCCCTACTTTTAATCTTGTTATGAAGTGATCCACAGTCTCCCCTTCATACTGTCTTATTTTCAGAAACTCATACGTGTTTAACATTAAATTTTTCCTAGGTTCCACATAACTTCTAAAATTATCTACAAGACCTTGTAAGGTTTCTTCTTCACCTTGTTTCGGGAACGTATTATATACCTCCACCGCTTCCTCCCCAGCGGCATTAAGAAAAATAGCAATTTTTCTTTTTTCACTGCACGTTTCCAGTCCAGATGCACTGATGTATAATTGGAAAAGTTGAACAAACCTTCCCAAATTTTGATTGGGGCCCGAAAGTACTAAGCCCCTTGGTGGCTTTAGGCCCTCCATGTTTAAATTGACAAGAAACGCGTCCCTTCGCGAGCTTCGGTACAACAGGTACGGTACCTATTTCTATTCGACACACAGTCACTTTTTGTTTTATTGGTTCTTCTTCACCTGACACCATGTGTTGTATTTAATAAAAGATGTAGGTATTGAAATGATGTTATTTATTAAATATCAAAGCACACGTTTTACATACAACAAGGAATGCAGCCATGACAGACATCTTGGGCGGAAGTGGGTGTCCGCTTGGTGTTGTCACTACAAATTATATTTAGTGATACCACTAATATATCCATATGTCACATACTATGTCTCGTGCTGTCTATTCATAATTTAACGAGAAATTATAATTTCACTAGTGGAATTATAATATCACGGCTTTGACAATATACCAACGACATATACACTAATATTAGGTATTACTAAAAATAAAAAGGTAGAGTTAGTAAAGTTTATAGAAAGTATCTGGAACTACAGTAGCCCTAGCACGAAAACCTGTCGTTGTGATAACCGTTAGGTATCGTAATCGTATTATTTTGTATGAAAACCTGAGCAGCGCCTCTTTCCGTCGTATAAGGAACTGAAATTCAATACAATTTTGACAACAGCACTCTGCAGCTTTTAAAGGGCGGTATGTATAGTTTACTATTACATAACGATAGTTTTTCAATAAGGACGCTGAACCGATTTTGAAAAATCTTTCACCAGATTTTTCCCATAGGCTATATTTTATCCCAACTATTCGAACTACGTATACGAGCTTAATAAGGGCGCAAATTTTTGACAATGTGGAAGGAAAATTGTAAGTTTATATACCTACTTACATTAGTTTATGCAGAATTAAAATCCAATATGGCTAATCATGCACTCGTAATTAGATTTAAGTTGATAAAGCTATCTTTAGTTATTTTAATTTTTAGTTTTTTGCATTCACAATGCAATTTTTTCTAAAGCTATCTTTCTCTATACGTACCTAGCATTATTTTTCAGTTTATTAATTGCACGTAAACCAAGCCACAAGCCAGCGTTAGCCGCTTGTACATAAAAAGTTAAAAGTAATATACCTAAACATCATTCTTTCTCAGTAAGAGTCTCTGAGTAATTCGTAGGCATACATGATGTTTTGTATGTAAATAAATAAATACTAGGTACTATCAAATAAGTACCATTGCCATTCATAATAACGGATTTCGGATAATAAGTTTTCTATAGGTGCCTATTCACACAGAGCTTTCAATGACGATTTGTTATGAAAAAGTTCTGAAAACGATAGCTTAACGACGAATAGGTAGCTGATGTTCACGTGATGTTCACATTTCTGAAATCGATCGTGTTTTTCCTCTCTCGCATACAAAATATACCTAACAGAGAAATCGTTTTTTGTATAAAAGGGTTTATAATAAAATAATGGATCGTTAACATGAATGAACGTTCATGTTGGTAACCGGAAACGTGAGACTTTGCGAGAATGTTCTAATGGATTAGGTACATTTTTACACAAAAAATGGCGCACATAAAAATATTTGGCGAGTTATTAATAAAAATTAAGTTCAAAAACTAAAACCCGACTACTGAAAAATCACGCTCTAAAAAGTATGAAACAAGAATATATTCTCATCTGAAATTGCCGTGGTCGTATGCCACTTTTCCCTAGAATGAAAATATGGTTTTATTATATGAAGGGGCATACGACCACGGCAATTTCAGATGAGAATATATTCTTGTTTCATACTTTTTAGAGCGTGATTTTTCAGTAGTCGGGTTTTAGTTTTTGAACTTAATTTTTATTTACATTATTTTGGGGTCATAATGTCGCGCTGTGTAGTGCCGGCACATAAAAAGCATTACCTCCTCTCTTCTCGTGGGTGTCGTAAGAGGCGACAGAGGGAAAACTGCCATCAAGAGATGGGCAGCAGCGTCTCCATGTAACAGCAGGCCATACTGCGATCGCCACCACTTGGCAGGCCAAGCGTGGCGATTATGGTAAATCCAACCCCCCAAATGGCTTTACACCAAAAAAATCAGCCCCCAGTCCAAGCCGGCCCTGCTATTCCTAGCTACGGTAGCGGCTATGGTAATGGCGGGGCAGGGGGTGCTGAGAATCCCCGGGTAAGACCAGGCTACCAACACAGACGACTTGACCTGGCAATCTAGAACAGGCGCATATTGCGGACTGACTCGAAGGTCATAGAGTTGGACAAGGCTGTTAGTAAGTTACACTGGGAGATCATTGGATTATCTGAAGTCTGAAGAGAGGGGAAGGACTCGATTATCCTGCAATCCGGTAACTTACTTTACCATCGGGAGGGCAAACAACAGTCCCAAGGTGGTGTCGGGTTCATCGTCCACATTCCACAAGTCTCTAGTCAACAACGTGATCACCATTGGAAGCGTGTCGAGCAGGGTAGCGTACCTGATACTCAGAATATCGAAACGGTATTCGCTAAATGTCGTACAAGTTACGCTCCGACCTCGAGCCTTCCTTCTACATGAGTGGGTCTAAAGATGAACATGGATAAGACGAAAATCATGTCGAATACCAATGTTGCAACCGCTCCAGTTAATGTTGGGAACATTACACTCGAAGTTGTTGACCACTTTGTTTACCTAGGGCAAACGGTCCAGTTAGTTAAGTCCAACTTCGAGAAAGAGATCTCTCAATGAATCCAGACGGTTCGGGAAGCTCCGGCATATATTCGCGTCCGTTATACCTCAATGTCTCAAGACGAAAGTCTTTGACCAGTGTGTGTTGCCAGTTATTACTGGCCTACTGACCTATGGAAGTGAGACGTGGTCTTTTACTATGGGTCTCATAAGAATGCTCAAAGTCACCCAGCGAGCAATGGAGAGAGCGATGCTTGGTATTTCCCTGCTCGATCTAATCAGAAACGATTAGATCCGCAGGAAAACTAAAACAACCGACATCGCTCGAAGGATTGCATCGTTGAAGTGGCAGTTGGCGGGACACACATGCGCGGAGAACCGATGGCCGTTGGGGCGGACAGGTTCTCGAATAGCGATCACGTACCGGACGACTTTTCGTGGGCAGGCCCCCTACAAGGTGAACCGACGATCTGGTCAAAATCGCGGGAAGCTGCTGGATGCGGGTAGCGCAGGACCGATTGTTGTGGAGTTCCTTGGGGAAGGTCTATACCCAGCAGTGGGCGTCGTTCGGCTGATATGATGATGATAAATTTCGTGATAAAGTAAAAAAATCGATTTATGCAAACAAAGCCGCAAGCAACAACCAATAAAATATACATTTTTGAAACGAGCTCACCAAGAGCTTTCATTTGATACCAAACACGATATTCTCCTCAAAAAAAAGTTTTTTAGTTCACAACTTTATGTCGTCTAGAGGGCGCCATATTCAATTTCATGTGACGTGACATAGCCTATAACCAGCAGACAATCGAGACGCTTCCAACGATACCTCAATTGTGAATATATGATCAGCAGTTTAGAAGTTTTGCGGGAACAGATGAACATACATACAAACATACATACATACATACATACATACATACCGGTCAAAATCATAACCCTCCTTTTTTTGCTTTGCCGTAGTCGGGTAAAAAACGATAGATACCACTTATGTAAATCCTTTGGATCCTTTTGAGAGGATAAAATTGAGTTATTAAGGGCAGGATCTTCCAAAAACTCTGTCTTTGTCTTTTTCTATATGTGTGAAGAGTAATGAAAATAACCTCACTTTTTTCATTTTTTCAATGTTTTTGTTGTTATTTTTAACATAAATTGACTTTTTGAAAAAGTAGCCTGAGAATAATCTACTATATGTCATTACCTATTTTTCTATATATTATTCGTGAATTAGAGATTAATAATCTAAGTATAAAACCAAAAAAATATAAAAAAAATGAAAGTTTTCTTTGTTTTTGAAATTTTTAAAGTCTAGTTAAGATACGAATTAAATTTTTCTAGCCACAAAATAATCAAGATCGTTTATGAAATTTCAACATATATTTTTATCTGCTCAAAATAAAGAATATTTGATTGTTTACTTTTGATTCAGATCAGTTGTTTTAGACAACTTGGAAGATCGTGAGTATAAGACCATACCACACCATACCCACATGAATAAATATTCCACCATTTTATAGTAATGAGCACGTTGAAATACGTTGTTTTGTCTCTTCATTTCTAGTCTTTTTGGAAAGTTAGTTTAATTTTTTTCCTGTAACGGGCCGGTAGGCATATATATTATATAAATAGGTACTGTGCCGGTAGACAATCGCACAAATCATAAAAACGTGTTTCTGAAACTATACGATTCTAGATAAAGGTATGAAGAAATATATATCTTATTACCAGATTTATAACAACTCTAACCGTCCTATAGTTTTATATCAAAGAGTCCATACTTTTTCCGAGTAGCGCCTTTTTAAGGCGATACTCGGAAAAATTATGCTAAAGCGAGATAGCAATGAGAAAACGACGCGCGCGGGAGCGAGACCGATTTTGCCGATTACGCAAAAAAACACAAAATCACTTCGTATTCAAAAACTATAGCGATTTAAAAAAAATGCTTCTATACGATCCTAAATATTTTTGGTGTCCACTAATTAAACCAATTTTCAATAGTATATGTATCCCCATTTAAGAATAATCTTCATATTTCTTATTTTTTAGAGGTATTTTCGAAAATAAAAAGTGTCGAGCCAAAATCATAAAAACGTGTTTCTGAAACTATACGATTCTAGATAAAGGTATGAAGAAATATATATCTTATTACCAGATTTATAACAACTCTAACCGTCCTATAGTTTTGATCAGGCACAAATGTGGTGACCATCGACTGTGTTCCACAGTTTATTGAAACGGATGTTTCTCATGCAAAATTAAGTTACTTAAGCTAGTCCCACCTTAACGAGAAGATACTGTCCGTAATCCAGGGGGGCTGATCGCTGTCTCGCCGGCGCGCGCGCGCCTCGCAAAGATTTTCACCTGACCCCCGATGGGAAACTCTTATAGCTAACACTCTTATAACTACACAATGCCCTAATAGACAGCTAAAACTTTCCCGGCGCTTTTCAAAGCGAACACACACGGGTCACAAGTCTTTACCCCGACCGGGCACCCGTAGGTGCAAAACCTCGAGATCTCGGTCACAATACGGGTAGGTAACTGAACGCGATGTTGCGCGGACGGCGGTTGGCGGCGCACTAACCGAATGAAAAAACACCCGGCCCGAGCGCATCGAGACATTGACAATGACAACTGTCCGCTCGCGGGCGCGGCGTGAACATCCCCCCGTCCCGGACAGTAGCAAACTGTCCGCCAACTCAATCTAAGGGCAGGCGAGAGAGGGTAGCGATCGCTCGCTTCAAAACAGAGTCCCCCACCAGGACCTCGGCAAACCTGGGCACACCATCCGACCCCGGATGAAGCTGAACAATGCGTCCTAAACGCCAGCGGAGGGGCGGCAGGTTTGGATCCTTTACCAACACGAGGTCTCCGGTCTTGGGTGGGGTCGTCCTATCCGACCACTTAACGCGTTGCTGCAAAATGTGCAAATACTCCAGATGCCAACGGCGCCAAAAACTCTGCGTAAGCTGCTGGAGCAATTCAAATCGCGAGAGCCGTCCGGAGGGCACTTCGGAATAAGGATATTCCGGCAAGGCGTTAAGCGGTCTGCCAATCAAAAAATGGCCCGGCGTAAGGGCCTCTAAATCATTCGCGTCCGAAGACAACGGACACAACGGACGCGAGTTGAGGACCGCCTCAACCTTACAAAATACGGTCGCGAGTTCCTCAAACGTGAGGACCGTCTCCCCAATAACGCGACGAAGGTGAGTTTTAGCGGCCTTTACAGTTGCTTCAAAAATCCCTCCCCAGTGGGGGCAGGATGGCGGGGAGTACTGCCATCGTACCCCTCTGCGAGAGAGTGTGGATCCGATCTCAAAATTATTCCTATCCAAAAATTCACAAACTTCCTTTAAATACCGATCGGTGCCCTTGAAATTGGTTCCACAATCGGACCTTATTAACGACGGCATTCCGCGGCGAGACACAAAACGATTCAACGTGGCTACAAAGGCTTCTGTGGTGAGGGCACTAACCACCTCCAGGTGGACCGCTTTAGTGGCCAAACAAACAAATACACACAAGTAAGCCTTTTCCGTTCTAGCATTACGAAGCCGCGATGTCTTAACGGTAAATGGCCCCGCAAAATCCGTTCCAACTCCTGAGAAGGGCATCGATTCGTTCACTCGATCGGCAGGCAAATCACCCATCTGGGGCTGCATCGTATCGGCGCGCAAACGATAACACGGGAGACAACGAAAAATAATGGATCGGATTATTCTCCGCGCTGACAAAATCCAGAACTCTCGTTGGAGGAGCGCGGTCAAAGCATTACAACCGGCATGAGCATTCTTTACATGTCGGTCTGTAATCAACAGTCTAACTAACGGTCCATCCTTGGGGAGCAACAAAGGGTGGCGTGATCCGTACGGCAGGTTGGCATGTCTGAGCCTACCTCCGACACGCAGCAATCCGGTACTGTCCAAGAAGGGATTCAACCGCACCAAGGGTCCCTTCAACTTGGACTTACTTGAGCGCAGGGCTTTCAGCTCCGGTTCAAACTCTCGCTGTTGCGTCACTCGCAACCAATGCAACAGGGCGTCTTGCCGCTCTTGTGGGGCGAGGACCGGAGACAACGATTTCTCCTGAGGCTGGCGACAATTTCGCACAAAGCGCCTCATCCAAGCAGTCACGCCGAGCAACTTATCCAGAGAACTGTAGCGGTCTAACAAAAACTCCATCTGCGGAGCCGCCACCGTCTCCACGGCGTGAACACGCATGCCTAGGTCTGGGACTCTGGCCACAGCCGGGGTGGCAGGCCATGAGCGCTCAGGCCGTAACAACCATGATGGACTCCACCATAGGTGGTGGTCCACTAACTCAGGCGCCTCGCAGCCGCGGGAGGCACAATCTGCGGGGTTCAGTTCGCCCGGTACGTGGCGCCAAATCAACGGGGCCTTTGAAGCCTGAATTTGTGAGACCCGGTTGGCCACAAAAACCTCAAGGGTGTGGACTGAACTCTTCAGCCAACAAAGGACGACCTGGCTGTCAGACCACGCAAATATCGACTCCAAGTCGACACCGTTTCCCAAGGTGTCGGCAACATGATTGAGTAGCCGTACTAAGAGAGTGGCGCCGGACAACTCCAACTTCGGAATGGTTAGCCTAATCCGAAGGGGGGCGACCTTACTCTTGGCCGTAACTAAGTGTACGGCGACAACGCCTGCTGCATCCACCGTTCGGATGTAAACGGCTGCCGCGTATCCGCTTTCGGACGCGTCACAAAAGCCGTGCAGGGAGGCTTTAAACTTTCCCGAAGGCAGCATTTGCCTCGGTATACAAACCCGATTGACGTCGGGTAGGGATGACACGAACCTCACCCACTCTCGTAGGAGGCTACCAGAGAGGGGCTCATCCCATGACAATTCCGCAGCCCAGAGCTCCTGTAGGAAGCACTTCATCGAAAACACTACAGGGCTGAGCCAACCGTTCGGATCAAAGGTACGGGCTACAGTAGACAGCACCGTGCGTTTAGTCCAGACCTTTGGGTCTGGCAGTTCCAATCTATATGTGAACAAATCCGGGACTGGTCGATACTGGACTCCCAAAACAGACAGCATGTCTGGAGTCTCCGGATTTTCAAAGAGGAGCGGCTCTTGCTGGTGGTCCTTAGGCAAATCTGCCAATAGGTCCGGTGAGTTAGACAGCCACTTCCGCAACTCATAGCCACCAGCCCTCAAGAGCGCAATCAGCTCATCACGTAAGACGAGAGCCTCATCTAAGCTCGAGGCCCCCGTGCAGATATCGTCGACAAATAAGGCCCCCCCCTCAATAAGAGCAGATGCCCGGGGATAGCGTAGCCGTTCGCGCTCTGCGAGCTCCAAAAGCGAACGGATCGCCACAAAGGGGCTCGACCGTAAACCATAAGTGTTGGTGTTCAGCTCGTAAGCCAACATCGGATCCTGGGGATCCTCACGCCAAAGGATGAGCTGGTATCGTCTATCCTCCGGGTGAATCACGGTCTGTCTGAACATCATGCGGATATCGGCCACAAAGACGACAGCGTGCCGGCGGAAGTTGGTCAAAACATCACAGACATCGTGATGCAACTTCGGCCCCGCATGCAGACACTGATTCAACGACACTCCGGTTGACGTGGGCGCTGAACCATCAAAGACCACGCGGATCTTCCCATTGGAAGTCTTCAAAACAGCGTGGTGTGGCAGGAAGTAATGTTCCACATTACGCCAGTCCAACTGCGAGATGGACATGTGCCCAAGGTCCAAATACTCCCGCATGAAGTCTATATACTTCTCCTTGAATGCGGGATCCCTGGCCATCCTACGCTCCATGGACAACAATCTCTTCTCGGCCATCGGTCGGGAGCTCCCTAAAGGAGGGCGAGCCGCCAAGAAGGGCAAGCGGGTAATCAAGCGACCCGAGAGGAGGCGCCCAGTGTTGTTCTGGTAGAACAATTCGCACTCCTCGGCTAACGGATCCAACCGCTTGGCAGTGGGGGGTTCCTCCACCTCCCAAAACTTTTGGAGAACGTCGGACAAAGTAGAACCGACAATGGTCTGGCGGTCTACCGACGGGGTCTCTGGTGTCTGTGGTACCTTTCCCATCACCACATGACCCAGCGACGAGGACAAGGCGACAAGATCGGCGGTCTGCAAAACTCGCTTGCTTCCACACAGTACACGACCGAGGACATCCGCACCAATCAACAAGTGTATTGGGCCCGGTCGGTGGAAGGAAGGATCAGCCAAAGCCAGTCCAGACGTCAGCTCAATCGTGGATGGCGGCACTCGCACTTGCGGGAGTGGTCCAACCACCTTATCAAATACTATCGCCGAAGCACCGATCTTCGGCCTTGGCGTGAAGTGGGGGGAGAAGGAGAACTCAACTCGACCAATCGGATCAGGGATCCGCGAGTCTCCCACCCCCCGTACCGCTTCGTGATGCGGCACAAGCAAAAGACCCAGCTGTCGGACAAGCCACCTGGACATTATGCACCCCTGGGCACCTGAGTCCAAAAGGGCACGCACCGTGACAACATTGCCCTTAGGTCCCCAAACATTCACGGAGGCTGTTGGCAACAGCACAAGCTCCGGAGGGGTGGTTGGGTCCGACAGGGGCGCCATTAAAAATTTTGGGGGGGTACTTGTCCCCCTCGCGCCTGAGTCGGCGCGCCAAATGTGGGACGCTCGTACCGGGCGAGCGGGTCCCAATCGGGTACATACTGGCCCCGACCAACAGCACTCCTAGCTGCAGGGTAATACCCGTGTGGGGCGTGCCTCGGTACATAGTACCCCAATCGAGGCCTCTCCATTAGGGGGGGGGAGTAGCAAATAGGGCCCGTGCCCATCGCCACCGTGGCGTACTCTTGTGGTACCCCCCTACCCCCGCCCGTGGCGGGGGCGTCTCTCCTATAGTTCCCCCTCTCCGGGGGGGACTGAACGGGGGGGCTAAGCCCCGCCGAATCTCTAGGGGACCGGTTCCGGGCTGCCGGGCCCCCGCCCGTGCGCGAGGAATTCGAACCCCGGTCGCTCCCGGCGTCCTTGCGGTCCAAACATAGGAGGGGGTGATGCCTCCCTCCGCAAAGACGACAATCCTCTGTCTGGGGACACGCCGACTGCATGTGTCCCCCCAAACACCTATAGCACCATTGGCGCTGTCTAGCAACGGCCCTCCGTCCCTCTGGGCGGAGGCCTCTAAATTTGGCACATTCGTGCACCACGTGCCTATCTCCCCTGCAATACCTGCACCGCTCACTCGGTGCGGGGGGAGGGGACTGCTGGAAGGCAGCATAGCGATTGGTCGGGCGACGGGGCTGTTCCCTCGCCGCCACCATACGACCAACACCTGGAACCGGGGCGGGCTCCAGGTGGTCCGTCACCCTACATTCGTCCTCCAAAAAACGAAGGAGGTCCGCGAAGGGCGGGAGATACGAGGCGCTGTCGCCTCCGTACCTCTGCTCGAAACGCCCCTTCATTTCAGCGGGCAATTTGGCGAGGACTATGTGCAGCAGTACAAAGGACCACTGATCCACCGGCAGGTCCAATCGCCTTAGGGAGTTGACCGCTGACAGTAGCGGGTTCAGCAACTCCCTCCGTAACAGGTGTACCCGCGTGATTCGCGGGAGGGCCAAAATCGTGGCCACGTGGGTGTCCGCCAGTAACCGGACATTCTGGTACCTGCTAACCAGAAGCTGGCGAGCCACCTGGTAGTTGTCGTCGCTGATGAGCAGGTGCTGGATTACCGCGCTGGCCTCTCCTCGCAGGGAGGAGCGCAAATAGGCCAACTTCTCGCTAGGGGATAAGTCCCGTCGTGAATCCACCAAACTGTCAAACAGGTTAATGAAGCCCATCCAGGCTGACAGATCCCCATTAAAAGTGGGAATCTCCAAAGTAGGCAATCGGCCTAGCAACGCCGTCGGGGTAGGTTTGACCTCCCCGCTCAAAACCGGCTCCCCCTTCCGAACAGCCAGGGCCCTCTCAGCCGCCTCCGTGAACTGGTCAGCCAGCTCATAGGCCTGGGCTACATCCTGCTCCAGCTGTTCCGACACGGCATCATCAGCTGGGGGGTTCTCCAGATAATACGCGCGACACTCCATGGCGTGGCGCTCCAGGTCTTGCAGCCGAGCTGCCAGCCCGCCATACCGAGCTAGCAACGCGCCTACCCGGTCGGCTCGGTCTATTAATGTGACCGCACAAGCAAGCCAACGCAAAGCTCCTTGGATGCCAGCCCTGGATACGGCGGTCGGATTCGTAGGAGCCATTTATAATCCGTTTAATAAACAAAGCAAACAAAGAAATATAAAAGTGGCAAACATCAACAAAAAAAAACAATAGAAATAGGTCGCGTCACGATAATATAAAACACAATTAAAATTCGGACGACATACACGGACCCTACTATTTTCATAAATTATTAACAACTTACCAATTTCAAGGGCTAACAATATAACGGTATAAACAAAACGTATAGGATTAACGGTATGGCATACCTCGCAAATCAACTACTAAACCGTTATCAACAAACGAAAACAAAACTATTTTTAATAATAATACTCGTAATTTAATACTACTAATAATTAAAACTAGTTCCACTTTTTTAACTAGGCAAGCGGACTCGGAACAAACACTAGTATGTGGTACTAATAAACAACACTTTCGAACGAAACTATTCGTCAAATAAATCCGGACACACAAAAAAAATATACACATCTAGGCGAGTAAACTCGTATCAAATCACTAGTATGTGGTACTAATAAACACACTTTCGAACGAAACTATTCGTCAAATAAATCCGGACACACAAAAAAAAATATACACATCTAGGCGAGTAAACTCGTATCAAATCACTAGTATGTGACCACAATTATATAAGTGTCTATCTATTATCGGATCCACCAAGTGAGAAACATTCGCTTCGAGAATTTACTAGAACAATTTCTTAGTACTTCAAATCCTCTCGGAATACCCTCGAGATTTTAACAAAAAAAAAAATAATTTTATTTTTACTATGAAATTAGGTACGCTAACTAGGTACGCTCTGCTACCAAAATTTTGATCAGGCACAAATGTGGTGACCATCGACTGTGTTCCACAGTTTATTGAAACGGATGTTTCTCATGCAAAATTAAGTTACTTAAGCTAGTCCCACCTTAACGAGAAGATACTGTCCGTAATCCAGGGGGGCTGATCGCTGTCTCGCCGGCGCGCGCGCGCCTCGCAAAGATTTTCACCTGACCCCCGATGGGAAACTCTTATAGCTAACACTCTTATAACTACACAATGCCCTAATAGACAGCTAAAACTTTCCCGGCGCTTTTCAAAGCGAACACACACGGGTCACAAGTCTTTACCCCGACCGGGCACCCGTAGGTGCAAAACCTCGAGATCTCGGTCACAATACGGGTAGGTAACTGAACGCGATGTTGCGCGGACGGCGGTTGGCGGCGCACTAACCGAATGAAAAAACACCCGGCCCGAGCGCATCGAGACATTGACAATGACAACTGTCCGCTCGCGGGCGCGGCGTGAACAAGTTTTATATCAAAGAGTCCATACTTTTTCCGAGTAGCGCCTTTTTAAGGCGATACTCGGAAAAATTATGCTAAAGCGAGATAGCAATGAGAAAACGACGCGCGCGGGAGCGAGACCGATTTTGCCGATTACGCAAAAAAACACAAAATCACTTCGTATTCAAAAACTATAGCGATTTAAAAAAAATGCTTCTATACGATCCTAAATATTATTGGTGTCCACTAATTAAACCAATTTTCAATAGTATATGTATCCCCATTTAAGAATAATCTTCATATTTCTTATTTTTTAGAGGTATTTTCGAAAATAAAAAGTGTCGAGCCAAAATCATAAAAACGTGTTTCTGAAACTATACGATTCTAGATAAAGGTATGAAGAAATATATATCTTATTACCAGATTTATAACAACTCTAACCGTCCTATAGTTTTATATCAAAGAGTCCATACTTTTTCCGAGTAGCGACGTTTGAGTCCGCGCCACATAACTTGGCATGTGACGTGCTGATCGTCGTGGTCGGTCGGAAAAGTAAGGCTTATGCACATGTCATAAGTTTAGTTCTAGATTTTGACACGCACCAAATTATGTAGCGCGTACCTACACTAGAAATACATCTTTCAGGAAAATCAAAAAGTCATTTGTTTATTTAGTTTTAGATCATGAATTGATTCATTTTGTATACCTAGGTATTTTTAAAAAGAGGTCAGCACATTGATTTCTCAATGAAGTTAGAGAACGTTTTAAATTGACATCTGAATTTGCAAATTGAATTTCGTTCTTTATTATCAAATTATTTGTTGTTTGTGACAGTTTCGTTTAACGCTGTGTTCCAAGAAAATCGGGCGCTACAAAGTCTAGCTATCGAAGGTGAAACTTTTCTCTTTAGTTAACTTGCCCCTTAAGTTAATTTATCCGAATATTTTACTTAATTTTAATATTGCATTCAATCTGCTTTTAATTTCAATAAGTAATTGATCTCTAATATAATAATTGTAAGAGATAGGCATTCTTAGACAATTATTCTTTGATATTTATCATGGTTACTATGCTCTAAACTCAAGTTTCGCCATCTACGGTTAGGTAGTTGTGTTTCCCCGCTTACGACAGAAGGAGGGAATGTTCTTCGAGAGTATGTATGTATGTATGTTACATACATAAATACATACATACATACTCTCGAAGAACATTCCTATGTTTCCTGCTACAGCCTTAATAATTTGAATGTTTTTAACGTAAGAGGTGTCGTTCGTTCTTCTCGATAGCGCGAATGACAATGGGAGGGAAGGTACATAAAAAAGTAATTTAAAAAATTAAACCGTCCTCAAAAAGTACATGTCAACTGAAAACTTGAAAAGGAAAAATAATAATTTCTTTAAAGTGCCTACCTTCTTGCGGTCGGTGCATTTTAAATTATAAAGTGTTTCACCGAACGGTCCTCTGACAGCATGACAAATTAAAGAGTTTGTTTTTCCCTTTTAGTGGTTAATGTGCTGCAATCTGCTTTTTTCTACTAGTATTATTTTTCTTATAAAAATACTGGGCAACTTTAGCTCTAGCAGGAGTAAGTGCCTATCCACACCGTGTGGCGAAATGGCGCGTTTGTAGCGATATACAAAACATAAACCAACTTCTCCGATGAAATAGAAGCGTGCCGATCGACGCGCTTAAAAAGCGGTGTGCATATTACAGGTTGTACCTATATTTAGTGAGCTGAGAATAGACTATTAAACGACTGTTCGATTTTTGCACATTTATCTTTCTTTAAGTCTCTACAACATTCATCTTCTTGGCATGAAGTTAATATAGGACCTTAACTTCGGTGACAATATTGAGTTTAAGCTCAAACTGCGGTCAAAAAACTGCGAATTCGATACTTCACGCCGGGGCAGCTTGACTCTTTACAAAGCGCAAGTCCGGTCATGCATGGAGTATTGCTCTCACCTCTTCTGGTATGATTTAGCTAAATACCAGTTAGTTAGCTGCACTTGACAGAAAACTAATCGGCGACGATGGGCTGGTAAAAACCAAGCTCCATAGTCTAACCCATCGACGTAAACTGGCTTGCTTGTCGGTATTTTACAGGCTGTAGGTAGGTATTTCAGAGAGTGTGCTTCTGAGTTTCATGAGCTCGTTCCGCTATCCCCGTTCTACCACCGAGAATCTAGACGCACAGCGGGCTATCATCTTTACTTGGTTAACATCCCGCGAATATCACTCACCCACCAAGCGCTTTTCTTCTTCATTTGTGATGCGCACCGCCAAGGAATGGAATACCCTGCCTGCGTCTGTTTTCCCGAATGACTACAAACCTATAATTTTTAAAACTAGAGTGAATAGGCCGCTTTTGGGTAAGCTTGCTCCATCTTAGGCTTCTTCTTAACGCTAAGGTTCAGTGTGAAGCCAAGAGCAAGCCCATAAAACATTAAAAAAGACTTTATACGAAGAAAAAAGGCAGTTTTATTTGTTGTGAATAGTACCAAGAACTTTTTGGACCTGACGTCACTCCCGGAAACGCGGGCGAGGATTAATGACCTCATACTTCCCTCATAGAAATTAATTATTGCCGCTTACATCAATTTGATTTGCTTACTACCAGCTTACCACGAATTATTGTCCAGGGAACCAAATTATGACCAAGAAATTAAATTAAACTTTTGAGCGGTTAGTGCTCCTACAATTTTAAAATGTAAGTCACTTGAAGAAGCTTCATCAGCCAAGTGCGAGTTGGACTCCCCCATGGAGGGTTCCGTACCCACTTAACGTACCGATTGCCTGTGCATAGTCAAAATTCCACTATCATTTTTCGTCAGCAAAGTATAAATTTGTTTTTCATAGCGTTTTGATGAATGAGAAAGTTACATTTGCGGAGTTTGAAAATGTGTTATATCTCAAAAAGCACGTTCTATATATTGTTCAAACCAATTTTCGTTGAAAGTTTTTATTAAGATCTACAGCATATTATATTTATTCTAGATTTTTCACTCTTTTATTTACATCTACGTACTAAACAAGTTTCAAGTGTGTAGGCTTAATAGTTTTGGAATAAAGTGGCTGTGCCATACGGACGGACAGTCAGACAGTCAGACAGTCAGACAGTCAGACAGTCAGACAGTCAGACAGTCAGACAGTCAGACAGACAGACATGACGAATCTATAAGGGTTTTTTGCCATTCGGCTACGGAACCCTAAAAACATTAGTTAATTTACACTTCCGCATGGAAACTTGGGCCGTACCACGAGCTGTTACAGCAATGTCATTAAAGCACTTATTAAAAATAAAACTCGACATTGTGTTGTGAGATGGGTCAATTTTTTCTAAATACTTCATTTTCCATTCAAAACTCGACATTTTAATTAACATAACATGCATAATGCGTTAGTAGATAGTAACTGCTAAATAGTAGACTTAAGAATTTCCTACATGAGTTTCAGACAAACTCAGTGGTTATCAAATAGGGTTTCAATGATAGCATTTATTGAATATAGGCCTTTTGTAATTTAAGCTCAATCTTAATTCTAGTTTTTTCAGTTTCTGAGTTCGGGATTCTGTGTTCCGCGTTCTCTGAATTGTATTGTATGCGTGCCTTAAACCTACACGCACAAAAGCAGTCAGACCGTGACGGTTAAACTAAACGCGCGTTCTGTTAGAGTTCCATTCAGGGGGTGCAATCTTCATACATTCAAATTGGAGCTACTAAAAAGCCAGTGTAAGCAACTGTGAACACTGAACGCAGAACGCGACCGCAGAACGCAGACCGCGGCGCGGGGGCGATGTGTTCGGCGCCTTACATAATTAATGCGTAAGTTTTTGTCCCACTCATTCGGCACTTATTTTCGTGTTTTGGCTACTTATACGCTGCGTTTAGCGCCATCTCTTTCGCAATCTTTCTTTAACATTGCTCTAACAGCTCATAGTAAGTCCCCTGTTACAATGTAAATAAATATTCATGAAGGGTAGGATCACCCAGACTAATACATATTTATTTTGTTTCGTGTGGAATGACCTCTTGATGTCTTGTCTGACACATAGGTATACTACTTGATCTCGGCCTCACGCGAGTGATGCGGTTCCTGGATCCGAGACCGAGCGTGTCCCCCAGGTGGTGGATAGGGGAACGGCCCCCAATGGAAGGGGGTTACCGGGCTTCGGCCGGCGCGAACCAAAACCAGGATTATACCGTAACCCTGTACGTGGTGCAGGAACGGGGGCTGCCGTGTTCTGTCACGGGAGCCGCGGGGAGCGAAACCCCTTCAAAAATGCAAAATCACACCGTAACCCTGTACGTAGTGCAGGAACGGGGGCCGTCGTTGTACTAACACGGGGGCCGCGTGGAGTAAACCACTATAAAATAATCCTCAAAGGTCCGGCGTCGGGGACGTGGGCGTCGGACCGCCTGAAGGTGGCAGTCAGAGGTGCCTGCCAACTACCGAACGAACCTGGGGTACCTCCCGCCCCCCCAGTGTATGTAGGGTTACCCGGGTACTGGGATCTCTGCCCGGGTGGACTGACGTTTCTCCCATACTCGTGGGTCTAGATATGGATACAATAAATAATAAAGTTAGCAAAGTAGTTTTGGAGAGGACGGACATTGCCCAGGGTCCGAAGAAAAACTGTGGCCAAAATTCTGATGATGTGCCGAGCGCTGAAGGCGCTGCAAATGCAACGACCCCCAGCCCAACAGTCAAAAAGAGGCGGAGTTTACAGCCGAAGAAATAAAGAATAGGGTTGATGGTCTCTGCAATGAGGTGGCTGAGCATGTTGCCGATTTTAGAGAGTTTGCTGGCAACATTAAGCTGACGACACCAGAGGCGAAACGATTTGACGATTTTGTCAGTCATTTTACTGTCATGTGGGATGACCTGGTCGAGACTTTCGCGATGGAGGACAGGCGCCTATATAACATCAAAAACCTTGCCGTTGAAAGGTACAGGCAAGTCCGAGATGAGCTCGCCACCATAAAGTCGAACCGTTATGAGACGCGTGACCATATGGAGAAGCTCATGACGAACGTTAAGGATTCGCTACTCTCTTCTATGGAGGTCAAGATGGACGAACGGTTTAAGAGAACCGAGGCTCTGCTTCTTGCAGCCCATACGCAACCGGCGGTTCCAGCCGAGTCGAGAGTGCCACCCCCCTCAGTCTCTACGGGGGTTACCTGGTCGCAGGTCGCTGCACGGGGAAAAGAAAAGGGACGGGCGAATGCCCCGGAAAAGCCGCCACCGCCTACAGAGCCGACCCCAAAGACAAAGACGCCGACACAGCCGACTCAGTCGACGAAGAAGCCCACTCGCAAGCTCCCGAATCTCAGTCATCCGGGCACCTCGGCGGTGGTGCTTACACTCCTGCCGGAGGCAGAGGCGAAAGGCCTGACTTACGCCGAAGTCATGGCCAAGGCGAGGGCTGAAGTCTCTCTCGATGACGTCGGCATAAAAGAGGGCCTTAAAATCAAAGAGTCGCAGACCGGAGCACGGGTGCTGCAGCTACAAGACCCGAGTGGAACTAAAGCTGATACCTTCGCGGGCAAGCTCCGCGAAGTTCTGAAGGATGTGGCTGACGTTCGGCGCCCAGAACTTACGATCGGGGTCCAGGTCTCCAGCCTGGACGAAACAGTGACGAGGGACGAGGTTGTTTCGGCAGTGGCGGCCAGGATGGGTTGCGCGTCGGACAGAATAAAGTCGACTGAACTGATGACAGCAAGGGACGGCTCGCGGTTTGTGCGGCTAAGGTGCCCACTAAAGGTGGCGAGCGGGTTATGCCAAGAGGGCAAAATACGCGTTGGGTGGAGCATCGCCCAAGTGAAGCTCCTGGCCCCTCCCCCATTGCGCTGCTACAAATGCATGGGGGTTGGGCATACAAAACCAAGATGTCCAGGCGGGGCTGATAGAAGCAGCCTCTGCTTCAAGTGCGGGGAGCCAGGCCACATGGCGGCCGGGTGTGAAGCCGAATCGAAATGCCTGGTTTGCGCTGAGAGTGGACGGCCAGCCGGGCATGTGATGGGGAGCCGGTGGTGCAACCCGCCGCCGGTTAAAGGTATACGCCCTGAGGGAAAACCCCCGGAGACAAGGGGTGGTCGGTCTGAGCAGGAAAGGGAGACAGCCATGGAAGTGGTGTCTCCACACAACGCGGAGGGGGGAAAACGCAAAGAGAGGGAGGGCAGTCGACCCACGAAATCGCCAGACAACGGACGGGAAGCTGGGCGGCGGGACAAGAGTCGTTCCCCGCTCAGCGACCAGGAAAGGGGGACGACCACAGAGGTGGCGTCTCCACAACAACACCGTGAGGTGCAGCACCCTGGTGCGCAGCGCCCGCAGGTCCGTCGCACCGCGCGCCTCTCGAGGGAGAGACAGCGTCAGGACGCGGCGAAATAGGTAGGGGGTCGGGCGGCGGAGCGGGGAACTCTGTCGTCCACCATGGCCCTGTGGTGGTGGAGCGCGCCTGGTGTTCTCGGCGCGCCATACCGGAGGTTGGACGCAATGGCGTCCCATGACTAGGTCGGAGCGTCGCCCATGGACGCTGACACGGGGCGGAAGGCGCGGATTGAGTGACAAACCGTCCCCGCAGCCTCCGTCCGCGTGGGTCGAGAACACTCCGGGGGTTTTAGTGGGTTCGAGCCCCACATATCCCCCTCGTCTCCCCGGGCGGGGGGGAATGCGACGGCATATCCCCCGGGTTAACAAAAAAAAAAAAAAGGTATACTACTTGATCGAAGACGACCATCTAAGCCTGTATAATTCTACAACTTAATTAACATGCTAATTAACACCAAACTTTGTACCATTATGTTACATTGCTACATTACAAAGTGTAGGTAAGTATAGATGCGGTGCCTGCAGTATTCGACGTCATGTGGGTCATGGTACACTTAGCAGGAGATGGGGCAAGTGAGGTGCATATTTTCCTGTAGGAAACGGATCCAAGACCACCCCGTTATTCACAAACCGGTGGAAACGTTCCTGACACGTTACGGAATTTATGCTCTGTCACCTTCACTCACTTCAAAATAGACAAAGACGAAGCATAGAATTAAATCCGATTCTGCTTCCGATTTCCGACGACGACGGTTGTAAATCATGGAAATTCCGAATACTATTACACTGTTGATGATTACTTAAAGGTCAGAAATGTGTGGAAATAATGGCCTTTTGCCATTGAATATTTACTTTTGTAACCTGTACTGGTACCTAAATTTCGTCATTCTTCTTTTCATAAAGCTGACGAGTTTCTTCCGCCCGTTCTTCTCGTCAGTTAAAAGAGCCATGGCAAGGAAAACTGAAGATTTAAAAATGCTTGTATACAAAAGTTAAATTCAATAAAGAATACTTATTTCTATTTCTATTTCAGCACTTTCTTATGCTGCTATCCTTTTCTGCCACTCACAACCGTCGTATGCTAGAGCCAGAGAGAGGGAATGCAACCGCCTCGTCGATTCCGCCGCGTGCTGTCACATTAGCGGCCATCTCAATATCTTAATTAACATGCTATCTAATAAGATCAAAATCCGTATCGACTTACCTTGTTGCCCTCATGCATGGTGCACTTCTAGAGGTTGGACCTGGTTACGTGTATTTTTACCTGAAGATCCGTAGTTCCACTTAATAGACCAAAAATATGCCGTCGAAGCTTGTGCGATCCGATGCCTATGATCGATGGCGGTTCGAAATATCATGCTAACTAACATGAAAATCCGTACCGACTTACCTTGTTGCCCTCATGCATGGTGCACTTGCAGGGATTGGACCTGGTTACGTGTATTTTTACCTGATGATCCGTAGTTCCACTTACTAGACCGAAAACGTACCTTCGAAGCTTGTGCGATCCGATGCCTATGATCGATGGCGGTTCGAAATATCATGCTATCTAACATCAAAATCCGTACCGACTTACCTTGTTGCCCTCCTGCATGGTGCACTTGCAGGGATTGGACCTGGTTACGTGTATTTTTACCTGAAGATGCGTAGTTCCACTTAATAGACCAAAAATATGCCGTCGAAGCTTATGCGATCCGATGCCTATGATCGATGGCGGTTCGAAATATCATGCTAACTAACATCAAAATCCGTACCGACTTACCTTGTTGCCCTTATGCATGGTGCACTTGCAGTGGTTGGACCTGGTTACGTGTATTTATACCCCGTAGTTCCACTTACTAATCCGAAAACGTTCTGTCGAAGCTTGTGCGATCTGGTGCCCTACCACAAGCTCTAATAGCAGTTATTTTTAAGTTGAGAGAGTGAGACGCCGCTTTACACGCCGTATAGCGGCGTCTCACTCTCTCAACTTAAAAAATAACTGCTATTAGACCTTGTGGTAGGGCACCTGATCCCTATGATCGATCGATCCGAAATAACATGCTAACTAACATCAAAATCCGTACCGTGTTACCTTGTTGCCCTCCAGGCGGAGCGTGGTGGCGCCGGGAGGCAGTGTGAGGGGGGGCGCGTCCAGGTGCCTCTCGGAGCAGTTCACCGTGATGAGCGGGATGATGGTGCCCGCGGTGTCCGACACCACGTGGGTCATGGTGCACTCGCAGGGGTTGGGGCAGGTTAGGTGCATCGTCTGTGGACAAGAGTTTATACATTAAGCATAGCTTTAACAGCTTCTGTGGTCTAGTGGTACACATCAGCGGTATCAGACCCAGAGGTCCCGGTTTCGAATCTCAGTGGGGGTACATAGGTAATATTGTATTCGCTTATTAAGTCCGCTTGGCTAGTTACCACCATCTTATCTAAGTCTAACGCCATAACAATAATGTTTTCAGCATTGTTGTGTACCGGCAGTTAGTGATAAGATAGCTAGATCCTCAGTAATTGAGGATTCCGGGAGTAGTGCGCTTCAACCTTCAGTCTCTATCATCACTTAACATCCGGTGTGACGAAGGCTAAGTGCTACCCCGTTGTGGATAAAAAAATAAGACATAACGATTCTAAAATTCTCTTTACCTATAGTAGTATAGTATAGGTAAAGAAAATTAAGAGAATTGTTGGGAATTGTAGCTTATAGTAAACTGTATGGATTGGCGATCAACATCCATTTACGGTGAGTGTGTGTTTGTTTGTTTATCCGTCTTTCACGTCAAAACGGAGCAACGAATCGACGTGAATTTTAGTACGGGGATAGTTTGGGGGCTGAAAAGTGACATAGGCTATCTTTTTTTTCCGGGAAAATATCACATCCCGGGAATTTCCCGCGGGATAACGTTGTGAAGTCGCGGGTGGAAGGCTAGTTTAGAATAAACTAGCTGTTCCGCGCGGTTTTACATACGTGGTACGTTACCAGTTTACGTGGGATTGTTATAAGATTTTACAAAAAACCCATAAGTTAATATTTCCTCGTTTCTCCGCTCTGCCTCTGCCGCTAGTACGCGTCAATGGACGGGCAGCCTTGGATAAAAAGTAGCCTATGGCATACGCTATCCCTGGTTATCCAGATCGGCCCCTGGAGTTTCGCCGTGATTAAATAACAAACAACATTCGCAATTTCTAATACTAACTCTCCGCCCGCGGCTTTGCCCGCATGAGCTACACTATGCTTTCCCGTGGGAATTAGGGGGGGTAAAAAATATCGGGAAAAGAGCCCATAGCATTTTAAATTATAAGTATTGGACGTATCTCATTATGTTCACTTACTTAGCTTTCATTAACTTCACTCATTTTATTTTTACGTCAAGGTTAGTTTTATTGAGTTTCTTTGTCGAAAACAACCTCGGGACTCGGGACTCATATTGTTTATTCCAATTTCACAGAATATTTTTTTATAAAGTGTAATATTTTATTACTTAACACTCTTTTGCCAAATAATTATTTTATTAACAGCTACTCATTTGACGACCGATTTGGCGCAGGGGTAGGCTACCCACCTTCTGCGAAACAAGACAAATATTTGTGTGCATGAACATGTCTATTTGTCTTGGTCTGGGTGTTTACTATGTATATCAAGTATGTATTTACAAACAAAAAGTATTTAAGTATATATTTATCCGTTATCAAGTTTTCCATGATACAGTTTCTTAATGAAATTAAAATGGGCTCAGATAATTGGTGTGAATGTAAGTAGTTACTTATTTATTTATTTATTTACTCATCATCTATTGACGACTTAGATATTTTGAGTGTTATATAACATGTTTCTAAGTTGTCCTCTGATATTGTTCTCCAATTTATCTACTAGGTCCTTGAGGGCGCGATATATTCGTCTTTATTATCAAGGCTGCCTACAGCGAGCGTCAAATACAGACAAGAATATTGCGCCTCGCGCCTGCTCGTTGTCCGGTGAAAAAAACATCCATAGACTTCGCTTGCGTTTAGTCCTTCGATCACCGGGTTTTTAGGGTTTCATCGAGGATCATTCATAGAGGATCTACTAGTTCTAGCCGTCGGAACACAATAATGCTGAAAACATCGTTGTTATGGCGACACATTTAGATTAGATAGTGGTAGCCAGCCAGGCTGACTTAGAACAGTCCTACCACCAACCAAAACTACACAATACAGGGTGTTAGGGGCACCGTTGCAAAAACTTTAACCATGGCTTCATGCCATCATGCTAAATAACGCACAGCAAGATTTTTTGTCGGAAATGAAAAAAATATTTCGACTCTCTATACAAAATGTCCCGATTAGTTGCTAAATTTGTATGAAAAGGCGATTTTTTTTTCATTTCCGACAAAAAATTCTTGCTGTACGCTGTTCAGCATGATGGTCTGAAGCCATGGTTAAATTTTTTGCAACGGTGCCCCTAACACCCTGTATGTACCCCCACTGCGAATCGAACCCAGGACCTCTGGGTCTGATACCGGTGGTGTTTACCACTAGTCCACAGATGCGGTTAAAAGTCCATAGCATACTACTTAGACGATACCAGAACCAGAATTATTAGGTCTTAAACTCGCTTCTCTAAGTATACGCTTGAAACGCTCGCACTTCTCAAACAATATATAGAGACTAGCTTTTGCCCGCGACATCGTTCGCGTGACTAAGATAGTTGCGTTTATTTTGAAAGTCATGGATTACCAATATAAGTATCAAGGTATTTATTTATCAGTAGACCTTATTTTTTTGTTCTATGCTCACTTATCTTCTGACATAGTGGGTCAGAGGCTTTGTTCGCTTGGTTTTTAATAGGTACTATCAATTAACATGCACTATGAATGAAAGCTATCTACCCTCCAAAATGGTGTCTCTATCTTCAACCTAAATGGAAATTCTTTTCCAAACTGAAACACCTTGTAGCACCCTGTATAATGGGAATTATCCAAAACCCTTAGTCATAGTTATTTCTTAGTGCTCACCTACATCATGGAAGGTATCTACCCTCCAAAAATAGTGTCTCTGCCTTAAGCCCTATACAAATCCCCATACAAACTGGAACACCCTGTAGCACTCTGTAAAACGGGAATTTTCCAAAGCCCTTTCTTAGTGCTCACCTACACCATGAAAGGTATGTATCCTCTAAAAATGGTGTCTCTACCTTCAGCCGTTAGGGCTCTACGCCTATGCCAACAATGAATGAATCAGTCAATCAATCAATTTAGAATTTTATATGTATAGATTAGTGGTTGTATGCCAGTCAAGACTGAACAGCATTTAATTACTAGGAAGTTGTCATTGATTATTTTTACTTTTTTATATTATTTTATTCACCCAAAAGTGAACATTAATTAAAAACCTTAATTATTCGCTTATTTACCCAAAAGAACACGTTTACAAAGGCTGTTGTTTTTCCTCCTGTTGGTAAAGAAACCTGTTATTAACGAACCCTTTCAAAAAATGAGACATACAAAAGAAAAAAAAAACAAATAAAATTGGTTAACTAATGAGGGATTTTCTGACAGATGATTAAAAAAGAAAAAAGTTAGTTCCAAAAAACTCAACAGATGGCGTTCATCAGACATGGGTCTGCTTTTTTTATTTGCTGGCAAGGAGTCTACGTTAAGACGGTCAATTTAAAAAAACAACTCTTGCAGAAGGAAAAAAGACATTTACAGGACTGAAAAGGCTTATCTACAACTCGCGGTATGGTCGGTATGGTATTGCAACGCAAAACAAGAGGAATAGAATTATTTGACATTTCTTTTCTTCCGTCAACGTCAACTTTTTTTTGGCCTTGCACCTTCTTGCACAACTTTGTAATACAAGTGTAGGTCAGATTTGAGATACATGTCTGGTCAGCGCCATCTATCGAGCTAATAAATAAACTTTTTTTTAATTTGCTGGCAGAAAATCTCTCATTTTGTTTCAGCAAAAAGCGCTTCTTTTCGGCGCCTTTTGTTCAGTCCTAGAGCCATATATAAAGCGTAAGTACATTTTAGAAGGCAAAACAAAACTTAAACAGCTTTTACTACTTATCTATACAAATAAATAAATTTAAGTGTCTGATTGTAATATATTAAAAATAAAATTGGAGTGTCTGTTTGTAATATTAAAATAACCGCTTTTTAATACATGCATATAATTATATATACCAAAATAACATTTTTTACAACTTTTGTCTGTCTGTCTGTCTGTTTGTTCCGGCTAATCTCTGAAACGGCTGGACCGATTTTGACGGGACTTTCACTGGGAGGTAGCTGATGTAATAAAATAACATAGGCTACTTTTTATCCCGATAATCCCGCGGGAACGAGAACCACGCGGGTGAAACCGCGGGCGGCCGCTAGTATGAATCATATAGAAAACTTACGGATCCTCGCGGTTTTACTCGCGTGGTACCCGTTCCCGTGGAAATATCGGGATAAAATATAGCATATTGTCTTTCTCGATAAATGGACTAAGTATCCAACAAAAATATTTTATCAACTCAGTCCAGTAGTTTCTGAGATTAGCGCGTTCAAACAAACAAACTCTTCATTCATCTTTATAATATTAGTACCTATAGAAGAAGAAGAGTACCTATAGATTCGCGGTTCATGTTTGAATCTAGGGATCCACATAGGTATATGAATTCCAGCAAACTAAATAAAATAGCATTTGTTTTAACCTATTGCTTGTGTTTTTTTTTAAACAAAGGCGTATAAAAGTCAAATACCAAGAAGCAGTCAAATTATTAAATGTTAAAGTTGTTAGGTGGATGGTATATGTGATTATAATGTTTTTTATTAAATTTGAGCATATTGGTTGTCGCCAGGTTGATTGTACGAATGTTGGGTCGTCTCGGTCGTCGTCCTCGTTTCCGATTATATTTATTTGCCATACATACGATGCTACTATGTAGGTACTTAACTTAATATTTATTTGCCATACGTACTTATATTTACTCAGCATCTCACTTATATGCGCGCTGTTTCACCCGCGTGTTTCCCGTTCCCGTGGGAACATCGTGAATTAAAGTATCCTATGTTTTAATCCAGGCTATCTACTACCTGTGTTCCAAATTTCAACCAAATCCGTTAAGCAGTTTTTGTGTGAAAGAGTAACAAACATCCATACATCCTACATTCGACTCACAAACTTTCGCATTTATAATATTACTAGCTTTCCGCCCGCGGCTTCGCCCGCATGGACTACACGACGTTATCCCGCAGGAATATGATATTTTTTCGGGATAAAAAGTAGCCTGTGTTCCTCTCCAGGCTACAAAGTATTAGTGTTCCAAATTTCAGTCAAATCCGTTCAGCCCTTTTTGCGTGATTCAGTAACAAACATCCAAACATCTAAACATCAAAAAATCTAAACTTTCACATTTATAATATTATAGTAGGATACTAGCGTCCGCCAGCGGTTTCACCCGCGTGGTTCTCGTTCCCGTAAGAATATCGGGATAAAAAGTAGCCTAAGTTACTCCTTATTACATCAGCTACCTGCCAGTGAAGTCCCGTCAAAATAGGTCCAGCCGTTTCAGAGATTAGCCGGAACAAACAGACAGACAGACAAAAATTGTAAAAAATGTTTGTTTGGTATATGTACCGTATGTATAATCATATGCATGCAGTTATTTTAATATAAGAAACAGACACTCCAATTTTATTTATTTGTATAGAGTATAGATTTGGCTACCGATTTGGCGCAGGGGTAGGCTACCCACCTTCTGCGCCAGTGGTCTCCGGTTCGATTCCCAAACAAGACAAATATTTTGTGTGCATGAACATGTCTATTTGTCTTGATCAGGGTGGTAACTATGTATATTAAGTATGTATTTACAAACAAAAAGTATTTAAGTATATATTTATCCATTATCAAGTTTTCCATGATACAGTTTCTTAATGAAATTAACATGGGCTTAGATAATTGGTTTGAATGTAAGAAGTTATTTATTTTATTTATTTATATACTATAGTAGGATGTGAAAGTTTTGTTACTCTATCACAGCGAAACTGCAGAACAGATCTGAATGAAATTTGACACAGATATAGATTAAGAGATTCTAGAATAGCATAAAGGCTACGTACATGAACCCCGGGAAAAATCTCATTCCCTTCGGGAAAACATCAAGTAGTTTACGCGATCTAAGCCGCGGGCTCGCTCGCAGGTTTGACGACTTCCAACCTCCCGAACAAGCCGTTCCGAAAAGGCTATAGTACCATAGACCACATTCATACGCTCCGGCAAGTTATACAGAAGACCGAAGAATATAACTTGCCACTATGCTTGGCGTTCGTGGACTATGAGAAAGCCTTTGATTCCATCGAGACCTGGGCCGTGCTGCAGTCTCTCCAGAGGTGCCAAATAGACTACAGAGGTACATCGAGGTGCTGAGGTATACCAAAACGCCACCATGTCGGTCCGATTACAGAACCAGAGCTCTATCCTATCCAACTACAGCGAGGTGTGAGACAGGGAGATGTTATTTCTCCGAAACTGTTCACAGCTGCGTTGGAGGATATTTTTAAGCTACTGGACTGGAAAGTATTCGGCATCAACATCAATGGCGAGTACCTAACACACCTGCGGTTTGCCGATGATGTAGTTCTCATGGCTAAGACCTTGGAAGAACTGAACACAATGCTCGAAGATCTCAGCAATGCTTCCTAAAGAGTGGGTCTGAAGATGAACATGGATAAGACGAAAATCATGTCCAATGCCCATGTTGCATTCGCTCCAGTTAATGTTGGGGACATTACACTCGAAGTTGTTGACCACTATGTTTACCTAGGACAGACAATCCATTTAGGTAAGTCCAACTTCGAGAAAGAGATCTCTAGTCGAATCCAGCTCGGATGGGCAGCGTTTAGGAAGCTCCGGCATATATTCGCGTCCAAAATTCCTCAATGTCTCAAGACTAAGGTCTTTGACCAGTGTGTGTTGCCAGTTATGACTTATGGAAGCGAGACGTGGTCTTTTACCATGGGTCTCATAAGAAGGCTCAAGGTCACCCAACGAGCAATGGAGAGAGCGATGCTTGGTATTTCCCTGCTCGATCGAATCAGAAATGATGGATCCGCAGGAGAACTAAAACGACCGACATCGCTCGAAGGATTGCTCAGTTGAAGTGGCAGTGGGCGGTACACATAGCGCGCAGAACCGATGGCCGTTGGGGCGGAAAGGTTCTCGAATGGCGACCGCGTACCGGACGACGTCCCGTGGGCAGGCCCCCTACAAGGTGGACCGACGATCTGGTCAAGGTCGCGGGAAGCCGCTGGATGCGGGCAGTCCAGGACCGATCGTTGTGGAGATCCTTGGGGGAGGCCTATGCCCAGCAGTGGGCGTCGTACGGCTGAAATGATGATGATGATGAAGCCGCGGGCGGAAAGATAGGTTGTATTAAAATATTTCTTCATTGAGTATTTTAATACAAAGGCTGCAAATCAGTGTTTTTGCCTCCGGCTCCGGTCAAAAAACTACACTGAGCCTTGGCCCATTTTGCTGCTGCACATACGTAGAATTCTTTTGTTTTTCCATAAAATATGTAACTTTCCTGTTTTATTTATTACTAGCTTTCCGCCCGCGGCTTCGCCTGCGTGGACTACACGACACGAAGTTATTCCGCGGGAATGTGATATTTTTCAGGGATAAAAAGCCTATGTTCCTGTCCAAGCTACAACAGTATCTGTATCCCAAACAGCCAAATCCGTTCAGCCGTTTTGGCGTGATTGAGTAGCAAACATCTAAACTTTCACATTAATTATAATATTAGTAGGATTTCTTTCAGTCATACAATTAATAAATTCTTAATTAATTTTAATTCAATTTTTATTTTATTTTAATCTAAATAATTTTCTTGTTTATAGATTTTAAATTTGATTAATATAATGTTTAATTAAATGATGTAGGTACATGTTATTTATGACTTACCTAGTGTAACGTACTCTGTTACAAGGTAAATAAATTTTGATTTGATTTGATTTGATAAGGATTATCATAAGTATTACGTAAAAAAGTAACAAAAGTCAATTGTTTATGTAGCCAAAACGAGTTTTTCATACTGCATCCAAATTCACTACGGCCAATTTAGAAATGTTTGTACTATATCTCAAACTGTTTTCTTTTGTCTACATATTTTGTTATTATGTTGACCTTGTCTAAAATTGTATGTATGTGAAATAATTCAGCAATAAACTTTATCTTCATATATATCTACTGTTTAGATATGACAACGACTTTTCATTCCAGCGTTTTATAAGTTGCTACCTGCAATTTAAAAATTCATCAAAACAAAAAACAAATTGTCTAAAGTTTTCTTTGGTCCGTCCTCTGTGAGAAGATATTTTTTATTATTTCTAAATCGAAGTTTATAAAACACAATTTTCTTGTCAGCTTTGACAATTTCTGAAAAATATTTTTAAAGTTTTATCCAATTACCTTTTTAAGAGTAGGTACATATTTCCACCCATTTTCAAATAAGTTTTTTTAAAGATTTAGAAGTTGTTGGCAGATTCTGTTAGGTAATTTCAAATACTTACCTGGTTTTATGGTATATTTTTATAAAATATATTTTTTTGTTTTGCTTTAGAAAATGTAAAAATGAGGAGTGTGACAGAAACGTTACATTGCACTATACTGTTCCTCTGTGATGTATGTTTATATATATATTATCATATATGACTCACACGAACGTATTAGAATAAGTTCATGAGTCACAGGTGACTCATTTCTTTATACAATTTGAGGCAAATTTTTAGGTATGAACGTGACGTGATATTTTTTAAATCATACGTGGACTTATAGCAAAAATCCTAATGTTTACATTGATATTTTTATGTTATTTATTTTTATGTAAGTTATTTTTTATGGTATTATAATGATTTTATTTAGCGTAACAATAAAGAAACCTGTGGACGTGGGGCATAATCAAAATGAGTTGTATGGGGACAGGGAAGTTGTTAATAACTCCATAATTATAAAAAATCCATATCAGGAAAAAATCTTCACCAGCCTCAAAATTGAAAATATACTGCTCAGTTGCTACTTTTCTTAGTTTTGGAAAAGTTTTGGCAAAGAGAAATAAAGCTTCTTGTACTACACAATTTACTCATGTGACTACTGACTACACTCAAGGAACGTTATTGCAGAAATGTCACATACTATAATAATTAACTTATAAAATTATTCTATAATGATAATGAGTTATCAAATATTACGCATTACTAACAATAAATAACCAAAAATAATAGGCTTGCCTACTAAGTACATGTACAACACTGATATGCGATTTGTGTACCAACTTACTTTTTTTTACGAATTTTACAATCCTCACCCGCGGACAAATTGCCGTGAAGTGAATTTTGTGAGAATTTTGACACTTGCTATTCACGTATATTTCACGAGTATTGCACTAAGATATACTTTTACTATGACTAAGATGCATCGTTATGTTACAGACGCGTTACATTGCAAAATTAATGTAAGTATATGGATTTATGAGGAAAAACTTGGTTTGTTAATAGGTTTGTTACAGTAATGTCACACTGTGTAATACAAACAGTAATTCACAAACGGGTGACATCAACAGATCTAATTAAGTATAATAAAATTCATTGAATCAACCAGTTCAAAGAGCCAACGAATTATGAGGAAATTCGGCTACGGAACCCTAAAAATGGCAAAAGAAAAGAGACAAATACTTACTTACGTTGACATTTCCCGCGATATGAGATCAAAAGGCAAATTTTGAGGGTGGGAAACCTCGAATATGAGCCGAATGTGATAAATTAGAACTCATAAATAGCTATCATTGAAATTTGAGTGCGCAGACTCCTAATAAATTTGATAACTTTGCATGGTGACAATATGGCAGAGGGTGCCTCTTGGGAATTGCTTTTTAAATTAGACTTGTGACCTTCCTTAAACATTTTGTACTTTATCAACTTTCTTATAAAAGAAAGTTGAAGAAAAGCCGTGTTGGGGCAATAAACAATTTGGCAATCTTTTAATTCATAATAGGGTACTTGTCGTATAAAGATAAAGCCCTTAGGTAAAAATGTTGCTATGCAAGACAGGGTTTTCGGGTCGGAAGCGTGAGTTTCCTGACAAGTATATTATGAGTGACTTTTTGAACAAAACGTGGGTGCTCCAGGATTGGATTCTGATCTAACCCGTATTTGCCCATTTTTATTTGTAGAAGCATTTTAATTGCGCTCATTTAATTACAACCCATAGTAAACTATACCATAAAGAGAAAAATCTTTCCATGTTCTGTGATATCATCTCTCAAAAAAGCTAATGTATGGAACTGGCAGCTTTTTCAAAATGTTGACGGATAAGTATAAAGCTGTTAATCAGTAGTAACTTTATACCTACTGGGTAATTTAGGAGGCTCACAAAGTTCTTTTTTACATTTGCCAACAAAATAATTGCTAAGCTAATGTAGCTCTTGTGCAAATATCAATAATGTGGAAAACACGTGGAAACTTACCCTTATTATATCCATGATCAGATGCAGTGGTTTTCCTCTGTACAGCTTTTGGTGGCAGACCAGCTTCTCGTAGTCGGCGATTCTTCTCCTGACCGTGGAGTTCTCTTCCTTCATGGCCAACCAGTCCAGGCCACCGTCGCTGCAGTCCCACTGGTTTCCTAATTTAAATTAGTTAAGATAAGGATTAAAAAAATATCTATACTAATAATATATACTTAAATGCCCTATGAGGAGCCTGTGTTGAGTAGTGGTAAACGCGCTCGAGCTGCAATCGTTTTCGCAATCGTCACGGGATGGGTGACCAAATATTTATAAGTTATAAATAAATAAATACATTTTAGACACTGTTACATTCATTGTTCCAATACCAAATTATGTAGCTTGAGCACTAGTGAAACCAACGACGGGTATTACCACATACTTCGGTCTCGGATTCTCTCGAGCTCCACCGTGCTTCTGAAGGCACGTTACTCCGTGCGTGGTGGGGTCATGGCCCATTCTCCTTATCCATCCATGAGGAAGGTCTGTGCCGCAGTAGTTGGGACTTATAATGGCTGATGATGATGATGATGCCCAATGTTAAAACAAAGTTACGAGAAATATTTGGCATTGTGTTGTGACATGCTTGCAACTGATTGTTGAAGTCATTGAAAGTGAGGAATCTTTGAGAGATGACAATATAATAAGGTGGGTTTGGTTTGGTGCTCCTTTTTTGCTTTTATTCATGTTTATTTTATTAGTTAGTTACCCTATTTTCATGGTATAAGACAATTAGAAAAGCTACGTTAAATCATATCAATACCCTTAAAAATATTAGTAAACGTTTCAGTATAGGTAAAGATAAGTAATAGTGAGACAGACTTTATTATTAATGTGTACGGTGTACAGTTATGATAAACGATAGTACCTCATACTAGTAACACAGTTTAAGCAATCTTTATGAAAAGTTGCTTATTCTGTGCTAGTAATATAAATGTGAAAGCCACTGTGTCTTGTTTGCCGACACAGTGGCTTTCACACTTTATCAACTTTATCCACTCCGAGGATGTTCAAAGGGAATGAAATGGTGGGTAAAAATTTATGCGGGATGTGCTGTAAAACAATGAAAGTAATATTAAAAGCAAGATGGCGCTAAACGCAGTTTAAGGTGACCATTCAACGATCAATCTGGCGTCAGGTCAATCTGTGATCTTGGATTGATGACAAGAAGCAAAGGGCAATGGGTAACACTTAACTTAAGTACTCGGAACTTCGGAGTTACTCGGAAAAAGTATGATATAAAACTATAGGACGGTTAGAGTTGTTACAAATCTTGTAATAAGATATAGGGCAGGCGTACCGGTTTTGGCCACTGTACCGGTTTTGGCCACTTTTTGCTCTAAAAGTTTTCTAAAGAACTTTTAGCCATTTTTGATAAAGGCAATTAAAATAAGGTATTTTAAGGTAATAATAACAACCGTTAGAATTCCTTATGTCATACGATTTTTTTCAATAAATTCCATTTTATGTATGAAAAAATGTTTTGTATGAAAATTTTAAGAAATTTGTGTTGGATGAAATACTTTATAAACCTTTGTTTTTTACAATTAAATAATTGTTTTGCAATTGACTGGTTTCTAGCGCATTAGAATATATTGATTTTACTTGGGTTTGGTTTTGATTTTTCGCAATACTTACAAAAGTTTAACTATCAGTAAGTGGCCAAAACCGGTACATTTGGCACCTCTCACACATTGTGTGTAATATAAAAAAAACTATTTTACTTTTATAAATTCGAAAAAATGTACCTTTAAAGGTAGATAAATTATCTATAATTTAAGATATAATTTGTGTCTTAAATACCTAAACTCATTTAGTACTTAGTGCTTAAAAGTCAAAAAATCCTTAAAGTGGCCACAAAGGGTACCTCTGCCCTACTTCATACCTTTATCTAGATTCGTATAGTTTTAGAAACACGATTTTATGATTTCGTCTCGACACTTTTTCTTTTCGAAAAGACCTCTAAAAATATGAAATTTCAAGATTGTTCTTAAATGAGGTTACATATAGGTACTATTGAAATTTTTTTAATTAGTGGATATCAATCATATTTTAGGATCGTGTAGAAGCATTTTTAAAAAATAGTTTTTTAATACGAAGTGATTTTGTCTTTTTTTTGCCTAATCTGCAAAATCGATCTCGCTCCCGCGTGCGTCGTTTTCTCATTAATTACCGTCTCGCTTCAGCATAATTTTTTCGAGTATCGCCTTAACAGCGTTGGGTACGCTGTACACGGAAATAGTTGTGGCATAATGAGCTATATTGAGTTTTGTAATTGTTGCACCCATAAGGAACTTTAATAATTCTTAAAAAGTAGGGCCGTATTCAATGGGAGAAATAAAAATAAATTAATTGAAACGTCGATAAAAATATTTGTAAGTATTCCATACATTTATGTTGAATTTTCAATACTCATATCTATTTTCTCCAATAATATTCAGACCTGCTTCTTAAATTGACTACTCAATGAGTGCACCAGAAAGCGACTAGTTCTTGATGCTACAAAATTTTTTTTGGGAACGGAGTCCATACAAAATTACCCATTGTCCTTTTACGTGATCCACATCAATCTGGCATCAGTCAACACCTTAAACGATCCATCTGACATCAATCTTGACCAAACGATTACGGACTGAACTGACGCCAGATTGGTCACCTAAGCCATAGTAAAAGCCATATTTTACTATGCCTAAGCTCCGTCCTTTAAGGTGTATCGATGAGCTCAGTGGCGCCGCCAATAGAAATAAATCAATTAGGGATGTGAATTATTTTTTTTCTTGCGATAAATCGAAAGATCATACTATGCGATTATTATAAGAATAGGACTGTCAAACGGCATTCTTGATCTTTGTTCCTTTTCTTGCACATCCTACACACTGAAGTGGAAGCGAAACGCAAACAAATATGGCCGTTTTGACAGTCCTATTCTTATAATAATCGCATAGTATATAAGTTTTGTAACAAAGTGTTTTTATTTTAATTTTTTTTGCAATAATTCAAAAGTTATATCAAAATAAAAATTTGTTTTTGAATCCAGAGC
Source organism: Crambus lathoniellus (assembly GCA_949710035.1). Classification (NCBI taxonomy): domain Eukaryota; kingdom Metazoa; phylum Arthropoda; class Insecta; order Lepidoptera; family Crambidae; genus Crambus; species Crambus lathoniellus. The sequence goes on along the minus strand of OX453303.1, from coordinate 19,239,601 downwards.
CGAAGACAATCTAAAACAGCTCCCGAACAAACACGAGCGCGTGTGACGTCATAATGTTAACTTTCACTCATTGCAGTTTAAACTGACATAAGTCAATGATGTTTGACATAAGTACAGTGTTGGTTGTTCTTTGGTTGTTCTTTAAAGGTACTCAAATACATACCTATTGAAATGTCGAACCTAAAATGTTATCGTTCTTGTTTCGTACCCATGTGTACAAATACTACAAAAAGAACTAGACAAAAAATGATTTTAAATGTTCCCCAAGATCAAGAACGTCGGAACAAATGGTTCCAAGCAGTAAACCGTCATAACCCCAAAACAAAATTTTTTTTTGTTGTGAAGATCATTTCGATGTAAGTATTTCATAACACCATTTTTATTAGGTAAGTAATTATTATTTATCCTAGTGTATAATCAAATAAGTAGAGTTCAGTCAATATTTTTTTATCTGGACTCCAAAATAAATACACTCTGCTTTTCACTCCCCATTGCAAGGAAATAAAACAAGGATTAAGCATATACAAGAAACTTTAATTAATTTTAATTTCAACAATTCGTCAAAATAGCTTAACAAAACACACTCCGCAAACGTGTTTACGTTTTTTTTGGTTCTTCCAAATCATAAAACTTTCGTAGTTATGTGCTGAGATAGATTTTCTTCAACTTAGACGGCAATATCTGTTCAAATACATTTTTCGCACTTCTTTCCATTAAAGTCTCAGGCGTAATCATTATTTGTTCGTCACTATTACTACTCGAAGACATTGTTTAATAACTTTCATATAACTTATTGAATTTTCTACCGCAACACAACAAATTTAGCTACTTAAGTAGTTTCTAGTTTTGTTTGACTAACTAATTAGCTTCCCGCCACCCTTTTTTTTTTTAATTTTCCACTATGTGACGTTCGACTAATGGTCTGAGCCGTAATGCCAAGTTATTTAAAATTTTTGCGTTTAATTTTTTTAAGTAAATGTACGCCCTGCATTAATCCTTATTATGTATTTAGATAGTAATTCATATGTCGTAATTAAATTAAGATATAAACTCAATTTCTTAAAAATAATATCACGTAAATGAAGGTGTATTGTGTAGTCTTAAAAGAAGTTACTTTATGCACAAAAGCATAATATCCATTTTATGCAGCCTTACTAGAATAAAAAATTTCAAGTTTAGGTAGTGGTTTTTAACCGACTTCAAAAAAAGTAGGTTCTCAATTTAATCTGTATTGTATGTATGTATGTATGTTTGTCCGCGATTATCTCGCGTTTGGCCGAACCGATTTTGATGCGGTTTTCAGGAAAGTATTTGTTACATTTAGGAGAAGGTTTTAGTATATAAACCGACTTCAAAAAAGGAGGTTCTCAGTTTGATCCGTATACAGGGTTAATTTTTGAACACCATCCAAATTTTTAAGATCGTCTCAGAATCTGTAAGTGAACAACTTTCTCCTAGAAACATGGGTCGAAATACGACATAATTTTTTTGACTTTTCATACAAATCAGCCCCCCTAGCATGACCAACCAAAACGCGATATGATATGATACGTTATCCGGTTTAACTGTCAAAAGACTGTGGGGTTTGACGTTTGAATGTCAATAAATCGCTTTATCGTCATGCGATACATATCGAGTTTTGGGTGGTCATGCTAGGCTTACAGACTGATTACACGATCGATTTAGTATGGGAAGATCAAAAAATTTTGTCGTATTTCGACCCATGTTTCTAGAAGAAAGTTGTTCACTTACCGATTCCGAGACGAGCTTAAAAATTTGGATGGTGTTCAAAAATTAACCCTGTATGTATGTAAGTACTTACCTATATTTGTCCGTGATTATCTCACGTTTGGCTGAACCGATTTTGATACGGTTAATAAAAATGATAAAAAATCCAAGATGGCGGCCAAATTTTTGTTTGTTGGCCAATTTCGATGAAACTCGATTTCTAGTACTATTTTGACAAGATTTATTATTATTTATTAGCTTTACTAATACTAGTGTTTAAGAAGTTTAAGTAGGCTGTTTGTTGTTCCTTAATAATAAAATAAAATAAAATAAAATAAAAACAGTAACGCAATGTTAAAAATATTAAAACATCCAAGATGGCGGCCAACTTTTTTGTTTGTGGGCCGATTTTGATGAAACTCGATTTCTAGTACTATTTTGACAAGAAAACAACAACGCACTTTTAAAAATATAAAAAAATCCAAGATGGCGCCCAACTTTTTTGTTTGTGGGCTGATTTTGATGAAACTCGGTTATTGCTACTATTTTGACAGGAAAATAGCAACGCAATGTCAAAAATGATAAAAAATCCAAGATGGCGGTCAAATTTTTGTTTGCTGGGCGATTTCGATGCAACTCGATTTCTAGCATGACCAACCAAAACGCGATATGATATGATAAGTTATCCGGTTTAACTGTCAAAAGACTATAGGTTTTGACGTTTGAATGTCAATAAATCGCTTTATCATCATGCGATACATATCAAGTTTTGGGTGGTCATTGGTCATGCTAGGCTTACAGACTGATTACACGATCGATTTAGTATGGGAAGTCCAAAACTTTTTGTCGTATTTCGACCCATGTTTCTAGAAGAAAGTTGTTCACTTACCGATTCTGACTAGCTTAAAATTTTGGATCGGCCAACATACAAAAATTTGGCCGCCATCTTAGATTTTTTATCATTTTTGACATTCTTGCTATTTTCCTGTCAAAATAGTAGCAATAACCAAGTTTCATCAAAATCAGCCCACAAACAAAAAAGTTGGCCGCCATCTTGGATTTTTTTATATTTTTAACAGTGCGTTGTTGTTTTCTTGTCAAAATAGTACTAGAAATCGAGTTTTATCAAAATCGGCCTAGAAAGAAAAAAGTTGGCCACCATCTTGGATTTTTAATTATTTTAACATTGCGTTACTAATTTCCTGTCAAAATAGTACCAAAAACCGAGTTTTATCAAAATCAGTCCACAAACAAAAAAGTTAGCCGCCATCTTGGATTTTTTTATATTTTTAACAGTGCGTTGTTGTTTTCTTGTCAAAATAGTACTAGAAATCGAGTTTCATCAAAATCGGCCCACAAACAAAAAAGTTGGCCGCCATCTTGAATTTTTAATTATTTTAACATTGCGTTACTCTTTTCCTGTCAAAATAGTACCAAAAACCGAGTTTCATCAAAATCAACCCACAAACAAAAAAGTTGGCCGCCATCTTGGATTTTTTAATATTTTTAACAGTGCGTTGTTGTTTTCTTGTCAAAATAGTACTAGAAATCGAGTTTCATCAAAATCGGCCCACAAACAAAAAAGTTGGCCGCCATCTTGGATTTAAATTTTTTTAACATTGCGTTACTCTTTTCTTGACGAAATAGTACCAAAAACCGAGTTTCATCGAAATCAGCCCACAAACAAAAAAGTTGGCCGCCATCTTGGTTTTTTTAACATTGCGTTACAGTTTTCTTGTCAAAATAGTACTAAATATCAAGTTTCATCAAAATTGGCCCACAAAAAAAAAGTTGGCCGCCATCTTGGATTTTTATTTTAACATTGACGACATTTGACGACCTCCGTGGCCGAGTGGTGTACGCACCGGTTTTCAAGGTGCCGCTATCTGTAGAGGTCCCGGGTTCGATCCTCGGTCGGGTAAATATTGAAAACGAACTTTTCAATATTTCCTTTTCCATAACACTATTAAGTGCTCGAGCTACTATGATTTGGTATTTTAACAATGTATGTGATGGTGCCTAATATTTAATAAAAGAAGCTAAAGCCTAAATATAAACCTATTAAAAAAAAAGTGCTATTTTAAAAAAGACCATGGTTTACCACGTAAACTCTGTGGTACTGTTGGAAAATAGTTTAAACATTGTGACGTCACAGCTAATCGTGGAGCGTTTATAGTCGGGTGATCTTTTTTCAAATTTCATCAATTTTTAATTGCTTATAATTAATTGAAAAAAAGTTTTTTTTAAGTTTTTCCATTAAATATCAATATTATTGTTAATAAAGTTTTTAAAAAAAATTGAAAAAAAAATCTTTATTTTTTTTCACATCACCAATTGCATTTTATTAAAGGCTTGGATTAAAAGTTTCGGTTATTTCGCGCAGGTGAAGAAGTGGAATGCATTTTATGAATATACTTTTGAGAACTCAAACTTACGCAATAAGTCGTGAATCTCAATAGTGCCAAAAGTGGCCACATTTGGCAATATCGAGATCCATAACTTGGTGCTCATATTTGAGGCCATGAAAAAACAATTAAAAATTGCATTTTGCTCTTCTATTTGCGCGAAATAACCGAAACGTTTAATCCAAGCCTTTAATAAAATGCAATTGATTTATTTCCATTGGCGGCGCCACTGAGCTCATCGATACACCTTAAACAACATTACTTCGATATCGCAATGAAAGCTGTATGAAAAACTCTCATTTTTGTAATCTTTATAGTGAGCGTATAATTTTGTATGAAAACTAGTGCAGTGCTGAAATTAAAATTTAATAGGCAGCACTTTGACAGCGTTGGTAGCAATTTGACGGGTGTTATAGTTTAAGGGCGTTTGTGCACTACCACTGAATTTTACCGATCCGGAAAAAACCGGATGCTTGTATTTTAATAATTAATCATTTATATTAGTAATTAATTAAATACAAGCATCCGTTTTTTTCCGGATCGGTAAAATTCAGTGGTAGTGCACAAACGGCCTAACGATTACGATCACGGTAGTTTTCGTGCTTGGGATACTTACTGTGCCGCTAGCATGAAAAACTATCGTTAGGGTAATCGTATAGTAAAAATACCGTCCTTCAAAAGCTGTCAAATTTCAGTTCCTTATACGACCGAAAGATGCGCTATCCTGGTTTTCGTACAAAATGATAACGACAGTTTTTCGTACTAGGACTATTAATGGCCCCAGAAAAATCGTATCGGAAGTAGTAGCCATAGTGACCAGAGTTTATATAAGCCATCGGTTACGCAATACTTAGTTATAGGTTCCTGTCATGCGTAAAATAATCATCGATTCGCATTTGTCTATTTGATCTCGGACCTTTTTCTTACTACAAATAGACGAACCCCAAATCAACCCGTATCAAAGTCGTTAGCAGAAGCATTATGTAAAGTAATACTTTGCGCAAGTTTTGCCCAACAGGCATTATGTAAAGAAAAACTTGTTTTGGCAAAATGTGGCGATTATGCTACACTTACGGCAAATAGGAACTTTCAATTTGTGGAAGATAAGTGATAGAACTTTTTTTTATATATTAAAGCGTTTTCTCTCTTCGATCACCCTTGTATTAAAGTTTACCACCTTTTGCACTTTATGGTTCGATAATTAAAGTGAGTTTGACCTATACTGTTCAAAAAGCCTTAAATATAACTTTTTACATTATAAAAAAAGTGAATATTTAAGTTTTCCCCCAAATACTAAAAAAAAACAACAAATACCCATACAAAAATAAGTAAACATAATATACAAAAACAGGGAGAAAAGCTTTGGTATTATGAACTCTATGAGAAAACCGAAACGCCTAGCGCCTTTACAATACAATTAAAAAATTTCATACTATTTGTAGAAATCATTGAAGAAATAATAAGTTTAAAATAGACCTTCATTACTTCAAACCAATACGTGTTTTTAAGGGCACAATTTTATTTTTCATATTGTGTGCGCTTTTATACCTTCGGTTCATACCAAAATTGGTCGAAGTAAAGACAACCGGTCCAGGTGGGGCCTCTCCAGTAACACAGATCTCGCGTGCAGGTGTGGTTTCACTCCACAGACCATGGTCCACCTGATTGATGACGCACGCACCTGCACGCGAGAGGACCTCATGTAGGCTGCGGATAACGCCGTTAGAGCGGCACAGTTTTGCGCCACCGTCATTTGATTTAAGTTTGCCATTGACACGACGAAGAAGATCCCCTTAGTTAGAGAAAATCTTTCTTAGCTGACGCCTACTACGTCGTAGTATCTGCATGCCCAGCTGCACCCGTCCATTATTTGAGCTGTGCGTTGATAGATCAGTCAGTCATGTCTCGTTTTTAATTTAGATTTGTAAAACCTGCAGATATTTATTTATCTGATGTTAAGGCGAGGAATCCCGACCGAAATAGGCACGCTAACGCTTACTCGGCCGCGCTCTATACACTTCGCGCGGACCCAGCGGCAGCCGGCAGTGAACTGTGAACTCGCGAGCGCCCCGCGAATCGAAAATCACTTAAAATTCAATTTAAAATTAAATGATAAAAAATTTAAAATTATGACCGCCGGAATCCCTCGGCTATTCAAAGACAATTATTTTCATATGTTTTTCATTAACTAAAACCAAGTATACTGCAAGTAATATGATATTTGAATTATTATTAGACGGATGTTTGGGATTTTATTTGACACAGTAAAATATCACCAATCGAAAAAAAACGGCCGGAGGCACTAGATAAATAACTGTAAAATAACATATATTTTTTCCAAAATTTAAGTACTTGTGATTTGCGAGTAATCCATAATTTAAAATACCCTATTTTGGGGAATCGGCGCCTTAAAGAACAGTTTTGTCTTCACACTATCTAGTCTGAAGTTCAACAATTTAAAAAACTAATGTATAGCAAATATGACATGAGATAATAAATAAACAATCGCCAGTGGGTGTTAAAGATGAAGATGATAACGAATTTTCTGCTTCATATTACCTATTCACGAACATAAAATAAAATATGTTCTCTGCGATTGATCGAAAATACAGTGTCTAAATCTACTATTTATAAGTTTGGTACAACTCGGAAATCTTTGATCTTTAAATGGCCGGGATTTTCTGCGTATGAGTAACATGAAAGGTTTGTGATTACCTATTCTCTAAAAAGGAAATTAAATATTTATTTTAATGGACTATCTAAAAAAAGGAGAGCAGCATACAAGGATGATAAATTGCTGAAACGATAAAAAAAAGATCAATACGAGAAAATTGTTTATTACTTCTTTGCATTTACAATACTATTTTTAATGATCAATAATAAATACGTGAAAATTTAAAAGATATATACCTGAAGTATTTACTACATCAAAAATGCTATATAAAAAACAAACATTCGCATTTTTTTATTCTATACTTACTTATTGTTTATTTTGTAAAATGTAAAGTTTATTTTTATTTTTTCATTCTTACTTTTATCTAACAAGATAATGCCAGTTCTATCCTACTAATATTATAAATGTGAAAGTTTAGATGTTTAGATGTTTGTTACTCAATCACGCCAAAACGGCTAAACGGATTTGGCTGAAATTTGAGACATAGATAATTTGAAGCCTGGATAGGCTATTTTTTATCCCGGAAAAGTATCACATTCCCGCGGGAATAGTCCACGCGGACGGAGTCATAGAGTATAACGTCTTGTAGTCCACGCGGGCGGAGCCGCGGGCGGAAAGCTAGTTGTAACATAAACTATTAATTATTTTACAAATATCATTATTTATAATTCCAATAAACATTGATGAGGGAGTCTCTATCGCCAGTGACTAACCATTACTAAGTGTATATATTCTTTGCCATTACCAACCATTACACAGTTAATATTTGCTGCTTTTGCTGTTCTCTAAAATTCAATCAACAAACTCGACGTTTTTCGCTTGACTTACACTTGTTTGTTACGAATTTAACATTAAAAATCGAAGTGAACGACAAAGTGACGGTGAAATTACGTTAGAGAATCGCACCCCTGTATTTAGGTTCATCACTCAATAAGGACTGGAAAATATATTCTGTAGAATCTACAGCATTATATTTTTCATAGAAAGATGAAAATCTATATTTATAAAACTTTTCTGTTCATAACATTCCCTCTAGTCCGTATTAAGTCGTTTCACGTGACTCCAACATGCCACTACTATAAAAGTATTGTACTCGCAAAGAGCTTTTGACGTTCGTTGACTTTGCTTTTGAATAAATGTAAATTCTATTTTATCCGTGATCGGTGAGTGTAATATTATATTATTTTTATGCATTCACAATGCAATTTTGTAAGTATAGGAAAAATGTGATTTTTTCATTTTTCCTATACGGTGAGAGTAAATTTTTCAAGTGTGAGAGATAAGTATTTTAGTATCTTGTTCTGATTTTTACAATGTGTATTCAATCAAACAAAATCTTCTCTTTTGACGTGAAAGACGGAGAAACAAGCAACACACACTTTCACATTATTATAATACTAGTATGGATTTTCCGGAATAAAAAGTAGCCTATTTCACTCTCCAGTTCCCAAACTATCCCCATACCAAAAATCACGTCGATCCGTTGTTCCATTTTGATTGGTTTTGACGTGAAATACGGACAAACAAACACACACACACACACACACACACACATTTATAATATTAGTATGGATATTGCCTCTTGTCCACCAAATAGGTTTTATCAAGTTAATTTTCTCAAAATCTGAATCCACCCCAATAATTAAAAAGAACCCGTTTTAATTGTAGTAACCCGATTAAAGCGTTTATTTGTAAATAGGTCCTGTTGTAGTAGGTACTTGTCGAAATCCATAAACACTTAATAGTAAAATACGAAGCAATAAACTGTAACAAATTATGGGAGAGTCAAGATAAACATTTATACAGGCGAGGCCACTTAAATTAAGTGCTTTGTAACAGTGGAAAGTTTGTAGTTAGTAGTTGAGAATTGGGGGTTCTGGATCATCCGTAGCTCCAGAACACCCCAATTCTCAACAAGAAGATCAGTTCTAGTGATTAAGTGACTGTCTATTTAAGTCTTTTCAAGAAGATGACGTTTATTTAACCTTTTGAACGCCAATGTCTTCTATAGAAGACAAAATATAACAAAAAAATAAATTATTAGTTATCATCTTCATATTAAAGTCTTAGCGTGGAGGACACAAAAACGTTTGTCTTCTATAGAAGACATGGCGGTCAAAAGGTTAAAAGCCGACATCTATTCAAGTAGACGTCTGTTCAAGAAGACGACGTCTATTTATAAGGCGTCGTCTATTTAAGAAGACGAATACTTTCGTTTTGGATTATATGTCCAAACCGTCATAGATATTAGTAATTTATACTCAGCACAAGTTTCAATGCTAAAACTATAAATCTAATCGAGTAGATTTGAAGCGACATAGCCGAGGCGACGTTATTTTCATTGAGTTCTACCTACCGTAATACTATGTATGTATGTATATTGTTATATCTAAAACGCACCTTATTATTTTTGTTCGACGGCTGCTGACAATATGTGGAAGATTGCAATTCAACTCGCTACTAAGTATTAGTCTGCTCGCGCCAAATATGGAATATGCATGCATAACACAGTGAATGACTTCACCTTCTGGCGTAGTGATAAAAATAATTAGCGGGTTTGATTATTGCATTGAAAATATTATGAATCCTTGTAAATATTTATTTCGTTTTAAGTATACTATAAGTGATTGCTTGTTAATTTCTGAAGCATCATATGCAATCAATATTTGTATAAGTAGGTATAAATATACAGAGAGTTCCTGGTCGCATTAACATTTTAATTTACGGCATCGGGTTAAGCTATCTAAATCCAATAATTGTAGGTACTCTACTATCCCAATTTAAAAGGTAAGTAAAGAACAAATACAAATAAAACCAATTCATGTGCTAGTATTTTACTGATTTATTATTTTGTATAATGCTCACTTATTATAATAATGTTAATGTAAGTATTTAGTGAAGTCTTTTTTCTACTTACATACGTAAAGTGCATTTTTTATGAAAATAAATGGGTAAGTACTCTTATATCATGACTATGAATTATGTACACTTATACGCTAGTAAATGTTAACAAATTAATACTTATTCTATAACTTAATATCTAAGTAAATAAACCTTTAAGAAAATTTGATATGAGTATAAAAGATTTAAAAAAAAACAACCCATCTCTCGTATATGGTTGTGAGACGAGTCGATTTTTTCTAATACTTAATTTTCAATAAGAAAATAGGAGATTAAAAAATATAATTTAGATTAAGTTACACTACTTCGATGCAAGCACTATTTGGGTGCAAGGTCGAGTGAGTTCGTGTTTACGTGTAAATGATTCCGTTAACATGACACTATTTCATCTTGTATTTTTGTAATTATGTCTTTGATATTGTTGTATATATCATCGAACATTACGGTCTTTACAATATGTTGCACGCAAATCTCGGCTTCACAATCACATGTTGACTTTTCCGAGTTTGGGGAATTGTCGGCGTCATATATTTCTATTTTAATAATTTTTGCTCCTCGTGTGATTGGCTTTTTTATAAAAGAGAATAAGGTTCGTTCGTTTCTCATTCTTTTACGAGATAAGCCCAATCTTGGCTCTGGCTTTTGAATTGAAGTTTGATCCTTAGGTACATTCGGCACAAAGTTGAATAGATCTTCAGTATCCTGGAAATAAAAAAGTATAAATAGAGAGTATCTATCTTGCTTTTAAATACCTATACGTGATATCATGTTAACTATCTGTTTGTACAGATCAATACGAATTGGAGAATATACCGATTTATACTTGAAGTGTGATGTGTTACTACTTTGCGACATATTCGAAAACTTTAGAAACACGAGTTTGCAACATTATAGTCTTGATCCCGCATATTATGTATCTGCACCAAGCTTAAGCTGGGATGCAATGCTTCTATGTACTGGAGTAACTTTAGAATTGATATATAATTTAGAAATATACCAGTTACTTGAAAAGGGAATTCGCGGAGGTTTAGCTCAGTGTACTTTGAGACATGCAAAAGCGAATAATAAATACCTTCCGAATTATCAAGATACAAAACCTTCGAGTTATTTAGTGTACCTTGATTGTAATAACCTTTACGGTTATGCTATGAGAAAAAGAATGCCAGTTTCAGAATTTCAATTATTAAGCATTAACGAAATCTCAAGTTTTGACATAATGAAAATATCAGATGATGCTGATTATGGTTATATCTTAGAAGTAGATTTGAGTTATCCAGAACAATATCATAATGCACATAGCGACTTACCTTTTGCGCAAGAAAAGTTTATTCCCCCTGGAGGAAAGACAAAAAAATTTATAGCTAATTTGTATGACAAATACTATTATGTGATTCACTACGTACATTTGAAACAATGTTTGACCCACGGATTGATTTTAAAAAAAATTCATCGCGTCATCAAATTTAGACAAGATGATTTTTTACAAAAATATATCGACTTAAATACATATTTAAGACAAAAGTCTACATCTCAATTTCAAAGAGATTTTTTCAAGCTTTTAAATAACGCTGTTTTTGGCAAAACAATAGAAAACAAGCGCAAACAAGCCAACGTAAAATTAATAACACAGTGGAATGATACCAATAACAGAACTAATAAATGTATCGGTGCTGAAAAACTTATTTCACAACCAAATCTTAAAAGTGTTTCAATATTCTCAGAAAATTTTGTAGCTATTCAATTGAATCCAGATAAAATATTATTAGACAAGCCTATTTACATTGGTTTCACGGTGTTGGAGTATGCAAAACAACATTTATATCAATTCCATTATGAGTTCATCAGAAAGAAATATAATGAGAGAGCTAAATTATGTTACACTGACACAGACAGTCTTTTGTATTTAATTGAAACTGAAAACTTTTATGAAGACATGATTAAAAATATAAAAGAATATGATACAAGTAATTTCGCTGAGGATAATCCCTTTGGTATTCCTCAAGTGAACGCAAAAGTCCCCGGGCTGTTTAAAGATGAACTTGGGGGTTCTGTAATTTCCGAGTTTATTGGTTTGAGGGCTAAACTTTACTGCTTGAAAAGTGTAAAAACTACGCTAAAAAAAGCTAAAGGCATAACAAAAACAGTTACTAAAAAGCTTCAGCTTGGCAATTACAGCGAAGCATTATATAATAATAAAACAATTAAGCATAAAATGAACTTAATAAGATCGATAAAGCATGTTTTGTATTCACAACAAGTAAATAAAGTTGTATTAAATGGGAATGACGACAAAAGACAAATACTATCAAACAAGACTGACACGTTACCTTGGGGGCATTGTAATACAATTTCATAATGCTACTCATGCGGTTCAGTTTTAATATTTTGAATAATGCTTATAATTGTAAATAATCAGATTGATAAATAATAAGACATTTTCATAATTTTGTCTTAAGTGTTGAAAGTATATATAGTATTATATTATGTTCAACAGCACTATGAATGAATACAATAATGCGCTGTTAATCTTAAAATAGTACCTAATTAAATTTGTAAACTTTTATTATTTAGATATTAAGAATTATACAGTTAAACATTATGTAGTTATACAACTGAGCGTCATTTATAGATAAATAAATATGTATCAAAATACAAATATTAGTTTTTTTTTACTCCTCAAATACATTACTATCAGAAAGATAAAGCAAACCTTTTAACTTAATATGATATTACGTCATTAACACAACATAATACATTTTATTAATACAACAGATTGAACTAAAAAGAGATGTTGGCAAAACTATGCATATAAGAAATAACGTTTCCTATATAAATATAGGTTACTTACATTTAATAAGCTCACAATTTAAAATGAAGTTCATTAAGCAACCCGAGACTCTGGAAGTTAATAATATAAAAATAGAAAACCGAGCACAAGCAATAAAACATAGCACACTCTTACCTAATACAATTCGATGTTTAATGTGTGGTCCTTCTAACTGTGGGAAAACTAATGTCATGGTGAATTTGTTGTTACACAAAAATGGAGTTAAATTTAAACATATTTATTTGTATTCAAAGACAGCATTCCAACCAAAGTATTTTTTTCTAAAACAAGTTATGAAAAAAATACCAGAAGCAAAGCTATTTATTTATCATGATAATAAAGAAGTTCTTCACCCCAACGATGCACTGATAAATTCCATTATGATTTTTGATGATGTTGTGTGCGAAAATCAATCAAACATTCGGAATTACTTCGCAATGGGACGACACAGACAGATAGACTGTTTTTACTTGTCTCAAACCTATTCCAAAATACCTAAACAGCTGGTGCGAGATAATGCTAATCTACTGATTATTTTCAAACAAGATGATCGTAACCTTAAACACATTTATAATGAGCATGTCAACACGGATATAGAGTGGTATACATTTAAACAACTTTGTTCTACCATATGGCGTGATCAATTCAGTTTTTTATTGATAAATAAAGATAGTGCAATAAATCAAGGAAGATATAGAAAAGGTTTTGATACATTTATTTATTTTTAAGGAGATCATATAAATGTGATTTTTTGTTTAAGTTTTATCACTTCATTTTAAGTACCTGTAAACGACACTTGCGTATAAATTTGCTTTTACGCTATCTGCAAAAATGAATGTAGATATTAAAGAGCAACTGATAAATTCTGTGAATAATATAAAAAACAAAATTCGATTGATACAAAATGCAGAAGATGAAGCTAATATAAAATACAAAAAAGTATTTAAACCTATTATCGATCCTCTAGCAACCCTCATAAAAGAAAAAGAATTTCCAGTTACAAATGTCTCCAGCAAAAATGTTACTCAACTGAATTCATCCGCAGAGTATCAAGATTTCGAGAATTTAGTACCGGAACATTCATCCAGTTATGATGACTCAGAATATTTTGATAATGCTGAGGAAAGTCCTAAATCAAACGATTCACTGGAATCTCTTGGAAAAGAAGATGTGATGAATATGTATGATAAGATTAACGTTCCCTTCGGTATACGATGTGAAAATAATAAGTTATTAATAGGTAATAAAAGCATTCATCTGTCTGCAGTAATTAATGATAAAAATGCAGAAAAGAAATACGTTTTTACTATAAACGGAAAACAATATAATTTAACCCCAGGTTTAAAAGAGCTTTTAACACGTGCTAAACCAAATTTTAACCTAATAACTGAAGAAGATAAAAATGTATATAAAGATGTACTTAATATGACAAACGCGCACAAACGAGACTTTGACCCAAAAGGTCAAATAAAAGGAGACAAAGGATTAAAATATAGACACATAATAAAGCCATTGTTTACGAAAAAAGCAAAGATAAGTCACTCTAAGCTGAAAAACTCAAAAAAAATTGGTGGTTACTTACCACTATTTAAAAACTACAAAAGAAATACAGATTATGTGTACTGGGATGATCCTAATGAACTAGTTGAAAGGTTAAAGCTCCTGATTGCCTCAAACAATGCTGGTAATAATATTCACGATAATGAGATTGTATCAATCATTGAAGAGTTAAAAGAAGCGGGCATAATAAAAGAATAAAACCCTTGAAGTTGCCAATAAATTGTTAGTTATCATTAGAACATTAAGCATGACAGACAAAAAATTTTTAAATAATATTATTATTATTAGCGAAGCACATGAAGAAAAGGGTATACAAAATCAACGTTTCATCGAAGAAAGTGAAAATCCTGAAATTGCTTATAAAAATTATGTTGATAAAATTGCAAGTAATTTGTCTTGTAAAATAGAAAACATTTTAAATAGAATATTAACTTTAAAAGAGAGAATCAACAAGGTTGAAAAAGACATAGAAATAAAAGAAATCTCAGGAAAATTAAGCAAACATTATGAGCAAACACGATATCGTAAATGAAATTCATAAAAATGTTAGGTTTAATTTTCCTCGAAGGCGCGTCATACTAAAAGACATAGACGACCTTTGGCAAGCAGATTTAATGGATATGCAAGCAATATCAAGCGTTAATACTAATTACAAATACATATTAGTTGTTATAGATTGTTTTTCAAAGTTTGCATGGGCAACAAAACTTAAACAAAAAACCAAAGTGCTTGTTTCGGAAGCATTTCATAATTTATTAAAAAAAGGGCGCATCCCAAAAAATTTACAGACAGATTTAGGAAAGGAATTTTATAATAATATGTTTCGAATCATTACCGAAAAATATAACATCAATCATTATTCCACATATTCTACAAAGAAAGCTTCTATTGTAGAGCGATTAATAAGAACGTTAAAAAGTAAATTATACAAAGAGTTTAGCTTAAAAGGAAATTATAAATGGGTGGATGGAACACTCGAAAGAAAACTTAATGAATATAATCACACTTTTCATAGAACTGTCGGACAAACACCGGTATCAATTAATCACAACAATAAAAAAACTATAATCAAAAGATATGTAAGCAATGCGCAATCTAATAAGAAGATACAATGCAAACGATTTCAAACAGGTGATTTTGTTAGAATAAGTAAATACAAAGGAATTTTCGAAAAAGGGTTTACTCCTAATTGGTCGACAGAAATATTTAAGATCCGGAAAGTACAAAATACTAATCCTACAACGTATTTATTGCAAGATAGCAAGGGACAGATTATTTTGGGAACTTTTTATGCTCAAGAAATAAATAAGACTAAGCACCCTGATATATATCTTATAGAAAAAGTTTTAAAAAGAAAAGGAAATAAAGTATACGTCAAATGGCTAGGACTACCACGGTGTGAAAATAGTTGGATTGATAAAAATAATGTTTTGTAGAATGTATGGCTGATACCGTATTTAATTTACTAACATTGTCATTGTTTATCATTAGTAATTTGACCTTTATAGTATAAAGACTCCTGTACCAATAATATCTAAAATAATAATAAAAATTTCTTATATTATGAAAGCTAAAAGACGCTTTTCTGATTCAAAAAACGATAAAAATAATCCTTTGATCATGAAAAGAAATACAAAAGTGTCACCAGGTGTGGCTGCACTAAAAAAAACATTCAATGGTATAGTATCGCAAACCAAAAAACATATTCGTAAATTGAAACCGAAATGCAAGAAAATTTTGACTAAATTAGCTTACCAAGCTGCCCAAGAATTGGCATCGGATATACCAATAAGACTGCCAAGAGTTATACCAGTACCAAAAACTGGAGGTTTTCTACCTCTGATTCCAATATTTGCAGGTCTATCTGCTACAGGTAGTATAGTTGGTGGTGTTGCTGGAATTACAAAAGCCATTAATGAATATAAAGCAGCAAAGAAGCAACTTACTGAACTGAAAAGACATAACCAACAAATGGAAGCATATTGTATAGGAAAAGGGCTACATCTCAAACCTTACAAAGACGGTTTAGGAATTTATGTTACTAAGCAAAAAAACTAAACATCCGGCTACCCAGAAGAGCTTTAACAAATTTGGATATAATAAAGTTCTCGAAAAATATACCTTATTTTCGTGGTGTATTTATGCGAGATCAACTACCAGAGAAGCCGCTTCTTATGGAATGTGGGATCATCAATCTAGATTCTGCACAAAATTCTGGTACTCATTGGGTAGCCTATGGAAAAAATTGCGATCACATTGAATACTTCGATAGTTATGGAAATCTGAAACCACCTAAAGAATTTTTAAGATACGTGGGACATGAGAAAAATGTACGATACAGTTATGACAATCTTCAAGGCTCAAATTTATATAATTGTGGTCATTTATGCTTAAAATTTCTTCAATAATTTTGGTTACTTCACCGATACAATTATTAACAATAGTAACGATGAAAGTTATTTTGTCTTAATATTATCTTACTTATGATTTGCTTTAATACGACATATAAATAGAATTATTGTAAATTTAACTTCACAAAACATTAGGACTTTTAATTGGAAACAGTTGTGTGTTTACATATATCTAGAATTATAATGATTATTTTCAATAAAACCCCCAACGATAAAATAAAAAACAATATTTCTCGATCAATATCGAAAGGGAACAGACGTGCTCGAGAAATACAAAAAATCACGAATATCAACAAAAAGTTTCTTGTGGCTCTCGGATTTAAGGTATAAAATGCTGCAAATATTGGACTTACCTCAACATGACAACTCTATTGAAAGCTATGAGATCCATAGCTACAATCCATACAATAACAGTTTTAAAGAAAATGATGAAATTAGAATACCCATTCACCAACAGGATTTATATGTGCTACCATCAGGCAGTTCAATTTATATTGAAGGTCTTGTGAATGTAACAGAAAAAGACTCTGCAGGAAAACTAAATCATAAAGAAATAAATTTCATTAACAACCCAATCTCGTATCTTTTTCAAGATGTCAAATATGAACTTAATGGTATTGAAATAGATCGTATTAAAAATGCTGGCATTACAACTACAATGAAATCGTATATATCAATGAATCAAGGAGAAAGTAAAGTGGCTGCTGTATGGGGTTGGAACGTTGACGGAACTAAACAGAAACATAATTACTTTAATGTTATAATTCCACTGAACAAACTTTTAGGGTTTGCTGAAGACTACAACAAAATTATTGTAAACTGTAGACATGAACTTATACTACACAGAAGCAATTCGATATTTAATAGTGTAATGATGGGAAAAAATGATAAAGTTGAAATTGATATTCAAAAAGTTCAATGGCGCGTACCACATATAAGGGTCTCCGACCGAGACAGATTGTCATTGCTTAAACATTTAGAAAAAGACCGCCCAATACAATTAGCGTTCAGAAATTGGGATTTGTATGAGTATCCGTTATTACCAAAGACGACAAAACATTCATGGTCAATTAAAACAGCGTCTCAGATGGAAAAACCAAGATTCGTAATATTTGGTATGCAGACTGACAGAAAAACAAATACATCTAAAAGCTCCTCCGTATTCGATCATTGCAAAATTAATAATATCAAGCTATTTTTAAATTCACAATATTTTCCTTATGACTCACTGAACTTGAAATTTGAAGAAGAAAAATATAGTATATTATATGAAATGTATGCAAAATTTCGTCAGTCTTATTACAACTCGAGCATCGATCCCATGCTTGATTTGCACCAATTTAAAGAAACAGCCCCGCTATTTGTAATAGACTGTGCGCGTCAAAACGATTCAATAAAAACAGGGCCAGTTGACGTGCGGTTAGAAATCGAGTGCAGCGAAGACTTACCAGACAACACAACTGCTTACTGTTTGATCATAAACGATCGACTTTTTGAATATAGACCCTTGAGTAATATTGTTCGTAAGTTGTCATGAATGCTATCGTTGATGTTCAAGGTTTCAAGACTGAACAAAATCAATTTATAGTAAAGGAAATAGCTATCAAATGTAAAGAGCGTATGATAGTATTATTAGTAAAACCACCTTATCCATTCTATAATTTGACTAAGAAAGAACGTTTGCATGTACATTGGATAGAAAAAAACAGAGGAATATTGTGGAATGAAGGCTTTGTGCCTCACTTAAATTATAAGTCTATAATATTGAATTTTTTAAAAAATAAGCGAGTGTTTACTAAAGGCTTAGAAAAAATTTTGTGGTTAAAAGAAATATTAGAAAGCGATAATGTTTATAATTTAGAGGACTTTAATTGCCCCA
Source organism: Crambus lathoniellus (assembly GCA_949710035.1). NCBI lineage: Eukaryota > Metazoa > Arthropoda > Insecta > Lepidoptera > Crambidae > Crambus > Crambus lathoniellus. Next base: position 19,221,216 of record OX453303.1, on the reverse strand, counting down.
ATTTAAAAACGCTTCATGAAAAATATTCTATTTCTACATGTATTCACAGTTGTTTATATCATAGTAATATATGTGCTTTAAAAAATGTATCTTGTTTAAGTTTGTGGTGTCTAGAAAATAAAATGATATTATAAATATAAAATGCATTGGTTTTATTGCGTGAATACCCAGTTTTTTTAATATAAAGGTTTGGACATATCAAACAATACGAAAGTTCCTTGGAGTGATAGGTCTACTTGAATAGACGTCATCTTCTTGAATAGAAGTCGTATTATTGCTTAGACGTCCTTTTCTTGAATAGACACCATCTTCTTGAATAGACGTCGTCATCTTGAATAGAAGTCGTCTTATTGAATAGACGTCGTCTTCTTGAATAGACGTCGTATTCTTGAATAGACAGCGTCTTCTTGAATAGACGTCACACCATTGGAACTGATCTTCTTGTTGAGAATTGGGGTGTTCTGGAGCTACGGATGATCCAGAACCCCCAATTCTCAACTACTGTAGTTCTAGTACCATTAATAATTTCTGCGAAACTATTTTATTAAATCTGATTTTCATCAAATACAGGTAGATTAGATTAGTGGTAGTGAGGAGAAAAACAGTAAATTTTTTTGGTACCTATACGCTATTCTAGTGATATTAATTTTAAATAAAATAGAAATAATTCCTAAGTGTTACTAGATTGGTGATAAATATATTTATAGTGCAAAGAGCCCAAAGAGGGCATGTCAACGCGTACTTTAAAATAAAATGTTGGTGTGAAATCGATAGAGTTTACTAGGATTTTTTTTAAACTTTTTTATCTCTTAGCTTCAGCGAAATACCGAAAACGTGCCTATTTTATAAAGCAATAAAGCTAAAAATAAAAAAGGTAGATATATCATAAATTCCAAACAGATACTATGATTTTTTCGTTTTTGGGACTCCCTGAAAACACAAACTCTGTATTTATTTTTCTTCTAAACTATTGACAATGGATACTCTTCCTCCTAACTAATGTTGTTCAGAATACTGCTCCCCTTCGACCCACAGGGTCAGATGGAAATGTCCGACCCAGAGGCTGCAGAGTATGCAGTACTTTTATATTTTGGAATTTTAAAACCTCAAGCATTAGACATTTATTTATACAGTTACCCCATTTCTTGTTCAGGAACAACGTTTTGCTAGCACGAAAATGAGCTAACATAGGACCCATGGTATAAAGTCAAAGTAAAAAACTCTTTATTGAAATAGATTTACAAAATGAAATACTTTTGAATCGTCCAAAATGATAAGTGATATAGACCAGGGTTGTGCTCCTTACCCACTTCAAATTAACCTAAAAGAACTAAGGACAAAAAAACTAGCTATCAATACCAAAACCACTTACGGCTGTCGATAGATTAACGCATGTTGGTGTTATGAATGATGGCTAAGAGCTTACGGTATTTGATAAGAAGAGTCACTTGAGGGTAACAAAAAATTAAATCTATATCTATATTCTATTTAAGTACCTATTTAAAACTCTTGTCTTACTGACTGACAGACAACGCACAACCGAAACATTCGTTTCGGGCGCAAGAAGTTGAAATTTGGCATGTACATTCAACAATACCACCAGGCATACACCGTAAGGCTCAACGCCAGTTTTAGTATACTGCACTAAAGACCTTTTGCAACGGACTGCACTCTGGTAAATCCACCAATAGTGTCACAGATGGGCAGCTCAACCAAATGAAACACAAATAATATTTTTATAATGTTTTTAAGACAAAAGGTCATTTGGGTTGACCAGCAGCTACCTGGGATCTAAAACTTTCAAAAGTACGATAGGAGCATTGTCGTCTCTTTAGAATGGGCGTTAAATGGGATAAAACAACATCAGATGGGTAACGGTAGAGAGTGCCCAAAGCAATAAAATTTTAAACAAAAAACAATGCCACCTTTTGTAAAATCCCAGACAACGCATGTTATTGAATCTTCGTTGGTAGAAAAAACAAATGGGGCGGGGCTAAGAATGGGCAGCCCTTCTTGTCCATGCAAGCGAAAAAGTTTTACAAGTGTATATCTGGTGGTTTTGTTCATTGTACCTGTGTTCCTTGGAGAGTGTAGGGGAGCACTAAGATTGGGTTGCACTGCACCATCTTGATTTAACCTTAACTTTAACAGATACAAACTTATCTGACTCGGTGACAGCGTCGCTGTTCTAGAAATTTTCACTCTAAGGGGGTAAAAAAAGGGTGTTTGATTGAATGAAAAACTCTTGCGTTACTGACTGACAGACATAACGCACAGCCGAAACTACTGGGCGCAAGAAGCTGAAATTTTAGCGTGTGTGTTCCTTGGGGAGTGCAGGGGAGCACGAAGAAAGGATTTTTGGAATTCATCCTCTAAGGGGGTAAAAATGCGTTTTTTTTATTTCTTCAGTGGATGCAGTTGAAACTTCGTGTATTGGTTCCTCAAATGATGTTAATGAGCATTAAGAAAGAATAATTAGAAATTCCCAGTCTAACGGGGGTAAAGAAGGGGGTCCGAGTTTAAACGATATTTGTTATTTCTTTAATGGATTCTTCTTCAATGACGTATGTGAGCATTAAGAAAGGATATTTGGAATTAACCCCCCCCCCCACCCCCGATAACAAAAAAGGTGATACTTATTGAATAAACTCAAAAAATATTGGACGCTTTTGTAAATTCTTTCACTTATATGATTTCTGAGTGATACATTCCCGGCTGATATTTTTTAACAACATTAGGTTCAGTCACAGAAAATATATTAGTACCTTACGGGTTCAGTGCGGAGTACAATAAGAGGGCTTTGTCGGGATCGTAGAAATAAATATTTTTAATAATGAAATGTGATTCATGACTTTGATTTTAAGTTAGGGCGCGAGAGAATCGCGCCGGTTGGGCAGAGCTTGGTCGTATTGAGATCGAAGTGGTTGTCGTGAACTTGATTGTGTATTTTATTAGTGCGCATTATATTAGTAAACTATTCCAAATTTCAAGTTAATAGCATTAGTAGTTCTCGAGATGTCCAGTTGTGACAGACAGACTGAGTCTCACCATAAGGGTTTCTTTTGACTATTTTGGTACGGAAACCCTAAAAAAGACAAAAGACAAGTGTTTATACTAATCAAATTTTATAGTACGTAATTAATTGATTTATATTGACACTTTTACTTCCCTAGATCCATTGAAGCTACGTAGTTTTTGTCTGTTATAAAAATAACCCACCCTCATTATATCAGATTGGTGGCTTCCCGCGTGGTACCCGTTTCCGTGGGAAAATCATGATAAAATATAGCCTCTGCCACTTAGGAACAAAGTAGTTTTCTAATGGTGAAACAATTTTTAAAATCAGTCCAGTACTTTTTGAATTTATTATCCACTACAAACAAATAAAGAAAAAATCAAAGCTTTCCTCCTTATAATATTAGTATAGATTTAAATAAACATAAATACCTACATAGTTTTTTTTTAATCTATCAACAGTCCATTTTTGGAACGAGATCAGCCCCTGATACTTTACAAAACGTCGGAAAAGGAATCGGATTCGAATTGTGAAGCACGTGCCATTAACTTGGCGCGTGTCAATATCTGAATCGGATTCGAATTCTGTGCTTTGTCTTTGTCTATTCTATAGTCAGTGATGAAGACACGGCATACATTCCGCTGTCGGGAGCGTTTCCAACGGTTCATGAATCATGCGGCTGATTTTGAACTCTGAAGTGAGTGACAGTGACCATGCATAGGGCAAAACTTGGCTAATCGGTGATAGTTTGATTATTTAATGATTAATCACAGAATTTCATTTCTCAAACAGATAATTTACTAGGTATCTAAGAGTCACTTATATTACCTACAATAATCTAAAACTATTACATAAATACCCATACCAAATACATTTCTTAATATGACTTAATATGTACAGTCACGAGCAATCATAATAATATGTATACAACATAACCTAACATAGGCTTTAAGATACTTACTAACAAACACTGTACCTTTATTTTTTAGCAAATAAATTATTCAATCAATCAATCAATCAATCAACATAGTACCAGCATAGGACTCAATATTAATAAATATTGACACGTCAAAAGAGGACACGGATCGACGTGATTTTTGGTATGGGGATAGTTTGGGAGATAGAGTGACATAAGCTACTTTTTATCCCGGAAAAACAGCAACGCGAAGGCAACTCAAAATAAAAACTTGTTTTGGGTAGCTAATATTTTAAAAACATTTTAAATAAATTAAAAAAAAAAAACAGTAGATTACCCTATTTGATGCTCCTGTCAATCAAACAGGAGCGGATAACCACGCGGCAAATGATGTTTGTCGCACTGCAAGACAGAGCGCGTTTGCAACTTGTCTAGATCCTCTGCTGTAGCGGTAGGTACTTACAGTACCAGTCCAGTATAGCAGCGTAGTGATATACAATGCTGGCACAAAAAAGACACAGCAAAATAAAAACTTACCACTTAAATAAGCTTGCTGTAAGTTGGGAGGTCTGCTGAGTAAGTGGTCCGTCATGTGTCGTATGCCGTTCCCTCGAAGGTCTAAGGTTTGGAGCTCCGGCATGAAGTCTATCAGATCTGGAGGAATCTCCCACAAGGATGGGGAACCACGGATGATCAGCTTCTGTAGAAAAAAAACAAAATGTATTTATTAATGTCTGTGTATTTATTTTGTCTCATCTAGATACATTTTGTGCGTATTGTAATTAAAAAGTGTCGATAAGGTAATTTTTTGGCTGTTTGGACATAAAAAGATAGTAAAAAAGTAAAATAATGGAAAGTTTCCTTTAGCGGCTTCACTCGCGTGAACTCGATGTTTTCCCGTGGGAATATCATATTTTCCCGGGGTAAAAAGTAGCCTATGTGCTATTCTCTTGATCTGAGGCCATTCTAGACAATAATTATATCATGCAAGTCTGTTCAGGCGTTTCGCCCTGATAGACTAGGTACATGTTTGTAAGCCTTTTCTTTCTTTTCTTTCAGCTCGCTTAGGTACATGTTACACGATTATAACTAAATCCCCACCAATCTCAATTTAAATGAAGACTTTTGGAAGGTAAGCTAAAATAAGGTTTTACGAAATAACATGTTAATTAACCCTCAAGATCATAAATGAGTTAATTAAATGCGCATAGTAATCATGTAATGGAAACAGTTTGTAATTATTGCTTAGTCGTTGAAACCTACATCATAAGCAGAAAATGCTCGTTGAAACTGATATTTGTTGAAATTATCTAACTTATGGATTTTGCTTGTTCGCAAAATTATCATCACGTGCATGGTTACTTAACTTTATTACAAAAACAAACCTTTGCTTCTTTAAAGTATGTAGTTAGTGTTTGTGGTAAATAGACTTCCAATGATAACAAACAAAATAAAATTCTTATGCAAATAGGTTTAGAAATATTATTCTTGACTATATATAAAATAATTCTAGCCGTGATAAAGTAATGTTGCACGTAACAGAACGCGCCATAACAACATAAAAGCTTCATTACAAAATAAGTGCTAGCATATATCTCTACCCAACAATATTTTAAGAATGCTTTACAAAATCAAGGCCTATTTTTTTTGTACCTACATTCAGCGTAACTAGAATATGCAAAAAAAGAATGTTACAGTCCTTTAATTTTCTTTTGTAGCTCAAAAAGTGAGTTATTGTGGATCGAGGTTGTTGTGTAAACAAATTGTTGCAGCAAAAAGTCAAATATATAATAATAATTTGCTATGCAAGTTGATAAACTTACATCTTTAAACTGGTCAACTATCTTAAAATAATTCTCAGGCTTGAGCCATTCTATGACTGGGAATTGAACTAGGGATCTTTGGGACTGATAGCGCTGCTCAATTCAGACGCGATTTGTAGGTACTGTTTCTATATTTAGTTTTGTTTTTTGCCCCCAGGTGGCTCTGTTAATTTCTGAAGCGCGCTTAAGGGCTTATTACACTTGGTTAAATTCAGCATCTAATTAAGCATACATTGCTTGTTTTGATTGCATCACTTGCTACAAATGAGCTCAAAGAAAGCAATGTATGCTTAATTAGATGCTGAATTTAGCCAAGTGTAATAAGCCCTTTACACCTTGATTACTGTATTTATACAGGGTTAATGGAAATCTAACAAGGTGCTCAGACCTCACACCTATAGATTTTTATGTGTGGGGTAAAATTAAAACAATAGTGTATGGCGCTAATCCACTTATGTCCCTCAAGGACCTGAAGTTTAAAATCACTACTGTAGCTGATGAAACAAGGATAAACCTCTCAACTAGAGTGACAAAAACTGAGTTGCATGCATCACAAGATGCAAGCCTGCATTCGAAATAGAGGGCTGCTGTTATTGAGAAAGACATTTGAGTTATAAAAATGAAGTTTTATTTTTTATTTTGACGAATTTGTTTTGTCATCCGTAATCGTAATAATGCAGGTACTACCAGAAAAGTACTAGATTTATTTTTATTATTTTGGTCTCATTTGAAAGCTGAATAAATGAGGAAGTTTTTTGAGTTTACTTTTATAACTGTCGAAAATAATTAAGAAAATGATCATTATTTTGTAACGGGCTGTAGATTCTAGTAAATTTCTTTAGGTATTTTGATTACATAGATTGTCTTCTATCAGACAACATCAGAACAGCTAGAAAAAAACCGGCTGTTTAGTTTATTTTCACTTTTGAAAGTAAACATTTAGATGTTTGATAAAAAGTAACAAAATTTCGAATACTTAACTCAATTATAAAAAAATACAACCGCCTTCAAAAATAATTTTTATTTCACTCTTTTTAGTGCATCATGCAGGCAATTTATGTGTATTCTGGTAAATAGGTATGTGATCAAACTGAGAACCTCCTTTTTTAAGTCGGTTAAAATACCTTGAGGTATACTGTTCGGAAAAGATCGACGTTTCTGAACGCATCCCTAATGTCACGTCAAATTGACATTTCGCTGTCACTTGAAGTTGACAGTTCTCACTTGATTGGAATTCTTGTAGAAAAAGATGTCGGATTAATTTTGCTGAATTGTTAAAAACCGCTCGCGTTGAATATGCCTGGCATATCGAGTTTGAATTGAATCCTGAATTATCTTTTTGATCCCGTTTTGTACGACCAAGATTTGGTCCGGTCGCGGTGCTTTGAAAGACAACCTTCCACCACGCGTTGTTGTCGGGACTGTAAATCGTATTAAAAAAAGCTCCCCCGTGTGTGTTGGTGTATATTGTTGAAGCGCCCAGTGTCTTGGGACCGCTGTGTAGTATTTGTTTTGTGAGTAAGGTGACGAATTGGTAAGGTCTGCAGAAGAAGAAGGAGCTACCAGGGGCGCGCGCCCCCTCTCTCCGCAGCCCAGGAGACTTTCGACCCCACAGAACCGTATGTAAAATCACCTTACTTCACATTAAGTAGCTGTGTATCGCAGTTTCAATTGTTCAGTTACATCCCGGCTGAAACCAAGTTTTGTCCGGAGTCTATACTAGAGATAACCTTCCACTGCGCCATGCCGGCTCCCCGGGTATAGGCAGGGGTGTACTGAACATTGCTTGGCAGCAGTAGCGTAGTTTGAAGGCCTGACAGGCCCACGCCAAAACTTTTTCTATTAATCAGTGCCGTTTTGATGACCATCTGGTCCGGACTAGATTAATTTGTACTTGTAAATGGTAATTAACTTGCATTTGAAAAGTAAAGGGCATTCCTTTTGTTATTGGTTCCATGTCTTGTAATTAATTGTCATGTATTGAAGTTCCAAAATGTAAACAGATGCCTTTCTTTGTTCATAATAATTATTATTTAGTTTTGTTAGCAAATTTGAGTTGTGAATATTGACAAAGTTGTTGCTAAATAATAGCTAATAAAAAGTTGCCCTAAAAAGGCTTGGGTACCTAATAAGCTTGCACTCAATACTTAGTGAAAGTTAAATGATTTAAGACATTATTTACACATTGATACTTATTGAAACTTGTGCTTTGAAATAATTAAAATTAGCTTGTTGTATGTTGATATCCAAGTGAATTTCAATAGTCAGTGATTTTGAGTGAATTTCAATGAAGTGAATTTCAATAGTCAGTGAGTTTTGTTGTTTTCTGATAACCTCCAAATATTTAAGAGTTTGTGTCATTATAAATACTTTGTTGTTGTAATATTGGAATTTTGTGGTTATTAATAACCTCCAAATATTGGAGATTTTGTGTTATAGTGAATATTTTGAATTTGTTGGTTTTTTTGTTGATAAATTTGTGACGTTACAATGACGGCCTCCTCTGCTAAAGCCAAAATACGTTCTGAGTTACGGTGGTTAGCTTCTGCGGTTGCATTGTTGGATCGACCGGATAGGACGGAGGCCTTGTTGAACAGATACGTAGATCTGCCCATACGTTTGGCTGTTGTTGATGAACAGTATGGCTTATTTTTGGAAAAGACTGTTGAAGCCGATGTGGAAATGCGACAAGAAGTCGGTTTGGATGTGGACCAGTGTTATGATTTTGCGGACAGAATTACCCAGGTGGCTCGACCTTTGCAAGTGGCAAGAGAGAATGAACCGAGCCCGTCCCCGGTCACATCTAAGAGTATGCCCCCTCTATTTGCTAGATTGGCCCCCTTAGACTTAAGGCGTTTTGCTGGTCGTCTAGAGGACTGGGAGGGCTTTATTAATATTTTTGATAGTCTCGTACATGCCCGGGATGATTTGACCCAGGGCCAGAAGTTAGCTTACTTGTTATCCGTGTTGGAAGGGGAGGCCCTTGAATCGGTTCAACATTTGGCCCCCTCGGATGAAAACTACCCTATTGCTAGGGATTTGATTGCCCGTCGGTACCAGAACGTACGACGTCTGGCGGACAACCATGTTGCCGCCATTTTGAATTTACCCCGCGTTGCCAGCGTGATGCACTTGAGAGTGGCTTTGTTGAATCCGCTGTTGGTTGCCTACAACGCATTAAAAAACTTAAAACTCCCAGTGGAGCAGTGGTCGTTTTTGTTACTGCACATTGTCCTGGGAAAGTTGCCGGACTCTGTTAAGGTCCGTTTTGAGCAGCAGTATGGTGGGGATAGTGCGACTTATCTGCCGCCCTTCTCGGACCTCTTGACGTTCCTGGAAGGAGAGAGTAGACTGGCAGATAATTCCTCTCTGGCCGGTCCTATGGGACCCGAACGACCTGTGCCACAGAGTAGGTCCCCCACCGGACCCCCCCGTAGGGGGCGTATGGCCCCTCGCGCGCCCGGCCGCTATGCCGCCGTCCAGGAGACCGCCCGCTGCTTGTACTGTCGGGAACCGGGTCACAGCACGACCCGTTGTGATAAGTTCCTCGACCAGCGCGTCCAAGGCCGTCGAGCGATCGCGCGACAACGGACATGGTGCTACTCGTGCTTGGGCCTGCACATGCAGCGCGATGGACCCAAGCGCACCCATGCCGCTTTTGTAAGGGCAACCACCATCCCCTCCTCTGCATGAACAGCCCAGAGGGCGGCGGAGCGCCGCAGCGCGTCGCTGCAGGATCACCTCGTATGGGTGGGGGTCTCGGACCCCCCGCGGTGTTTGCATCCCGCAGCAGTTCTAATGGCCACCAGAGTGGCCCCAGACGCTCTCCGCCACGTTTGGACCCTCAAACGGGCGGGGGTCCCAGGGACCCCCCCATGGGAAACCGATCCCCAAGGATGGGGATGAGTTATGCGAGCGTTGCCGGAGGTCGTAGAGGCCCCCCGCGACGTTTTGAGCCTCGCACGGGCGGGGGTCCCATGGACCCCCCCATGGGAAATCGGTCCCCAACTAGGGGGTTCGATTTTGCGAGCGTTGCGGGAGGTCGTAGAAGCCCCCCGCAACGTGTTGAGCCTCGCACAGCCGGGGGTCCCCGGGACCCCCCTTCTGAAAATCGGTCACCGTGCCCCCGCGACTATGGGGCGACGTACACAGTGGATGCTAGGCACCGATTCTCGCCGCCGCTCGCCGAATACCCGCGTTTGAAGCGGCGCCCGCCCCGTCTTCAAGGGGCCGGGAGATATAACCCGCCTGATACCGGGCGAATTGGACGTGGGCAGTATGTGGGAGAATGGGACCCACTGGATCGCTATGAGCGACCCCCTTACCATGGGGGGACGTCTGGGGACCCCACATACTAGCAATCAACGTGTTTACGGTCGATTGTAGCCACCCCTCCAGAGACCGTTTTGTTGCCCACGGCCTCTGTGCTTGTCAGGGGATTGAATGGCGACCTTGTGGAAGTTCGCGCCTTGTTGGATTCCGGTGCTCAGGGGTGTGTTGTGTCATCTTGGTTAGTTAGGCGGTTGGGCCTCAAGGTGCACCCCCACACGGAAGGCGTGAGAGGTGTTGGCGATGTGAAAGTCCCCGGGTTGTTAGGGCATGTTGACTTCACATTTACATCACGTAATAAGTCCACGCCAGGCATTAAGACCTCGGCGATTGTGTTGGACACAGTTGTTGGCCGTCAACCTTCAGTTGACTTGGGACCGAGTATGTTGTCTTTGGTGTCTGATTCCCCACTCGCCGATCCAAATTTCTTCCGCCCAGGCCCGATTGATGCTCTCCTTGGAGCCGATGTCCTGGGGCGAGTTTTGTTGACGGGGAAGCGAGTTTTGCAGCCAGATGGCTTGGTAGCTCTGCAGACGACACTCGGTACAGTTGTGATGGGCCCTGCTCGCCGCGTTTTGGATTCCCTTGATGAGGATCGCGGTCTTGTTTTTAATGTGTCTCTCTCCGAAGTGGTGCAGAAGTTTTGGGAGGTCGAGGAACCTCCACCAGCCCCGCGGGTCGACCCAGTAGCGGATGAATGCGAGTTGTATTACCAGAATAACACTGGTCGCCTCCGCTCTGGTCGTTTGATCACCCGTCTCCCCTTTCGTGCCGGCCGACCTCCTCTGGGCGAATCCCGACCGCTAGCGGAACGTAGGCTAGTGGCGATGGAGCGTCGCATGCGCAAGGATCCGGTCTTCCGCCAGAAGTATGTTGAATTCATGCGGGAGTATGAGGAGTTAGGGCACATGTCCGTGAGCGATTTGGATTGGCGCTCCGTTGAGCACTTCTTTTTGCCGCACCACGCCGTTTTGAAATCCGGAAAGATTCGGGTGGTCTTTGACGGTTCGGCTCCGACCTCTACTGGAGCGTCCTTGAACCAGTGTCTGCATGTAGGTCCCAAGCTGCACACGGAGATCTCAGACATTTTGACCAACTTCCGGCGGCACCAAATTGTATTTATGACTGACATCCGGATGATGTTCAGACAAACGGTCATCCATCCAGAGGATAGGAGGTACCAATTGATTTTGTGGAGAGAGAGTCCTAGGGACCCCTTGTTGATTTATGAATTGAATACGAATACGTACGGTTTGGCTTCGAGCCCGTTTGTTGCGATTCGTTCTTTGTTGGAGTTGGCCGAGAAGGAGCGCTTGAGATACCCTCGCGCCTCCGCCATTTTGGCCAGTGACGTCTATGTGGATGACATTTGCACGGGCGCCTCATCTGTCTCAGAGGCGATTGTCCTGAGAGACGAACTCACCGCCCTTTTGAAGTCGGGAGGTTACGAGTTGAGGAAATGGATATCCAACTCGCCTGATGTACTGGTAGGTTTGCCCGAAGAGCACCAGCAGGACCCCCACCTATTCGAAAATGTTGATAATCCCCATGTGGTGACCGTCCTTGGCGTACAGTACAAACCGGTCTCTGACACGTTCACTTATTGTGTGGATTTACGACCACCGAAAGTCTGGACCAAGCGTTTAGTATTGTCTACTGTCGCACGTACCTTTGACCCCAATGGGTGGATTTGCCCCGTGCTGTTTATGGCCAAGTGTTTCTTGCAACGGTTATGGGCTTCGGGTGTGTCGTGGGATGAACCCCTCTCGGACGAGTTACTCCGAGATTGGTCGAGCTTCGTTTCATCCCTCCCCGAGATTAATGAAGTGCATTTGCCGAGGCTATTCCTCCCTTCTGAAAATTGTAAAGTTACTCTTCACGGCTTTTCCGATGCCTCCGAACGTGGATTTGCTGCGGCCGTGTACCTCCGCACCGTTACTGTTGACGGAGTTGTTGCTGTGCATCTGGTGATAGCGAAAAGCAAAGTCGCTCCCCTTCGGACTCGTCATACGATCCCGAGGTTGGAATTGTGTGGAGCTGCCCTCCTAATGCGTTTGTTGAACCACGTATGGCTCACATTAGGTCGATCTATTAAGATACAAGAGGTTTATGCTTGGACGGACAGTCAGGTCGTCCTTTGTTGGTTGAAGGCTCCGGCGCACACCTTGGACGTGTTTGTGGCCAATCGAGTGTCGCAGATTTGTAATTCCGACATCGAGTTGATTTGGAGACACGTGCCGGGAACCATGAATCCCGCGGATTGTGCGTCTCGGGGTTGTGTAGCCCCAACCCTAATTAACCACCCCCTCTGGTGGGGCCCACAGTGGTTGATGCGGCCTGAGTCGGAGTGGCCGCCCTCTCCAGCGTTGTCGAACGTAGCCGTTCCTGATATGCGGGCATGCGTCCTGGAGACTAACCCCGCCGGGGAAAAGGATTTGTTGTTGGATCGGTACAGCTCCTTACAGAAGCTGCTTGGTGTTACCGCTTGGATCAGACGTTTTGTGTACAATTGCAGAAACCCACGCGCGAGGCGTGATTCGTCGGTTCTCACTCCGGACGAGCGTAGGGACGCGCTCTTGTTTTGGGTCCGGAGAGTACAAGCTGATAGTTTTGAGTCCGAGATTGAAATTTTGCGTTTAGGCCGTCGCAAGTTGAAGGGCGCGGTATCGCGATTGAATCCCTTCCTGGACGAGAGTGGGCTTTTGCGAGTCGGCGGAAGACTTCGAAATGCGAACCTGCCGTATGGAGCTCGTCACCCCCTTTTGTTACCTAAAGCCGGACATTTGACTCAACTGATAATAACAGATCGCCATGTGAATGCACAACATGCTGGCTGTAATGCTTTGTTGGCCATTTTGCAGCGTGAATTTTGGATTTTGTCTGCTCGTCGAGCCATTCGCACTGTGGTTTTCCGTTGCCTGCCTTGTTATCGATTGAAGGCCGCGACCATGCAGCCCCAGATGGGTGATTTGCCTGCTGATCGCGTCACGGAATGTAGAGCTTTTGCCGGAGTCGCCACCGACTTCGCCGGTCCCTTTACTGTAAAGGCTTCGAGACTGCGTAATGCTAAAACCTATAAGGCGTACTTGTGCGTGTTTGTGTGTTTGTCCACCAAGGCTGTCCATTTGGAAATTGTCTCGGAATTGTCTACCGAAGCCTTTGTCGCCGCCTTGAGCAGATTTGTTTCCCGTAGAGGACTGCCGACATTGATACGTTCCGATTGTGGTACTAATTATAAGGGAACGTGTAATTATCTTAAGGAAGTAGTTAAGTTTTTTGTTGATAATAAAATAGACATTGGAACCACCCTCTCCCGGCGTGGGATAATCTGGAAGTTTAGCCCTCCAGCTTGTCCGACCTGGGGAGGAATTTTTGAAGCTTGTGTAAAGGCTGCCAAGACACACTTGCGTCGCGTGATTGGAGAGACTATTCTCACGTTTGAGGAACTTGATACGGTATTTTGTAAAATTGAGGCCGTCCTCAACTCGCGACCCTTGTGCCCGTTGTCTTCGGACCCGAATGACCTGGAAGCGTTGACCCCAGGTCATTTCTTGATCGGACAGCCCCTTTTGGCTTTGCCTGAATATCCGATTCAGGATGTGGGATCCCATCGTTTGTCGCGATACCAACTTTTGAAACAGATGTCCCAAAACTTCTGGGCACGTTGGTCGATGGAGTATTTGCATATCCTACAACAGCGCGTGAAGTGGACAGATAAAACCACCCCACCCCAGACTGGCGACCTCGTGTTGATTAAGGATGCTAACCTACCGCCCCTATGTTGGCGAAGGGGGCGCATTGTTAAACTCTACCCCGGAACTGACGGAGTTCCTCGTTTTGCTGAGGTTTTGGTTCGAGATTCGGTTTTGAAGAGAGCAGTTAGTGGGCTCTCCCGATTACCCGTAGATTGACGTACCGTTCTTAACGGTCCGGGGCGGGGGGATGTTCGGAAAAGATCGACGTTTCTGAACGCATCCCTAATGTCACGTCAAATTGACATTTCGCTGTCACTTGAAGTTGACAGTTCTCACTTGATTGGAATTCTTGTAGAAAAAGATGTCGGATTAATTTTGCTGAATTGTTAAAAACCGCTCGCGTTGAATATGCCTGGCATATCGAGTTTGAATTGAATCCTGAATTATCTTTTTGATCCCGTTTTGTACGACCAAGATTTGGTCCGGTCGCGGTGCTTTGAAAGACAACCTTCCACCACGCGTTGTTGTCGGGACTGTAAATCGTAATAAAAAAAGCTCCCCCGTGTGTGTTGGTGTATATTGTTGAAGCGCCCAGTGTCTTGGGACCGCTGTGTAGTATTTGTTTTGTGAGTAAGGTGACGAATTGGTAAGGTCTGCAGAAGAAGAAGGAGCTACCAGGGGCGCGCGCCCCCTCTCTCCGCAGCCCAGGAGACTTTCGACCCCACAGAACCGTATGTAAAATCACCTTACTTCACATTAAGTAGCTGTGTATCGCAGTTTCAATTGTTCAGTTACATCCCGGCTGAAACCAAGTTTTGTCCGGAGTCTATACTCATGATAACCTTCCACTGCGCCATGCCGGCTCCCCGGGTATAGGCAGGGGTGTACTGAACATATACCCTTTCTAACAAAATAAGAATCATCTAAATCGGTTTATAAACAAAGGAGTTATGCCTAAGATACGTAATCAATTCACATAAAGTGGTAACGAAAACGACAGTATTTTCAAGAACCCCTGAAAACTACTGAACCGATTTTAAAATTTCAAAAAATGGGACCAACTTGGGAAAATACCTGATGTTATAACGTTTGAATGATTTCAATCGGTTCAGCTGTCTTCGAGTAATCGGTGTACATACATATAAAAAAAAACGCGACGAAAAGAATAACCTCCTCCTTTTCAATTTTTGAAGTCGGTTAAAAACCACCACGCTTATGCTAACATGCTAAACATGAGTAATAAATACGTCTGGGATGTTGTTGACAGTACAATCCGTTAAATCTCTTTCCAGATGACTTGCCTAATCCCGTAATTTATAAGATAATCCTGTGCATTGGTTTCGAAATAACTTGTTATTGGTCCGTCAATATCTCGGGGCCTCGCCTTGGGGTGATATCGCCATAATTGCGACACCAAATGAACATGGCTGCAAAATATCAGGTAAGTAAGAGTAAGTTACCTTATTATAAATTTTCAATTACGGTCAAAAATATTTTTGAACCGATATAAAAAAAAGTTTTTAAGTACTATGCTTGAATAGGTACCTCTTACAAAATAACTTTACGTACTACTTTATTATAAAGTGTTATTTTTAAAATTTTCAGGAATTTTTCTTTCTATATTCTATCTATGGAAATTGGGTTATTTCGGTTAGATTTCTACTTATTAAAAATTGCCGCGGCGCTGCGTCGCATAATTAATCCGTAAATAAAACATAATCTACATTATGTATGTTTCAAATTTTTTGTGTAGTATTTAAGCGGATTGAAAAGGTCATGTAAGTGCGATTTTATCAATTTTAATTCATTATTTCGTATGTTACGAAAGAGAAATGAAACTATTAAAGAAGCACACCCTTCGATCAAGTGTTATTGTTGATCGAAGAGCACACCACTCATATTTCTAAACTTTTGTTCAGCAGATACATCACACTATACCACAAAAAAGTCTTAAAATATGATTTCAGAAATTTTTAAATTTTATTCAAAGACATATAAATGATTTTGTGATTTATGCAGTTACTCATATATTAACTTTCTAATAATTTTACAAAATGAAGCTAAGATATAGTTCTTATAATGAAACACTAAAAATTTCAAACTCAAATTTTATATAAGTACATTACGTTACACGAAAAATTACAAAATACCCATATGGTATAGGTATTTTGTAATTTTTCGTGTAACACCTAAAGCACAGTCATCAAATTTCTATTTCTATCTTTTCAAGAATAGCTCACAATACACATAATCTATACGCTAAGCAAAAATGAAAACTTTTAGAATTGTCGTAAGCAATTTTTTTCCGGCTACGCGACTATACTGTCAATTTCCTCTATTGTTGAATCCGTAGTACGGATTACTACGGATGTAGGTACTTGTACTACACCTGCTATTTCAAAATGCTTTTAGATGGTAGTACTACCTTGATCTTAGTCCGCCTTGCTAGCTATCACCAACTTTAAGGCGTCATACTTAGAGTATGACGTCGGGTTTTTTGTTAATAATAATTACGTTTATCATAATTATGACGTTATATATTTAAATATCATGATTTAGATATTAGTAGAATGGTAAATTATGATTCTAAATTTATAAAAACTGAAGCATTGAAATTTAGTAAAAACACATCGACAATAGGGATAACATTCTATCCAATCCATATTCACAGCACCCATGACACCCATACATGTATAGTAAGAGAATATAGATTATTTATGTAACTAAAACTATTTGAATATGTATTTTGGGTCAGTGAATGTAGGAAACGACCTTGAAACATATGGAGGGCAAATTATACCCAATGAGATTATACTAGTCGGCTTTGTGGGCCAATATGTACATTAAAACCATTGTAACCCATGTGTTTAATAAATAAATATAAATAATAATAAACAACCATTTAACAAATCATATATCTAGTACCTGAATGTAAATGAGACCCTACAATCCATACCTTCCTGACAACCTCCGTGGCTAAGTGGTATACGCACCGATTTTCAAGTTTCCGCTTTCTATAGAGTTCCCGGGTTCGATTCGCGGTCGGGTAAATAATGAAAAAAGAAATTTTCAATATTTCCTCGGGTTTATGTGTAAGTGGTACCCGTAATAATACCCGTCGTTGTTTCCAATTTACATAATACTAGTGCTCAAGTTACTGTAGTTTGGTATTGGAACAAAGTATGTGATGTTGTCCAATATCTCAATATTTTCTTTATTTCTACTAATTTCATATACCAACGGTTCGCCTTAACTCGCTAAAGTCAAAATTAAGAAAAAAAGTCGTACGGGTAGAAAAGTTACCAAGAGCGTAATTTTATTATGAAAAAGTAAAATGGATAATGAAAAATAATGTACTGAGGGATTACGCAATGGAATGTAAATAAATTCAAATATGTTGATTACATGACGAAGTAAAACGAGTAGGTATGCGTATAGGGCTATCTCTGGCAATATTTCTTCAATATTGTTTTACAGCTCGTGGTAACGCCAATAAATAAATAGAATAAATAAATAAATATCTTCTTACATTCACACCAATTATCTAATCCCATTTTAATTTCATTAAGAAACTGTATCATGGAAAACTTGATAACGGATAAATATATACTTAAATACTTTTTGTTTGTAAATACATACTTAATATACATAGTACACACCCAGACCAAGACAAATAGACATGTTCATGCACACAAATATTTGTCTTGTTCGGGAATCGAACCCGAGACCACTGGCGCGAAAGGTGGGTAACCTACCCCTGCGCCAAATCGGTCGTCAATGGTATACTATACCTACAGGATCTTCGTGATTCGCTTTTACCTACACAAAAAAATCCATTACGAACCCTTATCAAGTGCATGAACCAGAAAATTATACTTACTCCAGATAAATGTATATATGTAAGTATATGTACAGAAATATGAATGTAGGTCTACATATTATGAGCACAAAATAATTTCTCAGTATGAAATATCTTTCCCATATGGGATCTTTTGAGTAGACGGTATCCCCAATTAGATCTTTACATTACATATTAAGGCGCTACTCCTAAAAATATGGACTTTTTTATTTAAAACTATAGGACGGTTACAGTTGTTAAAAATCTGGTAATAAGATATATATTTTTTCATACCTTTATCTAGAATCGTATAGTTTCAAAAACACGATTTTATGATTTTGCCTCGACACTTTTTATTTTCGAAAAGACCTAAATAAATATGTAGTTTAAAAAACTAAAACAACACACTTTTATAGAAACAGATTAAAAAGTACAAAATAAGCGTCTATTAGGTTACTGAAATTAAAAAGCGTGGTGCGCGTTGTCAATATTAAGTACTTGAAATGCATGCTTTGCAAAGGGCGCACCACGCTTTTTAATTTCAGTAACTGAATAGACGCTTATTTTGTACTTTTTAATCTGTTTCTATAAAAGTGTGTTGTTTTAGTTTTTTAAACTACATATTTATTTTTTACTTAGTTAAATAAATGGCAAGCCAATGGATGGATGGTAATGGATTTCACAGTCCATTGATGTGTCTGCCCACCCCGTAAACATTATAACTCAAAGGCGTGATTGTATGTATTTAGACTTACAAATTCAAGTGGAGTCTATTAGTTACTGGATGCGCAAGCCGAACCCCTACTTCCTTCCTGCACCATCATCAGACCCTCACCACCAAGTGTACTGAATAGGTCTCATCAGAACGAAACAAATGAGCCCAAACTCGAGGGATTTCCTAGTGGTCATTAAAAAGTGCCACTGGCATCCTCCCTGCTCCATCATCAGACCCTCACCACCAAGTGTAGCAAATAGGTCTCATCAGAACGAAACAAATTAGCCAGAACTCGAGGTGTTTTCTATTGGTCATTAAGGAGTGCAACTGGCTTCCTCCCTGCTCCATCATCAGGCCCCTTACCACTAAGTGTAGCGAATAGGTCTCATCAGAACGAAACAAATGAGCAAACCTCAAAAGGTTTCCTAGTGGTCTTTAAGGAGTGCCACTGGATTTCTTCCTGCTCCATCATCAGACCCTCACCAACAATGGTAGCGAATAGGTCTCATCTAATCGAAACAAATGAGCCCAAACTCGGGGGGTTTCCTATTGGTCATTAAGGAGTGCCACTGATTTCCTTCCTGCTCTATCATCAGACCCTCACCACCAAGTGTAGCGAATAGGTCTCATCAGAACGAAACAATTGAGCCCAAACTCGGAGGGTTTCCTATTGGTTTTTAAGGAGTGCCACTGGCTTCCTTCCTGCTCCATCATCAGACCCTCACTACCAAGTGTAGCGAATAGGTCTCATCAGAACGAAACAATTGAGCCCAAATTCAAAAGGTCACCTAGTAGTCTTTAAGGAGTGCAACTGGCTTCCTATCTGCTCCATCATCAGGCCCCTTACCACTAAGTGTAGCAAATAGGTCTCATCAGAACGAAACAAATGAGCCTAACCTCAAAGGGTTTCTTAGTGGTCTTTAAGGAGTGCAACTAGCTTCCTTCCAGCTCCATCATCGGACCCTCACCAACAATGGTAGCGAATAGGTCTCATCTGAACGAAACAAATGAGCCCAAACTCGGGGGGTTTCCTATTGGTCATTAAGGAGTGCCACTGGCTTCCTTCCTGCTCCATCATCAGACCGTCACCACCAAGTGTCGCGAATAGGTCTCATCAGAACGAAACAAATGAGTCCAAACTCAAAAGGTTTCCTAGTGGTATTTAAGGAGTGCCACTGGCTTCCTTCCAGCTCCATCATGAGACCCTCACCAACAAGGGTAGCAAATAGGTCTCATCAAAACGAAACAAATGAGCCCAAACTCGAGGGGTTTCTTATTGGTCATTAAGGAGTGTCACTGGCTTCCTTCCTGCTCCATCATCAGACCCTCACCACCAAGTGTAGCAAATAGGTCTCATCAGAACGAAACAAATGAGCCAGAACTTGAGGTGTTTCCTATTGGTCATTAAGGAGTGCCACTGGTTTCCTCCCTGCTCCATCATCAGACCCGCACCATCAAGTTTAGTGTAGCGAATTGGTCTCATTAGAATAAAACAAATGAGCCTAAACTCGAGGGGTTTCCTAGCAGCCATTGAAAACTTCTATTGCCCACCTCTTGACTCCATCATCAGATCAGCTCGATGGTAGCAAATTATTGTATTGTCATCGGATTCATATAGACTTGCAAAGTTTCAAATCAATACGACACTTAGAAGTAGGTTAAAATTGAACTCCAAGATTTTCTTACATTGTGACTTAGTTACAAGTGAAGCTAATAAAAGTGTGGTAAAAATACGAAAAGTGAAGATTATTCTTAAATGGGGTTACTGGGGGAAATTGGTTTAATTAGTGGACACCAATAATATTGAGGATCGTATAGAAGCATTTTTTTTAAATCGCTGTAGTTTTTAACCGACTTCAAAAAAAGGAGGAGGTTATCAATTCGACTGTATATTTTTTTTTAATTTTTTATGTGTGTTACCTCAGAACTTTTTATTTTATTTTTATTTCTTTTTTTATTTCTTTATTTGGGATAACAAACAGTTGTCACTTAGAAAATATTACAATAAATGAAATTATCTATTACTAAAGTTTTATAAAAGTGCAACCCACACCGCTATCCACAGATTGGTAGATTGCGTTACTCAATTATTGCAGTACACAATATAAATGGTGGAATTTTAAGAAGTATGAAAATGGTAATCTTTAACATAACATAATTATTCGCGTAATAATGATCAACACAATATTAACAAGGTCTTATTTTTTGGTTTTTAAAATACTTAATATTTGAGTTCTAAATTTACTCTCAGATGTAGCAAATATATCTGCATCTAGAAACAACTTATTAAAAATCTCGGTCATTTGTCGAAGAGGCGCACGCTCCCCAGCGCGCGTCTTGCTCGCCGGCGGCAGGTGGAAAAGCCGGGGCTCACGCGCCGCGCGGCGCTGCGATCGGCGCGGAACCACATACTGTATCCCGTTACTTAGCTCAGAGCAGTCAAATTTATTGTTAAGGATTTTGTATAATGCCATTGCACTGAGGAGTTTGCGCCTACATTCAAGACTAGGAATGTTGTATTCATGCAGTAGCTGAGCGTATGATAGAAAAATACGATGGTGCTTATAGTAAACAAAACGCAAAATTTTTTTTTGGATTTTTTCTAACGACTCCGCGTAGATATTGTAAATAGGGTTCCATACTTGGACAGCATATTCCAGCTGAGATCTTACAAGGGCTTTAAAAAGGAACAGAAAAGTAGAGGGCCGTTTAAAATCAATCGAAGATCTAGTAAGAAAACCGTACATTCTGAGAGCTTTATCTTGAATATTATGTATGTGCTGGTCTAAATGTAATTTAGAATCCAATGTTATTCCCAGATCCTTAATTGATTCCGCTGACTTCAGTTCAATGTTTAATAATTTATAGTTATTCGCAACTATGTTAATATTTTTAGTAAAAGTGATTGTGTTGGCGTTTGCTAGTCACACCCAGGCAACACTAGTTACCTAGTTACGTTGTTGACTGTCAGTTGCATAAAATTTGAAAAAACTGTAAATATAATTTATCTGCAAACTACACCATCTCGTATTTCTTCCACGCTCTGCTTGACTATTACAAGAGGTTATGGCCCTCACAAAATTCTCCATCCCGAAATTAAACGGAATTGAAGATTATTCATCATGGAAGTTCGCTGTCAAAATGCTTCTTTTACGAGAAAAACTTTTCTCATACACGTCGAGTACACCAGATGCAAAGGACTCTCCTGGAATCCAGAAAGACGAAGAAGCGCTAGCTACCATATGCCTTCAGATCGAGCCGCACCTATACCCATACGTGCAGGAGGCTAAATCAGCGAAGCAAGCATGGGAAGCCCTAGCTGCTGTATTCGAGGACAAGGGATTCAATCGGAAGATAAGTCTTTTGAATTCGCTTTTAGATGAAAGATTGGATAGACATTTAAATATGCATGAGTACATTGCCGCAATTATGAGTCACACTCAGAAACTGAGAGAGATCGACCATAGCGTTGATGATGAACTAGTAGCTGTTATTCTTCTGAGAGGTCTACCAGATGAGTATAAGCCCATGCGAATGGCTTTGGAACACTCAGGTATGAAGATTACATCACAGAATGTGCGACAGAAGTTGCTACAGGAAGACTCGAGCAAAGGCAGTACATCCAATTCTACTAGCGATTTGGCGTTAGCAGCTAAAGCAAATGCTAAAGATAAAAAGAAGAAGCAATTAATGAATTCAAAACCTGTCAAATGTTTCAAATGCGGAGAGAAAGGACATAAGAAACCTCAATGTCCACTCCTTTCAGGACAGAAGAATGGCGACATCGGTTTAATCACCTCATTAAGCGATCGTGATACATTCAACTCTGAATCCTGGTATATTGATAGTGGAGCATCGAATCGTATGTCATTTCAGAAACATTGGTTTAGAGACATTAAGGTTTATAATAGTGATAAGAGCTTTGATGTGACTTGTGCAAACAATGATAAGATTTCAAGCGAGGGAACAGGTAACATTATGGTCAGATTGAAAGGTGAGTTGCTGCCCATAAGGGATGTTACGTATGTACCTGGTTTGAGGGTAAATCTTTTGTCTGTATCTAAGTTAGTTGAGAGAGGATGGAAAGTAGTTTTTAATGCAGATGGATGCAATCTGTTTCACAAATCGGTAGGTCACATTTCGAGTAAGATTGTAGCTACTGCAAGTAAAGTCTCAGGCATCTATAAACTTGATGATTGTTTTCCTGTTGTAGATGAGGCGTTAACTACAGTCCAAGCTGGGAGCTCGTTGAAATTGTGGCATAGGCGGCTTGGTCACGTAAATGAAAGAGATTTACGTAAGCTTCCTGGTCTCGAGTTTGGAAAGAGCGTAATGGAACCTTGTGTTGACTGCATTAAGGGTAAGTCACACAGATTACCTTTTCCAGTAGGTGAAGCAGAAAGAGCAACTGAAAAGTTAGGATTGGTACACATGGACATCTGTGGTCCAATGTCGGAATGTTCATACAATGGATCTCGTTACATGCTGGTCATAGTAGATGATTTTACAAGGAAAATGTTTGCATATTTTCTTAGGTCAAAATCTGAAAGCTTGAAATACTTCAAGGACTTTGTGACACATGTGGAGAACGAGACAGGCTTGAAACTCAAGACGGTACGAACGGACAATGGAACAGAATTTGTCAATCAACAATTTAAACAATATCTTCGTAGTAAGGGAATTAAACATCAATTGACAGTACCTTACTCTCCAGAACAAAATGGCGTTGCAGAGCGAGCTAACAGAACGATTGTGGAGATGGCTCGGACTATGCTGGGAGACAGTCTAAGTAAAAGGTATTGGGCAGAAGCCTGTAATACTGCGGTTTACACAAAAAATAGACTACCACATTCTGCTAACCAGGGGAAGATTCCGGAGGAGCTTTGGACCAAGAAAGCTCAGACTGTCAGTCACTTTAGAGTATTTGGATCGATTGCCTACGCGCATATACCAAAAGAAACTCGAAAGAAGTGGGATAAGAAAGCCAAAGAATATCGATTCGTGGGATATTGCACGGAAACGAAAGGTTACCGCTTGGCAGATATGAAAAATCCACGAAACATCACAAAAGCAAGAGACGTTGTATTTATAGAGGATACAGGTGGAATCAGCGACACTCGGAGAAATGTGACACCCAAAGAGCTGTCTGGACGACAGGACTCTGAAGTTTTATGGGAGATTGCACGTGAGAAACCAGCTGAACCTGAACCTGTCTCACACTCGGAAATATCATCTTCTATTAACGCAGAGCTGAATGACGATCAAAGTGAAACAAATTCAGAGCCTGCAGAAGCGCAGCTGAGATATCCTTTAAGGAACAGATTGCGAGATCAAGAGGATTTGGTCTGTCTCGTCACTACAGTTGCAGTCGGGAATAATTCCGAATCTTTCCCGTGGAATACTTACGAAATATTCCGAAGTATTACGAAACATTCGGAATATTTCGATCGTCGAAAAATACGGGAGTAGGTAACGATAAAAAAGCAGCAATCTGTAAAAAAGCAGTAGAAAGCAGTTTTGACACTTATTTTTAAATACCTACCTAAGCAAGAAAAATAGTCAATCATAGTAAATAAGTATGGATGGATATCTTACTATCTAGGTACCTCTTAAATAAAATGTCTGTGGAAGTTTTAGGTAAGTGTAGAAGTAGGTACTTAAGTAGGCACATATACCCTACCTAAGTACCTACCTATTATTTTAGCGAATTTTTAATGTTTTTGAATTGCTTGAAACGGATGAAAACATATTTTTAAACTATGATAAAAGGTTTTAAACTATAATAAGGTAAGCCGATTAGAATCGGCTTGTAGGTATGTACCCTTTCGTTTTGCCACTGTTAGGTAGGTACAAAACTCGGCACGGAGTCACGGAGTATAGCCGTCATCGGCATAGCCGTCGAACCACAATATAGGTAAGTGGTCGTACCTAGCAATACAAGTGCCGTGCCGAGGCTTAGGTCATCACTTCACTATCACTAGGTAGGTAAGTAGGTAGGTAGGTACATAGTCTAAAATAAAGTCACTCTCCGCCTCTGTCTGTCTGTTTCTAACCTTTCTTCTTTTAAACCACGCATCGGATTTCGATGCAGCTGTCACTGTTATTTAGAAAATTTATTCTCGAAGGTTTATAAATAAACTAGCGGCCGCCCGCGGTTTCACCCGCGTGGTTCCCGTTCCCGTGGGAATATCGGGATAAAAAGTACATATAAACCTTCCTCTTGAATCACTCTATCTATTAAAAAAAAAACGCATCAAAATCCGTTGCGTAGTTTCAAAGATTTAAGCATACAAAGGGACATAGGGACAGAGAGAGCGACTTTGTTTTATACTATGTAGTGATGATACCTACATACAAAACATTCTAATTACGTATTTATATAATAGAGAAAAATTACATGTTTTTTGATGAAGCCGTCAAAAAACGATTTTTCGAGCGCTTAGGTACATTGCGAACGCTGCTGGCTAAGGGTGGTGGTATTCCATTCATCAAAGATCTTTGTCCAGTATGCATTGGATCCAAGAAATTGGACGCATATTGGACGACTTTGACGTCCAATTTCATACATTCGACGTCCAATTTCTTGGACAAAGATCTTTGATAAGTGGAATACCACCCTTAACCGTATGAGATACCTACCTACATCAAAATAATTTACTACGGCATTGTATATCATAGAGGTCTACAAAAAAGACCCGAAGTCGCCTTATTTCTATAGGTTGATTCACAGTAATTTTTATTAAGTTATTTAAAAATATTACTTTATTTGCAAAGTTAATGTCTCCTAATCAGTATTAATCCTTATCCAAATAAGTACCTATATAAGTTACCTTGGCCATTTAATGTAGGTAAAACGATATCATTGAGGTAGATCAAAATTATCCTTTACCGTAGGTATTTCATTTAAATGAACACTTTAGAAGTTATCACAGATTCGAAGCACCCACAAATTGTTCAAACGAAGCCGGGCTGGGTCGCTAGTACCTATAAAAATTAGTGTTTTGCTGTAAGTAGGTACCTACCTACTTTTGTTGTTAATGTCGCCTTACATAGGTAAGGAATAAAATAAACATTCAAATTTTACTTACGCTAATTACGCTACAATAATAATAACAACCAATTCACCATCAATCCATCACTGAGCAAATAGGTAAGCACTTCGTTTTTAAAAACAACGCTCACGTTTATTTTTATCGAAATTGAAATATTTTCTTAGACCGCGAATTATTGCGAAACATTATGAATTCTTCTCTGCGGGGAAGGGGAGCGGTCGAATAATTCCCCGGGGGGCATCGCCTCCCACTCCCCGCCCCGCTAATCTCGCCCGCCCGCCCTGCGCGCCGCGCGCGCCGCCTGCCAGGCGCCAGCGCCACTAGAATTTGTTCTGCGGCGGGCGCCGCGCGCCGCGCACGAGTTGTTTGTTCATCCGTCGTCGTCGTCGCCCGCCGGACTCGGGCACGATATTTTCTAGCAAGATTGACCTAAGATAAAAAAATGCCAATATTTTCAAACGAATTTATTTTGAAAAATTCTGATGGAAAGAAACTTTATGAGAAGTATTACGTAATTATTCCGAATACTTCAGAAGTTTTGCAACTGTACTCGTCACTGAGGAACCGCGTAGTGTTCAAGAAGCTCTGAACAGCAAAGATAAGATGGAGTGGAGAGAAGCCATGCAAAAGGAAATGGACTCTATGTACGAAAACAAAGTCTGGAAGCTTGTGGACAAACCATCTGGAGCCAAAGTAGTTGGAAGTAAGTGGATATTCAAGTACAAGTTTGATACTGAAGGGAATACGTCCTACAAGGCTCGACTTGTGGCAAAAGGTTTCACACAGTCTTATGGAGTTGACTACTTCGAGACATATTCGCCAGTTGCGAGAAGATCAACAATAAGATTACTGCTTTCATTGGCTGTTCACAAACATCTGGAAATCGATCACTTCGATGTGAACACAGCTTTTTTGAACGGTGAGTTACATGAAAAAGTTTACATGCAACAACCAGAAGGCTATACAAAAGATGATAAAAAGGTTTGTTTATTGTTGAAGGCGATTTATGGTCTTAAACAAGCGTCACGTTCTTGGAACGAAAAAGTAAATGAAGTGTTGTTGTCACTGTCATTTAAACGATCAAGTTATGACACATGTCTATATTAATGGAAATTAAAATGGAGTAATAGCTTATAAGTTGTTTGCTTCTCGCATCCACATTCCACTATTGTCTACTGTCCCCACCCATTCCTATCGCAAGCGCTGCGTGTGCGCCGGCCGCCCGGCCGCCACCAGTGCCACCAGTGCATAACTAGGTGCGATGTGCGGTGCATGTTTTCTTGTGGTTTGTTGTTGTTCTAATGTAGGTACACGAACACAGTTTCCTTACCACGTAATTAATTTCATTTTTCTACATCTTAATGCACTTGTGTTAGCACTTGTTAGTGCCTTTTGCTTCTATTTATTCTTAAGTGCTTATGTACTGTATTAGCGATTGTTCTTGTTTTACGTTATACTTAGTGATGTTTTTATGTAACCCGCATCTTGTTGGAACAATTATGATTAAGTACGATATTTCCGGATTCGGGCGTTGGTGCTGCAACACAGTTTCTACTATATGCAGTTACTAACGTACCAATAAATGTAAAATTGTAATCTTGTTCCAAATAAATAAATTTATTTATTTATTTATTTATTATATTATAAAGACAATGTTTACATAATTTTGTATGTCGATGATTTTCTAATATTTTATGATAAAACTGAGAAGAAAAATCAGCTTTTGGAAAGTCTGAGGGAGAATTTTAAGATCAAAGACTTAGGCAAGGCACGGCAAGTTCTCGGAATGGAGCTAACCAGAGAAAATGGTGCATTGCGAGTTTCACTTAGTAAGTTTACTAAGAAACTGTTGGCGGATTTCGGTCTGGCGGATTGCAAACCAGCGAAGACTCCAATGGAGTTAGATCTTCACACGGTGTTGGCTGAAGGGGAAGGAAGTGATGTGTTGGATCACCCAAACCGGCTCAGATACCAGTCACTGATAGGAGCGCTAAACTATCTTGCATGTAATACTCGTCCAGACATTTCGGCTGCAGTAAGTTTCTTCTCTCAATATAATTCGTGTTGTCATCAGGTCCACATGAAGGCGGCCAAAAGGGTGCTACGTTACCTTAAAGGAACGATAGAGTACGGCTTGATATTTAAAGCGAGCAACTCTATGAACGTTTCTGGCTACGTAGACGCAGATTGGGGCGGAAACGTGAAAGACAGGAAGTCATTTTCAGGATACAATTTTAAGGTTGGTGGAAATCCAGTTTCTTGGGAGTGCAAGAAACAAAACTGCGTAGCATTATCGTCTACAGAGGCGGAATATATAGCATTGTCGGAGGCTTGCAAACAGGCTACTTACTTGCGAAGTTTTCTTGCTTGTCTTTTACAAGTGTCGGCGCAACCCGTATCTTTGTACATAGACAACCAGAGTGCGATAAAGCTTGCGCAAAACCCAATTGCACACAGACGGACGAAGCATATCGACATAAGGTTCCATTATGTTCGTCAATGTATCGAGGACTCAACTGTTCAGTTACAGTATGTGCCTACTGAGGACAACGTAGCTGACGTTCTGACCAAACCGTTGGGACGTATAAAGTTTGAGAAATGTGTTTCGGCCTTAGGTTTAACATAGCATGACTGAGTGTCAGTATGAGTGCTTGCATGTTGTGTTAGCTGTTGTGTGATGCATGGATGATGAGATGATGCTCGTTTGAGGGGAAGTGTTGGCGTTTGCTAGTCACACCCAGGCAACACTAGTTACCTAGTTACGTTGTTGACTGTCAGTTGCATAAAATTTGAAAAAACTGTAAATATAATTTATCTGCAAACTACACCATCTCGTATTTCTTCCACGCTCTGCTTGACTATTACAAGAGATTGTTAGGCATTTGGATATACTAAGCTGAAGTTTATTTTTTATACAATAAGTTGAGAATCTATCTAAGTCCTCCTGTAATGAGATAACATCAGATGTATTTTTAATAGTTTTATATATTTTCAAATCATCGGCATACATAAGAAAGTTAGAATGAAGGAAGCATTCTTTGATGTCATTGATGAAGAGGTTAAACAATAAGGGGCCCAATATTGACCCCTGAGGGACTCCTGATGACACACTTACAGTTTGTGAACTAAAGCCATTAAGGACAACCGTTTGCGATCTATTTGTAACATAGGAAGCAAACCATCTGAGCAGGTTACCACGGATTCCATTATACGCTAGTTTTCTAAGAAGAAGCTCATGGTCCACCTTATCAAAACATTTTTGAAAATCAGTATATATAGTATCCGTCTGTAATCGTCGGTCCATATTTGAAAATAAGTAACTAGTGAATATCATCAGGTTAGTGGTAGTGGAGCGGCGCTTAACGAAACCATGCTGTTCAGGTATGATGATGTTATGGAGGTGTGGATATATAAGATTATGCACTAATCTTTCAAACAGTTTCGCGACGACGGACAGAATAGATATAGGACGATAATTTTCGACGTTATGTTTGTCGCCATTCTTATGAATGGGTGTGATGTGAGCATGTTTCCATGTGGTTGGGAAAGTACCGTCCGAGAGACATCGATTAAACAGGATAAAAAGAGGTTTTGATATTTCATCCGCGGTTGATTTAAAAAATATTACTGGCAGGCCATCAGGTCCAGGGTGCCTAACATCAACTTTATGACAGCGATTCAAAAATAGCGCGATTCAGAATAGGTTCCTAAAATGAATCGCTTTCTTTCGTACTCTGACCTTCTAAAAACTGGATCGCAAATGAATTGCTAAATGTTAATGACCGAACGATTTGTGTCCTTTTTCTTCTACCCGTCTCTTTCACTCGATTCTGTCATGCCCGGAGAGTGAGAGGGACGGGTATAACCTGCAGGTGACATGTTAAATCGACCGGGTTATAGGTCAAATAAGAGTTTCTGACAGCTTAGCGGCTGTGAAATGTCATTGATCGATCACTGAATCGCTGTCATTGATATTAAGCTGTCGTGGTACGAATAAGCGAAGCAGATCAGTTTAGGTTCCTAAACAAAACCGTAATAAGAGTTGATGGTAAGCACCCTGGACCCTTCGACACATCTAGTTTTTTAAGTTCGCATATTATGGATTCAAGTGTTATATTGACGTCGGAAATGAGTATTGAGTTTTCAGCTAGACTGGCTTCGGGCTGCCAGCGTGATGAGTCCAGGGTCGATGGTTCATAAACATGATGGAAAAATGATGAAAACAAATTAGGGGTTTCATTAGGGTTATTTGAAGACTCGCTGTTATAATAAACTGTGTCTGGTACTCGAGATGTTTTTTTTCGATTAGCTATGTAAGACCAAAAGTATTTTACATTGGATGGAATGCTATCTTCAACTAATCTTACGTAGTTGAAATAGCATTTAGAACACTCAGTTTTAAATTTATTACGTAAACAAGCAAAAGTCTCGTAGTCTGAAATGTTATTGTATGTTTTCCATTTTTTCCATGCACTTTCTTTGTTTTTAAAAATATGTACGAGAGCAGGGGAAAACCAATTCGGAAACTGGTTTGACTTATAACGTGCAGTAGGTATGTGAGTCCGAATTAAGTCATATATAATTTCATAAAACTTTTGTACAGCAGTGTCCACATCCAGACTCTTAAAAATAGTTTCCTAGTCAATCCCTCTTAACTCACGGTTTATTATGTCATAGTCAGCCGAATTATACTTAAATTTAGTTAAGGGACGATACTTCATTGGCTTAAAATATAGATTTAAGTTAAAGTTGGCCATAAAGGGTGGGTGATGATTATCAATGGATAAAAGACAGTTACAAGGTGACACACTGCATTCTAAATCAGATATAAGAAGATCGAGTATATTACTATTTTTGTTTTTTAAGTACCTAGTTGTATTGTTGGCTATTTGTTAAAGAAATAAAATCAGATAAATACGTAATGTCTGAGGCGGCGACGCCTATCATGCCAGATCCGTTAATATCAGCGCTTCTCCACTCAATTTGGGGCAAATTATAATCTCCAACAACCAGAAAAGACTCGACACAATTACCTGTTACTAAGGCGTGTAAACGTTCGAAGTGCATGGAATAAACATCAGCTGGCGTATTGGGTGGTATATATGCAGCGCTAATTATATGTTGTTTGTTATTATGACCCGCGGCCGGCAGAGCGATGATAACGTGTTCCACAGCATCGAGGGTGGGGAGCGACATCTCAATACTAACGGGCCGCAGTTCGCGTTTAACAGCTATTAAGGCGCCACCTCCGTCGCGCTTCCCTGTCAATGTACGGTTACGATCACACCTAAAGACTAAATACCTTTCATCGCAAAATTCCGTATCGGTGATGGTTGGCGTAAGCCATGTTTCATGAGCATGCAAGTATGTTCATGTATAGCATTTGAAGTTTAGTACGGAGCCCTCTACAGTTCTGATAATATAATGAGATTTTATTTTGAGCCATATTTAAGGGAATGGTTTATTTATAGATAAAATTAATAATAGGATTAGATAAAGTGTTATATGGAATAATATGCGTGATACTTGAGGGTGCTATGAGATACGCCCCGCCACTGGTGAAACAAGTACCTATTTTATTTGTAACAAACATAATATTTCGCGTTAAAATAATTCTAACTGAGACCGAAAAATAAATAAAAAGTGACAAGTTTGTGTTAGCTAGATTAGAAATACAAGCATTTCTCAAAAACATTTTAGAATCTCGGATAATATTGTGCAAGTATAGAAACAGTTTTGGTGTGCATTTAATTAAAAAAACTATTATAATTACAGTCCAACACGTATTAAGGCACTTAGCCAGTATGTTGGTTAGTAGCCTAATTTGAAGTGGTGTCGTTTGAGGTTGTAGCCATGTTCGGTGTTTTACTTGCCGAAATATCCTCTGCACGAAATGTACCAAATTTAGCGATATCTTCTTGAGACCTAATCGTGAAGATAGGAGAAGTGTCCGATCTGCGGGCCAGTATAGTGGCATTCCTGATCCAAACGTATTTACAACCATGAACCTTTGCAGCTTCACGGCTTTTTCGAAACAATTCTTTGTTGCGTAATGTCAAATGCTCGTTCATAAAAATGGTATGTGATACGCCATTGATACCGATCTGATCCGTCGTAAGTCCTTTAGCCAAACGAAATGCACTAAGTATATTATCACGCAACATGCGGGTGCGCAATTTAACTATGATATTTTTCGGTCGGCTAGAATCTTCTTTACGTGCTTGTGGAACACGGTGGGTTGAAAGTATATCATCACGATTTATTTGACATTTAATTAGCTTACTTATGCGTTCCATTAAATCGAGTAAGTTTTCGCCGCGCCTCTCGGTAACACAACATATTTCGAGGTTATTTTGACGCGCCTGTTGTTCCATTGAATCTATCCGAGATTGAAGGCTCGAAAATGTATTCTTCAGGAAATTAATATTTTCAGGTTTAACTGTCTCGATTTCCTTTTTTAAGTCAGACTGTACTGTTGAACTGAAATTCGATAGAATCTTTCATGGATGAGATTTCATTATTAAGGTGCATGTACTTAGTATCCAGTTCTGAAATGTCACTTCTCATAGTGGAGTATTCCGACCGTAGTTCACTTATTTCATTTTTAATTTCAGAAGTGGTGGTCATTATGTTAGATAACTCGCTTTTTAGTGTAGCGTTTATGTTCTCACTAATCTTACTTATGTTGTGGTTCAACTCCGACCGAAACTCGGCCAAAATACTACTAATTTGATCAGCTACTGTTTTTTCCAGCTTTTCTATGGTAAAAGAAACATCATTTTCCGATCTTTTTCTTTTTCTAATCGCAATATGAGATGTATCATTTTTATTCGCCGCAGTAAGGTCGGGATTTGAATGATGATGCGAGTTCGGTGATCGACTCATTCTTCCTTGTTGCGCACGAGTATTGAGCACAGCGTAGACGAAGATAGCGATAATAGCACTTCACTTTTTAGTACACCGTGACACTGCACAAATTAGCACGACTGGTATAGGATTTTAATCTTTATTAACCACTGTATACTGCAAATCGAGCAACACGTCTGCTCACGGGAGTGACGAACGACGTGAGTGGAACGATTTAATGAACCGATTTGAATAATTCTTTTTTTATTTAAAAGGTGACGCTTCTCGTGTGGTCCCATTTAAATTTTATCAAGAACTGGCAAGAAGTTCAGGAGTTATCCTGAATAATGTGTATTCAGACTTTATTTGGGTATATGGACGATTTCATAGTTTCATCAAATTGGGGATCATTTTCAAATTTTTATTTTTTTCGAAAGTTGGTACTTCTGACCTGATCTTACTTTCACCAAGTCAGGACCAGGGGATCAAATCCCAGGAAAATTGAGAGAAATTCTCAAATATAGGCAAGCCTTATTGCGTTCCATTTATTTTTGAAGTTAGTCAAGTATTTGCATCTGGTAGTCATCATCTCATAGTGATGAGCTGTATTGGAAGCTACAACTCCTTAACGGTTAGGAGCTGGAGAATATTTCTTTAAGTATTAATCGTACGTATGGGCCAATAGTTATATTATTTCAGGTTATTAGGGTGAGCTGCTGATGAGAGGTGAAACTCCTCAACAGTTAGGAGTTATATTATGATTTTTTATAAATACCATATGCACGAATGGACCTTCAGTTGTATTCCTTCAAGTTATCTAAGTAGCTAAAGATGGGAAGCTGAATTCCGTAACGGATAGGATATTTACAACAATTTATCATAATCACCATGTAGTTTCTTAAGCTACTTCACAAAAAAAAAATCGAAAAATAAAACGTTTTTGAAAAAAAAAATGTAACCGCCTTCAAGTCGGATCTTCAAACAAAAATTAACAAAAACGAAAAAAATAATAAGATTTTTTAATTCAAAGGACGATGATACGTGACTTTTTCTAATTTATCTTGGTACTTACTGAACTGTTTTTTTTAATACGAAGTGATTTTGTGTTTTTTTTTGCCTAATCTGCAAAATCGGTCTCGCTCCCGCGCGCGTCGTTTTCTCATTGCTATCTCGCTTCAGCACATTTTTTCCGAGTATCGCCTTAATATAGCAAACAAGACGGTCAAATAACATTTCAGTATATTGTTGTAACAGGTACGAACCTAATACAGATTGTATTGAAGTGATTCCAGCAGAAGGGACGACAACCTAACAGTATGAAAGTAATAAAGCATATTCTTAACTTCTCAGATACACCTTCTAGAATATCTATATTTATGATCTTATTGTCAAAGTCTGTTCAAAGGTTTGATAGCACTTTCATCCGACTTATCGGCCAATGCCTTTTGAACATGACCAAATGAACAAGTTTTTAAATTACCTAAGACGATTACGCCCCATCATCGTCCCTTATAATCGCATAAAAAAGGTTTTTCAAGAACTGTAAAGGAAGTTAGATCTTTTCTTAAGTCACTCAAGCATGGATATTTCCCTATATTCCCACTAGTACAGTTGCCCAGTTCAGTTGACTGAACACTCAACTGAACTAGTGGGAATATATGGATATTTCAAGGGCTCATTCACTATGAAATACTCGAGATGCGATATATAATATAACGTAAAAATGTTGAATACAAAGATGAGATTATCGTTCTGAAAGCTTTAATAGATAAATATAGTCGAGAAAGATATATCAAATATGTTGCGTCAAATATACTTTTAGTACTAGTATTAATACGTAATAACAGATTTTTAGTATTAAGATACTGCCCGTTTGCACTAAACTCGGGTTGAGCTTGTCCTAGATAAGATACATCTTAGCTTAGGACCAGCCTAAAACAGCCGAGCTAAAATTTTTGTTTGCACTGACAGACTACGTCGTAAATTAGTCATCGCCTTGCTAAGAGAATGAATAAATGAATTCAAATATTAATTGTTTATGGATTTTAAAACTGGCGAGGTAAAGTAGGTCACTGGATATTTTTTTGGTTGAAACTTCTCATTGATTCCTTCGTGAGTTAAAAAGAGACAAAAGCTAAGGCGTTGTCTATTTTATTTGGTAGGGTTAATTCACAGAGAAAAGAAAAAGTCAACTGAGCTCAACTGTCCAGAAAAACATAAATACAGAGCGACAACGTTTTCTGTTTCGGTGGCCAAAACTAGAACTAACGTGTTTTGTAAAGGAAAAATGTGATAGTAAAAAACCACGAGCCCTATAAGTAGCTTTCAGGCGGGATTCGAAACCGCGCCTCCGGGAATCCGGCCCGATGCTCTGACCAACTAAGCTACCGAAAGTTTTTTACTATCACATTTTTCCTTTACTTACAAAAATTGCATTGTGAATGCATAAAAATAATATAAAATCTCAATTGGCTGTTTCATCTCAATCGATTGTTAAACATTTGTAAAAATGTTTCTTTCGGATGCGAGGGTTTCCTCACATTGATGAAGCAACGCTGGCCTACAGCGTAACAAGTGATAGCAAAATTCGACGAGTCTTGTAAGCCTTTCGGTAGCTTAGTTGGTCAGAGCATCGGGCCGGATTCCCGGAGGCGCGGGTTCGAATCCCGCCTGAAAGCTACTTATAGGGCTCGTGGTTTTTTACTATCACATTTTTCCTTGACTTACAAAAATTGCATTGTGAATGCATAAAAATAATATAAAATCTCAATATGGCTGTTTCATCTTAATCGATTGTTAAACATTTGTAAAAATGTTTCTTTCGGATGCGAGGGTTTCCTCACATTGATGAAGCAACGCTGGCCTACAGCGTAACAAGTGATAGCAAAATTCGATGAGTCTTGTAAGCCTTTCGGTAGCTTAGTTGGTCAGAGCATCGGGCCGGATTCCCGGAGGCGCGGGTTCGAATCCCGCCTGAAAGCTACTTATAGGGCTCGTGGTTTTTTAACTGACTTCTAAATCAAAAAGGAGGAGGTTCTCTATTCGTCTGTATGTATGTTTTTTTTTTTTTTTTTTTTGTATGTCCACCGATTACTCGAAGACGGCTGAACCGATTGAAATGGTTCAAACGTTATTACATCAGGTTGGTTTCCAAGTTGGTCCCATTTTTTGAAATTTTGAAATCGGTTCAGTAGTTTTCAGGAAATCTTGAAAATACTGTCGTTTTCGTTACCACTTTATGTGAATTTAATCTATCTTTAGGCATAACTCCTTTGTTTATAAACCGATTTAGATGATTCTTGTTTTGTTGGAAAGGGGATACCTCAAGGTATTTTAACCGACTTCGAAAAAGGAGGTTTTGAGTTTGATCACATGCCTATTTACCAGAAAACACGTAAATTGCCTGCACGATGCACTAAAAAGAGTGAAATAAAAATTATTTTTATAAAAAAATAAAACCGCCTTCTAAAAAACCACATCAAAAAAGTAAGAAATAATTCCTCACCAAATAAATAACGTAAGTACTTTGAAGTCGGGCGGGTTTTAACAAAAACAACAAAACATTGTACATGTTTCACGCCTGACTTCAAAGTACTTACGTTATTTATTTGGTGAGGAATTATTTCTTACTTTTTTGATGTGGTTTTTTAGAAGGCGGTTTTATTTTTTTATAAAAATATTTTTTTTACTATCACATTTTTCCTTGACTTACAAAAATTGCATTGTGAATGCATAAAAATAATATAAAATCTCAATATGGCTGTTTCATCTTAATCGATTGTTAAACATTTGTAAAAATGTTTCTTTCGGATGCGAGGGTTTCCTCACATTGATGAAGCAACGCTGGCCTACAGCGTAACAAGTGATAGCAAAATCCGACGAGTCTTGTAAGCCTTTCGGTAGCTTAGTTGGTCAGAGCATCGGGCCGGATTCCCGGAGGCGCGGGTTCGAATCCCGCCTGAAAGCTACTTATAGGGCTCGTGGTTTTTTACTATCACATTTTTCCTTTACTTACAAAAATTGCATAAAAATAATATAAAATAACGTGTTTTGTTTTTAATGTCATTTTCCTAATACTTCCATGTTTTGCTGCTAAACATAAGCGCCGCTGTCATGGGAACAGAAAAGATTGTCGATCTGTAATGTTTTTTTTTAATAAATGATGAATGACGTATGTCACATGTGTTGTGTCTCTATCTAACAAACAAGAATACAAAAGCCACAAGCTTTTCTGTTCCGGTGACAGCCGTGACAGAGGAGTCACTTGCAATACGAAATAAGCTGTCAAAATGGACTGTCGTATGAAAACTGTTTTAGTTCCAAAGATAATCACTGGAACAGAAAAGCTTGTCGCACTACTCTTTGCTCACAATGCCACAGACAATAATCACTGATATAGGTATTTCTTAAGCCTTAGGCGCTCGATATTGGGCCCGTAAGTTAAGAAAAGTGCATTTAAGAATGTCCTAAGGTTAGTGCAAAGCAATTTTTTGTTAAGAATGTCTTAAGTTAGCTAGGAAAAGACTTAGGCGATTCTTAAGTTTAGTGCAAACGGGTGTAAAAATCTGTTATTACGTATTAATACTTAACCGAAACTAAACTTTTGTAACCTAACGAAACGTTATTCAATAATCTGAAAAAAAAACAACATAAGACGAAAAGTTCTTGTATTTTGTGAATACAATTCAATACAATCGATGTTTATGAAATATACATGCTTTAATAGAATATTTTCGTAAGCATAAAAGTATATTTGACGCAAAATATTTGATATACCTTTCTCGACTATATTTATCTATTATAGCTTTCAGCTTAAGAGCTTAAGCTTTTAGCTTAATAGCAATTTTTACTTTACTGTTAAATAATGGTGGTTCGTTTCACTTCTATCTCTTTTCATTTTATTCGGCGAAAAAGAAAGTTATTCCAATGAACAAAGTCTCTGTGCTCGGTAGGTAACCGCAAGTTTATTTAGAAACTAGTTTGCCATATAAATTTTATTGGGCACGAACTTCGTATCAACTGCCTGACACAATGTCACTTATTAAAAAAAATCCTAAGCGGCAAAAATGTCAGTGATTACATACTCTTTGACTTTGACATACCTTCTCTTTGGAAGAGGCTAAGAAATGACAGTTGTGTGAAGTATGACAGTTTAACGGTTTTTACAAAATTACCATTTTTATTTTATAATTTTCCTGGATAAAAAGTAGCCTATGTTACTCTCCAGCTCTCAAATTATCTCCATACCGAAAATCTCGTCGATCCGTTGCTTCGTTTTGACGTGAAAGACGGACAAACAAACAAACAAACAAACAAATAAACAAACAAACAAACACACTTTCACATTTATAATATTAATTTATAATATTAATAATAAATAATAAATAATATATATAGTATAGTATAGTATATAGTATATAGTATAGTATAGTATAGTATATAGTATAGTATAGTATAGTATAGTATATAGTATAGTATAGTATAGTATAGTATATAGTATAGTATAGTATAGTATAGTATATAGTATAGTATAGTATAGTATAGTATATAGTATATAGTATAGTATGGATTTCATAGAACACCGAGAGAATTTCTACTTCGACAGCTGTCAAACCCATAGAAAATATACCGTTTCATTCAAAATTGAACTTTACTCCAACGAAATAACTAAACGTCAAATCTGAATTCTTTGAGTGGCCGTAGAATATCAGCAGAAGCTAGTTCAACATATTTTTAACTTTGGTCGCGCCCTTACCTAATAGCACAGAATAAGCAACTTTTCATACAGTAGGCCGACGGAGACGTCTAGACAGGTCAATCGTGCGGGGCTTGCGGGGTGAGACGGGGGAGTGGTTGTCCCGAGTTACATACAACGCCGTTCATAGTAACTCGGGACAAGTCTTCCAGGGCTATCACGTCTTTATCGTTATAATTTATTTTTAAATTAATATTATGGTGCATACCATACGACATGTAGTGTGAGTGAGTGCAAATCTTCATCTCGCTTATTAAAAAAAAGGCAATTTCCAGCAATGTTAAAAATATTAAAAATCCAAGATGGCGGCCAACTTTTTTGTTTGCTGGCCGATTTCGATGAAATTCAGTTTCTGGTACTATTTTGTCCAGAAAACAGCAACGCAATGTTAAAAATATAAAAATCCAAGATGGCGGCCAACTTTTTTGTTTGTAAGCCGATTTTTATCAAACTTAGTTTTTGGTTCTATTTTGACAAGAAAACAGCAACGCAATGTTAAAAGTATTAAAAAATCCAAGGTTATGTTAAAAATAATGTTAAAAATATTAAAAATCGCAATGTTAAAAATATTAAAAATCCAAGATGGCGGCCAACTTTTTTGTTTGCAGGCCGATTTCAATGAAATTTAGTTTCTGGTACTATTTTGACAAGAAAACAACAACGAAATGTTAAACATATGGATTTTTTATATTTTTAACATTGCGTTGCTGTTTTCTTGTCAAAATAGTACTAGAAACTGAGTTTCTTCGAAATCAGCCTGCAAACAAAAAAGTTGGCCGCCATCTTGGATTTTTTAATACTATAGGAAAAATGTTATAGTAAAAAACCACGAGCCCTATAAGTAGCCTACTATCACATTTTTCCTATACTTACAAAATTGCATTGTTAATGCATAAAAATAATATAAAATCTCTTTTTTAATACTTTTAACATTGCGTTGTTGTTTTCTTATCAAAATAGTACCTAAGTACCAGAAACTGAATTTAATCGAAATCGGCCAGCAAACAAAAAAGTTGGCCGCCATCTTGATTTTAATATTTTTAACATTGCGTTGCTGTTTTCTTGTCAAAATAGTACCAAAAACCGAGTTTCATCGAAATCAGCCTACAAACAAAAAAGTCGGCCGCCATCTTGAATTTTTTAATAATTTTGACATTGCATTTGCATTATTAAATTATTTTATTAATTTAATATCGCAATACCAATGTACCCACCTGGGATCGTAAAAGGTCCACCGTCACATTTTAAAGTGACAACCCTTACGTACTTACGTAAATACCTATACAGGCGTCGGCATCGCCCAACTTCAAGGGCGTCGTCCAACTGTATAGAAAGATTGCTTAAACTGTGCTAATAGCATACCTTGGTGTGGTTTTCGTACAACTTTTAAGGTTTACGGGTTATTTAATAACTTTTATGACATTGTTTGTGGAAATAAAATGATTTAAAATAATCTAAGCTTCTTCAAGAGTCGGGTATAATATATTTCGGTTATGGAATTAAAGTACG
The DNA here is from genome assembly GCA_949710035.1 of Crambus lathoniellus. Taxonomy (NCBI): domain Eukaryota; kingdom Metazoa; phylum Arthropoda; class Insecta; order Lepidoptera; family Crambidae; genus Crambus; species Crambus lathoniellus. The sequence goes on along the minus strand of OX453303.1, from coordinate 19,181,722 downwards.
TCTGTCTCGAACATCGGTTTATTGAGGAGAAATGCAAGTACAACCGACATAAACTTTATGAATAAAACTACAGATACCGTCACCTAGAACTTATAAAATAACTTATTAATTAAACTAAAATACGCCGTAGCATTTCTGAAATAAGGTTCAAAATCAATAGCTAACATACATTACCAATTTCCAAGTAGGTACAGAAGTTAATACGCCTGTTCTTTCCAGAGATTATACAGACTACAGTGTTAAGAAACAACAAAACAAAAATGACAAAAAAGTACCTCAAAGTTAACCATCCAACATATCGAACGCCGAACCCACACAACAACATCATTATAATTAACCATTGCTACATTAAATTTCCGTGACCTTTCGGAAGGAAAGGGATCATTTGTGCTAAGGGCTGAAATAATAGTAGTAAGTAGTCTATGACGCAATCAGTGACCGGACTCGGATTACTAATTACTACTCTTCCTACTGTAACTGCTCGATACTCGAACTCTGAATTCAGCACTTTTATTTTATTGAAAACAACTAGTTCTTTTATTACTAAATTATGTACGTTGCAACGTAAACAATTTATAATTATAATGATGTACGACCAGCTTATACATTTTCTGGGTGATTGTTCTTTATCTACATCATCATCATCAGCCAAATAACGCCCACTGCTGGAAAAAGGCCTCTTCAAGAGTACGCCATCGAGCACAATCCGCGGCTGCTCTCATTCAGCTCTTGCCGGCCACCTTGCAAACATCGTCACTCCACCTAGTCTGAGGGCCTCTTACACTATGTTTGCCATTTGACTTAATGTCCTATGTCCCCTGGATGGGGCAAAGCGCGTTCACAGTAAATCTCCAACGCAGGCGTCTTGAGCATCGAGTTTCAATTCGCTCCACGTCTTCCCAATGCTTTTTGCTTCTGCCTGTACGGTGCGACGCCAGGTTTGTCGAGAACGGCCAGGTTTTCTTTTTCCTTGGGGATTCCAATCGAGCGACTGCTTAGGTATATGATCGGAATCTCTCCGGAGCGTGTTCCCGATCCATCGCCATTTCCGGCGCTTGATCTGCTGGTTAATCGGAAATTCACGACAGAGCTCTAGCAGCTGGACGTTAGAGATGGTCTTGGGCCAGAAGATAGGTACCGAGAATATGGCGCGTAGGCAACGGTTGATGAAGTACTGAATCTGGTGCGAGATGTCTTTTGTGACCTTTCACATCTCGCACCCATACAGGAGTACCTATTTAACACTGGACCCGAAGATTTTATTTTAAGTTTAATCCTCTGGGTCAGCTTCCGTGACCCCGTGCGAAGGTAGTTCTGGCTTTGGCGATCCGCGAAGTAATGTCCTCTTCAGTTCCTCCGGATTTTGAAACAGACGCTCCCGAGGCAAGTGAATTTGTGGACGCGCTCCACAACATCAACAGCAACGGTGCAGTATTCTTCACCAGATCGCATCTCTTGAGTCTTTCTGGTGTTAATTTTTGACCCACTCCGGCTACCTCCCCCACCAGATTGTCTTACTTTGCTTGCATGTCGGCGTGTGTATGACTCAGCATTATGTAGTCCAAGTCCTCGAAAACATTGGACAGTCCCCACTCTATCCTGCGATGCTTGTTCTGATGTATGCTATGAGAAGAGGCGAGAGTAGACAACCTTGGTGAACTCCAACATGCAACTCCTTTAACCTACGCGGTCTTCTAATTTCTTTTTTTACATATTTTTTTATTATTGGAGTTTACAAATGGTATTTTTTTTGAAATTAGTCTCTTCATTATTTACATACTTCACAAATAAAAAGTAGTAACTTTGCAAAAAGTCTTTGAGCGTAAAAGTTTGTGTTCCTTAAATTATTTTTTGGCCCTTCGAGGCGGATACTAATCATGTTGACACCGTTAATATCTGAAGCTTGCTAGGAGCCTTATTTACCGTAAGTCATTTATCAAGTAAAAAGTAATCAGCAAATATGCTGGGTGAGTTGGCAAAGAAAATTAGTCCGTTAGACCAGCTTAATTGAACATCAACTAATTAGCACTATGTACCTAACTACAACATAAAGTTTGCTTACTATCTTATCAACGTGCCTATCTGCTAATACCAATTTACCAAAGAGGAATAATAAGTAACATTGCTGGACGTACTTTCTGAGGATATTTTTGTATTCTTCTTTAAACATGTTGAACCAAGATACTGAAAAGTCAATGATGGCACAGGTTTATCTAAAGCCGTGTAATTACAGTCATACTCATATCTAGCCGTTGACATAACTTAACCATAGTACAAGAAGGTTTCGTAGTCTCGGATCTTATATGATGTCGGGCACGAGTAATCCTTACTTATATTATAAATGCGTCTTTGTCTGTCTGTGTGTTACACAATCACACCTAAACTACTAAACCGATTTGAATGAATTTTGGTACAGAGATAGTCTAGAGCCTGAGAAAGGACATAGGCTACTTTTTATTTATATTAAAAATATCACCTTCCCGCGGGATAACGTCGTGTAGTACACGCGGGCGAAGCCGCAGGCGGAAGGCTAGTATTTGATATAATTTTAGTTTTCTTAACATAACTTATAGCAGATTTCTGGATTACATTATGATAGGTATAACTAATATCCCTAGTTTGTAAATGCGCAAACATTAGTTTTTCGGCCAAAGCTACTTTTTGTATTAGTGTCTTATTAAATCTTTAAGTTGACACATTTAATTCATCTCCAGATAATTGTCTTACAGACTAACGCAATGTTTCTTCATAGTGTTAATTTTCTCATAGTGTTTCATACTTAGTAGGTACCTAAAGTTTAATGTGTTTTTGATGGGATGATAACTTCAAGAGTTGGTGAAAATGAAATTTGTTGTGAGACTTCATTTTCACTAATAAAATGCGAGTGTGAGTCAAACTCACCCATAACGGGACAGCTAGCCGAAATACCACAACCATTTTTCGGCAGCAAAAAATAACTTTGTTTTTAATAGTGTTTATTAAATAATGAATTACTTATTAGATTTTGATCTCTTATTTTAAAAGTTAGGGGGGGGGGGGGGGGGACACACTCGTGCACAAGTGCTTATCTTTAAAAATATTAACATTGAGAAAAAATGGTTGAAGCCTTAATATCATTTTTTAATATCATTAAAGACCTTTAAATAGTCATTTATTCACCCTACACGAATTCGACGAAAAATGTTTTTTTTTTGTTTTAGCTCCAGTAGGCTTAATCTAACTAGGTAAGTAAATAATCATCATTATCGTCAGCCATTATAAATCCCCACTGCTGGGACACAGGCCTTCCTTATGGATGGATTAGGAGAAAGGGCCATGCCGCCACACAGGCGCAATGCGGATTGGTGGGTTTTAACCGGGACCAACGTTTTAACGAGTTTTCCGAAGCACGGAGGAGCTCGAGATAGTACATTTTTGATAACCCATCCCGTGACCGACCATTGCGAAAGTTGCTTAACTTCAAAGATCACAGGCCGAGCGCTCTAACCATTCTGCTTAGTAAACAGCACTCAATTTTAAGTAGTACAAAGATTTTAGGGGATGATAGTGTCCATCAATACGAACAATTTTACTATGTGGCCATCCACGGTATCGCGAAAACGGACACTATCATCCCCTAAAATCTTTGTGCTAATTAAAATTTAGAGGTGTAAAGTATTACCACTATAATATACTTTTCTTCCAACTATGCTTTAATTTCATCACAATCACACTAACCGCTGGTTTCTGAAACGCCAATCAAAATTAAAATTAGCTAACAGACTTTAATTCCCAATTAAAAGAACCTTGGGTTTCTGAAACGAAAATTATAATAATAATAATAAAAAATCTTTATTTTTCTCTCCAAAAGTTACATTTTACTTATTTCTAATTAAATAACAGTATTGAGTTATAAACTATGTTAAAGAACTAATATTGGAGAGAACTGGTGCCTGTGCTAGGTGGGGTCAGACCCCCCTGTATGACAAGTCACCAGGCACACTCCACCCTTCGAATTATAACTATTTTAGGTATGTACAAACTAAGACAATTTTATACACTGGGTGTTCAGATTTATAGGTATAGAGAGATTAAACTACAGAAAATAAAAATGGTAATTACGTATAACTATAATTAATAAACAATCGCAAGCAAAGTTAAAATGTGCATCAAGCTTCATCAAGAAATATGTTGTTATTACATTATATTATTAGAGTGGTATGATAAATATAAAAGTAGTAAGGTGTATGTTTTCATAATTATAATAATGTAGAAAAATAAGTTTAAGTTGATTCACTGATTTGTTGTTATTTTATTATTGATAATAATTGCTCTGTATCATCATAATTGAACTTTTTTAGCCAAATCGAAACGGTATTTTTACAGGAAAATTTAGGTAAAGAGTAAATGGACAAAATGCTGTTAATTTTATTGTATAAGTGTCCTCCAAGGAAGCAATGAAACCTATGGGTGAAGCATTTGTTGCATTTCACAACTGAACATACTTTGTCTTTACGTCGTCTGTTGGATAGTTGACCAGGGTCGTATGTAATGCTGGTGTGCTTTTTTAAAATAGTAGCAAGGATAAACATTTGTCTAACAGTGAGCACATCCCACAGTTGGTAAGTGGTGAAAGTCGGGTGATGGAAGGGAAGATACGCACTCACTTTGAGGATTGCTCTGTGCGCTCGTTCTAATTCAAGCATGTGGGATTTAGCAGAGCCACCCCAACTAGATATGCAGTACCCGACAATAGACTGGCATAGTGCGAGGAAAACGCTTCTTATTAATTTTAGATCAGCTAAGTGTCTGAGATTCCTGAACACAAAGATAAGCCTACGCAGCCGGCTTACCAGTGTCTGTATGTGATCCTTGAAACTGAGTGTACTATCCAAAGTAATCCCAAGGTATTTTAAACTATTACATTGCTCTAGAGGTGGACAGTTACAAGCTATATTACTAACACAGTGGTTGTATCGGTGGCCGGTTAAGATGACATTAATTGGTAGCTGTGTCTTAGTAAGAGCAAAAGGAAGGTATTTCGTTTTTGCTAAGTTTAAAGTGAGAATGTTATCTCTTAACCACTTAGATACCGTGTCAAATCCTTCCTGGGCAAGGCGAGTAACCTCATTCCAAGACTCACCGAAAAATACCAGAGCGGTATCATCTGCAAAAGCGAAGATACTACCCTGATTGAGTTGGAGTTGACAGAGGCAATTGATTATCTCACAATTAGGCTAGATTTGTATGGGCACTGACAGACTGTTGACAGTCTGTCACATTTTTCTTTCAGAAACCCAAACTACAATTAATTGGAGATTAATTGGGAATTAGGTAATTTAATTTTAATTGGCGTTTCGGAAACCGGCGGTAAAAACTCAGTACAAAGCCAGTCTTTAGTGCTCTAGCTAGAGCAATAAAAATGTATGTTTCTGACACCTAGTTGCAGGAAGCTCCATTAAAGTTAATGCTTCATTAAATCTATTGCTGTCACTTTTTATTTCTTGACAACGGAAATTGACAGCAATAGACATAATGAAGCATTAACTTTAATGGAGCTTCCTGCAAGTGGGTGATTATTGCACAGTTTTTTTTTAATCGCACCAAAAGGTGCCAATCTCAATGGATTAGCTCTATTCAGCCAGCCGATATCAATACTTTTTTTTACGTACGTATTATTCGTTTCTATCCTACTTGTTCCAAATTTAAAAAATGATTGCTGCTAGATTTAAAAATGAAAGAAATTTAAAAAAATGATTTGGCGGGAAATTTGTTAATTTTGCTGGACAATATTTTTGGAAACGATAAAGTGTGATACTATGTGATTTTGAGTGCTTCGGCTTCGAATTAAAATGGAATCATCTAGCGACACATTAACTCCGGAAAACATTCTAAATGAAGCCGACAGTGTTATAGAAATTTCTGTTTTAACTGTTTGATATGAGTTTTTTTTATCTACTATTCCTATAGGTAATAGTTGAAAGAAAAGCAGATTATGCACCACGCCTTAAGTAATTCATATTGCCCTCGTGCCTGTTAGATTAAAGCCCTCGCAGGCACTCGGTGCAATAATAAATTACTTTGTGCTCGATGCAATAATCTATCTTCCTACCATAAAAGATTATAATTTAAACACCGCTCGTTCTATGAACGTGATATTTCTGAATTTAAACAAAGTTATTTCGAGACTGTAGTAAACAATTTCAGGTAGGTACCTAATTATAATAAATTACAGGCATTTATCATCAATACAAGGTCTCTAGTAAAATGACAAAGGAATCTGGCGTCGCAAACAGAGACAAATATACCTTAATGGTCACTATTTACGCTCTGTGAAATCTAATTCGAATGCCAGGTAGAATCCATTGAAATGTAACATGGATTGTAACATATTCGTAGAATGAAAGGATTATTAGCCATTGACATTGACAACCTCCGCGGTTTTCAAGGTGCCGATATCTCTGGAGGTCCGCGGCTCGATTCCCGGTCGGATAAATATTGAAAATTTGGGACACTATAAAAAAATCGTTTTTGAGCTGCTGGCTTGAAATAGTAGATTGTACAACAAGTGCATAAAACGTACCATTTTACCCGAGACGTATATATATATATATAGGGCGTTTTTCTATAAGTGCAATACCTCTTAGGTGGTGATTGTACTCATGAATATGTACAACTTTTATTATGAGGCCAACTCTGCAACTTCACAAATAAAATCTGCTGTTCCATACATTATGGTCAGGTAGGTATTAACAAATTGTATGAAACAGCAGATTTTTTTTGTTGAGTTGCAGAGTTGGCCCCATAGTAAAAGTTGTTCATATTCATGAGCACAATCACCACCTAAGAGGTATTGCACTTATAGAAAAACACCCTGTATATAGACGTAGATAGTCAAGTCGAGGGTAAAATGGATTTTATGTACGAGTTATACACTCTGCTTTTCACTTCGATTGTGAGGAAAATAAATAGCAATATTGCAAAAAATAAAAAATTAAGACTTCGCCATATTGGTGGGAAGACTTTCTTTTTCTTTTTTTTTATACGTGGCAGTGGCAGCACAGTGACTTTAGCATAGATCGTAGTCCATAATGCTCTTGAAATATTTTGATTTTGATTTACATAAATGACCTACCTTGCTACGTGCATAATTTGTGTGAGACAGTGCTGTTTGCAGATGATACCTCATTAATTTTCAAAGTTGATAGAGGTAATAATTGTTCTGACGACGTAAATAGTGCTCTTTCTAAAGTTGCTCATTGGTTCAACATTAATAATATGGCCTTAAATTCTAAGAAAACGAAATGTGTTAAGTTTTCCCTACCTAATGTAAGGGAGGTTGATTTGGATATTAAGTTAAACGCAGATGTAGTCGAGTTAATTGAAAGCACTAAATTTCTTGGTGTTACATTAGACTCACGACTTCAATGGGATCCACATATTGAAGCCTTGTCGAGTAGACTCAGTTCTGCAGCTTTTGCAGTAAAAAAATAAGACAATTAACTGATATTGAAACGGCAAGACTAGTATACTTTAGCTATTTTCATAGTGTAATGTCCTATGGCCTTTTGTTGTGGGGTTCAGCAGGTAATGCTGGAAATATCTTTATACTCCAAAAAAGAGCTGTTCGCGCCATATACAATCTTCGGCGAAGAGATTCTTTAAGAGACTTGTTTAAGGAAATTGATATATTAACCTTGGCAGGACAGTACATTTATGAAAACTTAGTGTATTTAAGAAAGCATTCTAATTCATTTGTAAAGAAAAGTGATGTTCATAATTTAAATACAAGAAATAAGAATAAACTTGCCGTTCCAAGATTTAGACTAGAAAAAACTAGAGGCTCGTTTTTGGGGAAAGGCATAGCCTTTTTGAATAAAGTTCCACAAGATGTAATTGAATTGCCTTTGCATGAATTTAAAGAACATGTTAAAAAGACTCTCATGAGGAAAGGTTATTATGACGTCAAAGATTATCTGAACGATCACAATGCTTAGTTATGAAATGTACATATAATTTTATATTTGTTTAAAAGGAAAATATTCTAATGAGAAAATTTTCCTTTTAAATGTTATAATAATATTGTATAATATGTGCTCTATGCTTGTTCAAATATTGTAATAAGTAACGATATGTATTTTTGTAAATGTCGTTACCTGAGATACCTGGCAAGTTTCTTGCGCCCATTCTTCTTGTCAGTTAAAAAAGTCTTGAATGGTAGGAAAATATTGACGATTCATAAGTACATGCTTATTATGTCTTGTGAATAAATAAATATTTTGATTGATTTGATTGATTGAATACTTGTTTCGTAGAAAACTCATTAATTTTGCCTAGTTTTATTAATTTAGTAATATCACATCGATTATGTACAAAATTGAAGAAACAGAATGAAATAACAAGTTTATTTAACGAAGTTTAATTGCGTGTGTGACTGTTTACCTGACGACCTTTGTCTTAAGAGTTTGAGACTAGACGAAGGTTTTACTTTATGCACTAGTGATCGAAGACTAGAGCATAAAAAGCGATTTTATGCAGCCTATACCCAACATAAACACGAACTTTACGAGCATGAGAAGTGAAAATACTTTTTTTACTTTTTAAATTCAGAATTTTGTACAAATGGAAAAAAACAGAGAAGCATAATAATAGAAATAGAAATAGATAGAAATAGAAATATCCTTTATTCAAATAAACATTTTTAAATGTATTTTCGAATCGTCAGTTTTGCCCTAATAATATGCCATCGCGGGCTTTTTTGTAGATCTATAGAAGAGGAATATCCCAACATACATAATTTTTTTAAGCCTTGAAGGGTTTAGGTAGCGTTTTCGCTGAAAGCTCCCAAGCGGGCGGCTTGATTCTTTCCGACACTTCCAACAATAATTATCGTAATATTTCAACCAATTTACACAAAAACTTGATAAATTATATACTAAAACCATCCTCAAGAATCACCCTTTTTATTGGTGAAAACCGCAGAAAAAATCGTGCAGTAGTTTTTTTGAGTTTATCGCATACACACAGACAGACAGACGCGTTAGAGGACTTGTTTTATAATATGTACTGAAGTTGCATGTGTTTTTTATCAATAAAAAAAACTTTGTCCGAGGATCAAACCTCATACATTTTAAATATATAAATATTGAACACCATCACACGCATTGTTCCAATACCAAACTGAAGTAGCTCGAGCACTAGTTAATGAAAATTGTAAACAACGACGGGCATTACCACATACACCCAGACCCGAGGAAATATTGAAAAGTTCGTTTTCAATATTTACCCGACCGAGGATCGAACCCGGGATCTCCAGAGATACCGGCACCCTGTGCAGTGCGTACACCACACACACGGCCACGGAGGTCTTCAAATAAAATAAGTTTTTAGTAAAAAAATCATTTTTATGACAAGCTTTTTTGCTGACTGTACTTAAATATTGTATTGTCATCTAATCCAAACCTGTATACAAAATTTCAGCTTATTTTACAATTTTACACAATTTTTTTGGGGCTGACATGTACTGTTGTATAAAAGTCCCTTAAAAAATAAAGAGAAAAAAAAAGACCTATCTAAAAGTTAGAGGGGGGGACACACATTTTACAACTTTGGAAGGCTCTATCTTTTAAAATATCGACTTTGAGAAAAATGGTTCGAGAAGCCTTCATATCCTATCTATAGACACCCCACACGAATATGTTTAATTAAAAAAATATTTGTCAGTTTCAGTTCCATGTATTTTATTTTATTAAAAAATCGTAAAGCGGTTCACAGAATATATCTACCTACCAAGTTTCAACTGAGTAGTCTTTATAGTTTTGGAATAAAGTGGCTGTGACATACGGACGGACGGACTGACAGACGGAGACAGACAGACATGACGAATCTATAAGATAAGGGTTCCGTTTTTTGCCTCCTGCCTGCCTTTGGCTTCGGAACCCTAAAATTATTAAGATAACCTTTATATTATTTTTAAAATTCCTATCACTAGACATACACCCAATTGCAGGAAGCTCCATTAAAGTTAAAGCTTCATTAAATCTATTGCTGTCACTTTTTATTTCTTGACAACGAAAAGTGACAGCAATAGACGCCATGTCCGTCTGTCCGTCTGTCCGTCTGTCCGTCTGTCCGTCCGTCCGTCTGACCCCAGTCTAGCTCATAGACTCTTAGTACTAGAAAGCTGCAATTTAGCATGTATTTACATATTTATCACGCCAACAAAGTGGTAAAGTAAAATTTTGAAAAAAAAATTTTTTTAGGTTTAGCCTACACGTGAAGTGGCTATGTAATTTTTTTTTCTTGTCTACCCCATGGTGTGGATTGTTGGATAGCACTTTCAAAAACGTTGTGGGTTTGTAAAGACAGTTTTTTGTTTGTGAACTATTAAGCTTTAAAGTGCAAGATTTTGTTAAGTCATGTGTCCCCCCCCCCTGCCAGCCAAATGGTTGGTCTTGGATACGTGAAAAAATTCACGATAGTAGTACATATGACGAAGTTAAAAGGAAAACTATCACAGCTAAGTGGGCTTTACAAGTTTTTGAGATATAACACATTTTCGAAAACCGCAAATATAACTTTGTCATTCATACGAATACTATGAAAAACAAAGTTATTTTTTTCTGGCAAAAAATGACAGTGGTATTTTTGCTACGTGTACGTAACCGGTACGTTAAGCGGGTACGGAACCCTTCATGAGCGAGTCCGACTCGCACTTGGCCGAAATTTTTTTAAAATTTCATAACAGCCCTAGGGCCGCCACATACGAGTATGTATCACTTTCAACCCGCATTTTAGGCAAGTTAGGAGTTACTTTCAGAATATGAGACATGAAAAAAAAAAATCAGTTTCTGTTCCATGTATGGGGAGCACCCCCTCAATTATTTTTTTTTTTTTTAAATGTAAAGTGTTTTGCAGAATACATCTATCTACCTACCAAGTTTCAAGTGTGTAGGCTTATTAGTTTTGGAACGAAGTAGCTGTGATATACGGACGGACGGATACACAGACAGACATTCTCATGACGAATCTATTATATATATTTAAAGTTTCCGTTTTTTGCCATTCGGCTACGGAACCCTTAAAACGATTGTAACGAATAAAGCTATTTCGTATCTGGACCGTGTCGTTCGAACACCTTTTCAACAAAATAATTGGCAAAGGACCTGAACAAAGTAGGTACCTAATTACTTGTCAGTTTGTTTTTAAATGAGGTCTCTTTTGTGTCACCGTCTCAAAGTCTCTTTGTGTATCATAGTAGAGTGTAAAATAAATATTGAATTGTGTCACCCAATTACAATTTCAAACTTTAATTTGGGTTGTTTATTTATTTACTGTGGGGCTGATCGCACTTTTAGACTCATAAAACTAAAAGTAGGTACCTAATCTATATTATATAAAAATGAATTGCTGTTCGTTAGTCTCGCTAAAACCTACAAATATTATTCTGTGCTAAAACTCGAGAACGGCTGAACGGATTTATCTTATCTTAGTCTTGAAATGTTCGTGGAGGTCTAGGGAAGGTTTAAAAGGCGAGAAAATAGTTTAGTAAAATTTGATAGTTGTAGCAAATGAAATGTTTGTAAACCGACTCGAACGAAGTCCACTAATTTTAGGTATATGTATAACACCTGTGCTGTAAACTTTAGTTCATAACCACAATGTTCGAATAAGTATAAGTACGAAAATTTGTTTCACCAAATAATCTTTGGTCCGAAAACTTTTGTGTCATAATATCGGGTGCTATATATACTAATGCTTGGAAATTCTAAACTTACATGCTATAAAGTCTATGTGCCAACATCTTCAAGTGTTGTTTAGTATAATATGAGTCAAAATTCAAAATTTTATTTTAA